>CM026261.1:34621558-35221558 GCA_014851425.1 Senna tora
TGTTCATTGACACTCTTCTCTTTTTCTTCAAGCTCGGTGAATGTGTCAATGGTAGAAAGCCTAGCAGAGACTTGCTTGAAGGAAGATAAAATGCTTGGGATTTCTTGGTGCAGAGATTCTATTGTGGGTTTTAGGCCATGTGAAGGATCTCCATCTTCAAAATAATGGGAGGACAAGAAGCTGAGAGCATCTTGAAGGCGAATGATATTTTCTTCAGAGCTAGCTATCTCTTGCAAACCCATCTTCAGTGAGATTTCCATGTCAGAAAGGGCTTTAGCCACCTTGTTGTTATCATCTTCAATAGCAAAATTCTTAGAAACAAACGGTTTGTGAACTTTCATGTCAGCACTTTTCTCCATTATTCGGAATAATCTAATGAGATCATCTTCCTCAAATTGCTTAGGATTGTCTGTCACAGATTGGTTGACTATAATTTTATCCTGAAGAAAATCACAAGAAGCATTAGTAAAAAGTAAATAGAAAGAAAGTTATTATTGATCACAATTTAGTGATCATATTATTATTCAACAAGAACATTTCTGAAAATTTCCCTCCTTAATTGAGTTGCATATTGAATAAAATTTGTATTCAAGCTAGTTTATGTATTAAATTGAAAAGACAATTTCGTGATCAATTTCAAATAAAAGCATTTTCAAACTATTATAATCTACAAATAGTACAAACATATATTAAATAAAAAAATTTGTAGCCCAAAGTAACACAATAAGCTATAAACTTACCTGTGGAAATTCTGAATTTCCTGAAATATCTGCTTGGTTTGATTGTGAGACTCCTGCTTGAGGTTTCTTGGAGCTAGGGATGGAAGATATCTAAAACCAAGAAAAGCAAAATTTATCTCAATGACACCACCAGTAAAAGTACCAATTTTGCAAAGATAAATGGAGGAAAAATGCTAGGAAAAAAAGGCAGAACAAAACTTATTTACCGAATCCTTCATTTCTTCCAATGTCGGTGGGATTGCCAATGCTGTTATGTTTGATTTTTCTTCAGAAGAACATTCATTAGTAGGCTCTTCAACATCTTGTGTATTATCCAGTGATTTCTCAACTCCTCGAACAGTTTCGTTGAGCTCCTAAGCCAAGTAATGAATAAGCAACCAAAGATACATATAAAGCTAAAATAAATGCAATAATCCTACCTTGGTAGTTGATGAACTTGGCTTGTTATATTTCTCTGATGAAGGACCTTCTCCAGTACTTTCTTCAGTATTCTGCACAATAAAAAATGATATTTAAGTCGTATTTTTCTAGGACACTGTACCATTAGAATACAATATAATCTTCAGTAGATTGTTAACATTCTTGGATTCTTTGCTGACCAGTTGATCCTACATGACCATCAATATGCAAAATGTTTCATAAGATTAAGCCATTTGGCATAATTATTTTTGTAGAAGAAATGATGGTAATATTACCTGTGGAGATTCATTTTGTGAAAAAATTAAGAATGTTGCTGGTGATGCCTTACTTAGTCCCTCTGAATCCATAATTTCATTTGCTCTTGTTTCCTTATGTGATTTAAGACCTTCTTGAACACTCAGCTCCCCTCTTTCCATACTCTGTTGCATATACAACACAAGGTAAGAATAATTAGATTATAGTTTCTTTAGTGTCATTTCTTCAGAAGCATTATTCAGTAGTAGATATAAATTTCATAATACATAACCCAGTTTGTGCTGGAGGCTCCTATAGACTCCTATATATTATAAGCACAGTAAACATATAAGTGAAAGTGTTTGTTGAGGAATTTCCCTTACCATATCTGAATTTGATGGTGAAGCTGCCATTGTTGGTATATCAGAGCTAGGAACTTGTTCAATGGCTTCATTTGGGGCCACTTTGTTACTCTATCCACACCATAACATATGAATTATAGGTTAAATTGACTAATACACTTACAATATAACAATTGAGTTTAATAAAAAAAACCATATAATAATTGAGAGAGAAACATGTGTTGGTTTTCCCAAATTGTTTTATTATAGGAAAGTACAATGCATGTACCTCTATCAAATTTGAGTTATTACTGTTCTGTTCTTGTATTTCCAAGTCTTCATCAATGAATTCCTTTTTTGCTTCCTTCTTGCTCTGGACAATAATAAAAGATAAAAATTAGTAGATAAAATGAGTTGATGAAGTTGGTTTGATATATTTCTCTGATAAAGAATCTTCTCCAACACTTACATCAGTATTCTGCACAACAGAAAATGATATGTAAGTCGTTTTTTTATATGACATTGTAGTATTAGAATACAATCTTCTATAGATTATTAACATTCTGTGAATCATTAGAATGCATATCCTACATGAACTTAAATATGCAAAAGACTGTCTAAGTTTAAGCCATCTAGCATAAGTTATTCCTGTTACCTGTGGAGATTCATTTTGTAAAGGAATGAATAATGGTCTTGGTGATACCTTGCTAATTATTTCTTCTGAATCCATGATTTCATCTGCTATTGTAGCTTTCTGCAATTTAGGACCTTCCGGAACACTTGGTTCCTTTCTTTCCTGAATCTGTTGCATGTATAGCACAAAGGAAGAACTATTAAGTACAAAACAAATTTCTTAATACATAATCATGTTTGCACTGTCAAGTCGTTTCATTATACTATTGAAATGAAAAGAATTTTTAGTAAACATACAAGTGAAGGTTTTTGTTGAGGAATTGAATTAGATGATGAAGCTAACATTGCTGGCACATCAGAAGTAGGAACTTGTTTGGAGACTTCATTTACAGCTTCTTTGTTACTCTAGCCACACCAGAATATATGAATTAGTTGCTATAGAGATTAAAGTCATTAATTAATACAATTACCAGCATTAATCCATTGATAAATCCTCGTTGGTTTCCCATATTTTTTTTATTATAGGAAGGTATAATGTATGTACCTCTATCAAATTTGGGGTATTATTGTTTTCCTCTTGTATTTCCAAGTCTTCATCAACAATGGCCTTTGTTGCTTCCTTCTGGCTCTGAGCAAAATAACACAAGATATAAATTAGTAGATATGATGAGTTGAAATGTCATTGATATAACATTAGGAACAAACAATTTCATATTATGGGTAAAAATAGTCTGTTTGGTACTAACCTGGAAAGGTACTTCATCTGATGTTGCTTTAAATTCGTCATCCTGATCTTCAAGACTTTCTTCTTCTGAACTATACTCTAAAAATTCATGTTGAAAAGCTAGCCAACCAAAACAATTTCACATTATGAGAAAATTTTGTATCAATTTGCAATTGTAATTTATTAATTTTATAAATGCTTACCATCCTTGTCGTCGACATCATCATCGCTTATTGTAACTGTAGAAGTTAGAGAGATATTGGGACAATCATGCACAAAACGTTCTGGGACTGTCTGGAAATCAATTCCTTGGCATACGCAATCAAGGCTTGGCAAACTTACAAGTTTAAGAGTTTCTAGTTTTGGAAACACATCCTTCATTATCATCTCTTTTGTCTCACCTTGTTTGTATCCAAGATTTGGAAGCACACCACATGTGGAAATAGAGAATAAGCATTTCAAGCTCTTGCACTTTCTTACATAAATAGTAGTTAGCTCCCGGAAACATACTTGATGCGAAAGATTAGAATTTTGCTCTGTAGTCTCTTCAATGATCTACACTAACTCTTCGCAATTTGATACAAATAATTCCTCCAACTGTGGCAGGCTTTTTGAGATAGATGCAGAAAAGATAACTTTCAATTTTTTGCATCCTGAGATTTTTAGCTCAGAAAGATTTTGGAAGCTCAGAATATTATTGAGTCCCACACATATATACCTTAACTCAGGTAGATTTTTCAGCCACGTCCTTTCTAACATTGATATAATTAGTTCTTTAATCTGAGGTCTTTCAAGGTCATAAATCCTTTCTATGTTGACATTATTTAAATGAAGATCTGTCAAATTTTCTAGTTGTATCTCCAGTACCTGTACCATGAGCCCATAGGAGGGAATGAAATCTATACAAATCCAAGTTGTGTATATATATACCTAATAATATTCTAGTAATAAGATCCAAAATTAGCTTTAGTTACTTTAATCCAAATATATCTTTTAAAGTAATCATCTATAAGTATTTTTGAAGTGAGAATATATTATTAAGATAAGAAGAACAAGTTGGAAAGAGGGTTACCTTTGTACTTGCGAGATCTTCTTGTGTTTCATGCCCAACCTTGAAATCAAGAAGAGGCCTTATAGGAAGCTGAGGACATTCTATTAGACTAAATTCCTTCAGAGATAATGTTGTTATATAACTGTTTTGGCTGCAAATATTGACCATATTTGGTATGTCATGAATTAATAGTTGTTCCAGAGTAGGAAGGCGAATCTCGACATTCTGATTTCTATGAGCTAAAGTATTTTCACAATAGCATTTTCCAAACACATATCTCAATTTATGGGCACGAGAGATTTTAACAGATTGCACATGATCAAATGTTGTACAATGGGAAGCTGGAAATAGAGATTCCAAAAGCCTACAGTTCTTGATTGAAACCTTCTCTAACTTTGGAAAGATAGAGCTTTTATTCATGTGATCATGACCATCTCCCTTGTCTGTTATTAAATGCTTCAGTGCATGGCACTTCTCGACTTCCAACTCTTCCAAAAACAACATTGATGAAGCAATGGGAAATGTGAACAAGGATGTTATGTTGGAGCAATGAAATATTGTCATGTATCTCATATTGTGTGGGTTTAAGGGTGGCCTCAAAAGACATTGTGTCACGACCCCATTTCTAGGAGTCCGTGACCGGCACGGGAGTAGGATTTCACCCCTAAACCCGTAAGCCTTCCCTATTACCATTTAAAATGATTACCCTGCTATACAGACAACATACAATATTCACATAATAAATATTGGCTACGTCATTCATGGTGGCCTAAATAACCTGCAATCCACGCGCTCATTGCCGCTTTCAGCCCAATTCAAGTATATAATATACATCCATTCACATAAGCAATCACACATAAATATGTATACTAGTGATCAAACCACAAGGGAATGACCTATCCTATTCACACACAATATATATAACCTGTTCGATACCTGTATATAAGCATCTACACTCGCATATTTAACTTTACATATTGATCACACGCCTCAATGCGTGTAATCTATCCTATTCACATGCAGGTTTATATATTTGCAAACAATCACATACCAACCACACACACATATATATATATATATAATTTACATATTGATCACACCCCATAGGGTGTGACCTATGCTATTCACATGCGGAAGCAATTCATACTCATCATAATATTCATATATCCTATATTCCCATCCATGACCTAATCTTTAAACAGTATGAAGCCGACAAGTCTAGATTTGTACATATATTTATACATATAGCAATTGCCTATACATCAAAGGCTATACTCAAAATAATGTATACATCAGTGACATATAACAAAAGAATGTATACATCAAAAGATAAACCTCTCACGCGAACAATGCGTGAGGTCTCTAGGAATGTCCGCCTCCTTGAGAGGAAGTAGACGCGTGTCCGGTGCCCGCTACACCTGTATCTGTAACATGTAAAATTGGGGGGGGGGGGTGAGTCAAACGGACTCAGTGAGAGGCTCTCCCATCCTTGGTGTAGTAGCGGGTACCACTACAACTGGGGGAAGGGAGCCAGTCACATCCACATGCACATATAATAGTTCTTTTAACCTTTCATGTTTAAGTGATCATGCATTTAGCATATATAACACATGTATTGACAAAATTAGGCATATATATATCATATGTTCAATATCGTCAAACACTTTCCAATATCATATATCGTTTTAAAATAACATAAACTGGCCCGAAGGCATATCTCCCTTTGGGGAGAGAACTGGCCCGAAGGCATATCTCCGTTAGGAGAGAATCTGGCCCGAAGGCATAACTCACGTGAGTGGCATCCGTTATGAGGTAAACTGGCCCGAAGGCATAGCTCACGTGAGCGGTTAGGAACCTAGTTGATCATTCTAGGAACCCCTGGCCCCAAGACTTTACTTGAGACATATCTGGCACCAAGACTCTACTTGGTACATAGCCGGCGACTCGTGTGACTTTGGCCTAACCAAAGCTTTAACCACAAAGTGGCAAACTCATAAACTTTGGACTCTTGGGTGTCCGACTTCACGAGGACATACTCGATCTACCCCGATTATTTAAATGGACACTTCTTTTATCATAGACCTCTACATGACTCCTATGAACCCCTACTAGTTCGGTTTTACTTTTCTTGGAAAAACTTATAAGTTTATACCCTTTCCCAAGTTCGAAAATAGTTCAAGGAAGAAACATCCTAAGTTCGATTATTCAAAAATTTCAAGATCAAACAATAGGTTTCCAACTTCATTTAACTTGTGAGTTTCTAGGACCATGGAATTTAGACACCGAAAGTAGACTCGATCCTACCCCCGATATCGTTCTAGGTTCCAGAACCCTTTTTCCATATAAGGCTTCCCAAGCCATCATAATGTTTCCACATGTAGCAAATACACATATAACAGTAATTTCATATAATAACATTTAGGAACAACAATAGCATGTTTCTAACATACATATCCTAGCAACGAGGCAAGTAATACAACCATATTTTTTCCACATCCTCATACAACCCACAAGAGGGCAAGGATGGGAAAGCCCCTCACCTCTTTGCTTTCCTTGATCGGCCCTCGGC
The DNA here is from genome assembly GCA_014851425.1 of Senna tora. Classification (NCBI taxonomy): domain Eukaryota; kingdom Viridiplantae; phylum Streptophyta; class Magnoliopsida; order Fabales; family Fabaceae; genus Senna; species Senna tora. The sequence goes on from CM026261.1 coordinate 34,628,271, forward strand.
GTACCCGAAGCTCCAGTCAGTTCGTTATGTCCTACACACACATAGTGAGTAGTTTAGACACTTGAACTTATATCTTACTTGTACACATCAACCCAATACCATGAAATCCAAAATTCTCATAAACTAGTTAATTACTTAAACTCTTCCAACTAGTATTTAAGGTCTATAATTTATTTCTAATCCATATCCTAATAACATCCCTTGGTTTAGCAATCTCTAATTCATCCATTTTCCTACAAGTGTCTATATGTGATTCTTCTCATAATTCCCACATTCAATTGTTGGCCTATGTTATTCATAGTCTCCAATTGTCCATGGTTACCAATTTCCCAACTCCACTTATACTCTTTATCACATACGAACACATGTAGGTGAATATACTTAAGAATTGGGATTTTCCCCAACTAATGAATCTCACCAATTAAATTGATTCCCGGGCGTCTATCACGGTCTAACCAAAATTCCTAATTCACCACTTAGCTCCAATTCCTTACTTAAACCAACATTTATTTCTATTATTAACAATCTAGCTTCCGGTTAAGGCGTAACTACTCGGTCTTCGATCCCTTGTCTATCACAACAATTACTACCATCCAAGATTACCAATTCAACATACAATCAATCCTATTTCAATCCATACACAATTTATCTCTATTAAAGGTTCATTAGTCTAGGTTTTTCCCATCTAACTACATCCATCCATTTTTTTTATCAACATATAAGCTTCCATATACCTCCAAACAACCCAATAACATCCAATTCATACTCAGAATAATCAATTATATCAATTTGGAACTTTTCCAAATATCCCTAAAATTGATAAATTCGGGGTTTGAGTGATTCGGGACTTCTTACCTCGATTCAATCGGATTGAGTGATGGTACGGGGTAGAGAAAGCCTCCAGTCACCTTCCCCGAGCTCGGAACGGCCAAAATCCGGCGAGATCCCGACGAAAAACACTATTCCCGTTTGTTTCTCTCTCTAACCAAGCTCTCTCCCTCTCCTCCGTGAAGCCCGCACCGGACCACCTTCTCCGGTGCCCAACGTCGCCGTCGACAACCCTCGACCCGGCGAACGACGGCGTCACAGCTCCGTTTTGCCTCCGCGCGCGTCTCCTTCCCGTTGGGCTCCTCGGCGTCGTTGGTCCTCAATTGTTCTGCTTCACGCTTTGGCTGGATGCAAGAATGAATGAGGACCAATTTTATTTAAATGGGGGGTCACGTGCGTGACCCCCCCTCCTCTGCCAACCAATATATATATATATTAATATATATATATATATATTTACCTAATATATTATATATTTATATATATATTTATTTTATATATTATTTATTTATTTAAAATTGACTTTGGGGTTAATAAACTTACACCCAATATTTCTCGTTAAGTCCTAATTTTGGTCCAAATAAAATTTCATTTATTTAAAATTTTCTCCTTTTCCTTCCAAATTAAAATAAAAATTAAATTAGGACCTTAACGTAAATTGGAAAATTTTCGGGTATTACACATTGGACTCTATCTAACACCAGTTCCGTCTTTGATGCCTGCAATCCATGCAAAACATTAATTCTTTGTTGTAATATGGCAAAATTATTTAGAGAACATTGTGTCTAATATTGTCACATGTTAATGAGTATGAATACAATGTATTTCTTCTCAAGTTTCATATGAAGAAAGTTATATATTTTCAATGTACCCAATGGCTCATTAATATTTAAAACAAAAGAAGGATTTAGAGGTACCTGTGAGCTCTTGCTGCTTGGCAAAATCACCTCAGAAACATATGGTTTTTCTTTCGTTGTAGCATTTGGTTTCGGCCGAAAGTAGCAGCGTAAAGGAGCCAAAGACAAAGTATAATTGGGTCTGGGATTGCCATCTTTTACAATATCCAAACCATCTCTTACTGTTGTTGCAGATATTGGAGATGACTTGTGATGATGAGATTGGGCTTGGCACTCCAAAATGTTAATGAAGTTTGGCACATTGGAAATGTCTATTACTTCAAGTGAAGGGAATATATTCTCATCGTCAACATCCACATTCTCCTCTTCTTCTCCCTCATTTGTTATTATGTATTTCAATTGATCACAATCATATATTCTCAATGATACACTTGTCTAACCATAGCTCCTCCAATTGCTTGAGAAAGTCAGTAGGCAAAGGGCCACAACATAATTCTTTCACATCCATGCCATCAAGTACTAGTTGAACTAATTTGGAGAAGATGGGTACACCAGATTGAAGATTTTTTGTGTGAATGACGCACTCTATCTCAGAACAACCAATCAAGCAAAGCCTGATCATGCCTTCATTTTCCATAGGAACAATGTCAGGGATAACATTTGTCCACCATGTTTTATGATATTCTTCTAACCCAAGAATCTCTGCTCTTGTTGCTAGGGCTTTTACTGTTGCTTCAGAGAAGATTTTTATTAATTTCCCTGGTGAAAAGCATCTCAATACTGAAGAAGCATCCTCATCAAACAAATATTTCTTCCCATCGTAAAGACTTGGAATTATTTGATACCTTTGCAATGAACGAAAAGTTTCAATCTAATGAATATCTTCACCTTCATTTTTTATGAAAGGGTAATGCCTATTTCCAACAAAATACAGCTCTTCTAGTTTTGGAATTCCTTCAATCACTTGAAAAGGATTATCCCTTTCAATTTTGCAGTATTTCAAGCCCAACAATCTTAATTTCTCTAGTGCTTGAATTTCATTTGGCAATTTAGTGATCGAACAAAATGTCAACTCAAGAGTCTCAAGACTTTGTAGGCTTCCCATAATAGATATGTCTCCTAATTCCCATCTTTCTAGGATTAGGGACCGAATATTTCTTAATGAATGAAATGACAATGGCAATGATAGAATAATCTTATCACGTGCATCAGCAATTAAAACCAAAACTCTAAGCCTTATCAAATCTTTAAATAATTCATTTGGAAGTTCCATAGAATCCTTTGCATTTATCTCTACCCATAGAAACTCAAGTTTCTTGCCATCAAAATTATTGGGAAAGCCATCAATGTTCCCAAATGAATATCTTATATTCTCTTTTAAAATTGTGTAGAGTCCATAATCACTTGAATCTCTTCCTTTCCTATCCATTGGGCAACTTCACGAACCAAGTCATGCATCTTTACACGTTGATCCTCATCTACCATCAACAATAAAGAAGAATCTATGAGCTTATGTGCAATCTCAGGAACTTGACTTCTTGCTATATAGTAATTGTCAGCATTTCCACAAAGCCCCAAACCTATGGCAATTCTACCAAAATCTTCTATAGGTAAATCAAAATCTTCTGGGAATAGAGAACACAAGAGGAAGAGTTCTTTGACTTTTTCATTCTTTAGATTATCATAGCTTAACTTCAATGATTTATAAGCCTCTATAAAATCTTCAGTAATGGCATGCAATGTTGGGTCAAAATTTTGCAACCTTATTAAGGCAGCTTCCCAATCTTTTAGAGACTCATATTTTAATGTTTTTGCAACTGGTACAATTGCAACGGGTAATTTTCCACACTCCTTCACGATATTTGACGCTATATTCCTCATATTTGTAGAAGAACTATCGACACTTACACCAGCATGCAATAGGAAAAGATTCAAAGCATCTTCTTCAGATAAGACTTCTAAATTAATGGTGTCTTGGCATTCCATTTTCCTGCAAATTGTCATATTACGTGTGGTTAGTAAAACATTACAATGACCCTTTTTGATGGAAGCCAAGTGGAATCCCTATGGCTTTGAGATTGAGCTCCTCTCATGCATCATCTAGTATTATAAGTATCTTTTCTTCAGCATTACTTATCCTGAACCACAAACTTTCTGCATCTTCCAAGTTCTTTGCATTCTCTGGTTGTGAAACTAAGTGTTTTGCAATGTCACTTCGAATCTTTTCCACATTTGGAGGATTGGACACAACAGTGAAGATGACTTTATCAAACAACTTTGATTCTTCAAATTCTTTACCCACTTGTGTTGCCATTGTGGTTTTGCCTGTTCCTCCCATCCCTTGCAATCCAACTAAGTGGTTATTGCTATTCTTCAATGCCTTCCTTAAGTTGTTCAAATTTCGCCTTTCTACTCTCAAAATATATAAAATCTGGTGAAGAATGGTATTCCATTCCTGGAGCTCCAATTGAACGCGCAATTCGTAAGTTGTTTCTTCTTTCCATTAGCTTTGGAATGTCTAGTGTCTTCCTTGCCAACTCCTTGCCTCGTTTGTATTGCCAAATGCAATCAGTCAAGAAACCAAACCTTATCTTCTTTGCTTTAGCGTCTACGTTAATGAGATCATCTGCTTCCTTTAGCCACAATTCGGTTTCCTTATCAATCCGAGTCTGATTTCTTTGTCTTGCTTCTTTTATGTCTTCGAGCAAACTCTCACTTGCTGCTGGCAATCACTTTGCTCCTTTTCATAGTCTTCAACATAACTCTTGAAACAACATAAATACCCAGCTTCCTTCATTGCTTTATCTATGCATCTTTCAGCAACTTTTGTTGCAATACCGGTACCGATCTCCATAGCCATCTAACATGAATATGAGATTAGACTTAAAGACTACCCTACTATATCTTCAACTATAAAGAAATCGCTAGAATAGGAGATATAGAGGCGGAGGAAAGGGGGCTGGGGTGGCCATGGCCCCCTAAACTCCTACTATATATAATTTTATATTTGGCCCCCTTCTTTCAAAAAATTGTAAAACATTTAGGATATTCTTTAAAGAAATATTGGGATAAAAAGTCAAGGATGAAATAGAATGGAATCAAATATCTAGACAGTGTATATTTTAATATTTTCATAGGGATGAAATTGAATAGAAAAGGATAGCCTCTAAAGTTTTTATTGGCTATATGAAACACCATACTTTGTGTCCTTTCAAATTGGGGGTCAAAGATAAAAGAAATGACCTAATATTGCAAGGGTTCATCTGACATATATACCCTTAAAATAGTAAAAATTATTTTTTACTTGAACTTTCATAGACTTTAAGTCATTAAATACTCCATTGACCAATCAAGACCAATCAAGAGAAATTTTAATATGTGCCCTAAGGGCACAAGTTAGATAAATCCATATTTTAAAATACAATCATACCTTTTTAAGTTTAAAAAAATTATAATTTTATTCTAGTAATACAATTGCTTATGTGTTTATATAAGAAGTAATATTAGAAAAACAATTAATAACTCGTTCAATTCAAACCATTTTATTATAACTTCTAAACAAAATTAGTAAGTGTTCTACATTTTCTTGTTAAAACTCCAAAACAACATTCGACACTATTCCATTAATGACCATTTTATCATTCTATCCTTTAAATTTTCAAACATAGCATAAAAGACTAAAACTTATATGTATATAAAAATAAATAATATACTAATAGTTGATATAATAATATATATATATATATATATATATTAGAAATTTCGTATGAAATAAAAATATATAATTTATCTCAAAAAGGTAATAAATGCATGATATAAAATAATATTTATAATAAGTTTGTATTTATTTTTATATATGATAATTAATGTAATCTTTCGTAAAAGACGCCCACTATTAATTTATTTAATTTTAATTTAATACAATTTTATGAATTAATTAATATTTTTTTAATGAACATACATCTATATTATAGTCTATAATCTTGACCCCTCTTCTATAAATTTTCTGGCTCCGCCCCTGGAGATATATACACACACGACACCTAACTACACCATTAAGATATAGGATTTCAAGTCCAATAGAGATAGTATTTATGTTGTGTTTAATTACAATTTTAAATATAAAAATGACTTTTACTACGTTGGTGAAGTACATATTTTATAGAATAAATTAATTTTATCAACTTTCTCATAGTTTTGACTAAATTAAACTTATATCTTCCTTCAGTTTATTTTCTATCAATAAATTGAAGATAATTTTATTTATAGGTTGAAGTGAATACATAATGCATATATGAAAGTTTTTTTTTATGGAATATGAAAGATTAATTTAATAACAAAACATAAACTAAAAGTAATATTTGTGTAACATTGTACCAAACTTGAGATAATAAGTGAGTATACAAAAGTTCGTTGGTGTAATTTACTTCAGAGTACATCAACAAATTAAAAAGTTTAGGTGGAGTATAGGTGGAGTAAGTACCGGTATCTCACAAAAAACAAAGAAGACTTCCCAATCTCTTTAAGGCTTTGTTTGGATTTTGGGAGGGGGAGGGAAGGGGAGAGATTAGAGGAGAAGGGAGGGGAGGGGAAGGGAAGGTTAAGCTTCCATATGTCCTCCCCTTGTTTGGGTGTTGATACCTCCTCCAAAATACTTCAATTTGGAGTATCTTGAATTTGTGAAGGGGGAGGATAATGGAGGGTTAAGGATAGATCTCCATTATCTTCCCCTCCAATTTTCATCTTCCCAAACAAGGAGAAGATATCTTAATAGTCCCCCCCTCCCCTCCCCTTCTCCTCCTTAATCCCCAATCCAAACATACCCTTAGGGTTTGTTTGGGAATTAAGAGGGGAAGGGAAGGGGAGAGATTAGAGGAGAAGGGAGGGGAGGAGAAGCGAAGGTTAACCTTCCACATGTCCTCCTCTTGTTTGGGTGTTGATACCTCCTCCAAAATACCCCAATTTGGAGTATCTTGAATTTGTGAAGGAGAAGGATAATGGAGGATTAAGGCTGACCTTCCATTATCTTCCCCTCCAATTTTCATCTTCCCAAACAAGGAGAAGATATCTTAATAGTCTCCCCTTCCCTCCCCTTCTCCTCCTTAATCCCCAATCCAAACATACCCTAAGTGTTTATGGGAGGATTTACATATCATCTATCAATAAGGCCCTCAAATTGGTCACGGCCTCACGGGATAAGAACCCAAACTTTAACCAACTGTGCCACTCTTCATTGGCGTTGGTGTAATTTACTTCATTTAATTATATAAATAATAAAAAATATATATTTAAGTCAAAATAACAAAATTGTTAGTTTTTTAAAAAATTTTGAGAGGAGAAATCTAATTTTTGATATCTATGGAATGAGAATATGAGACACATAAAATTTATCCTAATGATTTTAAAACACACCAGCGCGTTTTCATTGATAATTTTATTCATAATAACTAATTGGTCAAAACTTCAAATTGATCCTTTATGTTTGCACCAAGTTTTATATTGGTCCTTTATGTTTCAAAAAGTCTAAATTGGTCCTTTATGTTTGCTAGAAGTTTCAAATTGGTCCTTCCGTCCAACTTGGTTAACTTTTTCCGTTAAGTAATGGCTTGCTGAGTTGGATCCTACGTGTAAAAAAGGTGATGTGGCACTCCACATCACTTGCTACGTCACTCTCCCACTTTCTCTCCCCGCCACGTCAGCATCTCACCCTCCTTCCTCTTTTTCTTCCCTTATGCTTAATTCTCCATCTCCATATTCTTCATCATCATCATCATCATCGATCATCACCATCATCATCTTCGTCTTCCTCTGCCGCCGCCGCCATTCTTCAAACTTTCTCAATCTTCCTCTGCTTGACTCTGCAAAACAAAGCGCCATTTTCTCCATCTTTTCGGGGAATTGAGCCGCCATACTATAAGCCACGAAGCCGCAGTAGCTTATGCCGACGACGTTGATCTTCCGGACGACGCCGTGGGCCTCGGGTCGAAGTCGTTCCATTGCCACATTGCGTTGGCTCCGATCCCGTGGATGAGGAGTAGAGTAGGCTTGGATTGCTTGTGCATTTTGGGGATCCAGCAATGCATGATGGTGCTCGCGCGAGGTCAAGTGGTGGCGATTCAGGCCGTCGTTGGAGAAGGAGTAGCGTAGCACCAGTCTCGCGAAGCAGTGAAGCGGAAACAACTAATAGCCATTGCTTTTCTGATTCTGATTCTGACTCTATTTCTTTGTTACTTGTGGAAATTATTGTTTGAAGCAAATTCTTCAATCGGAATAGAGGAAATGAACTGAAGAATCAAAGAAGAAGAAGAAGATGATGGAGTGAATGATAGGTAGAGTTTTGGACGAAGCAGTGATTTGTGTGTGTGTGAGTGTGAAGCTTAGTTTTTGCAGAGTCAAGCAAAGGAAGATTTTGAAGAATGGAAGGCGTCGGCGTCGGCGTCGACGTCGGCGTCGGCGTCGGCGTCGACGTCGGCGTCGGCGTCGGCGGTGGTGGTGGAGGAGGAAGACGAAGATGATGATGGTGGTGATGATGATGATGAAGAAGAAGAAGAAGAATATGGAGATGGAGAATTAAGCAGAAGGGAAGAAGAAGAGGAAGGAGGGTGAGATGCTGATGTGGCGGGGAGAGAAAGTGGGAGAGTGACGTGGCAAGTGATGTGGAGTGCCACGTCACCTTTTTTTACACGTAGGATTCAACTCAGCAGGCCACGTCATCACTAACGGAAAAAAGTTTAACCAAGTTGGACGGAAGGACCATTTGGAACTTCTTGCAAACATAAATGACCAATTTAGACTTTTTGAAACATAAAGGACCAATATGAAACTTGGTGCAAACATAAAGGACCAATTTGGAGTTTTGACCTAACTAATTTTATATACATATTACTACCAAATAAATATTTTAATATAAAATACCTTATTATATTCAAATGCAAAATAAATGAGTTTAATTATGGCGCAAGATACAAGAGAAATAGGCAAAAAGCCAACAAGCAATTAATTAATAAATTAACAATTATCAACTTTAATTTTTTGTATTATAGTGTTTCACTTTTAGGTAGCAACGGTTAATTTTTTTCCACTTTTTTTCCTTTATTTTAATTTGGGGTAGTTTCTCTCTTTTCCTTTTTTAATTTTTATCTGTTTTTTTTTTGTCTTGGTTTAAAAATAAGTTAGATTTTTCGTCCACCAATTATAAAGGTAATTTTCATCTCAATCTATTTCTAGTTTTAATCTTTTCTATGTGAAAATTTGGTCTCTAATTATCAAATCGACTTAGATCTAGTAAGTGGAGTTTGTTAATTTATTTTTGTATATGTATTTTTTTTCTTTGGCGAAGTATTCTTGACCAGGAAGGTGTTTATAAATTCAAGGTCTATTATATCCCTATCTAAATTTACATACTGCCTTTTGTCAAAAAACTTTAACTCTTTTATCATATTGTTAGAGGAGTCACTTACAACTTTAAAGATCATTACAAAAATGATACGCAGAAAGTATAATAGTAATACATCTGTTGACAACACACCAAGTACGGTGAAAATATCATCTTAAATTCATCTCCTTAATAGAATCACCTGAGCTTTTACTTTATTTCTCCAATTCAACAATGTTTACTAATTATTTTTTAGTATTTTTTATAATAGAGTTGTCTGATTTTTTGTAAGTGATATTGAATTTTTTTTCTATAATGAGTTCTGGAGACTTTTTATTATTTTATAAAAAGACTTAATTAATAAATTAACAAAAATAGTTAAATAGTATAATATTAATATAATAGATACTTACCTCTTTTTTCCACGGTTTACAAGGAAGAAGGAAGTCTCCTATTTCCCCTGCTATTGAAGAAGAAGAAATGAATGATCAATGAAGAGAAAAATGAGAGGAAGAATCCAAAATCAAAATATGGAGAACACAAAATGTACAGCAAGGAAATACAACACATAAACTGTACAGCAATGGAAGTAACTCAAAGGAAGAATACAGATACAAGTAAATACAACACATAAACTGTGGTTATTTGTTATTACTAATTTGGATAATATTAGTAAAAAAAAAATTTTGTGTAATCGAAGATACCATGTTATTTAATTTTTTATCTTTCAAAGTGTAGGGGGCCCAGATCCACATGATCCGACCGGACCCAGGGACCGAAAATAAAACCAGGCAAAAATATAAATATTGTGGAAGCTACTAACCTGGACGCCATCGCTAAAAGCTTGGATCTTGACAGTGCCTCTGCTCTACCAGGGCTGACCTCCAAACGACGAACACCGAAAAGGGCCGCACCAAACGGAGGACTCTACCTACAAGAGGTAGAGCCACATGTCCACGACTGATGCGCAGAAGAGGACTCAAGAGAGAAAGAGAAATATTATACTAAGTGGGGTTTCCCAAACGGACCCCCCTTTCCAACACATGGAATGAGCAACTAGAAAGGTGTGGAGTCACTCCTATTTATAGGAGGATGAGAGATTTCCCATCACTGACGCAAGCAATGTGGGACTTAGAATGTGAACAAAATATCATGCTTCCATCATGATCGCCTAGCTCACTTTGGGCCACGAGTACGGGCTCGTGTGACCTCCGATGAGAGTCATTTTCGTTTCGTTCTCTTCGTCTCTCTGTGAGCTTTCCAACGGATCCTCACTTGACCCGATCGGACTCCTACATGGGCGAATATTTAGTCCCGAAGACCTCGATATATCCAACACAAAGTTATCCTTATAAGTTTAGCAAATTAACTATTATATTTATTTTATAATTATTTTAAAAATTCCATAATATAACTCTAAATTTAAAAAGATTAATCAACATAGACAACAAAATATTTTAAAAATTAAACAGTTTAATATAATTAAAAATAACATTTAACTAAATAACCAACAAAATGTGGTAAGTTCAAAAAAAAATACTGTTTTTAATCATTTATGTAAAAGAAAACAAAATATAATTAATAAGGATAATATTGGTAAGTTCAAAAAAAAAATTTACACTCATGAGATGACACAGTCTTATCTCATATAACACTATGTTATCACATGATATCATAACAAACAGAGTTAAATAATATACAACAAAGCTTGGTTGGTCTAGTGGTTAGCTCACTAGGTCGCTTAAGCAAGTGTTGGGGGTTCGAATCCCACTTTGTATATGCAGCAACCAATTGGCCCCCGACAAACCCTTAAATGAAGCTCAGATCCGCGGAGGATTAGTCCTTAGCCTGTCGGGCTGAGGGATACCTTGAGAAACCAAAAAAAAAAGAGTTAAATAATATACAAGGCAAAAAAAAATTGGATGCGTCTTTTCTATTTTCTATTTTATTTTTTTATTTATTTTCTTAATCTGTCAGTGGAAAAAATAAAAATAAGTGGAGTCCATTGGGCCCACCTACTTTTTCTTTTTAATTCCTCCAGTGAATCTTAGAAACGAATGCCACCTAAATAAAACTTACTTTCCTCTGAGAGACTGGTCTCACTATTAAGTAACACATCCAACCAATCTTCAATCCTGAAAAGACTGTTGGGCACGTTCTTTACGTAGAAATAGAAAGGGGAAGGGAAAGAGAATGAAAATGAATTTGCTGTGTTTGGTAGTAAAAATTGAAAATGAAATGAGAATGTATTAAAATGACTACTTTGCCCTTATATTAAAATAATAATAAAAAAATTATGATTATGTCAAATCAAAAAGCATAATAGATATTTTATATTTTTTTAAAATTGATAAAAATAAAAAAGTAAATGATTACTAATAAACCCCATTCATTCCTTCCTTCCACTTAAAAAACACCACCATTGTGTTCAAATATGAAGCCCAACCTACTACCAACCCACACTCCTCTTGTCCAATCACACTAGATCGAGCAGCAAGTGTTTCAATGATTCCTCAAAAGAATTGCAAATTGGGCAGCAGGGGACGTAGTGCATTTTCTTTTAAAGAGAACTGAAATGGAAGGAAGAAAGCATGAACACAGTCTCCAAAGGAAGTGATTCAACTTAGAAAGGGATTTCCACAAACAAGTAGGAAAACAGAAACAGTAATTAGGCTTTCTGGAGATATCTCTCTAAGATAATTTAGAGAAGAGTAATTGTTCCGTATGGGATATAATCTCAACTAAAAAGATCTACATAATAGATTTTCTAGGAACTTTGAGATAAATCTCAAGCTCTGATTTTATTAAACTTAAGCAAACATTTTTACAAGTTTTTGGAGGAGAAGATGAGTGTTTTCCTAACTTTTAGAAAAACCTGTATATCTTCAAAGCTCCCTCTAGCGCCTCTTTATAGGCCTTAACCTTAATCTAGTAACCATAGTTTATATCTTACCATGATTACTTTACATTTAACCAAGGAATCTTTAAAGACTAACCCTAGTTACTTTTGGCCCGGTATGGTAACTCTTAAACTTGAAAGGTCTGGGTATGGATTTATCATCCCGGAATCTTGTCATATCTCTAAAGCTTTGATTTATTTAAAATGATAGAAACATTAATTAAAGTTTTTAAAGATTTCTTCTTAAAGAATTTTGAGTAAATTACACTGCCCTCCCCTGAGAGATGCTGAAATTACACTGCCCTCCCCTCTCGTTTCCAAAATTACACTGCCCTCCCTTGAGAGATCAAAAGTCATTACACTTTGATCCAAAAACACTATTCTCCCACTAAAAAAAGGTCTAAAAAGTCAATATAATAAATATTCATGACTAAATTGACCATCACACAAGATTATAATGTTTAACGTTATGCTTCATCGAAATTTATAAAACTGAATCTTTACCAAAAAAAATTTATAAAACTGAATTTTAGTACACCTAACAAAATTTTTTTGATATATTTTATTATTATATATTTATATATATATATATATATATTAAACTTAATTATCGAAAATTAAGTAAAATAATAGATGTTTTATATTACATTACATTATTAATATAAAAATCTATAAACTATTTTAAGTTACAGACTTTTTTTTAGAATTTTATTTTGTTAACAATAATAATTACTATAAATACTAATAAACTAATAAAAGACAATAAAAAATGAAACAATGTAATTATAATTTGACCTTTTAGACTTTTGTGAGTGATAATTTAGTCATGAATATTTATTGTATTGGAGGTTGAAAAAATTTGACCTTTTAAACTTTTTTTTATTGGAGAATAGTGTTTTGGATGAAAGCGTAATGACTTTTGATCTCTCAAGGGAGGGCAGTGTAATTTTGCAAACGAGAGGGGAGGGCAGTGTAATTTCAGCATCTCTCAGGGGAGGGCAATGTAATTTACTCAAGAATTTTTGCATGATTAAAATGCTTCAAGCAGGCCACCCTAAGGTAACACAACTAGTAACTTTACTAGAAAATTTTCAAATAGAAAATTCATATCAACTAATTGTTGATGAATATAAAAAAGAACTTGAAAAACATTATAGGAAATAGTCAAAATGAAAAGATCTAGAAGCCCAGCTTATAGTAATTAAGCAAGTATATGTCGATACTCATATGGAGTATTGTCAAGAATTAAGATCATCAATTGACCCTTTCATCATCAATAATGAAGAAAGAGATCTATTTAAAAATATAAGAGATGAGGAAGCTAAAGAAAATCGAGCTATTGCAAATAGCAGGCTCCACCAAGACAAGACAATACCTTTGTCAATATCTGCAGAAAGAGGAAGTGTTGGATATTATTATAAATTAATAATATTAATTAATTTAATTAATAATAATATAAGTTACAAATCATTAAAGTTTATAAATGTATTGACATCAATGTGGCTGGAGGTTTTTTATCCTTTAATTATCATTATTAACATTTAATTCTATTTACTTTTGATTTGTAACAACACTCATATTGTCCATCTATAAATTTGAGGCTTTGAAAAAGATGTTGAGTGGACAAGAAAAATACACACCATGGGTAAATGATGATGTCTAAGAAGTAATATAAAACATATAATATTGTATTATTTGGGTAGAGAAAGGTGTGGGAGACAGAGTCCTATCTACATCCTAAGTGCAGAGGTTGTAGACATACAGGTGAGTACTGGGCTGTTGTATCCTGGAGGTAACGCGTCTGAGTACCTCTGCACCGGGTGATATAGCAAAATCAACCCGTGGGAGGCGTGAATTACCTTAAAGATAACGAGATACCCGTGCCTCAGTCCGGTACCACGCATTTTATAATTTCTCTAACAAATTTACATTTTCCTATTTTTGTGTTTATTCTTATTTTCAAGTTGCTGCCCCAACAGGAAGCATCCACCCACAGGTGCAATTATTGCCGACATAAAGATAAAAGTACAACATAATGGAGAAAAAGTAACCATAGTCTAGAAAAAGTAACTAGGGTTAGTCTATAAGCAAGTATATGTCGATACTCATATAGAGTATTGTCAAGAATTAAGATCATCAATGATGAAGAAAGAGATCTATTTAAAAATATAAGAGACGAGGAAGCTTCGACTTCTGAGTTAATAGTCGAAGACACCCCCGAAAGAGTCATACAAGAATATTCACAATATCCGCATGCGAGTCGCGTGAGCGACACCACCGAATTGGTATCAGAGCCTTGTTTGAGATCAAGTTTTAAGGAGTGCCTAGAGCAACCTTATTGCGATATAAAAATAGAAAATCTTTTACAAGATTTAGAAATAGAAAACGAACGACAAAGTCAAATAAGTTGGTATAAAGGTTTAAGTACAGAAGATAAGATAAACCTAGAAATAAGTGATTCAGATTAATGGATAGAATTCCAAATATAAGCTTTAAGAAACAATAAATCCCTAAGAAGATTTTGCCAAAAGACTCGTACCTAGAAACAGGCAGAAAAACTGCAAATCTACAACCAATAACAGTTTGGGGACCAGCCCCAGAAAATTTAGAAAGTTTTAGACAACTAAATTGGACTAATCTTTTCCTATGGGAAAAATTAGGGAGAATAGATCCTTTAGACCAAATTGAAAGGCAAAAGGAATTAGATGAAAGGTTAAATAAACTTGAAAGAATGATTGTTAAAATCGGACAGTTATTAGGAATTTCCTTAGATAAAGATGAATGACATATTAGTAAAATTACGAAAAGAAGAAGAACTCTTACAGGAGGAGTTAGACAGTTTAAATATTCAGTTAACAATAAATAGAAGAACAAAGAATGAAATACCTATATCGGAAAAAATTGAACAAGTTTTGAATACTTTAGAATTCATTACTAGGCAAATACAAAAAGAATCCAGGTTATCTAGAAGTATAATTCTAGATTCAAGAAATATTAAAGATGAAAAAACGGAAACAAGATTTAGTCCTATACCTAAAAGACTCAGTATAAGCCCTTGGTCTAACAGATTCGAAATAACACCTCCAAAAAAGGATGAAAGAACGGAATACGAAGCCTTCCTGGAATGGAAAAAGAAAAAGAAAGAACAAAAATATAAAGAAGAATTTGAGCTATGGAAAAAGCTTAAAGAAAAAGGAAAAGATGTAATAGAAGAACCAATAAAGCCATCAACTAAGACACTAGAAAGTAAAATAGCAAATTACTTAGAAAATTCTTCTATAGACGAGGAAATAGAAGAAGAAATTAT
Source organism: Senna tora (assembly GCA_014851425.1). Lineage (NCBI taxonomy): Eukaryota > Viridiplantae > Streptophyta > Magnoliopsida > Fabales > Fabaceae > Senna > Senna tora. The sequence goes on from CM026261.1 coordinate 34,643,537, forward strand.
TACTAAGACAAAGATAATGACTCTAGAAAGAGAATTAGATGATGAATCTCTAGAAAAAGAATCATTAAACTCTTTTATATTAGAAACAAAAGTTACAGAGCAAGAAAAAGAACGATACCAAATTGTTGAAGGTAAAACAAGCGAAACTTCCACTTCCGGAGTTAAAAGTGAAGAACAAATGAGAGAAAATATGGAAATAGATAAAAAAGAAGAAAAAGCCAAACCAAGAGGACAAACAATTAAATATTACATCTCAGATAAAAAGGATATAAATAAATTCGAACCAAGAGACAATCCTGAAGAAGGACTAAGTATAAATCGAATATATCTCAATATCGATTGTGATATAGATCCTAGAACAAAGATAAGTCAATGGATAAGAGAGAATAAAGCTGTTGCTTTAGCTCAAGGAATGAATGTAGACACAACTCTTGATTTCTTCTTAAATTCTACGAAAGGACATGCTGCTAAGTTTCTTAATGGATTAGGAGATGAAAATTTAGAACTATACTTTGGAACTTCCAGGAGATGAATTAGCGAAAAAATTAGAAAACGCCCTTTGGTGGGAATTTAAAGGAACAGAATTAAGGCAAACCACAGAACAATACAGAGTAGAAGCGCAGCAAGATGCGATAAAAAAGTTAAATAGACTTATGTTATGTAATCTATGCTACATAGATGAATACATATGTGCTTTTAAAGACATATTTTATAAAGGAATGTTTAACAATAGTAGAGACCCTCTATATATACAAAATTCAAGAATGATCTTCCAAGGTATCAGAGCCTCAAGTAAGATCAAGAATGGTATCAGAGTCTGAAGTAAGATCAAGTAATAGGGAGTGCCTAGAGCAACCTTATTGCGATAAAGAAGTAGAAGATCTTTTAGAAGATTTAGAATTAGAAAACGCCCGACTAAATCACATAAGTTGGTACGAAAGTTTAAGTAAAGAGGATAAATTAAACTTAGAAATAAGTGATTCAGATTAATGGATAAAATGCCAATTATAAGTTTTAAGAAACAAGAAATTCCTAAAGAAATCCTACCTAAAGACTCATATTTAGAAACAGGTAGAAAGTCTGCAAATCTACAGCCACTAACAGCTTGGGGACCATCCCTAGAAAATCCCTAGAAAACCTAGAAAGCTTTAGACAGTTAAATTGGACTAATCTTTTCTTATGGGAAAAATTAGGAAAAATAGATCCTTTGGATCAAATAGAAAGGCAAAAACAAATAGACAAGAAGATGGCTAAACTTGAAAAAATGATTGTCAAAATCGGACATTTATTAGGAATTTCCTTAGATAAAGATGAATGATACGTTAATAAAATTACAAAAGGAGGAGGCACTTTTACAAAAAGAGCTAGATAGTTTAAACATTCAGTTAACAACAAGTAGAAGAACAAAAAAACGAAATACCTATATCAGAAAAAACTGATAAGGTTCTAGAAACCTTAAGATTCATTACTCAGCAGATACAAAAGGAATCCAAGTTGTCCAGAAGTATAATTCTAGATTCAAAAGAAATCAAAAAAGAAAATATAGAAAAAGGATTTAATCCTATACCTAGGAAACTTAGTATAAGCCCCTGGTCTAATAAATTTGAAATCACACCTTCAAGAAAGAAAGGAAAAATTGAGTATGAAGCCTTCCTAGAATGGAAAAAGATTAAAAAAGAAGAAAAATATAAAGAAGAGTTTGAGTTATGGAAAAAGCTAAAAGAAAAAGGGAAAGCTGTAATAGAAGAACAAATAAAGTCATCAACTAAGACATTAGAGAACAAAATAGCAGATTACTTGGAAAATTCTTCTATAGATGAAGAAATAGAAGAAGAAATTATCACTAAGACAAAGATGATGACTCTAGAAAAAGAATCAGACGATGAATCTTTGGAAAAAGAATCATTAGATTCCTTTGTCTTGGAAACAAAAGTCACACAAGATAAAGAAAGATAACAAATTGTAGAAAGTAAGACAGAAGAAGCAGCTACCTCTGGAGTTAAAAACGAAGATCAAGTGAGAGAAAACATGGAAATAGATAAGAAAGAAGAGAAAGCTAAACTAAAGAGTCAAACAAATAAATATTATATCTCTGATAGGAAAGAAATAAATAAATTTGAACCAAGAGACAATCCTCAAGAAGGACTCAGTATAAACAGAATATATCTCAATATTGATTGTGATATAGACCCCGGAACAAAGGTAAGTCAATGGATAATAGAAAATAAAACTGTCGCCCTAGCTCAGGGAATGAACGTAGAAACAACTCTTGAATTTTTCCTAAATACTACGAAGGGACACGCTGCTAAGTTTCTTCATGGATTAGGAGATGAAAATATAGAGCTATACTTTGGAACTTCTGGTTCAATAGATGAATTAGCAAAGAAATTAGAAAATGCCCTTTGGTGGGAATTTACGGGAACGGAATTAAGACAAACCCCAGAACAATACAGAGCAGAAGCACAACAAGAGGCTATAAAAAAGCTAAATAGACTCATGTTATGTAATCTATGTTATATAGACGAATACATATGTGCATTCAAAGAAATATTTTACAAAGGAATGTTTAACAATAGCAGAGATCCTTTGTACATACAATATTCGAAAATGATCTTCCATAAAATACCACCTCCATATGGTCATATAATGGAAGAGGAATACTATCAGAACGAAGTATTTGATAGAGATGATTCAGATACCTTAGGAAAAAAGATAAAATTCATTAAAGGATGGTTAGAAAAGCAATGTATGAAGAATAAGATGAATTATAAAATAGGAAAATGGATAACCAGGAAACAATTATGTTGCCCAAAAGTAGAGAAAGATTACTTGATAGGGTGTCAAACTAGAAGGCATCATAAAAAGAAATACAAAAGAAAATATAAAAGGAGATATAAACCCAGAAAGTGGGAAGACAAAGATAAGTGGAATGACAAGGATAAAATATTTAAAAGAAATCTTTGGAAGAAAAAGAGATATAATCCTAAAAAGAGAAAGTCTAAAAAATGTAGGTGCTATATCTGCGAAAGATCCAGAGGCATATTTACAGATAGGGTTCTTTTCATCTTTCGTATTTTTTCTTAAGACTGCTCCCCAATTTAGGTCACTTGCATCTGTCTGAATTATAAAATCATCTTCATCTTTAGGTAATGGTAATGGCTGCACGTTTCTTTTCATATAGTCTTTTATAGTTTCTAGTTCTTTTGTATCTTCCTCATCCCAGTAGAATTCTTCCTTTTTTCTAACCTTCTTTTGAAGATTTTGCCTTAATTTCGCACCATAAGGGATAAAATCCATTGTATAGTTTAAATGTCCTAAAAAGGATTGGACTTCCTTTTTATCTTTTAGTTTATCAGGAAACTTTAGGATTGTCCTAATAATATTTGGTTGTAGCTTGATATTTCCTTGGCTCACTTCGATTCCTAAGAATTCGATGTCTCGAACTCCTACTATTGCTTTCTTTTGAGACAAAACTAGTCCTGATTTATACGCCTCTAATGCAAAGATTAGAAGATGCTTTCTATGTTCTTCTGTTGATTTTGAGTGTATTAAAATATCATCGATATAGACCAAGATAAAAGATCTATATGGAGCAAATATTTTATCCATTCTTTCTTGAAAAATTGATGGTGCTGTCTTTAAACCCATTGGAAGAACGTTCCATTGGTATTGTCCACTGGGGACACTAAAAGCTGTCCATTCTCTACATTTTTCTTCAAGTTCTATTTGAAAGAATCCTGATTTACAATCGAATTTAGAGAAAATTTAACTTTTACTTATTACTTCAAACATTACGTCTTTTCTAGGTATAGGGTATCTATTTGACTTTATCACTTTATTTAAGGGTTTGTAATTTATTACTAACCTGGGTTCTCCTCTTTTTTCTTCAGAGTGATTTCTGACCAAAAATCCCGGGCAGTTCCATGGACTTCTAGATGGACTTATTAATATATATTTTATAAGTTTATCTAGAATTTTAGGAAAATCTTCGAGATCTTTTGGAGTGTATTTCATAGGTTTTTGGTACACTGGCTTAGTATCTTCTAGCTCGATTTTAGCTTGATAATTATGCCTTTCTTTAAACTGTCGTAGATTTTCTGAATAACATTTTTCCAAAATGTCTTTAATCTTTTCCGGTATTATAAACTCTTGTTCATTTTCTAAAGTCTTTGTTTCTTGTATCTTTAATTCACTACGCTGAAAGCAACGTGTACTCTGATACTTATGGGCCTTTGGGTCTTTAACTAGGGGTACTGTTACCTCATTGTTACAGAGGGTGACAAAGGAAAAAGTATTCTTAGTTATTGTAATTCATCTAAATGCTTCTGTCAAGAAATCAATTCCTAAAATTATATCACAGTCCATTTCTGGATAATAATATATTTTTGGAATTCGAAGACTTATTGTGTAGATGGTTATATCTAAACATTTTGATAACCCTTTGTATATTCTATAGGCGTGTTATGGATATCATATCCCACCCATTTTTCCAATCTCTCAATTGGTATTTTGAAAAATTTATGTCTGACGAATGTCATTGAACATCCTGTATCTATAAGAGCATGGTATGTCCTATAGAACATCTTAATACTTATATAAGGAGTATTTTTAATTGCTCCTTGCTATCTTAGAGTTTCACTTCCAGGAAGCATGTCTATGTTATTTAACTTGAAATAGAGGGGCAATGCCCTATTTTTATTGACATCACGAGTAGTGATGCTGAAGTTAGGCTGTATTGTAAACTTAATATTTTGATATATCAAGTTTCCTAATACAATTCCTACCATCGCATGTTTTAGATTGCTTGTAACTCTGTCATCGAGTAAATAAATTTCTACTGGAGTATTGTGTCCTTCAGTGAAATATCCTCTTATTTTTATCTGTACTGCTGTAAGGTAGATATTATTGATATTTGGGTTGTCAATTATTTCTAATTCTCTTTTGATATCTTTTGCTTTTAACAATTCTATTCTTGATTTTCCTTGACAATCTTTAATTTCAACATTATTCTCAAAGTTTTTTATTATGTAATACTTATCCTTTTTCTTTGTCAGTTTTCTTTTTAATTTTTTTAAAGACGTTTTCTATAATTACGTCCTTTGCCTCAAGATCTATTTCTTCTTTATCTATCTGTTGAGATAGTTTTTTATTAAAGATTATTGTATCAGTTGTCATCTTCACTACTATAATCTGTTTCTTCTGAGCTTGAACTTTCAGTTTCTGATTTTAATTCATAAAGGCTATCATTTTCTGATATTTCTTCTTCTAATGGTTCAAGATCATATTCATTAACCATTGTTTCCATTGCTTTAACCTTTTTCTTGTTATCTTTTTTATTTTTATTTGGACATTCATTTGTATAATGTCCTTCTTCTTCGCAGATATAGCACCTACATTTTTTAGACTTTCTCTTTTTAGGATTATATCTCTTTTTCTTCCAAAGATTTCTTTTAAATATTTTATTCTTGTCATTCCACTTATCTTTGTCTTCCCACTTTCTGGGTTTATATCTCCTTTTATATTTTCTTTTGTATTTCTTTTTATGATGCCTTCTAGTTTGACACCCTATCAAGTAATCTTTCTCTACTTTTGGGCAACATAATTGTTTCCTGGTTATCCATTTTCCTATTTTATAATTCATCTTATTCTTCATACATTGCTTTTCTAACCATCCTTTAATGAATTTTATCTTTTTTCCTAAGGTATCTGAATCATCTCTATCAAATACTTTGTTCTGATAGTATTCCTCTTCCATTATATGACCATATGGAGGTGGTATTTTATGGAAGATCATTTTCGAATATTGTATGTACAAAGGATCTCTGCTATTGTTAAACATTCCTTTGTAAAATATTTCTTTGAATGCACATATGTATTCGTCTATATAACATAGATTACATAACATGAGTCTATTTAGCTTTTTTATAGCCTCTTGTTGTGCTTCTGCTCTGTATTGTTCTGGGGTTTGTCTTAATTCCGTTCCCGTAAATTCCCACCAAAGGGCATTTTCTAATTTCTTTGCTAATTCATCTATTGAACCAGAAGTTCCAAAGTATAGCTCTATATTTTCATCTCCTAATCCATGAAGAAACTTAGCAGCGTGTCCCTTCGTAGTATTTAGGAAAAATTTAAGAGTTGTTTCTACATTCATTCCCTGAGCTAGGGCGACAGTTTTATTTTCTATTATCCATTGACTTATCTTTGTTCCGGGGTCTATATCACAATCAATATTGAGATATATTCCGTTTATACTGAGTCCTTCTTGAGGATTGTCTCTTGGTTCAAATTTATTTATTTCTTTCCTATTAGAGATATAATATTTATTTGTTTGACTCTTTAGTTTAGCTTTCTCTTCTTTCTTATCTATTTCCATGTTTTCTCTCACTTGATCTTCGTTTTTAACTCCAGAGGTAGCTGCTTCTTCTGTCTTACTTTCTACAATTTGTTATCTTTCTTTATCTTGTGTGACTTTTGTTTCCAAGACAAAGGAATCTAATGATTCTTTTTCCAAAGATTCATCGTCTGATTCTTTTTCTAGAGTCATCATCTTTGTCTTAGTGATAATTTCTTCTTCTATTTCTTCATCTATAGAAGAATTTTCCAAGTAATCTGCTATTTTGTTCTCTAATGTCTTAGTTGATGACTTTATTTGTTCTTCTATTACAGCTTTCCCTTTTTCTTTTAGCTTTTTCCATAACTCAAACTCTTCTTTATATTTTTCTTCTTTTTTAATCTTTTTCCATTCTAGGAAGGCTTCATACTCAATTTTTCCTTCCTTTCTTGAAGGTGTGATTTCAAATTTATTAGACCAGGGGCTTATACTAAGTTTCCTAGGTATAGGATTAAATCCTTTTTCTATATTTTCTTTTTTGATTTCTTTTGAATCTAGAATTATACTTCTGGACAACTTGGATTCCTTTTGTATCTGCTGAGTAATGAGTCTTAAGGTTTCTAGAACCTTATCAGTTTTTTCTGATATAGGTATTTCGTTTTTTTGTTCTTCTACTTGTTGTTAACTGAATGTTTAAACTATCTAGCTCTTTTTGTAAAAGTGCCTCCTCCTTTTGTAATTTTATTAACGTATCATTCATCTTTATCTAAGGAAATTCCTAATAAATGTCTGATTTTGACAATCATTTTTTCAAGTTTAGCCATCTTCTTGTCTATTTGTTTTGCCTTTCTATTTGATCCAAAGGATCTATTTTTCCTAATTTTTCCCATAAGAAAAGATTAGTCCAATTTAACTGTCTAAAGCTTTCTAGGTTTTCTAGGGATTTTCTAGGGATGGTCCCCAAACTGTTAGTGGCTGTAGATTTGCAGACTTTCTACCTGTTTCTAAATATGAGTCTTTAGGTAGGATTTCTTTAGGAATTTCTTGTTTCTTAAAACTTATAATTGGCATTTTATCCATTAATCTGAATCACTTATTTCTAAGTTTAATTTATCCTCTTTACTTAAACTTTCGTACCAACTTATGTGATTTAGTCGGGCGTTTTCTAATTCTAAATCTTCTAAAAGATCTTCTACTTCTTTATCGCAATAAGGTTGCTCTAGGCACTCCCTATTACTTGATCTTACTTGAGGCTCTAATACCATTATGGGATTGTCATGCGGGTGACTACGACTCTTATGAAGCGAACGCTTAAACTATAATGCCTTGGTCAAGAAAGCTTCCTTTTTGCTTTTCTTTTTTCTTTATCCTATTAAAGAAATATGTAGAATAGGATCAATTATTAATGGATAGAAAAAAAGGAAAGGAAGAATCTAAATAATTAAAGAGAAACAAAGCATACTAACACAAACAACAGAAACTCCAACGATTTGAGAGGTGCCTTGAATAGAGAACTTTTTTTTTTTTTTTTTTACAATTGAAGAACAACAACTGCAATTTACAGAAAGAACACACAAGTGAGAATGGATCCTCTAAAGTAAAAAGAAGACAAACTATACAGCAAAACACAATTTTATGGATTATTAATAATTAAATCTATTTTAATAAATTTTTTATTATTTTCTTTTATCTTCTTTTAGCTCTGGTTATTGGGTAGAACGGGTGAAATTAAAGTATAATTTTTTAAAAATTTTCATTAAAATATGACACGTAGGAGAGAGGGTGTGCCACGTAAGTATGTCACGTCATCATTTAATGGCAAAAAGTTAACGTGTTACGCTCGATGACCAAAATCGACAAAAAAAAAACTTTGAGGACCAACATTAAACTTTTGAAACATTGAGGACCAACATTAAACTTCATGCAAACATTAAGGACCAAAATAGTACTTTAGCCTATTTTAAATTAATCAAACAAGTTTATCTCACATAAAAAAAAAATCGAGTTTTAGATACATTTTTAAGTATTAATAATACTATCTACTATATCTAAGTCAAGTATTAATTATACTATCTACTATCTAGTCCCGCGAACTCAAACTCTTTAAAAACTGAATATCAAAATATGTAAAAATTTAAAAGTTTCTTATTTTTATCAAGAAAAAACGGATAATTTTGACATCTAAAAGAGGTGAATGTAATTTATCTTAATTTTTTAAGAAAAAATATTTATTCATGCTTTGTCATTCATAATATAACAAGTATTTTATATATTACTAATAAATAAGTTATTCTAATCTGAAGTACTTTATTGTACTGAAATAGAAAATAATTTTGAAAAGCCGATCAATAAATACAACACAAGAGTAATAACAATAAATTGGTAAATCGAGAGTCAAGAGAATGAAATGGTAGATTGATATCATATATTCTCTCTGGTGCATAATATATGCTTCGTTAGAAATTTTTTATGTTTTAAAATATTTGTTTTTTTATAAAAACAAGAAAGTATTAATTATTTTTTTATAATGTTATCCCCACTTAAAATATATTCCCAAGACAATTAATGAAGAAAGAATAATTAGTGTGAGAGTAATTTAATAAGGATAATTTAGTTTTTTTTATCTTATTTTCACTATTTTTTAAATAAACTAATAATTTCCTTGATTTGTACAACCCTATCAAACGAGACAGATATGATGAACCGAAAATAATAATAGATGACTATGAATATTTTTATGAGTGTTTAAGAATAAACATACTTACCTCTTTTTCACTGGTTACTACTCTTTCGTATGATGCACGCCTTCCAGATTGAAGCCTTCTTTTTTGTTTTTTATTTTTAATAGAAATAATCAACACAGAAAAAAAAATGAAAACAAAAGTCCAAACAGAAGGAAATGAAGTACACAGATTGAAATTGTGAAGCCTTCCTTTTTTTTTTCTCGGTTTTCAGTGGAGGAAGAAGAAGAAGAAGAAGAAGACTCAAACTTAAAAAATCCAAATACAAGACACAAACTATTTAGTAGAAGAGAAGCCTCTCTTTCCTCTTTTTAATTTTGTTTCTTGCAAAGATAGAAAAGAAAGAGCACCAAAACGATTAATGGAGAGAAAGAAAAAGAAAGTGAAAGAAAAAGTGAAAACTAAAGTTGAAGAGAATAGAGACCACAAATGATTACTTTTGCGAAGATGGATGCAGTGAAGTATAGAAAGGGTAAAATATATGAAGTACATCATCCAGATCATTAAATAAAAATTGAGATTTGTGTCTATAATATAACAATTTTATCCAACGACTATTAAGTGTGCACTTCACACACTTTACCGGATCTGCACTTTAACAGATCCGGATCTAGTTTTGCAGAATCATCAATCAATCATTCAGTAAAAGGACACAAAGCAACAGCCTCTTTGGTGGAATGTGAGTTGTAACATGTCTACAATCACTACTGGTGGGACAAGATCAAAATCCCATTTTGATCCTTTGTCTTTTACCCAAGTTATATATTGGTCCTTTATCTTTTTCAGAATTTTTTATATTGGTCCTTCCGTCCATTTCTTCCATTAACTGCTGAGGTGGCGTGCCGAGGTGGACACATAGTCTCTTCTACGTGTATTAGAAAGTTGACGTGGTCTTAGATACACCAAAAACACCCAAACGATATCGTTTAAGCAAAAAAAATGAAATCATGCTGAGAGAACCAATATGGAACTTTAATGAAACATAAATGACTAATATAGAACTATAATGAAACATAAAGGACTAATATAGAACTTCTGAAAAAGATAAAAGACCAATATAGAACTTCTGAAAGATAAAAGATAATATAAGACTTGAGTGAAAGATAAAGGACAAAAATGAAATTTTGACCTAAAATAAAAATAAAAATAAAAATATTTAAGATGGTATAATATAAAAAGGTGAGAATAAAATTAGAGAACAAATATTAAAAAGATATAATAATTAATTTATTCCTATAATTAAATTTTGGTTGTTATGGTAGAAAGTAGTGAAAAGACAAAATAATCAAACTCCTCCCAAACCCTTCTCCATAGAAAGTTTGGAGATAGTCCTCTTTGGAAGTTTATGTCTAAATCCAAGTATTTTTAAAAATTAATAAATTATCAACTAAATATTGACTATATAATTTTTAAATTTAAACCACCAATCAAATATGTGTTATATGATTTTTAAACTCGGACTTTTTGTTTAAACCTTCATCCAAACAAGCTTTTAAGAATTAAAAGTCGGGTTGACTCAACATGAATTACAGATTAAATAAATTAGCTTATCCGAGTCATGAAGTGAATCAAAAAGATATCTATGGAGTTGGACTCATTCTACAATTCTAATAAAAGTTAATTAAGCATCAATATATAAAATTTGACTTTTCAATCAGAGTGCTTTTTACTTTTTACTATTTACAAGTCACGAGCTAGGCTTTTCTACTATTCACTGTTCTTTGCTTTCCCAACATATTTGTTGTTCACCAACACTCCTTTTTAATCAATTTACTATATATAAAAGCAATATTGTTCCTAATTTTAGGGCTTGTTCCCAAATACATTTCACAGAAATGAAAAAAATAAGTAAAGTTTATTGGGTCTTATTTATTTTTTTATTTTTTTATTTTCATCAACTTTAAAAAAGAAAAGAAAAAAAATATAAAATATCTATTATACTCCTTTGATTTGACATGATTTGATATAATTATAATTTTTTTTTATTATTTTAATATAAGGGCTAAAATGGTCATTTTAATAGATTTTCATTCCATTTCTATTACTAAACTTTTACTACTAAATACATCAAATACATTCTATTTTTATTTCTGTTTTCATTTTCATTTTTATTTCTCTAATGAAGATGCATTGAAGATTTCTTCACAATACAACTGATGAAAAAAAATCTGTTTTTTAGTGGGTCCCATTTAAAAAAATAATCTATTTTATGTCAAGCTACTTTACTTAATTAAATTTTTTTAAATTTCAATAAAAAAAAATCAGCAATAAGATTAGAAGAATGATCGGGAAGATTTTTTTTTTTTTAGAAGGGAGGAGTAGAACAGACTAGCCAAAAGAACTCAGGAAAAACCCTTCTGCAATCCTCACAGTCACAGATATTCAGTGGGGAGGGGAGTCTAGAAACTCATTAGTATCTTAGGGTAAGCTATGAGCAAGCCTAGCTAAAATATGAAGTAGGGCTGAGCAAATTTACATATTAGTTTAGTTTGGACGATTTAGATAATCGAATTAATTTAATTGGATGACTAAAAAAGTCATCCAATCAATCCACTCTTTGATCATCAATCGAACCGAGGTTCGGTTTGGTTTGATTGATTTTTTAACATAATTAATAAAAAATATTTATTATTTTGTTCTCTTCAATTTAAACCCTAAAAAATAAAAATAGCTATTCCTAACCATGAAAATCAACAAATTAAAGTTATTAGTACAATATTCCAACATTACAAACTTAAACTTACAATCCAACATCATAAATCCATAAAAACCAACATCATAAAATATTTTTAATATTTTAAAAAAAATCATAATTGGTTGGTACGGTTTGGTTCGGTTGGGATTGGGCCTCACTCATCAACCGAACCGAACCAAATCGATTGTCAAGAAAATAAACTAATCCATCCGATTATGCTGTTATTTTTTATCGATTTTGATCGATTTGGTTTGGATCGATTCTGCAAACCCTAGCATGAAGCATGAGATTATTTCTATCTCTTGCACAAAGTTAATCCTAACTTCCTAGCTGAGGTTTAGCAGAGTTTTGATCTTTTTAGTCATATTTGGTATGATTTGGGTTTTAAATGTGAATTGAAAGAAAGAATAAAATTGGAATTGGTCAAAATGATGGAATAGAATTGAATTCTTAGAATTGAAAAATATATTTATTATGTAAAAGATAGAATAAAAAATTTATAAAGGAGAGTGAAGTAAAAAGATTAAATTATCTTTCATAAAATATTAGATGTCGCTGCAGAGGCAACAAAAACGAAGCAAAATGTGAGATAAACTTACTCTATTAATTTAAAATATATCTAGATATTTGGATCAAATCTTGGTCCAATGATTTAAAAGTTAAGTAAATTATATAAACGGATGCTGAAATTTCAAATTATACTCTTCTTTTTTCTTAAGAAATAAAAGTTCATTATACTTCCATATCTTATTAACGTTGAAATTACACTCTTTTTTATTGAGAGATAAAAGTTAAGAAAAAACTTATATGTTGTTGCTTATATGCTTTTCCTAAGGTTAACCAATTAAAAAAGACATGTGCCAACTTTTCTCTCAAAATTGACACATGTCTTTTTTTAATTGGTTAACCTTAGAAAAAGCATGTAAGCAACATCATATAAGTTTTGTCCTAAAAGTTATTACAATTCCTTTCCATGATAAATATGAAATTATTATACCCATACTAAGGGCCCGTTTGGCCAAACTTACGAAAACTGTTTATTTTTAAATGACTTCTTTTCAAATGGAGTTTAAGAAAAAGTGATGTGAGAGAGAAGCAATTTGTATTTGACAAACTGAGTTGAGAAGAACTTTTCAAAAACAGTTTGTGTTTGGCAAATTTATATTAAAAAATGCTTTTAATTGTAAAATTACCAAGAAGGATATATATAGATTTAAATACTATTAATAGTATTAAATAGATAAATTATATAAATATTTATTATTGTTAAGTTTCACTACCCAAATAAATATAAAATGACAATTAGTTTATTAATTTAATAAATTTTATTTATGATTATTATTTTTATTAAATAGCTATTACTTTTATTTAAACAAAAACTAATTATAAATATTTATTATTATTTTGATAAATTATTATTGTTGTTTTCATTAATTTAATGATTTTTTTTATAAAAAATAAAAATATAATCACAATAATATTTACAAACACTTCATACTTTATAATGCTCTGTCTCTCATCCCGAGCATCAATGCACAATATAATGAGTTTGTTAAAGTGACAGGTATCAAGACAAACAAGCCCCTCAACCAGAATTAACACTGTCAAAATGGGCCGGCCCGGCCCGGCTCGCACCGGCCCGTGACGGGCCGGCGTTAAACGGGCCGGTCTGGGCCGACCCGTTTATTTGGCGGGCTTGGGAAGTAATGCCCAAGCCCGCCCGTAATGGCCCGCGGGCTAAACAGGCTAGCCCGCGGGCCAATTTTTTTTTTTTAAAATATATTTTTTAAAAAAATTAATTATAAAATTATATATTTACTTAAAAATTATTAATTTTAATTATTATTTAAATTATTTATATACTTTATTAGAATAAAATTATTATTTAACACATAAAATTATCTAAAATATATATATTTATACATATTTTAAACAAATATATATTAATTTTTTGTTTTCTTTTTTTTTTTAAATTTTTGGCGGGCCGGCCCGCAGGGCCCGCGGGCTAGCCCGTTTAGCCCGCGGGCTTAAACGGGCCAACCCGTTTAGGCCCGTTTTTAAACGGGCTTATTTTAGCTAACCCAAGCCCGCCCATTTAGCGGGCGGGCCGGGCTAGCCCGTGGGCTTCGGCCCGTTTTGACAGTGTTAACCAGAATCTTTTTTGTGGTCTGAGATGTTGTGGACCCCTGAAGATGGCTGGTATAAATTAAATGTTGACGGTTCTCTCAGCACTAACACTAGTAATATTAACTGTGGCGGTGCAATCAGAGATTGTGAAGGAATTTGGTTTGGAGTCTTTTCCAAGAGATTGGGCAAAGGCAGCATCCTGCTTGCTGAAACATGTGCGATATTAGAGGGTCCTCAAATAGCTTGGTCAAAGAACTTGAAGAAGCTCATTGTCGAGTCTGAGACTCTCTACAAGCAATAGAGACAATCATGGATAACATTGACAGAAGTCATCCACTCTACTCGGTCATAAACAAGATTAAGCTCCTTTTGGCTAAGAACTGGGAAGTTAAATTTACTCATGTTAGTAGGGACATCAATAGATTAGCTGATAACCTTGCGTTTAGAGCTCATGGTTTAGATTATGGGTTGTATTTGTATGATGCGCCTCCTGCTAGTTGTGTTGAACTGCTTAGAAATGACAGTAGGAAGGCCTGTCTCCTTGCTTGTCTTGCTTGCTAGGTTCTCCTAGCTCCCTCATTGAATACCCAAAAAAAAATAATAATTCATACATGAGGTTGTAAGAAGAGCTAAAATGAGAATATTAAAATGTTAGTAAAGAAAATTTTGTCTTAAAATAATTAAATGTTAGTTTCTGCTTAAAGCTGAAAAACTGCTTCTACTACAACTCAGAAGGAATTCTGGATAACAGTCTCATCTGACAACTGAGAGAGTGTGTTTTATGCACTTCATCAGATCTTCACTTTAACAGATCCGAATCCCACAATGCACACCTCTCCCTTGTGAAACCGTTACCGCGTTACGCACTTATTCCCTTTCCCTTGGTTACTTTCCCACGTCGACCTCTTCATTCGAATGATTCTACGCACTCCATGCTCCTTGCTCACATCAGTCTAATTTTCCACGTGGCCAACCTTCATGGCTAATTCCCTTTTAACTTCCTTAATCACCTTATCATTCATTACAGTTAGATGGTTACAATTTTGTCAGGAGTTTAAGGGAGCCTCTTGTTGTTCATAACCGCAACCTAGCTTTATGCAACGTCTGAAATTACCTATTTTAGTACTCTTCTATGTTAATTTTATGAAATATGAAGTTAAGCATGGCTATTCAGCAGAGGAGCATAGCTAGGGTTGTAGCAGCAAAACTTTTACTAGGATTCTAGATTCATAGGCCCCCATGTAAGAAAAATTTAATGGCTTTGATAGTGTAGTTACTATCTTTAAGAAAATTAAACCCCCACTATTTATTGCTGCTGGTGTTATGACAAGTTTCCTTCAAAATTATACAAAGTCTGATATTATAGTCAGCAACCCTATAATATCTCCGAACACGATTTTCTGGGAATCATAAAAGAGAGAATATGATTTTCGGATTTTCTGTTGTGATTCTATTTGATGGAAGATTCAAATTTATAAACAAAATCCGAATAGAGATGATCCTTCACATATGACCTTTCAGATATGAACGTTGTGCTCATTCAAATTAATTAATTAATTAATTTGAATTTATTTAACAATTAATAAAAATTAATTATCCAAGCTATCAATTTTAAACTCAAGTGCCCAATCTTTTACTAATATATTATATATATTAAGATCACACCAGAATTTTAAATTTTTCTATCCAATATCCTTTTATTTATTTTGTTATAAATAATTCATTAACCATTTATATATATTGCTTCCATCCTTAATTTATCCAATGTGAGACTTAATCACTAACTATTAACACTCCACTCAATTCACATAGTTAAATTTTTACTTTACTCTAAACGGACATTATGTTTCATAAACATTATATTGCCCTTAGCATACTAATACCTATTTGCATGATGTGAGATGCCAATGAATGAGTAATTGCTGTGAACAAATGGATTATTAATATCGTGGATCTAACAAAGGCACAGTTACTATACTACATATTCTGTGAAAATATCATTCATAAAAAAGTTTGATGCTTTGTTATATTATAAGACGTATTCGTAATTCTAGTTGCCTTCACATAGGGATTGTATACCTTTGAAGTTTGACTCCTCAAGGATCCTACAAAATGGAAGGAAAGGACCTTTTATGATTATGGCACATAAAAATGCTTGCTGTTCGAAAATCATTATTAGCTTTTTAATGAAGGAAAAAGATGAAATAAATGTATGAGGTAAAATATTAATTAATTCTTAATTTGTTGGTCAAATTATTATTTGGTCTCTGAATTTGATAAAAATACTATTTAGTCTTCAAATTTGTAATTCTGCCAAATATTTAGTCCCTAAATTTGACAAAAATATTATTTAATCCCCGAATTTGCAATTCTATCAACTATTTAGTCTTCGAACTTGACAAAAATATTATTTAGTCATCGAATTTGCAACTCCGTCAACTATTTAGTCCCCTAACCGTTACCCGTTAGATAACCATGCTAATGTGGCACCATTAAGTGCTCAATCACATGCCACGTCAGCTTTTAACGACCACATGAACCGGTTATCTAACAGGTAATGGTCAAAGGACTAAATAGTTAACAGAGTTACAAATTCCGGGATTAAATAGTATTCTTGTCAAATTTAAAGACTAAATAATTGAGAAAGTTAAAAATTCGAAGACTAAATAATAGTTTAACCAACAATTCAAAAACTAAATAGTATTTTGCCTCATATTTTATTATGTACCTTAGGCTCCACTGGACACCTTTGGGGCTGCCTAACAATATAAATCTCATCCCCAGCAGCACTATACAAGTCCCGATTACGGTGCCATGTCCACAAGGCATGGGTTTCATTTTTCACCTGCATATACAAACAAGCCTTAATATATTTATGATAAATACTAAATAGTTCGACTATGTTTGGTAAGATTATCAAACATTGGAATTCATGTATTTTCACGTTTTTTCAAAAAATTTTACATCATATTTTTTAAACCTCTAGGATGCCGTGGCCGAAGCTACTTTCTCTGAGCGCGCTATAATCAGGCTGGCGGTCCCAGCAGAATCGACCGGCCGCGGGACCTGAAGTGAAGTTGAATGCACAGAAGCCACCCATGAAGTCATCTGGTGTAGTTGATGGTTCTGGACAGTTTCCAGGTTCATCAGCATGTGTGATTGCCATCGTTTCAGTGTTACCACCATCACCAATTGTGATATAAACAGGACCACACGGATCCAATGTGTAGTTGTATACCCTGTTTGATCTCTCGTACGCATCCACCTGTTCATTGTTCCATTTCCCATCATCAATTTTGCTTTCTCTCAACGTCTTGGTAAAATTGGAATATATATATATATACTTACATGTCCATTGAAAACCATGTCAACACCATAGTTATATAATAAATCTTCCATCTCTACCCTCATACACTCTGCTTCTCTATAATGTGCCGTGTAGGTACTGTACCACGGTGGATGCCATGTGGCTACCAACCATGGAGTTACTGCTCTGTCAACAGAAGCCAAGTCCCTCTCTAACCACTTGTATTGGTCCCCTGCATAGAAGAAAAAGAGGGGGAAAAGTGAATCATGCACAAGATAAGGATAAGCCAATAATACTAGCTAGGGGGTGTTTGTATGATATCATCCCTTAAATTTTATAAGGGTAAATTTGAAAGATACAAAGATAAATAATATGATATCTTAGATGACATCATTTTATACCAAACACTTGCATCTTATGTCATTGTGATGTGAAACACCATACCGAACAAGAGTATCAAAGATTATATAATATCTTATATTACACAATTTTATACTATAATATATAAGAAATCATATTATCTGAAATAACACCATACCAAACGCTCCCTAATATTTACCTGATTTGTTGTATGAAATGTAGGCTCCAAGCATTATAAAATGTATTCCCCCAGCATTGAAAGAATAGTACAAGGTGGATGATGATCCACTCTCTTCAGATGGGAATGCAAATCGAGAACTGTAAGCAACAAATGTCATGTTTTCTGCTTGTAGTTCAATCTCATGATCCCCTTCTATTACCATTTTTGGAACAGAAGAAATCAGAGGCTGCATGTACCTATAACAATGATAGTATGAAAATGTAATGCTTTTTGAAGACTCCATTATTTATACAAGAGATTGGTATTTGGTAAGAAGGTTAAAGTTTTACCTTCCCCAATAATCCCAACGAGGCTGATAGGTTTCGTGGATGGGAGTATCAGGAAAAGAGCATTTGTAGCAATCTGAACCAGTTCCATTGGTGAGATACATGTCAGCATAACTAACATCCCCAACCAATACAATAAGATCAGGATGGTTGCTGGTCATATGATTTACAGTAGATGTGGTATTGTAAGTAAGACCCAAATCTCCAACCACTGCTATTCTGCTAGGGTAGCTCTTTGGCCCAGAAACTGGCATAGTTCTGAAATAATGAACACCACTCATTGCTGCCAGATATGGGTCTCCACATTGATACTGATATAGTGTGTTGGGTTTCAACCCTGCCACCAAATATGGAATTAGCCACTTCATTGATTCATTCAGATAATACCCATCATGAACATTCAACTCAGTCTTAGAGCATGTTTAGAGCAGCTTTTGGAGCTTTCAAAAGTACTTATTTTCTTCAAAAGTGCTTATTTTTTTAATTTGAGGTGTTTAGGGCAATTTTTGAAAGTGCTTTTGAGTTTTAACAGAAGTAAATTTTTAACTTTAAGCAGAAGCTAGAAATTGAAGCTTCTTCTTCGAGCCAAAAACAGAAGGTAAAATTTAAATTTTGTAGGACAAAACTACCCTTACTCAAATTTCAAAATTTTCATTTTATCCTTCTTTTAAAACTTAATTATCCTTCTCATCAAACTACCCTTATTATTATTGTCTTTAATTAAATAAAGAGAATAATAATAATAATTTTTATAATTAATTTTTTATTTAAATAAAATTAATAGATATTTAACTAATAAAAACAATAATCCTAAATAAAAAATCATATTGATTAAAATTAATAATTTATTTCATTAACATTTTGTTAATAAACTAATTAACATTTTATATTTATTTATTTAATAAAATTTAACAATAATAAATATTTATATCATTTATCTATTTAATAGTATTAATAACACTATAAATTTATTAATGCTTTTTTGGTAATTTTACAGTAAAAAATATTTTTTTTATACAAATTTACCGAACACAAAATATTTTTGAGCAACTGACAAAAGTACTTTTCAACTTAGTTTATTAAACATAAACTGCTTCTCTCTCACATCACTTCTTCTCAAATTCCATTTGAAAATAAGTCATTTAAAAATAAGTAATTTTCAATAGTTGACCCTAGAGTGCAAAATGATATTAATAAAATACCTGTGAGACGAACATGATGTATAATTCCAGAAGTGTAATTCTGAAGGCCTTCAAAAGGATAAAGTTGGCTATAGACAAGGGAATAACCCCAAGCTTCCTCAGTGATCAGCTTTTGGAATTCTCCATATTGAACTAAGCTACCAACCGTATCAGGATCCAATGGGTCAATATTCTCCCCAATTTGGAACTCTCCTGCAAGTATAGATTTGAATTAACATTCAAATAGAGCTTAGCTTACAGCTGAAACAAAAAATGAAAACCCCTTAAACCTCTCACTAATTGTGGGATTGATTAGAAGAGGTAGCATTTTTTGTTTAGACTAAAGTATTTATTATTGAGCACAGTGACTAATCTCCTCGTTGAATTGTAGGCATTTCGAAGGGTGAAACAGCTAGCCCAAGGATTTAAACCTGTTTCATACTCAAGACAGGAATCGAACCTTTGACACTTGATTAAAGATGAATCAAACCCTTCTACTCAACCACACCCTTAAGTTAAAGAGGTAGCATTTGAGAAAGGGCACTTCTGTAGACATTCACATGGCATTCAAACCTCTATGATGTGACATTTGTCGGTATTTCTCATAATGGCACAGCTTTCAATTCTTGTATTCATGTGACACCGTTTTCAAAATCCTAACGTTACAAATTGGACCCCACCTAGTGAGGACAAAATTAGAAGCTAAGGAAGAAGGAGCATGCATATAATAATAATACCTGTAATCCAAGAAACCCAAACGGAATCATAGTTTGTAGAGAGAGAGAGGGAGATTTGTTCTGGGTAGAACCCTTCAACTTTTCTCTGAAGCAGAGGATCTGTGTTTGGAAGATCCACAGCGTTTCCTCTGAAGCTCTGGTCGAGAGGAATAGTGACGGGCTTGAAGGGTCCATCCAGAGTGGTTGGAATTTCAGCTGAGCTTACATAAAAGAGCAGAGACAGAATAATTATATTCAGACGCACTGAATTCAAACCCATAATTGAATTTGAACAAAAACACCCAAAGGGTAGTGATTTGTGTTTGGTGTCAGTCAAGAACTCATAGGTATACATATACAGAAAGAGTTAGTGGGGAAGGAAGAGGTAGAGTCAAAAAATCCATACGAGGGAAAATGATATTTGAAGAGAACTAGATGGGGATGGAACTGTTGTAGCCTTGTAGGAATTAGGATTGTCACGACCCAAAACCAAGCACTGGACACGAAATCCAAAGAAAACCTTTGAATCTAGTAAGCCTGACGACCAAAATAGCATATTCCAAATCTAAAATCTCTAATAATTTAATAACTAACAATATTATTGATATTTAGGAAGCTAGAATCCTGCCTATGGAATACTTAGCGATATCTAGAGTCAAAATACAAATAAAGGTTTTTCAAAATATTAAGGGTCAACGACACAAAGTTAGGTTCACCACTGGAAGTCTACTCGGCTTCAACTCCTGACGGAAGCTCAGTATCAACCCTGTTATCTGGAAAAAAAATGTAATAGGGTGAGTGAAAAACCACCCAGTGAGCACACAACACACGCTATAACTGGAACAAGTCAAGCCAAGGCACAAGTATTTTTCGATGCAAAAATAATATTCATAGTTCCAAAATCAGGACTAAGTTAACAAATATTTTAGGGCTTGGTTGGGAGTTTTGAAGAGAGTAGGATGGGGTGGTCATTAATGTAGTGTGGAGTGGGATGGGGTGGGGTGGAATGGTTTAAACAAACCATTCCATTGATTGGGACTTTTAAAAAAATGAAAAGAGTGATGGACAATATTACTATTATAATGAATGAACAAAAGTAGAAAAAAAAAAAAGGTTAATAATGGAATTAAATATTGTAAATTATGCAAACCATCCTAAACCCCCTAATTTGGAGGGGTTTGAAAATTGAGGTGTTGGATGGTTTGGAAGGGTTTTCAAACCATCCTAAACCATCTCACTTCATTACTCACTTAAACATCCAACCAAGGGTTTATAATTCCACACCACTTTCAAACCATCCTCCCAACCAAGCCCTTAAATTTAAGCTTGAAATGCGACAACATAATAAAATGAGTCATAAAGTATTCTAAACAAGTTTTCAATATAAATCTAGTAAAGCCTTCCAAAAAATTAATATGATCTCAATAATATAAATAAAGTAATTCAAACTTTTCAAATTTAATTTTTATCAAGATCAAGTTTGTGGGAGAGACTATTCATGGAACGTTTCCATATACCCTCCAGATTCATCCCTCCTCGACACCATATCAATATAACCACATAACTCCGCCACAACTCTTTTATGTGGTCCCAAACCCTCCATGTAATACACATATACTCCACGTGAGTGGCCGCACATGGGACAAGCATCACCTAATCTCTGCTAGCTGAGGTTTACACCTACGCACGCACAGAACTACACATGCAAATGTAACACCAGTGTTCCCAAAAGAGTTTCTCCCACTAAAATGTTTCAAAGATGAAACTTTCATAAACATATTCAAATATCATGACATGTCCTTCAAATAAGTCAGTACAAGAAACAATTCCAACAACAATATATCACAAAACTCATAATGTTTAGAACATATATATTTCCATAAATCGAATCTCATGCAAATAATATATCAAAAAGAATAAAAATAAATCCTATTTTTCAGAATAAAAACAAATTGTCAAAAGGTTTGTCCCAACGTCAGGAAGAATTTCACAATGAAAAGAGTATCATGAAAGAGGTTGGATAAAAATATAGAAAATCATAAAGCGCGTTATAGCGCGCATCATCTACTCACAATGATGTCGACTTAGAATAAGACCTCTACTATGCTAGGGGGAATCCCTAAGCATATAAGTGTCACTTCCAAAGTACCTATTAACACATTAACGCACATACTATCAATGTAAGATTGTAAAAGCAACTCCAAAGTGATTATCCTAAGGATCTCTAAAATTTCCTAATCCAATTAAAAGGCTCCACTGTTAGTTAACTTACAAATTCTAATCCTTCTCTTTCTAGCTTAAAGTATTATAATTTCGTCTCTTCTAATAATTTCATAAATATTATTCCCAATCTAAATAATTTGACTATCCTATTTTTTTCAAATAAATAATTTCAAACACCCTCATTGTTACATTTATTTATTTTGAGACTCAAGACATATTCAATGGCAATTAACATCCCATTCCACACCTTAACTTTTTCATTCACAACTCTAATCACTTCCAAAAAAAAAAAATAGCTTCTTTCCACCATTAAGCTTGTATTATGAACCATTTTCACTCACAAAGTGTTTCTTACATTTGAAATCACCTCTATGCATATTCAAATCTTGCCAAATTTATTGCCACATTCTTGTACAGTCCCTAGAACACAGAAAACCCCAGATTTCTAAATTTTCTGTACTTTCCAGTAATTAAAATCTTTTCAGCTTAGTCCCTAAAAATTCCTAAATTTGAAAATTTCATCTACCACTTCCAAAATCTCACTAAATTAGTTTTGGAACCATCTTGGGACTAGATATAACCTAAAAATCAAGTTTAAACGCAATTTACATTAGTCACACAAAATTATTAAAATTTTCAGTTTAGTCCCTGTTTCCATGTTTACCACTTCGTCTCTCTTTTCTTTAATCATTTTCCAATTTAAATCCACCCTAAGACTAAGAAAGATTACCTACCTAAATCCATCAAAAGACCAAACTTCTCCCCCATTTTCGCTACCCACATTTTGCCATTTTTGGAGCCTTGTCCTTCTCTGTTTTGCAGCAAACAAGGGCTGTTAATGCTACAAAATATGATGGCTACGGCTTGGGTGTTCACCGGTGGCTTCTTGTAGCGGTGGTCGGTGGTGGAGGAGGCAAAAAAGAAGTGGAGGTTGAAGCTTGGATGGAAGAGAAAAGGAGTGAAAGCGTGATGGAGAAAATGGAAAATATGGAGGAAAGAGAGTGTCCGTGCTTTTGCAGGGAAGGAGTGGAAGCTTTTACGTTTAGGTGAGATATTTTAGGGACAATTTGTCTCATGAAAAGAGTGAGGGAATTATTATGAAAAAAAAAAAAGAGTGAGGGAATATGAATAGGAACATGAAAGGAAATGAAGGTTGTGTTTTTTAGGCAAGGGAAAAAATACATAGGTTCGATCTTTCTTTATTTTTATTTTGAAAAGTGTGTATAATTAAAAGAAGAAAAAAAATATATAATGTTTATTATAATTTGACACAATAATAACTTTTTTTTATTTTAATATAAGAGGTAAAGTGGTAATTCTAATACATTCTCCTTCCATTTTTATTCTCAACTTTTACTAACAAACACAATAAATGCATTCCCTTTTCCTTTCCGTTTTCGTTTCTGCGTAAAAAACATACCCAAAATGTTATGTTAATATATTGTAAAAAAATAGATAAAATGATAATTTTATCCTTACATTAAAAGTGAGAATAGAATAAAATTAGGTAAAAAAATATGGATAGAACATAATTTTATCACATTGTAAAAAGTGAAATTTATTTAGTAGAAAGAATGTATGAGGGTTTATGTTTTTCCTTCCCTTTATCCTTCCTCTTTTTCAAATACCAAACACAATCTTAGTCATTTTGACACTTCTATACGGGGAAGTAGAGTTTTTTTTCATGAAAATGGAAATATATTGCAGAAAGGCCCCACGAGGGCGAAAAACAAAGGAGAACTAGCTCCTGAAGAGGTTCAAGCCAATAGCGTTACAATTATCCGGATACAGAAAAGAAAAGCTAGAACAACTGCTACTAGAGGTTGTTGGAGGGATTGACTCTTTTAAGAAGAAATGAAGAAGAAGAAGAAGAAATATTAGTGAACAAAAGAAAGTGATGGATAATGTCTTCAAGGCGTGAACAACACTTTCCTTTAGGCTTAATTTGCCCACACCTATTCCTATCTTATATAGGGTGCTAGTTGGGTAGACCGGCAAATTTCCTTTAGAATACAATGAAGACCCTCGAGTATGGATAGCACTTCCAATACTCAAGTCAAGACAACAATAGTATTTACAAAGTGATAGTTTATCTTTATCTTTGTGTGCACTCAAAGACAAAGACAATGAATTTGATATATTGTGTTATGGAATGATGAGGGGTTTATATAGATCATGAAGTGATGCATTTGAAGAGATACCTTTTGATATAACGTCT
The DNA here is from genome assembly GCA_014851425.1 of Senna tora. Classification (NCBI taxonomy): domain Eukaryota; kingdom Viridiplantae; phylum Streptophyta; class Magnoliopsida; order Fabales; family Fabaceae; genus Senna; species Senna tora. Next base: position 34,667,943 of record CM026261.1, read on the forward strand.
CTTCAATCAAAAGTCACAACTATTAATTTAAATTAAGAGTCTTGTCTTTTAAATTTGTAACTTCATACACACATTTTCATATAAATTAATTAATTAATTAATTTATGATACAACTCTTCAAATAAATAAACATAATAATTAATTAATTTATGATACAATTCTTCAAATAAATAAACATAAATAGATGACTCTTCAATTAATACATCTCTTCAATTTAAAAATATTCTAACAATCCCCCACCATTTTTAAAATGAACTCAAACTCTTATCACTTCAGATATCTCATGTTTTTAGTAAAGGTATCTCAAGGATTTGAACCATTACCTCAGTAAGCCATGTTTTCACCCATCTGAAATAATATGGTAGACTAAGCTTTGAACCAACTATTCCATATGAACAGGCGTGCATGACTTACGCATGAGATCTCAGACCATTGTATGCTACTTAAAATGACACGTTTATGGCCTTGTGTCCGTATCCTTTTCATGAGAGCTTTTAGAGTCAAGCCCTTAGACTCCTAGAAGCGGTCCCACTTCATTCTCATATAGGTGGACTCTGTTAAGAACATCACCATGATTAATGCTCCAGCAAATATATGCTAACAAGTCTATTAAGAGCCAAATTAAAGCTCAACCTTCCCATTTTAATCTCATGGTTAACAAGTACTTTTCAACCTTGGGATGTTTAAATGTTAAGTACTTGCAATTACTCTAATAGTGTACTTTCACCATTGAACTCAAGACTTGATATGATGGTCAAATGTAAGTTGGGTTTCCACTATTGGTATAATGGTATTCAAGGTTTTTAGGGCTTTTTAAACCCATCCCCTTTGATGTTTTCAACACCATATCCCTTGTCAGACCTTTCGTCAAAGGATCTGCAAGATTTAATTCAGATCTTATATAACTTATGGAAATTACTCCATTCATAATCAAATCCTTCACCAAGCTATGCCTTAATCCAATATGTCGAGACTTTCCATTATAAACTTGGCTATAAGCTCTTGAAAGAGTAGATTGACTATCACAATGGATAGATATGGGTGCCATTGACTTGGGCCATATAGGAATTCCAAGTAACAAGTTTCTAAGCAACTCTGTAGCCAATGCTATAAACTCAGAGTTAGTGGTTGAGTCTGCAATACAAGTCTGTTTCTTAGATCCCCAAGAAACAACACCCCCACCAAGAGTGTAGACCCATCCACTTGTAGAAGCATGATCCTCTGAGTAACTTATCCAACTGGCATCTGTGTATCTTTGCAAAATTGAAGGATTACCACTATAGGTCAAACTATAGTTAATTGTTCCTTTCAAGTACCTGAGTACTCTGTCCACAGCATGCCAATGATGTTGACTAGGATTGCTTGTGTATCTACTTAACCTTCCCACAACATATGCTATATCTGGTCTTGTACATGTCATAGCATATATCAAGCATCCAATTACCTTTGAATAATCATGTTGTCTCACAGGACAGCCTTTATTTGGTACTAATTTCATATTAGAATCAAATGGACTAGAAGCAGGACAACAATCAAAACAATTAAATTTCTTTAAAATTTTCTCAATGTAATGAGATTGTGAAAGACCAAGACAGTTATTATCTCTAATAATCTTGATTCCTAATATGACATATGCTTTTCCCATATCTTTCATATCAAAATTTTTAGACAAGAATTTCTTTGTTTTGTTTACTTCATCCAAATCAGTACCAATAATTAGCATGTCTACATACAAACAAATCATGACACCTTTTCCATTATGAAATTTACTATAAACACATTTGTCAGATTCATTGATTTTATATCCATTTGCTAGAACCACTTCATCAAATTTTTTGTGCCATTGCTTAGGGGCTTGCTTAAGTCCATAAAGAGACTTAATTAGTTTACACACCTTCTGTTCTTGACCAGGAATCACAAACCCTTCCGGTTGTGTCATATACACCTCTTCTTCTAACTCTCCATTAAGGAAAGCTGTTTTAACATCCATTTGATGGATAACAAGATTGTAAATAGAAGCAAGTGCTATAAGTACTCTAATAGTGGAAATCCTTGCAACCGGTGCATATGTATCAAAATAGTCTATTCCTTCTTTTTGTGTAAACCCCTTAGCAACTAACCTAGCTTTAAATTTATCTATAGATCCATCTATTTTTAATTTCTTTTTTAAAATCCATTTACAACCAATGGGTTTAGAACCAGGAGGGAGGTTTACTAATTTCCAAGTTTTATTTCCCATTATATTATTGAATCCATTTCATCTTGTATAGCCTCTTTCCAAAATACTGCATCTTGAGACTTCATAGCCTCCTCAAATGTTTCAGGGTCATTTTCTAAATTAAAACAAACATGTGAGTAACTTTCTATCTCTTTCCTTGTCCCCTCAACAAGAAACATGAAGAAATATGAACCATAGGATTTTACTTTTCTAGTCCTTTTACTTCTTCTAAGTTCTATTTCTTCTATGTCATTATTACTAGACATATTTTTATCTGGATTTGTCTCTCCATTGGAATGAGTTAAACCTTTCTTCTTGAAAAATTGCATCCCTTGATTCAATGACTTTATTGATCGGGTATGAATCATTTGGTTCAATAACCAAAAACCGATATGCCTTACTATTTTCAGCATATCCTAAGAAAATGCATTCAATTCCTCTTTCACCCAATTTTTTCCTTTTGGGTTCTAGAACTTTAACTATTGCTCTGCATCCCCAAACTCTAAAATAATTGAGATTGGGTTTTCTTTTCTTCCATAATTCATATGGAGTTATCTTGTTCCTTTTAATAGGAACTCTATTTAATATATGATATGCAGTTAGCAATGCCTCACCCCAATACCCATTAGACAAACCAGAATAAGATAACATGGCATTTACCATTTCAACTAGGACTCTATTTTTTCTTTCAGCTATGCCATTTTGTTGTGGGGAATAAGGGGCAGTCACTTGATGTATTATACCAATAGACTCAAAATATTTTGGATCATAATATTCTCCCCCTCTATCTGTCCTTAAAAATTTAACTAAAGTTTCACATTGAAGTTCTACTTCAGTTTTAAAGATCTTAAATTTGTCTAAGGCTTCATCCTTTGAGTGCGTCAAGTAGACATAACAATATCTAGTGCAATCATCAATAAAAGTCACAAAATATTTTTTACCACCCAAAGTAGGCCAACCATGCAAATCACAAATATCAGAATGAATAATTTCTAATATTTTAGAACTTCTTTCTACCCTAGGAAAAGGGTTTCTTGTTATTTTTGTCAACATGCAAGTGTTGCAAGAGTCATGATTAATAATAGTCTTTGGAATCATATCAAGTTTCATCATGTCATTAATTTTACCAAAATTAACATGACCCAAACGATAATGCCATAAATCACCAAAATCAACAATATAAGCAGAACTATAAACATTATTATTAATTTTAGCAATATTACACTTAAACATGTTCTCACAGAAATAACCTTGGCCTACAAATGTTCCACCCTTGGTGAGAACAAATTTGTCTCCCTCAAATACAAATTTAAACCCAAAATTATTAAGTAAGGGTACAGAAATTAAATTCTTCCTAACTTCTGGTACATAATAGACATCTTTTAAAGTAAGAATTTTTCCATAAGTAAATTCAATTTCTACAGTCCCTTTGCCCTTAACTTGGACACTTGAAGCATTTCCCATGTAAAGCACATATCCGTCTTCTTCTTCTAATGTTTTGAAGAAGTTCTTATTCTTGCACACAAGGCGTGTTGTACCAGAGTCTACCCACCATGACTCATCATTGTCAACTAAGTGGATCTCTGAAATTACTGCCACAAATTTGTCTTCTTTTGTGGATGACTTGTTATCTTTATCTTTCTTCTTTTTGAAGAAACGGCATTCTTTTTTGAAATGGCCAGCCTTTCCACAAAAGAAACAATTACATTTCATTTTCTTGTTCTTATGACCATCATGTGCTTGAGACTTGTCTTTATCCTTCCCTCTTTTCTTTGAGGTTCTATTGGACTGCCCTTCCTCCACCATATGTACCTTCTCTTGAACATTGGTTTCTTTTTCAGCATCTTGCTTTCTATATTCCTCTTCTAAACGAAGATGATTTCCCAATTGCTCAAGAGAAATATCTTCCTTTTTATGTTTCAGATTCTTTTTGAAATCTTTCCATGAAGAAGGAAGTTTTTCTATGATTGAGGAGAAAATAATGGACTCATCCATATGCATGTTATGTTGTTTAAAATTATTTAAAATATGTTCAATTTCATGCATCTGCTCCATGATAGATTTTCCATCAATCATCTTATAATTATTAAAGCGGGTAACAAGAAATTTCTTACTTGTTGCATCCTCTTGCATGTACCTTGCCTCAAGTTTGTTCCAAAGATCCTTTGCAGAGGTTGAATCTTGATAAACATCAAAGAGAGCATCACACAGACCATTGAGGATATGTCCAGTACAGATATAATCATCATTCTCCCACTTTTGTCTATCTCTATTTGCATCAATGGTTTCTTCCTCTCCTTCTTGAGGCTTGGGAGTAGTGAGGACATAAGCCACATTCAAAGTTGTTAGTAGGAATTTCATTTTCCTTTGCCATCTCAGAAAATTGCCTCCTTCACATCTTTCCAACTTCACAAAATTTGTAGTCAACTCCTTCAAAGAAGCCATTTGTACTTGCAAAAATTAAGCCTAAAGACTGTTGGAGGGATTGACTCTTTTAAGAAGAAATTAAGAACAAATGAAGAAGAAGAAATATTAGTGAAGAAAAGAAAGTGATGCACAATGTCTTTAAGGCGTGGACAACACTTTCCTTTAGGCTTAATTTGCCCCCACCTATTCCTATCTTATATAGGGTGCTAGTTGGGTAGACCGGCAAATTTCCTTTAGGATACAATGAAGACCCTTGAGTATGGATAGCACTTCCAATACTCAAGCCAAGACAACAATAGTATTTACAAAGTGATAGTTTGTCTTTATCTTTGTGTGCACTCAAAGACAAAGCCAATGAATTTGATATATTGTGTTATGGAATGATGAGGGGTTTATATAGATCATGAAGTGATGCCTTTGAAGAGATACCTTTTGATATAATGTCTCTTCAATCAAAAGTCACAACTATTAATTTAAATGAAGAGTCTTGTCTTTTAAATTTGTAACTCCCTACACACCTTTTCATATAAATAAATAAATAAATTAATTAATTTATGATACAACTCTTCAAATAAATAAACATAATAATTAATTAATTTATGATACAATTCTTCAAATAAATAAACATAAATACATGACTCTTCAATTAATACATCTCTTCAATTTAAAAATATTCTAACAGAGGTAACCCTCTGAAAAGTGACCCCATGAAGGTCAGCCAAAAAGTACATCTTCAAGAAGGAAGGGGGATCCTAGTAAACATTATAAGCGCCACGATACAGAAGAGAGTGCTTAGCAAGTTGATCAGCGCACTGATTTCCTTCTCTGAAGGCATGAGACAGCTTAAATCTACAGAATCTAAAAATTGTAGCTTCTGCTTCGAGCCAAAAATAGAAGCTAAAATTTAAATTTTGTAGGACAAAACTACCCTTACTCAAATTTCAAAATTTTTATTTTATCCTTCTTTTAAAACTTAATTATCATTCTCATCAAACTACCCTTATTATTATTGTCTTTAATTAAATAAAGACAATAATAATAATAATTTTTACAGAAAGAGCTAGTGGGGAAGGAAGAGGGAGAGTCAAAAAATCCAAACGAGGGAAAATGATATTTGAGGAGAACTAGATGGGGATAGAACTGTTGTAAGAATTAGGATTGTCACGACTCAAAACCAAGCACATGATTGACACGAAATTCAAAGAAAACTCTTTAAATCTCGTAAGCCTGACGATCAAAATAACATATTCCAAATCTAAAATTTTTAATAATTTAATAACTAACAATATTATCGATATTTAGGAAGCTAGAATCCTGCCTATGGAATACTTAGTGTTGCGGAATGGACCCAATTAACAGAATAAATGGGCAAAATAATAATGTGGTAAAAATATGGACACAAGAAATTTAACGTGGTTCGTCTTTAAGCCTACGTCCACGGGCAAAGATGGTCAACGGATTTCACTAATACGAACAAATGGAGATTACAAAAGTGACTTAATTGCTCTCAAACCCCACACCTCAAATACACCAAAAAATATCTCACACAATATTTTTTTTCACCGGTGTATCACTCCACACTTAGAGAAATTGCTCTACAAACTTCGCAGTTTCTACACTCACCAAAGTATGCTATACCACACACAAACTCACTAAAGTGTATTCTCTCTCACGGAAAGCAAGTTTTCTAACGAAGTGTGTGTTCTGCACATTGTCCATCACTTCACAATATAGGCAATGCTAATGGTGTGAATACATTTAATGTGTGTGGGTTGAAAAGTTAAGATTTGGTGGCTACAAAATGATCATGTTGCATGCGTAAAATCCTTGAGATGCAACTCAATCTTTCCATCATAATTCTTGTCTCTTAGAAGTAGATAGATGGCTATTTTGCATGTGAGTAAAATATGAGCTATTTGAAATTTGTAGCCACACTTCTAACACTTAGCGACATCTAGAGTCAAATACAAATAAAGGTTTTTCAAAATATTAAGGCCCAACGACACAAAGTTAGGTTCACCACTGGAAGTCTACTCCGTTTTAACTCCTGACGGAAACTCAGTATCTACCCTGTTATCTGGAAAAAAAATGTAGTAGGGTGAGTGGAAAACCATCAAATGAGCAGACAACACATGTTATAACTGGAACAAGTCAAGACAAGGCACAAGTGTTTTTATATGCGAAAATAATATTCATAGTTCCAAAATCAGGACTAAATTAACAAATATCTTAAGGCTTGGTTGGGAGTTTTGAAGAGAGTGGGATGGGGTGGTCATTAATGGAGTAGTGTGGAGTGGAGTGGGGGTGGGGTGGGGTGGAATGGTTTAAACAAATAATTCCATTGATTGGGAGTTTTAAAAAAATGAAAAGGGTGGTGAGCAAAATTACCCTTATAATGAATGAAAAAATGTAGAAAAAAAGAGGGTCAATAATGGAATTAAATATTATAAACTATGCAAACTGATGAATCTCCGAGTGCCTCCTGACTGCTTCGGGTACCTGCACAAGACTCCAAGACGGGGATGGCCCCCGGGTTGGACTCCGACGCTCAAGTCAGACCGACGGAGAGTATAAGAGGTGATAGTAGGATAGATTCAGTAGTCTTACCTAGGATAGGTGTTGGGTATTTATAGGCTTCTATCGAGGGTAATTTGGTCATTTCGGGGCGATGAGCTGGCCCACTTGTAACGGCTTTCTGTGATGAAATGACTGTGTGATGTTGACAGCTGGAGCGCACCGACCGACCGAGATGGCTCGTACGTTTTCCTTAGATGGGTTAGTTCAGATCGATCGGTCGGTTGGCCGAGTTATATCACAAACCATCCTAAACCCCCCAATTTGGAGGGGTTTGAAAATTGAGGTGTTGGATGGTTTGGAAGGGTTTTCAAACCATCCTAAACCATCTCACTTCATTACTCACTTAAACATCCAACCAAGGGTTTATAATCCCACACCACACCACCCCACACCACTCTCAAATCATCCTCCCAACCAAGTCCTTAAATGATAAACTTGAAATGCGACAACATAAATAAAATGAGTCATAAAGTATTCTAAACAAGTTTTCAATATAAATCTAGTAAAGCCTTCCCAAAAATTAAGGCAAAAGTACCTTTCCTGCCCCCAACGTTTGGGGGTCCTATCAGTTTCGCCCCTAACGTTTTTTCACTGTCAATTGTACCCCTAACGTTTTACGTTTCTGCCAATGTCACCCTTTTCACTAACACCGCCAAATATTTAACAGTTTTTGCTGACGTGACATCCTATGTGGCAAAAATATCTGACTGGGCGTATTTTTTTCACACATAAGATTTCTAACGTTTTTTTTCTGTCAATTGTACCCCTAACGTTTTACATTTCTGCCAATGTCACCTTTTTCACTAGCACCATCAAATATTTAATAGTTTTTGCTTACATGGCATCCTATGTGGCAAAAATATATGACTTGGCATATTTTTTTCCACACCAGATTTTTTACTCATCTTTTCCCCATCAAAACCGTGTCGTTTTGGCCTCACCCTATTTCTTTTAAAATATAACTCAAACGCACGTGCCATTTTGCAGACAAAAACATCAGAGACGTTACCCATTCTCTACTTTGTCGGAGACGTTACCCTAAAATAGAGAATGGATAACGTCTCCGATGTTTTTATGAGCAAAATATCACGTGCGTTTGAACGCCTTCAGAGGGACGCCCCAGCTTCAAACTATGACGACATCACCGAGCCACAGCCAGAAAAATCCCCATGGCTAGTCTACGTAGACGGCTCCTCGACTGAGAAATCCGCAGGCCCCGGCATTATCGCAGAGAGCCCTGACGGAATCAAAGTGGAACAAGCCCTGCGCTTCACGTTTCTAGCCTCCAACAATCAAGCTGAATATGAAGCACTCATAGCCGGATTAGCGCTAGCTTACGACCTAGGCGCCTCAAAGGTCAAGCTATTTAGCGACTCACAATTGGTGGTCGGACAACTCAACGGAGACTTCGAGGCGAAGGACGCTACTGTCATCAAATATGTGGAACGTGCCGAACAAGAAATCAGCAGGTTCGAATCCGTCTTGATCACACGGATCCCCCGGAACCAAAATACCCAAGTTGACGCCCTCTCCAAATTAGCCATCACACCGAGCCAATCGAGATTTAAGACGGTCTTGCGAACGACGCTTCGCACCCCCAACATAAACCCAGAGGTACTGCCAATAGCAGTCGACAATTCTTGGATGGCTTCCATCAAAACGTACCTAACGGCGGGCACCCTGGCTACAGATAAAGAGCTCGCTCGAAAGATAAGGAGGCAAGCAGGTCGTACTTTGTCTGCGGAAACGACCTATACAAAAAGGGATTCTCATCCCCGCATCTCCGATGCATCTCGACTGAAGAAGCAAATTATGTGCTACAAGAAATCCACGAAGGCATATGCGGCACACACCAATCCGCATGAGCCCTCCGCAAGCGAGCTCTGCGCTCCAGATTTTTCTGGCCAACAATGAGAGTCGACTCAGAGGCGTTATTCACCCATTGTGACCAAACTCAGCGGCACGCAACATTCATACACCAACCAACCGTTGAGCTGAAACCCATCGAATCTTCGTGGCCCTTTGAAACTTGGGGCATGGATATCTTGGGCCCTCTCCCTTAGGGCACGCTCCAACAGAAATTCTAATAGTGACCGTCAACAATTTCACAAAGTGAATCGAGGCCAAACCTCTGGCCACCATCGGCTCCCAAAACGTCCAAAACTTCCTCTGGCAGAAGATCATTACTCGCTTCGGTCCCCCACATACGTTGATCACCGACAACGTACGACAATTCGTTAGCGAGAAGTTCGAAGATTTCTGCAAGGAATGAAGCATCGACCACAGAACCACCTCAGTCGAATACCCAGAGACCAACGGGTAGACGGAGAGAGAAAACAACATCATCCTCAAAGGACTGCGAAAGCGCCTAACAGACCGAAAAAACGGATGGGTGGACGAACTCCCATCGGTCCTATGGTCCTATCGAACAACGATTCACACGGCAACAGGAGAAACTCCTTTCGCTCTGACGTATGGATAGGAAGCGATCGTTCCCGCCAACATCGGGGTCCCTTCGGATCGGGTGCTAAATTACTTCGAGTCGAACCCAGAAAACGTGCTGGTAAGCCTAGATACAGCCGAGGAGCGCAGTGAAGCAGCGACGCTAAAAAACATCGCCTACAAGCAACTGCTGGCACAAAAATACAACCGAGGCGTCCGACCTCGCAAGTTCGAAAAAGGTGACTTGGTCATGCGAACAGCGATAAACAATAGGCGCGACCGCCTACACGACAAGCTCGCACCTAATTGGGAAGGCCCATACAAGGTTATCAGAATCACTTCACATAACGCATATAAGTTAGCACACTTGACGGGAGAGCACGTACCAAACATTTGGAACGCTAACAGCCTCAAGAAATATTTCACTATGTCTTAGTCAATATTTCTTTTTGCCTTAGTCCAAAGGCAAAAATCACAGGCACTCCACTTTGTCTTAGTCCTAAGACGAATGTCTTTCAACATATCTACTATGTACTCTCTCCTTGTCTTAGTCCCAAGACAGATGTACTACCAACATGTCTTAGTCCCAAGACAAATGTACTGCCAATTTAAAAGAATATAGAATGCAATACGATTGATCAACTTTCGTGCTCAAAATTCTAATTCTACTTGCTAAAAATATTTACCTATCGGGACTATCGCCCCGAAAATACAAAAACAACGCAGACATGCTGCGAAATACAAATCAGGAGGCATCCCCCTTGATGGATGTGACGACTCGCCCGATTGGGGAGGATCCCTTCGAGGTATAGGGGCTACAACATAGTCTTCTATCCTCAACGGAGAGTCTCCTCGAGCACGGACGCGAAACTCTCCACCAATGTTCTCCCAAGAAGGATGCATCTTCGCTCTGACTTTTGGAGGGACAGAGATACCCATCAAATCCTCCAGCTGCACTATGCCATTCTGCATCCCGTAGTTTGCAAAGCACAGAAAATCTTGGTGACGAACCAGCAAAGAATTGGCCTTGCACTCCGCTAGCTCGCCCTCCAATTCTTTCATGCGGGCGGTCAGTTCGACGTTCTCATCCAGTAATTCCTCCACCACTTCCTGCACAAAATCACGAAGAAATCAGCCACCTCACATGGAGAACATTGAAGCTAGAGGAAAGCATCCTACCCCCTCGACCTCCCGCTGATATGCAAAGCCTGTCAGACGGCTTAGCAACAGCATGGTCTCCTTGGTCATACACTCTAAAGCATAATAATCCCCATAATCAAGTGGATAATGCTGACGAGCCAGTATGACCAGCTCCGCCTAAAAGGGAATCAACTTCCCTCTAAAAGAGACACCCTCACCCAAAAGACGGACGGCCTTCTCTTCGGGAGGTATAGGAGTATAGGGAACCCTCCTGCGACGACCGCAGCGATTCAAGCTGGAGTCACCCACCTGATTCGTAGCTCCCGCACTTTTACTCGCAAGATCTCCGTCTGCACAGGCGTCTTCGTCCGCCCTCGGGGACAGAACAACGGTACTCATTGGCTCCGACCGCTCGCGTTTCTGACTCCGAGAACTTGGCGGGGGATTCAGCCTCCCCTGAATGCTGCCCAGGGTTAACCCTGCAAAAAGGAAGCATTCGAAACTTGGTGAGGACACAGAAAAGCAAAAGGGCACAACTCACTAATACAAGCTTACCTAAAGCTGCGCCTGAGACCACAGCCCCCTTCAGAAATTCGAAGGTTGTCTCCTCGTACTCCTCCCGGTTGTATCGAACCCGAAGAACAGGATTGGAACACTTGAGAGGGAAGCGCGGGCGCCAGTCAAACGGCCGAACCCTAGGCGGGGAAAAACCCTTCTTAGGTACCACTTTGAAGAAGTACGACTGCCAGGCGTGATTGTTACCCGGCAGATCGGTGATGGCAAAATCTTTGGCATGTGACTGAAAACACACCCATCCGTGTGCCTCGTGGACGGAGTAAAGAGAGAGAAACACATTTGGAAGAACTTTTGGCATGTGACTGTCAAAAACGCTGAGTATCGATCACGCATTCTAAGTCAGCTGCGCAGGGCAAACATTCAGCAAGTTGAGCATGGCTTCCACGAAGCCAGAAAAAGGAGGAATGAAGATGGCGTTATAAGGGACGCAGAGAGGGAGAACGAAGCCAACACCATCGCTCCAAAGATTCGTCTCCCCCTCTCCCATCGGCTTTATCTCATAGCCCTCGGGGAGTGAGGGAGCGAAGCGTTCCTCCCACACCTTCTCAATGCCGGATCCCGGTAGCACCCGCGATTCCACGCCAGCATCCACCGCTGAAATGTTAGCCGTAGAGCCAAGTTCCGGCTCAACAGAATACAAAATTCTCAGAAATAGTCGAAGGAGGCACCGCCGGTTTCCCATCCTCTCCAGATAGAACTTCCCGAAGATCCACGGAGTCCCGCAGCATAATGAGAGTATCCACTCTCTCCCTGACTCCCTCTGTGGCAACCAGCAAAAGGGACTGTTCGAAATCCGGATCCACGGAAGAACACACAGAAGCATCAACACTAGCTGAGGCCATTTTCGAATGGTTAGGAGCAGAAAATCACTGAGAATCTAAACTAAGAGGAAGGAGACCACAGAACGAAGAAATGGGGCTCTTCCGCTCTCAACAATAAAAGAGGCCCAACAGACGTTTCGCAACCCAACCAAGAGGCGCGAAAACGAGTAAAACTCTGAAACTGAAGGAAATCACCAAAAGGCCCCTGACTTTTGTATTTCTTCTGCTCACCCGCAAAGGGTATCCCAGGAAATTCCCCTATGAGCAATGATGACTCCTCCTCGGTAAGTCGCGTACTTTCTGTAGAGACGGCTCGAAAACTTGCTGAGGAAGTCAAGCAGTCAGCCACTCGAAACAAGAAGCGTGGCACCTTCCAAACGTCTCCACTCCCACAAAACAAAACGAAGGGACACCGCTTCACAAGTCGGACGACCAGCTTGTAATGACCAAGCCCACTTGCGGACGAACTCTCCTTTACGAAGACAACAAAAATTTCTAAGTAGCTTACATACAAGAGAACTTAAGTCCACGGGCACCCAACACCCGTAGACTTGGGGGACTTATGTAACTACGGAATATTCCACCATGGGACACGTGGAACTAAGCTTCCAGAAGCCTAGCGGCAGCACACGCTAGCAGCACGTGGCACCACTTATCTCCTACTTACGTGGCCTTGGCCCACGTCACCTCGCAAGGACACCCACTCAACTAGACGTGGAAACTCCTTGGGCATCGTGGGACGACCCACGTCCCACGAGGTCATGGGTCGAACACGTCCTCCCCACACTCAGTATAAATAAACCCTCACCCGGGGGACTAAAGAGACGCAAGTTCAAGGACTATAGCATTAGATCCGAGACATCTCAAATACTTCCAGAGAGCATTACTCATAGCCATTCTAGCAGGCATCCTGAGCAGCCTCAGACACCTTACGCACATTCTTCACGCATCTCGAGCTTTGCCGTAGGCTCTGCTAGGTCCGACCACCGGCAAACTCATCTCCATCCCCGGAGCATCCCACTGATTGGGCTTCCAGCAGCTCTCAGAGACTCGAGCTCTCTCCCATTAAGGCAACCTCCTAAGAGCGGCTCGCCCGCCCAGAGTACCTTAAGCACGTCTTAGTCACACACGGCCCAATACAGGTAACTACCTTGCCTAACGACTCCTATAGACGTCACCATGACGAACTACGTGGACTTTGATCCCTTCCGAAGGGTACGTAGGCACCTAGGTGCATCACCTAAGGACAAGTACCCCAAAGTTAAGACCCCTTGCGGTCCTTAATTGCAAATAACAATTGTGTGAACCAAAAACGACAATTACACATTGTAAAAAGACATAGATAATTTATCGCATCTCATATATCTAGAACTCCATCTCCATTATTGCACAACAACAACTTCTTCCTTCACGTCTATCTATCATCAAGGCAAATCATTCACATCACAATGCATAAATTTGTAACATGTAAACTTTTATATTGTATTTTAGTTTTCAAAAATGAATTGTTGTCTCTTTATTTACGAACTTGTTTTAATTTTAAAATATTTTTATACTAATTACTTATATAATATAACTAGAAGAATATAAAATAATATTCTTTTAAATTAAATTTTATTTTAACACAATAATGGAGCAATCAATATTTATAATGGATAAGAGGTAAAATTGAAAAAAATAAATAATTAACCATTCCCTTCTGTAACTGTTGTTTTTGGCTCAGATAATTGTAGTTTGTAATTAGGATCGCATGGGGTCTTAACCATGGGGAACTTGTCCTTAGGTAATATACTTAGTTTGTAATTATTCTCTTAAATAAATCTCATGCAACTGTTGATTTGGAGGCAGGCTAGATTTCTTCCAATGATGACATGGCAGAATTGAAAGAGATGACACTCTTGCCACATGTCCAAAAATTGCTTCATGTATTCTCCTTAAATATATTATATAGATTCTCTTAAATAAATCTCATGCAACCGTTGATTTGGAGGCAGGCTAGATTTCTTCCAATGATGAATGACATGGCAGAATTGAAAGAGATGACACTCTTGCCACATGTTCAAAAATTGCTTCATGTATTCTCCTTTAATATATTATATAGATATAGAATTTTCATACATAAAAAATGTATATATCTCTTAGATATGAAAAAAAAATCAAATTTCATACATCAAAAACACATATTAAACATTTATAAAAAAAATATATTAAACAGGCGGGAAACGAATTAAGGATACAAACATTTCACTGATGTTATTTAATGTATTATATTTTTTCAAAAAATTAATTTACATTATCTAATTATTTAGTTCCTGAGAAAAAAAAAAATTGTCCGCGTCAGTAGTTAACTTAAGAAATTGACGGGTTTGGACGGAAGGACCAATTTAGAACTTATGGGAAACATAAATGACTAATTTAAAACTTCTGAAACATAAATGACTAATTTGAAACTTGAGTGAAACATAGAGGACCAAAATGAACCTTTGACCATAAAATTTCATATGTGTACAGAATTATGTTCTGATTTGTAAATCTCAAGATTTCTAATTCAAATCAATTAGTATCTGAAGTCAACTCAATTTAATTTAATCTTAAATAGTAATTTAAATCAAAACATTTATTTGATGAGTAATTACTTATAGCCAAGGATTGATTTCAACCGTTGATTTGGAGGCAGGCTAGATTTCTTCCAATGATGGCATGGCAAAGTTGAAAGAGATGACACTCTTGCCACATGTCCAAAAATTGCTTCATGTATTCTCCTTTAATATATTATATAGATAGATTATAGCCAAGGATTGATCTCAACCGTTGATTTGGAGGCAGACTAGATTTCTTCCAATGATGACATGGCAGAATTGAAAGAGATGACACTCTTGTCACATGTCCAAAAATTGCTTCATGTATTCTCCTTTAATATATTATATAGATATATAGATAGATTATAGCCAAGGATTGATCTCAACCGTTGATTTGGAGGCAGACTAGATTTCTTCCAATGATGACATGGCAGAATTGAAAGAGATGACACTCTTGCCACATGTCCAAAAATTGATTCATGTATTCTCCTTTAATATATTATATAGATAGTAATTTAAATCAAAACATTTATTTGATGAGTAATTACTTATAGCCAAGGATTGATCTCAACCGTTGATTTGGAGGCAGGCTAGATTTCTTCCAATAATGACATGGCAAAATTGAAAGAGATGACACTCTTGCCACATGTCCAAAAATTGCTTCATGTATTCTCTTTAATATATTATATAGATAGATTATAGCCAAGGATTGATCTCAACCGTTGATTTGGAGGCAGACTAGATTTCTTCCAATGATGACATGGCAGAATTGAAAGAGATGACACTCTTGCCACATGTCCAAAAATTGCTTCATGTATTCTCCTTTAATATATTATATAGATATATAGATAGATTATAGCCAAGGATTCATCTCAACCGTTGATTTGGAGACAGACTAGATTTCTTCCAATGATGACATGGCAGAATTGAAAGAGATGACACTCTTGCCACATGTCCAAAAATTGATTCATGTATTCTCCTTTAATATATTATATAGATGTAACCAAGTCTGGTTGGTCTAGTGATTAGCTCACTAGGTCGCTTAAGCAAGTGTTGGGGGTTGGAATCCCACCTTGTGTATGCAGCAACCAATTGGCCAGCGGCAAACCCTTAAATGGAGCTCAGATCCGCGGAGGATTAGTCCTTAGCCTGTCGGGCTGGAGGATACCTTGAGAAACCAAAAAAAATATTATATAGATGTCATGCCTTCAATTATCTTGTATTAATGTTTTATTTAATTTTAATTTCTGTATAGTGTATACTATATACCAACGTACAGTTTTTCTTTTCCGAAAAACAAAAGAAAAGAAAGTTCCACTAATTTGATATGGGGAAGAACAAATGAAAAGAAGTGATGAAATAAAATTAAGAAAGAAAAAGAGACAAGAAAGGAGGGCGTAACATCAAATTTGATGAGAATATAATTGGTCCATGGCTGGCTTAGGAAGAGTGCATGACTGCCAGTATTATAATTAGGGATGATAATTTTTCCCGTCCCACGGGGATCCCTGCGGGAATTCCCCGTATGGGGGCCCATATACGGGGAGTTTTCCCCCAAGAACGGGGACGGGAAGCATGTCCCCCGTCCTGCGGGGTCCCCTTCCCCGAGAATATATATATAATTTTATTTAATATTATTAATTTATTATATTAATATTTATATATATAACATTTTATTAATTTTTATATTTTTATTTTATTATTAATTTTTATATATTTTTTATTATACTTAAAATTTAACGCAATTCACTCACACTTTCTATGTTGTGTTGTAAACTTTGTTATAATCTTTATTGATTATTAGACTTTTTAACGAATTTTGGTAAAATTATGTGTTTATTGATATTTTTCAATTAGATTTATTTAATATGGAATTTTTTTTATTTTATTTTATAAGTTACTTTTTTATTAAGATTAAGTCAACTCATATTTATATATATATATATCAATGTTGTAAGAACCGGACCGGATCGGACGGTCCGACCGGTTCAACCGCCAACTGAATACAAAGGCGAGTCGGTTGGACCAAAAAAACGTTTTTGCAGTTGGACCGGATTGGACCGAATTTAACCAGAGTTGGACCGATCAACCGGGTTGGACCGGTCAACCGGTGGTCCAACCGGTCCAATTTTATTTTTTAGAAAAATTAAAAAATTAAAAAATCAAAAGGAAAAATAACATAAAAAAAGAAATTAGAGAAATCTTAAAAATTAAAATTAGAAAAGTCTTAAAAATTAAAATTTAAAAGTTATGATTATCAATAATTTAATATTTGGTTTGATTAAGTTCTTTCAAAGCTTGACAAGTCTTAAAAATTAAAACTTTGAGAAGTTATGTAATTTAAAACTTCAAAATTATGTATATTGAAACCTAAAATTTGAGTGATGTCATTTTATATATTAAGAATATTTATTATTTATTATTTATTGCATCATCCAGTTCGACCGGTTAAACTGATCAAACCATGAACCGAACACTTGTCCGAGTCTTTGTCCGGTTCGGTTCTTACAACATTGAAATATATATATATATATATATATATATATATATATATATATATATATATATTTTTTTTTTTTAATTTTTTAAAATATATTTGGGGTCCCCGCGGGTTCCTGCGGGGAGGGTGGGGACGGGGAGAGCGTAGCAGGTGCCATCCCTAATCATAATACTTGGCCAATACCCACCATCCTATGGATTTTCTCTCTTTCTATATCTATTGTCCCTAAACATATGTCCATATTGCAATATTTAATATTTAATTCGTCCTATTGATAAAAAAATATTTAATTTCTCTAAAGGAACGTATTATTGTTTGTCACATAGAAAGGCTGAATAAAAATTTGTTATCTATATTTTCTTAAAAAAATTCTTGATCAGCAACTACTTGCAGTATTTGTAAATTATATATATGTAATTTTATTCTGCATAAAAAGTTTTGGCTAAAGTACTATTTTGGTCCTCAATGTTTACATGAAGTTTAATGTTGGTCCTCAATGTTTCAAAAGTTTAATGTTGGTCCTCAAAGTTTTTTTTTGTCGATTTTGGTCCTCGAGCATAACACCGTTAACTTTTTGCCGTTAAATGATGACGTGACATGCTTTTGTGGCACACCCTCTCTCATACATGTCATATTTTAATGACGTGGCATGACAGATCACTACCACGTCACCCCATATTGCCGCATCATCATCTTCTCTCCTTCGTCATCATCATTATGATCATCATTTGAGGTGACGTGGCAGTGATATGTCATGCCACGTCATTAAAATATGACACGTAGGAGAGAGTGTATGCCATATAAGCATGCCACGTCATCATTTAACGGCAAAAAGTTAACAGTGTTACACTCGAGGACCAAAATCGACCCAAAAAAAAATTTGAGGACCAACATTAAACTTTTGAAACATTGAGGACCAACATTAAACTTCATGTAAACATTGAGGACCAAAATAGTACTTTAGCCAAAAGCTTTTATTCATTGAAAAAAATAGTAGCAGGATGTTTTTTTTTAAAAACAAGATAGTAAATACAATTTAGTCAAATTTAGGGATAAATGAGTATAATTTACTAAAAAATAAAGAAAATGAGAGAGATAGAAGGGCGGGGTATTTTTTTAAAAATCTAAACAATATTTTTATTTTGTTTCTAAAGTAACTGTTATATATGGAGACTTTTTATTTATTTATTTGGGGTACATTATATTATCAATATAAAGTCAGTTTGGCATCTATCCTCTCTATATATATAGACGAGAGAGTTGGATAGAGTAGCCTCAACTCACAAATCTGAAAAATCACATTATTAGTTTTATTCTCTACTTATACTCCTACTACTCTGTAAGATTTCGGGCGTACCTGTGAAGAATCCGATTCGTCTGCAGGTACCCACGCGAAGACCCGGTCATGATGACGGACTCGGATCTACGTTCTTCACAGCAAATGCACAAACACCAAGAGGAAGAGCAAAGAGCAGAGAGAAAGGGTTGATGGTCTCTTGTCAGACTTGTGTATCAATGAAAAATGTACAACGCCTTCTCAGATTCACGTTTTCCTATTTAACGTAACTGGCTCAGTTACAAATTAAATAAACTTAAGGAGTAAATTACACTCCATAACCCATATTTATGTCTTATTTACATATTTGCCCCAACATCAATTGGGCTTGGGTCCGATCCACCAAGGGTGGACTGGCCCATATTCTTACATCTCCCACTCACACTTGGTGGATTAGATGTCATGGGTTGAATCTCTCTACCTCCTCTCAATTTCATACTTAGTGCTTTGCCGTGACCACGTGGGCATGACGTCTTCATTTAGGTACTTGTACTAGAAATCCCTTTTATAGGACCAGCACAAGTTACCTTCTCCTTCGTGTAGCTAAAATATTAAAAATATGCCTCCGATGTCCTAGATTTAACTATATACACTTTCACATGGCAAAACTAATCCCTCTCGAATCAATGTTTGATTCAGATTGCCTTCCTCACATATGTCTAGTATCCACACTTATGACAACAAGATGTCATAAGGGACATGTCACAGATGCTAGCATAGATGTGTATATTTCAGTTAATCTTCCTTTCGCCCATATAACACATTAATATGAATCAGTCGCTTTCCTAGCATAATACTTTAGATCGCATCAATCATGATCATAGAAAAAAAAATGCTAAAGTAGCAGTCACTGAAGCATGTCTCCGTGATACTGTCAAAGTTCAAAGGACATCACTGGGAAGATTGTTCTTCCCTGGGACTCACACAGCAATAAAACAGGGATCTTTCACTTGCTTCCCTCTTGCGGTTCTCTAAGTACATGTGGTATGAAACACATGCTACGGTGTTACTCTTTTATTATAAGAGCATATGTCGTTTTATTCTTATCTTAACACCGTACAGACTTAAGTCTAGATACACCCAGTATCTAGGCCCAAATTCTTCAACTCTACTTTCATTTACGACGTCGACGTTGAAGAGTTTGTTATCTGACTACAGGTATTTTGGAAGTGGGATTCCAAACTTCGATCCAACTTTATTTTATGCAGATCTCATCTTGACTTGCTACACGTTAGTCAAGGCGACATATAGTTTGTGTTTCTTCTCTACCATATCAGCACTCTTGGCTGCTTTACTGGTGAACACAAATGTTTCATCTTTGCACACTCCACTTGAGTGTCAAAGGCGGTCGCCCGCGTGAGAGAGCCAACCTTTCAACCTGTACGACATACTAAACATTGTATACTACTAAACAAATACATAAAGTGATAACAGATAATTATAAAACACATTTTATAATGTCTGTATATTACACTTCATGCATGCCAATGGCTTCCATATGTTCTTCAAAAAAAACTTTTAGCCTATTGGCTTTATCAGGGGGTCTGTTATCATACATTTGTTGAAGTGTATTGTACAACAACAACCTTTTTTTTTGTTATATAATCTCTTAACAAAATTATATTTGATGCCAACATGCTTGGTCTTGTTGTGATACTTAGGATCTTTGGTATGGGCTATGGCTACAATATTGTCACAGGATAAAAACACCATATTGGTACTTTCATTTCCAATTTCATGATGTTCTATAAGTCTCTCTAGCCATAAAGCCTCTTGTACCTCTTCAGTGCATGCCATAAACTCAATTATATTGCATGTAAGGCAATGCACATTTTCTTCATGCTGCTCCAGCATATGATACTATTGTTGAGTAAGAAGGTATGACCTTCTTCCTTCTTCATCTCCGCTACGCCAGTATCGGAGTACTCAACAAGGCATGAGTCACTTCCTCCGTAGTACAGTGCATAATTGGAAGTGCCCTTTAAGTATCTCAAGATCCTCTTCACAACTTTCTAATGTTCTCTCTAGGGTTAGACTGGAATATACCTACCAGTCTCATTATATTACAGATATCTGGTCTTCTACACATCATTGTGTACATCAGACTGCCAACTGCACTGGCATATGGAACTCTTTCCATTTTCTTCTTGTCTGATTCGGTTTTTGGGACACATGTCAAGACTCAAGGCTAATCCAGTAGCTACAGGAGTGCTCATAGGTTTGCAATTCTTCATGTTAAATCGCTCAAGAATCTTGTTGATGTAATTCTCTTGTGAAAGAGACAAGATTCTTTTCGAACGATTTCTTTGGATTTTAACTCCAAGTATGTACTCTGCTTCACCCATGTCTTTCATCTCAAAGTTCGATGAAAGCCATTCTTTTATGGTTGTTACAGAACCTAGACTATTACCGGCCAATAGTATATCGTCTACATATAAGGATAAAATAACAAAATTACCCTCAATCCGCTTGATGTAGACGCAGTGGTCTTCCTCTATCATTTGGAAGTCATATGAGGTTACTGCTTTGTGAAACCTCAAATACCACTGTCTGGATGATTGTTTTAATCCATAAATGGATCTTTTAAGTTTACAAACTTTTGACTCTTTTCCTTTTTCAATGAAACCTAATGGTTGTTCCATATAGATTTCTTCATCCAGATCACCATTCAAAAATGCGGTTTTTTACATCCATCTGATGTAATTCTAGGTTTAAACTATTTACTATTGCCAGAATAAGTCTAATGGAGTTAAAACGCACAACAGGCGAGAACGTGTCATCGTAATCTATGCCTTCATGTTGTGTGTAACCTTTTGCTACTAACCTAGCCTTATATTTGTCAATTGATCCATAAACTTTTCTTTTAATTTTGAGAACCCATTTGTTCCCAATGGCTTTACGCCCTTTTGGTAGATCAACTAACACCCAAACTTTGCTCTTTTTCCATTGAGTCCATTTCTTATTCCATCGCTTTCTTCCATTCTTCCTTGGCAGGACTTAACAAGGATTCTCATACAGAATTGGGCTCATATTCTCATCTGGAACAACTAAGAAAGATTTGCTTTCTATTTGAAAGCGTCTTCTGGGAACACTTTCCCTATCACTCCTTCTGACTAAAGTAATTTGCTTATCTTTCTTTCTTTGTTCAAGGTCTCAATGTTGACCTTTCTTCGCTCCCACTCAGATTGACACACCTAGACGCTTCTAGTCTGTCAATTTGTTCTGCACTGTCTTATTCTTCTGTCTCATAAAATGAAACAGTGCGGTTAACATCTCCTCTACAAAGAAATTCAATCTCAAAGACGTTGCATCTTTTCTATCTCAGTCATCGTTCTATCTTTGTTTTCACCAATGCAAAACATGTCCCTCTGTTGATCTGAGTACCTTAGAAAGATACATTTCTTTCCTCTAGGACCCAGTTTCTCTTACTTATGAGAATTGTCATGGATATACGCAGCCGATCCCCAGGTCTTAAGATACTTAGATCTGGTTTGCGTTTCTTCCATAACTCAAGAGGGTGCGAAAGTGACTGATTTTGAGGGTACATGGTTAAGTATGAAGGTTTCTGTCAATAAAGCATCACCTCAATAGAAAATTGACAGGTATGCTTGAGTTATCATAGACTTAACCATGTCTAGAAGAGTTCTATTTCTTCTTTCGGCAACTCTATTAATTGTGGAGTGCCAGGGATTGTTAGTTGTCTAATTATCCCTTTTCTTCGCAGAGCAGTTTAAAATGCTTAGACAAATATGCACGACCTCGATCAACGCATAATTTCAATCTTATTGTCTATTTGATTTTGTACCTCTTTTAGGTATCATCTGAAGCCCAAAAAAAACTTCAAAAATATACGAGTTCAAATAGACATGACCTTATCGTGAATAATCATTTATAAAGGTAATAAAATACCACGCTCTGTGTTTTTTCCCTCATATTCATTAGACCGCGTATATCGGAATAGAATAATTGCAATGGATCTCCAATTATAGGCTTTCGCATGGCCTTAATCAGCTAGACAATTTTCTCATAGTGACATTTCCATATTTGGAATGACACCAAACAACTGTTCGTTGGTTTATTGGATAATTTCATTAATGTGTCCTAGTCTAGCATGCTAGGAGTTTATTTCAACATTTCTCGAAGAAATAGCAAAGCATTCACCAATAATTATCAAAAAACAAAGAACCTTTGTAAACAGGAAAACGGAACCATAAAGGACAAATTGCTAAAATTGTCTGTAACTTTATGAAGGTTCACATCAAACCCAAATTTTAAAAGACATATGACAGAAAATAAGTCTCGTCGGATGTCAAGAGCATAAAGCACGTAATGGAGTATAAAGTTCTTTTCACCACGTAGAGTAATTTGCAGGTGCTTAAAACCTTTGACCTCGATTGTCGTGTTGTTTCCAACGTAAAACCATATGCTTTGATATGACAATCGAAGATACTCAATAAAGGATCCTCGATCCTAAGTTACGTGGTCTATGGATTCAGAGTCAATAATCCAAGAAGAAGAAACAAATTCTGTAAAAAAAACAGTACGAGAAACATGTGAATTCACATAATTCACTAATACCGTTTCGCCCTCAGTCTGTTTTGAACAGTCATATGCGAAATGGTCTAAATTCTGGCAGGCGAAGCATTTGACCCCCTTCAGGTCTAGCTTCTTCTTCTAGCCTTTGTTTCTTTTCCTTTTGAATTGTTTATTTCCCTATTTGGGTTTAGGAACGCCCTTCTTCCCTTTAGCATGAAACTTTTTGCCCTTTTATATAACAAGCATCGAACGGGAAGTGCTAGCATTCTAGTGTAATAAACTTGTCCAAAAGTTTTGTAAGCCTCCAAGCGTTCACCTCCAACTCTAAGTGCTCAGCTATATTGTTATAAGTAACAATGTTTTTGTTATGGGTTAGATTCACCTTCATATGCTCCCAACTTCTAGGGAGCTATCTGATGACAACCTACACTTGTTGTTCATCAAACAAAAGAAATTGTCCAGTTTCCTTTAGTTCCCTGATCATATTGGCCATCTCTCTCGGATAATGCTTTATAAGAGTGCTTAGCTTAAGCTTTTCGGAGTCGAACTTA
The DNA here is from genome assembly GCA_014851425.1 of Senna tora. Taxonomy (NCBI): domain Eukaryota; kingdom Viridiplantae; phylum Streptophyta; class Magnoliopsida; order Fabales; family Fabaceae; genus Senna; species Senna tora. Next base: position 34,691,646 of record CM026261.1, read on the forward strand.
ATCGGCAACCTCATAAGTTTGGTGGTAGAAATACCTCAAACTTATTCCTTAAAGCTATTCACGCAGCTTGTGGAGTTGTGTGCATCTCAAAATTTGCACAATAAGTTATTAGCCAGGACACTCAGAAGTATTATCCTTGCTATGCTATTTTTCTTGTTCCAAGTTTGGTAGGTCTTGTGGTCTCTCTTATGTTGGCCCATGTTTTCAGTTTCATGTTCGACCAAACATTTGTGAGAGGCCCAATAACATCTTGTTCCTTCAAGATGTGTTGTATTTTACAATGTCAGATATCACAGTTGTCCCTGTGAAGTTATTCCCCCTTGTTTTGGTTTCTTAATAATGTTCTTGGTTTCACTTTTCAGTTCTGTGACAAACTAATCCCACATTATTTTACGTTCTCTCTACCAGAGATACGTACCATAGAACATTTATAATGTATATAGCACTGATGAGTATACAATGTCATGCACTTATATTATTCTTGATCAGAAAATAATGACATTGCAAGATCCATGATCAAGAGCATACGTTTGTATCTCCCATCACACAGATACAAGCAATAATCATGATACTCTATCAAGAATTCTATATAAGTGCCTTAAATTGAATTATGACTCTTAGAAGTCTCATCTTCTAAAAGCTCCCACTTATAACAAGTATATATATATATATATTCATACATTTACTCATAGAACAATTAATTCTAAATAACGTCATTTACTCATAGAATTAAAATGTTCAACAAAAATTTATAATGCATGAATCATGTTCAATAATGATATAAAAATGAAACATTGTATCTTTACAAATGAGAACACAAATACTTAAATGCCTCAAGCATTAAGTTTTCATAATAGATTTTCTCTTTCTCTGGCAAAAATCGTCTTTGCATTGCTTCTCTGATTGCTGTTAACCAGTGAAATCTGCTTGGGATGCGGCAACCTAGTTTCTTTTTAAGTGTTGTCGCTCTAATGTATTCTAATATGACTCTAAGGTAAAATATAGTGTTTTCCTCATCGGTCATGTTTTGGACGTAGCTGACGAATACACCATAAATGTCTTTTACGTCCGTTAGCCTTGTTGCATCCCTTTCAGCTATATTCATAGCTAATTCAGGGGTTAGAGGTTGATTGACTTCTTCGCCTTCTTCTACTATGGTTTCTACTACCCGGATTTGATTAAGTGGGTCGTTAAAAATTAATTGAGAATCTACATGGAGGGGTTCGATAGGAAATAGTGTTTCCGACTTTGGTCCGGAAATCATCAACTCCTCCGGTTCTGGTTGAGGATCCTCCATAGGTTCCTCATCTGGATCTTCCTCCGGATCCGCTTCAGGATCCTCCTTGGGATCTTCTCCAGGGTCCTCCTCGGGATCTTCCTCCGGATCCTCTTCAGGATCCTCCTCGGGATCTTCATCCATAGGTACGTATTCAGGAACTACCTCATCTAGGTATGAGTATTCCAACGCACTATAATCGGTGTTTTCAGTGCTATTAGAAGCCATTTGCCTCAATTTACCTAAAACAAAATAATTAAAAAATTATTTTGAATTTTCTGGAATTTTTTTTACATAAAAAATATACCAGAAAAGCACTTAAAAACATAAAATAAGATCCCAAATAACCTCAAATGTAGTTACATTATATATCAAATTAAAGATCTCAATTTTACGGATTTTTAGAAAGAAACCGCGCCTCAATCGGATCTAAAACGAATCCATTATGACCTCGAGAAGCTTTAAATAATTAAAAATAGACCCAAAAAAACGGCACATTTTATTTATTATTTTTTTTAAGCCCAAAAAAAAAAACTTTTTTTTTTCGGGTCAGGCCCAAAATTTTTCGGGTCAGGTCCGATTTTTTTTTTTTTTTTGAATTTTGAATTTTCAAAATTTGATTTTAGGCGGCGGTTTTTAGAACTGCTGCGCCAAAAAAACGGTTTTAGTGACGGTTATTTAGCAACAGTTTCCAAAACTGTCGCTAACCGTCATCTTCAACCTTCAACCTCCGTTTTCCAGAATCCGGCGACCGGAAACGGTGGAGCTCGCCGGAAAACTTCGGACGTCAATATCTCAGCCGTCCGAACTCCGTTTTCTACAAATTTTATGTCGATTTCGTACGATTTTTCGTGCTCTACGCAATGGGAGCAATTTTGAAGCCTAAAATTGTAGTTTTCGGGAACCCGAATTTCAAACTCGAAACTTCGATTCACAATTACTCTGTCATTCGAAGTCCGTTTTGCGTAAATTTTATATGTATGTTCTCGTTGTTTCACCCTCTATACAATGAAACAAATTGTGAAGCATAATTTGTCAATTTCAAAAAAACGCAATTTACTGTGTATTCATACATACATATATATGTTCATGGGGTATGGCATACAAGCAATGTGAGAATCATGTTATTGCAAACATAGCATTTTCGCAGCGGAATGAACCATGCTCTGATGTCACTGTAAGATTTCGGGCGTACCTGTGAAGAATCCGATTCGTCTGCAGGTACCCACGCGAAGACCCGGTCACGATGACGGACTCGGATCTACGTTCTTCACAGCAAATGCACAAACACCAAGAGGAAGAGCAAAGAGCAGAGAGAAAGGGTTGATGGTCTCTTGTCAGACTTGTGTATCAATGAAAAATGTACAACGCCTTCTCAGATTCACGTTTTCCATTTTAACGTAACTGGCTCAGTTACAAATTAAATAAACTTAAGGAGTAAATTACACTCCGTAACCCATATTTATGTCTTATTTACATATTTGCCCCAACATCAATTGGGCTTGGGTCCGATCCACCAAGGGTGGACTGGCCCATATTCTTACATACTCCATTTCAATGGATCTTGATATGATTTAACCATGTTTTGTAACCTTGCTAAATCCTATTTTAACTTTTGTTAAGGGTGCAGGAGCAATTAGTGGTGGCTTGGCAGCCACCAAAGTTGATTTGCCTTTAATTTTAGATAATCTAAACTTTATCATTTTCAGCGAGACCACCATTGCTACTAATGAATTGGTTACTAATGTAAATGATATCATTAGAATAAACACTATTAGTGAAATTAGTGAAGGAATTGGGATGATGCTTAAAGCTTCCCATTCTTTTCCTCACTTGGTAGAAAAAGCTTTAGCTATTGTGGATGTAGCACCTCCTCTAATGATAAAGAGGAGTGAAACTTTGGAGGCAGTTAATGATGTTGGCTATACATTGAAAGCTTGTCATCCCATTTTATGCCTTGCTGGAGTATTCATTTATTTTACCAAGAATGGTGGGGATGGTGGTGCCGGAGGTGGTGGTGGTGTCGGAGGAGGTAGTGGTGATGTCGGAGGAGGTGGTGATAACAGAGAGGATACGGAACAATAGGTATTTTTCTTTCTGTATTTGTAGATGTTTAATTTTCTGCGGGTTGTAGACTTGTAGCGGCTTAATTACTTTGGGATTAAAATTGGCTAGAGATTTAATTTGAATATACAAAATGTGATAGTTGAAATAGACTTATAATGATGTCATTTACATTAGTAATCAATTTATTAGTAGCTATGGTGGTGTCGGTCAAAATGATAAAGTTTAGATTATCTAAAATTAGAGGCAAATCAACTTTGGTGGCTGCTAAGCCACCACTAATTGCTCCTGCACCCTTAACAAAAGTTGAAAAATAGGATTTAGCAAGGATATAAAATATGGTTAAATCAGATCAAGATACACTAAAATGGAATAGTAGGAGTAAAAGTATAAGTAGAGAGTAAAACTAATAATGTGATTTCATATTTGTGAGTTGAGGCTACTACCCAACTCTCTCGGGAGGATAGATGCCAAACTAAAAGAGTGACTTTATATTGGTAATATAATGTACCCCAAATAAATAAATAAATAACCTCCATATATAACCGTTACTTTAAAAACAAAATAAAAATATTGTTTAGATTTTTAAAAAATAGCCCGCCCTTTTATCTCTCTAATTTTTTAACTTTTGTTAAGGGTGGAGGAGCAATTAGCAGTGACTTGACAATCACCAAAGTTAGTTTGCCTTTAATTTTAGATAATCCAAACTTTATATTAAAAAAATAGTGAGTAATTATCTTGTATATGTTAATTACATTAAAAACAATTGTGATAATTTGAAAGCCTGAGTTCAGCCCATGAGATTCGGTAATACATGGTCTGGAATGAATTTTTCACACACTTGAATATTCACCGTAGTTAATTTAATTTTTGTAAATGTTTTATCCACCTAACCAATAGTTAGTCTTTTGGAAAAATATGTGAAATAGTAGAGTAGTGCTGCCTTTATTTCTGTAAAGCTGCTGGCCTGCTGCCATATCTTTTTCTCAATTTTGCCGCATGTATTGCTTGGTGATATGCATTCATTTAAGACAAAATCTTTTTAAGGTCCTGCAAAATACTTCGAAATTTTTTATATGATAATAGAGTAATTTTTTATATGAAAAATATGGTTATCCTTGCAGGATTTGGGGTAGGGGATTGCTCTATATTGGTGGAAGAAGAGAGCTGGTTCTGGAAGAAGAGAGCTACAAGGTCATGAGAGATGGGCTATCCCCACATGTTTTGTTGGACTGGTCTTTAGTGGTGTAAGAAAAAAGGAGCAGCTGGAGGTGTTAATGGTGCTGCTGTTGATACTACTACCGGTATTGGTGGTGCTTTTCTTGTTGGAGTCGGTATAAGACTTGGTGCTGTCCTTAGTGGTGCATGAAGTTAATAATGCACAAAATATTTAGTACAGTTAAGTAGTTTGATCAAGTTCTATTTTCTTCTTTATGTTAGGTTTTATTTAGTTTGTTAAGTTTAACTTTGAATTGATTAAGTCTAAGTATGTTATATATATATATATATATATATATATATATATATATATATATTTTATTCTTTGTTTAATTCTGATTTTATTTAACTGAATCTTGGGTTGCTTGTAAGGAGGTGAAGTTTTAAATCTTATATCTCATGATTATAAAGTCATGAGATGGGTTGTCCCCATATGTTTTGTTGGGGTAAACCAAACTATTGAACTACGTATTTTCTCCATCATTATTCACTTAAGTTGCAGCAACTCGCACAGCACCACTAAGGACAATACCAAGTCCAACAAGAATAACACCACCAATACCAGTAGTAGTACCATTATAACCTTCAGTACCATTAGCACCTCCTCTACTTCTACACCAATAAAGATTAATCCCTCTAACTCTAATCCAACAAAACATGTGGGGACAACCCATCTCATGACCTTATTTTGTTAGATTGGGGTTAAAGGGATTGATCTTTATTGGTGTAAGAACAGAGGAGGAGCTGAAGGTGCTAATGGTGCTACTACTAGAGGTGATAATGGTACTACTGTTGGTATTGGTGGTGTTATTCTTATTGGAGTTGGTGTAGGGCTTGGTGTTGTCCTTAGTATGGTTGTGCGAGTTGCTGCAAGTGAAGTGAATGATGATGGAGGAAATACGTAGTTCAACAGTTTGTGTAGGGAAAGGCCCGGATCCACATGACCCGACTCGATCCCGGGATCGAAAAGAAAAACCGAAAATAAATCCAGGCATAAATATAAATATTGCGGAAGCTACTAACCTGGACGCCAATGCTAAGACCTTGGATCCTGCTAGTGCCTCTGCTCCACCAGAGTTGACCTCCAATCGATAGAGCCACATGTCCACGACTGATGCGCGGAAGAGGACTAAAGAGAAAGAGAAATATTATACTGAGTGGGGTTTCCCAAACGGGACCCCCCTTTCCAACACATAGAATTAGCAACTAGAAATGTGTGGAGTCACTCCTATTTATAGGAGGATGAGAGAGCTCCCATCATTGACGCAAGCAATGTGAGACTTGGAACATGAACAAAATATCATGCTTCCATCATGATCACCTAGCCCACTTTGGGCCACGAGTACAGGCTCGTGTGACCTCCGATGAGAGTTATTTTCGTTTCATTCTCTTCGTCTCTCTGCGAGCTTTCCAACGGATCCTCACTCGACCCGATCATACTCCTATATGGGCGGATATTTAGTCCCGAAGACCCCAATATATCTAACAGTTTGGTATGAGCTTACAAGTAACCCAGGCTTCAGTTAAATAAATTTAAATAAAATCAGAATTAAAAAGAAAAGATAATAATGATATGACTCATGGAGAATGTACCCTTTCTGCGTAAAGAACGTACCCTAAGTGTCAAAAGTTTTGCATTAGCATGATAAGAATATAATGTTTAGAAGAGAGAAAATTGAATAGAAATTTAAAATGCAATGAATTCAAAGAAACAGTGATGTCTATAATCATTCACCTCTCTATATATAGAGGTGGGTGGCTAGATGGTTATAATAATTCTGCATTAACAAAATAATAACAATAATATTAAAAATTGAAATACAGAATGAAAAAAAAATAATAGAAAAGGACAAAATAGAGATTTGAGAGAAAAGGTTATTTTACGATGGTGGCATTGGTGGCTAACCATGCACTCTTTTTCTAAGAAAACAAAAACAAAAAGGACTAAAGAAAAAAAAGACCATCATGAAACTTTTCTAAGAATTAGAAAAATAATAATGATATGACTCCTAAATTTTAAATTTCACATGCTAAATGTATGTTTATTAGATTTCAAGAGAAAAAGGGATCAGAATCACTACCAATATCAATGAAAAACGAATTTTTTTTTATTCGAGAGAAAATTATAATTTTACATATATTCCTAACAGACAAGAACAACATATTTTTCAGAACAAAAATCACTCTAATAACATAAAAATTTCACAGAATATAATGTTTAGAATATATATAAAAAAGGTGTTGATGATATGAGTTTGCACATCTAATCAATAATTTAGAAAAAAAAATTCTTGCTGTACTTATGAATGAGGGTTGGGAAGTGATCCAAAATTATATTATATTTGGTGGACATCTCTCTTTAAGGAGATCCAATCCCTGATACATAGACCAATTGAGTAATATGTAGTTCAATAGTTTGGTCTAACCCATGTCATGACCTTGTTGTCATGAGATATTCACTATGTATATATATATATAATGAGCATAAGTTTGATTAAATTTGTAGTGTTCAAGTATCATGTGGAAGCGCACAATGTGTACAGTGTGAACGGAGTGGAGTTTAAGAACTGCGCCCAATAATTATAGGCTAGTATTTTTGTGTGTAGGAACCTATATAACTCACACCTAGTTATATAAACTCCTCATTCCACGCCCAACTGACGTGAGACTTTAAATTAATAACACAACAATTACTTCACTCCCCTTTGCCATCATTGAGGATGCCAATGCCATGAGCTTCTCTGCTTCCGCAACAACTTGAGCAAGAGATTGAGACACCTCAATCACCTTCCTCAAATCTTAACCAAATTCATTTTGGATATTGTTTTAGGAAATGTTTGAGTTAACTTAGTCTAACAAGTCTTTGGTGATCTAATTTCAAAAAGAAGTGAAGTTTTTTAAATCTTATATCTCATGGCTACAAGGTCATGAGATGGGCTATCCCCATATGTTTTGTTGAATTGGGGATAGAGGGATTAGTCTTTATTGGTGTAAGAACAGAGGAAGAGCTTGAGGTGATAATAGTACTACTACTGGTATTGGTGGTGTTATTCTGATTAGAGTTGGTGTAAAACTTGGTATTGTCCTTACTCCTTAGTATTGCTGTATGAATTACTGCAAGTGAATGATGATGGAAGAAATATGTAGTTTAATAGTTTGGTCTAGCCCAAGAAAATATATTGGGATAGCCCATCTCATGACCTTGTTGCCATGAGATATAAGATTTAAAACTTCACGTCATTTTAAGTAGTCATACTTATATCAAGACTTATGATATGAACTTACAAGCAACCCAAGCTTCAGTTAAATAAACTTAAATAAAATCAAAATTAAAAAGAGAAGATAATATATATATATAACTATAACAAAGCAGCTTTATATTAAACCTTAAATTTAAAATTTAAGGAACAAAGTGAAAACTAAAAGATTAAAGCAACATATTTAGACATCATCAATTCAAAGTTGAACTTGACAAACTACAGAAAATCTAACATAAAGAAGAAAACAGCAGAAGAAAGCAAAACTTTATCAAACTACTTAACTAAATATTTTGTGCGTCATTAACTTCACTTCAAGCATCACCCACGATACCACTAAGGACGACATCAAGTCCTATACCAACTCCAACAAGAACAACACCACCAATGACAACAGCACCATCATCACCTCCAGAACCAACTCTCTTCTTCCACTAATATAAAGCAATTCCCTACCCCAAATCCTGAAAAACATATTGGGACAGCCTATCTCATGACCTTGTAGTCATGAGATATAAGATTTAAAACTTCACTTCCCTTTGAAATTAGATCACCAAAGATTTAGTAGACCAAGCTAACTCGATCATTTCCCAAAACAATACCCAAAATGCGTTTGGTGAAAATTTGGAGAAAGTGATTGAGGTGTCTCAATCCTTTGTCCAAGTTTTGGGAGAAGCAAAGAAACTCATGGCATTGACACCCTCAATGATGGCAAAGTGAAGTGAAGTAATTATTGTGTTATTAATTTAAAGTCTCACGTCGGTTGGGTGTGTAGAGTGAGTAGATGGAGAGTTTATATAAGTAGGTGTGAGTTATATAGGTTCCTACACACAAAAATTCTACCCTATAATTATTGGGTGTATTGAATTTTTGTTATTTTTGGGTATTGAGGAGTGATACGGCAGAGCCCTCTTGACGAGCCCTCAGCCTCGGCCCCTCTGCGGGACGCTTCGGCTCGGATCCGCCACAAGGCATCAGCTTAGGCTCTGCCGTCAGACCCTCACGGCTCCCCTCGACCTGAGGGACCACCTGTCAACATCACGGGTGTCATTCACGCCACCGCACTTTCCGGGTAGTTATGCTGACGTGGACTCGCGCCAAAACGACTCCCCCTGGAAAGGCCTAGAATACCCCCGGCGAAGCCTATATAAACGCAGGTGGCTTCATCGGAGCAGGTACTGAATTCTTACTCTCTCACCATATACTCTCACTTCCGATCACTGACTTTAGCATCGGAGTCCTACCGCGGGAGCCCCCTCCCGTCGTGGGTTGATTGCAGGTCGCGTTCTGGGAGCAGGAGTTGGACCGGAGGAGACTAATTCATCACTGGCGCCGACTGTGGGGACGTTTTCACACCCGAAAACACCACGTATCTTTTCTTTCTTTTCAGGAGTTCGACATGGCGACTCAAAGGACAGAAGGTGGAGCAGCCGAAGGACTCTCTGGAGACCGAACCACCGCCCTGTTGGCAGCATTGACGGCACGAAGAGCTGCGCAGGAGAAGGCGCGAGAAGCTGGGACAGGAGGTACTCCGAAGCAAGGTTCGGTGAACCTACCCCCAGACCCAAGGGACGACGTGATGATAACCCTGCTTGAGCAGCAAAAGCTACTTCAGGAAGAAATCCAGGAGATGCTTAAGAAGATGGGAGGCAAGGAAGGACAGGGGGACAATTCGAAGAAGCAGGATACGCACAAATCTGGCTCTCGGAGGAGCAGGTCCAGTAAGCGGCGCGAGAGGAACGAGGAATTGGATAGGAGTTCGTCAGAATCCAGATCAGGGGAATCCAGCTCTTCCTCGCAGTCCACCGATTTCACGCCCCCAAAGAAGAAGAGGAGATACCCGTTCGTGGATCGCATCATGGAGGTAGCAATGCCCAAGCTCAGAACTCCAACACAGCTAAAACACTACGATGGAGCCTCTGATCCTGTCGCACACGTGAATTCCTTCAAAGCGGCAATGCTGTACGCGGGAGCGCCCGATGAAGTGATGTGCAGAGCCTTTCCATCCACTCTAGATGGGGACGCGCAGCTCTGGTTCTCTGATTTGCCGTCGGGAAGCATTTCCTCTTTCAGGCAATTATCTAAGAGATTCACCTCCTACTTTGCCACTAGTAGGACGATTAAACGCACCGCCCATTGCCTGAAGAATGTGGTGCAGGGGAGAGAGGAGTCCCTCAAGGATTTCCTCATCAGGTTCACCAAAGCAGCCAGACAGATCCAAGGACTGAAGACGGAGGTGGCGCTCAGTTACCTAACGGATAACCTACGAAGCAAGTTATTTTGCTGCTCTATCACCAAGAAGCCCCCAAAAACCATGGCGGAGCTACTGGCGAGATCCACCAAATACATTGCGTTCGAGGAAGTGCAGCAGACTAAAGAAGGAGGACAGTCCAAGAAGGAGGAGGCGAAGCCTTCTAGGAGCAGAAGTGACGGATACAGGAGGGAAGATAGGAAGGACGATCGGAGGGATGATCGGAGCCGAAGGGAGCGGAGACAGAAACCCCCCCGGTCGTTCGGGCCCAGATTCAGCTCGTATACCCCCTTCAATCAAAGTCAGGCCCGAATCTTGGAGGAGGTGCACAGCTCCAATATCCTCCAGTATCCTCCCTCCAAGGCTGTGTCGACCCATGCAGATCGCAACAAGTATTGTAAATTCCACAGGAACTTTGGGCACGACACGGAGGCATGCGTAGCCCTGAAAGATCAACTGGAGGACCTGGCAAGAAAGGGCCTCTTGAAACAGTACTTGGAGAAGGGTCAGCAAGAAGGAGCTGGGGATAGAGGAGACCAAAGGCGTGATGATCGTAGCCATCGGGGTGGTGATCAAAGGCACCGAGAGGACAACATGGACACTGTGGCTGGGACTATACATGTCATAGCAGGAGGAGTAGTGCGCGGCACTGAGGCAGACCCCCACACCAGGAAGCGGCAAGTCAGGTCCGTCATGAGGTTGGAGCATAAGGCCAAAAAGCCAAGGACAAGGCAGCCCTCCCCGCAGATTACTTTCTCGGACGAAGACTTCGCGGGACAGGACCCAGAGCATGAGGACCCCATGGTTATTACAGCAGTTATCGCAAACTTTACGGTAAAACGAATCCTGGTAGACCAAGGAAGCTTGGCTGATGTCCTTTATTATGACACGTACAGGCAGCTGGGACTGCGGAGCGAAGGCTTGAAGCCCTTCTCAGGCATGTTGGTGGGATTCGCAAGGGTTACAATACAGGCAGAAGGAGTGGTCCACCTACGGGTAACCATCGGAAAGCTCCCATTGAGCAGGACAGTTGAGGCCGACTTTATTGTAATTGCTGCACCATCGGCGTATAATTGCATCATTGGCAGGCCCACCCTTAACAAGCTGCAGGCAGTAGTGTCCACAAGCCACTTGGTGATGAATTTCTCGGTGGGAAATAAGATCGGAGAAGTGCACGCTGACCAAAAGGAGGCCAGAAGCTGCTATGCTGCTAGCCTCGTAAAGATATCCAAGGCATCGGCAAACACTGGAGACTTAGAAGGGGCGGAAAGCCCTTATAGGGTCATGAACGTAGAACTGGTGGATCCCTGGGAAAGGGAGGAGGAGCGACGTCCCAACCCTGAGGGGGAAATGGAAGCAGTAGCCCTAACAGAAAAGGACCCAACTAGAACCACCAAGGTCGGAGCCAACCTAGACCCATCACTGAGGAAGGATGTGGTACAGATCCTCAGAAACAACGCGGATATTTTTGCATGGACGCCAGCAGACATGCCTGGCATCCCTAGAGACATTGCGTGCCATTCCTTGCCAACAGATGGAAGGAGTCCTGTTAAGCAGAAGAAGAGGAGCATGGGAGCGGAACGACAAAGGGCCGTAAAAGAAGAGGTGGACAAATTGCTGGCAGCAGGTTTCATTCGGGAAGTACAATATCCTGAATGGTTGTCGAATGTAGTCTTGGTGAAGAAGGCCGATGGGCGTTGGAGAATGTGCGTTGACTTCACGGACCTGAACAAGGCTTGCCCTAAGGATTCTTACCCGCTGCCCAATATAGACAAACTGGTGGATGGCTCCTCGGGACATCAGCTGTTGAGTTTCCTAGATGCTTTTTCTGGGTACAACCAGATTAAGATGAAAAAGGGGGACGAGGAGAAGACATCCTTTATCACTGAATATGGGACCTATTGCTACACAGTAATGCCGTTCGGTCTGAAGAATGCTAGTGCCACCTACCAGAGAATGATGGATAAAGTCTTTCGGGAGCAAACCGGCCGAAACCTAAAGGTATACATGGACAACATGGTGGTAAAAAGCGCCACCAAGGAAGAGCATGTAAGGGATCTGGAGGAGATTTTCCAGGTCCTAAGACATAACAGCATGCGCCTCAACCCCTCCAAGTGCGCCTTCGGGGTGCAGATTGGAAAGTTCTTGGGCTTCATGATAACACATCGGGGAATTGAGGTGAACCCAGAAAAGTGCCGAGCCATTCTGGAAATGCAGCCTCCCAGGAACGTCAAAGAAGTTCAGCGTCTCAACGGAAGAGTGGCGGCTCTCAACAGATTCCTCTCGAGGGCCGCGGACCGGTGCCTTCCACTATTTAAGTCCGTTGGAAAGGGGAAGCCCTTTGTATGGACGGAGGAATGCCAGAAAGCATTCGCGGACCTCAAGGCCTACCTATCAGCTCCCCCGATACTGGCCAGGCCTAAGGAAAAGGAGCCATTGATCGTTTACCTGGCAGCAACGGAAGTGGCGGTCAGTTCGGTACTGATCATTGAAGAGGCAGACGGACAGCAGCGGCTTGTGTACTTCACGAGCAAAATCCTGCAGAGGGCAGAGGTCAGGTATTAGCGAATCGAGAAGCTAGTATTCGCGCTGCTAGTTTCCACCAGAAGGCTCTGCCACTATTACCAGCAGCACACTGTAACGGTTCGCACGGACCAACCTCTTAAGCAGGTGCTGCAAAAGCCAGACTTGGCAGGAAGATTGATCAACTGGTCAATAGAGCTGTCTCAGTTCCACATTTCATATGAACCCAGACGGGCGATCAAGGCATAGGCATTAGCAGACTTCGTGGCAGAGATGACCTTCGCGGAGCCATCTGGGGAGCCTCTTGTTTGGACTATATTTGTGGACGGCTCGTCGGAAAAAAATGGGAGCGAAGTCGGGGTTATCATCTTGACTCCGGAAGGAATCGCAGTAGAGCAGGCCCTCCAGTTGAATTTCAAGACCACCAACAATCAGGCTGAGTACGAAGCCCTCATTGCGGGCCTGCGGTTGGCAAAGGAGCTAGGAGCCAAGCAGGCTACAGTACACAGCGACTCGCAATTGGTAGTAGGGCAGCTCAGTGGGACTTTTGACGTCAAGGAGCCCACCATAGCCCATTATGTTGACCTGACGCGGCGGCTTATGGCTCAGTTTCAGAAGGTGGTAATAGAAAGGATCCCCAGGGAGGAGAACGAGCGAGCAGACAGCCTTTCTAAGCTCGCAAGTGCATCAGCACGATGTGGAGCCAACCCCATCCTCAAAGCTGCGTTAGAAGCTCCTAGCATTGACGTACTGGAGGAAGTAGGAGTAATTTTTGAAAAAGATGACTGGAGGATGCCGTTGATAAAATACTTGGCTAAAGGGGAGCTGCCCCAAGAGGAGGAGCCCCGCAAGAGGGTCCTGAGACAGATCCCTCGCTTCTACTTGGAGGGGGAAGAGTTATATAAAAGAGGCTATCTAGAGCCGGCACTGCGGTGCATCAGCCTCTCTGAAGGACAATACACCCTGAGGGAAGTGCATGAAGGAGTGTGTGGCTCGAATCAGGGCCCGAAGTCACTCGTGCGGAAGGCATTATTGGCAGGGTACTATTGGCCGAGCATGCTGGCAGACGCAAGAGAGCTGGTACAGAAGTGCGAGCCATGTCAAAGGCACGCTCATATACAGCATACGCCTCAAGAAGAATACCACAACATCACTGCACTATGGCCCTTTGACACATGTGGCATGGATCTCTTGGGCCCCTTTCCACCAGCTCCAGGGCAGTTCCGATACTTAATAGTGGCAGTGGACCTGTTTACAAAATGGGTAGAGGCAGAACCGTTGCCCACCATAACATCAGAGCGAGTTCGGAAATTCGCATGGAGAAATATTGTTTGCCGGTTCGGGATCCCCAAAGCCCTGATAACTGACAACGTCACACAATTCGTCTGCGAAAGCTTCAAGACCTTTTGCCAAGAGCTCCACATCAGCCTGAAAAACACGTCCGTGGAGCACCCAGCTACCAATGGTCAGACAGAGTTGGCCAATCGCATCATCCTGGAAGGTTTGAAGAAGAGACTGGGGGATGCGAAGACGGAGTGGGTCGAAGAGCTGCCGTTAGTACTATGGGCTTACAGGACCACTCCCCAGACCTCCACAGAAGAAACCCCCTTCAGCCTCACCTTTGGGAATGAAGCAGTTATCCCAGTGGAGATAGGAGCCCCTTCTGACACGCAACAGACATACGAGCCTAGTAGTAACAGGGAAGCGCTAGCCGTAGACCTGGATCTACTACCAGAGAAGAAGGAGATGGCTGCTATCAAGATCGCTGCTTACAAACAGAAGATCGCTCGTTACAGAAACAAGCGAGTGAGGAAACAGAGCTTGGAGGCAGGAGACTTAATCCTTCGCAGGACTGACCGACCCAACCTGGGAAAGCTCAGAGAAACGTGGGAAGGCCCTTACAAGGTCCGTTCTTGCATCCCGGGGGGAGCTTACAAGCTGGAGACTATCGACGGGAAGGAAGTGCCGCGTAGCTGGAACATAGCAAAACTTAGGAAGTATCATTGTTAAGGAAATGGCCCCAACACCATGTTCCTACTTTCTTTGTATTTACCAACTCTTCCACATTCAATAATACGGGCACTGACCCACCTTTTCTTTTCAAGACTTTGTCTTTTAGATCAGCAAAACAACAATCAACGTGCAATTATCGGAGCTTTACGGCATGGCCGACCTTAGCGTCTTTAGGGTCCACCAAGGACCTGGCCACGTGGTTGGCCTCAGCGCCCCAAGGGCTTATCGCCCAACCACTGCAGGAACATACTCGCCAAAAGGCAACAGAGCAGAGCCTTACGCCATGGCCGACCTTAGCGTCTTTAGGGTCCACCAAGGACCTGGCCACGTGGTTGGCCTCAGCGCCCCAGGGGCTTATCGCCTAACCACTGCAGGAACATATTTGCCAAACACAAACGAGGAAAACGACAAAAAGCAGAAAACAATGGAGCAATATTAAAATCAAAAGGGGCACCAACACCTGGTAGCCTTCAATACATATCCCCGAAAAGTAAAACGGGTAGGAATTAACAAAGCATCCAGCAGGGAATAAAAGAGCAGCAAAAATAAAAAGGACATTTACAAAAACAATATCAGTCCGCCAAAATGCTATTGGCGAACTCTTCACTGATGGCAGCAGGTTTCAACTCTGCAGCTTCTAGCTCCTTGACCATCGACTCCACTTGGGGAATCTCCGAAAGCTCCGGGGACCCCGCTATGTCAGGAACAGAGAGCCCCTCCCCCTTCTCGGCTCCTTCGGCCACTTGCACACCTGTTCCCGGCGAAGCCTCCTTGGCGATAGCTTTTCCACTCACGAGAACAGAAGGAGACGAAGGGGAAGGCTCCAGGATTAACGCCTCGGAAGGAGTCCCTTCCATCATATCATCCGGGGATAGCTCCTGGGAAGCGTCAAAAGGTCCCTTCCAGAGAACCGCCCGCGTAGAAATGTCAACAATGTTGTTCTCCCCTACCTCGTGGTGCAAGTTCATGTGACGGAGCTCCAGATCGGCCTGCGGATTGAAAAAGCGCACTTGCCCTAGACAATTATCCCACCCCCATTCCATGGCGCCGGCGCAGTCGCTCGTAAGAGCTTTCACAGTCTCTCTCTCTTCCTCCAGGGCATCCTCCAGCTGAGCATTCTCACTGCTAGCCTCACGGAACTTCTGAAGGAAACTTTCGTACTCGCCCATGAGAGAACTGTGATCCGCAATGAGCTTCCTCTGGCCGTCAGTAGCGGACTCTTTGGCATGCCTTAGAGCCTTATTCTCCTCATCCAGAGCGGAAGAGCGATCCTTCCATACCCTTAGATCCTTCTGAGCATTCTCCAGTTGGACCTTCAGGAGCTGCTCGCTCGAGCGAAGAGAAGCCATCTCAGGCCTCAACTGCTCCAACTCCTTTTCTGCAGAAAGAAAGGCTTTCTCTTTCTCGACACCCTCTTCGCACCGATTTATCACCTCTTTGTTAAGTTGCTCAAGCTCTTGGATGTGGCGGACATGGTTGTTAATAACTCTATCCTCAGTCTCAGCAAAAGCGGCATACAGACTACTAAGACGCAAGATTTCTTTCCCCATCACATCCCGTAGGGCCCAGGGGCCATACTTAGCAGCAAAGCGATGCAAGACGCTGCGGTCCGACGCTGGCACCACGTGTTTCTCGGCAAAATTGGGGGCATAGTAACCTTTACCAAAGAGAGAACCACCCTCAGAAGGGTTCACAAACTCCTGCAGCTCCGGCCAACAGGGTACGAGCTCATGATTGCCCATGTACCGATGAACCGACGGGTCAAACTCAAAATTTTCTGAAGAGGGATCCTCGTGGGCGGGAGCCTTGTCAAAGGACGCAGATCCCGGAGGGGCAGAGGTGATGTCATCAAAGCCCGACGCTTCGAAGTGAACGAATGCTGGAGAAGGAGCAGGCCCATGACCGGAAGAGGGAGCAACAAGCGGAGAAGATTTGGGCCCCCGGCGAGCGTCAGTAGTGGAGCCCTGGGGATGCTTCTCAGTGGCGACAGCAGCAGGAGCACTACAAGAAAAAACAGGATTAGCTAGGGAAAAATCTGTACCTAATCCGTAGCCAATCCCTAGCTAATCCGATTAGCTAGGGATTAGCTACGGATTTTTCCCTAGCTAATATTTGGACGCTAATTGCTAGGGATTTTTTTCGTAGCTAATCCGTAGCTAATCCTTAGCTAATCCCTAGCTAAATTCCCTAGCTAATCCGTAGCTAATCCCTAGCTAAATTCCCTAGCTAAATTCCCTAGCTAATCCCTAGCTAACTCACCCCCTCCAAAAATTGTCGCCGGCGACCTCCCCCACCGGCCTCCGGTGGCCCCTCCGACGGCGGCCGCCGGCGACCTCCTCCGGCAACCCCCTCCGACGACGGCCACCGATGACCTCCTCCACCGCCGGTGACCACCTCCGGCAACCACTTTATATTTTTGAAAAATGGTCCTATGAGACCTCGAAGACAGAACATCATGGATGGTAACATTTAGACCAACCACTAGGCCATTTATCACTTTTTGATTTATTAATGTAAAACATTTTATATATACACATATAATAAATTAGCTAGGGATTTTTTTCCCTAGCTAATTGGAAAAATCCGTAGCTAATCCCTAGCTTAGCTAGGGATTTTTTCCTTAGTTAATTAGCTAGGGATTAGCTACGGTTTTTTTTCCCTAGCTAATTAGCTAGGGATTAGCTACGGTTTTTTTCCCTAGCTAAATTCTCTAGCTAATCCGTAGCAAATCCCTAGCTAAATTTTCCCGCCTTTTCGCGCCAAATTTTTTTAGCAAATTAGCTAGGGATTTTATCCCTGGCTAATCTGTAGCTAATTAGCTAGGGATTTTTTCCCTAGCTAATTTCCGTAGCTAAATCAATTTTTTTTTGTAGTGGAGCGCGCTGGATTGGAAGACCGGACCCACCTTTGCCACCAGACTCAGATGCGGGAGCAGGCACCTTCGCACGCTTCAGAGAGGGGGAGCGGAGCTCGGCGTCCTTCTCGTGACGACGTTTGTAGCTAGAGAGCCCTGAGGTCTTGGACCCCGAGGAAACGGAAGCCTTGCCCTTGCTCCCAGAATGGCTGGAGTGACCTTTACCATGGCCTTTTTTAGGCTCCTCATCTCTCGAATCCCCCCGGGGTCTTGGTTGATGAGCGGAAGAAGAGCCAGAGCGATCAGCGGAGCGGTTCTTGCCGTGCTTGGCATCTTCCCTCTTAACAAGTGAAAGGACCCGCGCCGGATTAAATTTACCACCTGAAACCAAGCAAGAAAAACAGTCAGAAAAAACAAAGCAGAACAGAAGCAGCAAAAGAGGAGCTAAAGCAGAGGAGCGGAGCAAAAGGGATACCATTTTCGTCAGTAATAAAGTAATCATCTATATCTAAGCCAGGAGGCAAAGCACTCAGAACCCTAACAGTCTTCTGAGTATCAGCGGAGCTAGTCCTAAGCACGGGACGGGGAATGGCCTCGAAAGGCTCCACCCACTTAGTGGGAAACAGCGAAGTACCATCCTCCCGAAGCCACCAGGCAGGCTGGCAGCCCCTCCGGGGCCGAACCAAAAAGAAGTCCTTCTTCCAATCCTTCGGGGGGTCCCTCAAATCCTGGAACAACTTTTTGGCGTGGGGACCCCGGCCGCGCGCTTGGAAGTAGAACCATGAACCCTTTTGGGGAAAATTCATTTGGAAAAAGTAAAAAAAGGCCTCCACTGTGGCCTCCACTTTATGAAAGTTACATAACGCCTCAAAACCTCCCACCAACGTCCAGGAGTTAGGCATCATCATTGAAGGGGTGCAACCAACGTAGTTCAGCAGGGCAATCTCAAAGTCCGTGAAGGGAGGCATGGCCCCGACACTGGTGGGATACGTGTAAAACCCAAAGGAGTCAGCAGGGCCGTCCAAGATTGTTTCACCGTTCCTTACGGGAGAAAGCCCAAAATCGAAAGCAAAGTTGGAAATAGGTTCCCCGGGATATTCCCTCCCTAACTCTCAGGCTACTTGCTTTTCTAACACACTGAAGTAACGCTCCCACAGGGAAGAGACCTCGGCATAAGTCTCCAACCCGCTATGGAAGTTCCTGACAGATCTACCCACCCAGTCCAAAGAAAGGCGGACTACAACGTCATCGTCACTGCGTACTACAACCCCGACTACGTCGACCGGAGGACCTCCAGTCTCCGAGCGGACATTGGTATCAGCCCCGACACTATCAGGATCTCCCGAGGAGGCGAGAGAAGGCCCTGAAGGCGAGGAAGGACCCATGCCCCCCGAAGAATGAACTCCAGCGGAGGATCTGCCAGGGGGGATGACCCTAGGGCAAACTCTTCAGCCTTGAGAGGCTCTTGGGAGGAGCCAAGCGGAGTCCATCCCGATGACCTAGTTCGAACCCTAGGCTCTTTAAGGATTCTAAGGGACGCGTCAGATTCGGCACTGGAAGAGCCCGCGGAACTCAGTGAATCATCGAAGAGATTCATGTAACTCCGACTGGACTCTTCAGCAGAAGAAGCACCAGTCATTGTGAGTCAAAAAGCTGGGAACAGAGCGTACCTGACATGGAGAAAAGAAGGATGAGGAGCAAACCAAGAAAGCCGGACAAGCAACCTAAGCACCGCAAGCCAAGGAAACGCGTCAAAAACAAGCTCAAAAGTCAAAGAAGATGAGGGGCAAGAAGCTATACTTACAGGAAATAGCGTGAAGAAGGAGAGCGCACAACGGAGTAAAAGCAGAAGGAGCAAATGAGTACGAAACATAGCGTGCATTGAAAAAAAAGGAACACCGAACGTCAAAGGAACTATAAACCAGAATGGACAAATGCCTCGAGTCCGTGGGAAACCCAACCGTCGAAAAACCGCCCACATTTGAAAGTGGGGACTGTACGGGACACGTGGCGCCAGCGGATGCCATACGGGGGGACCACGTAGAACGAAAGCAGAGGCGCGAAAACAGGAGATACGATTGGAGGAGCGAAAACCCAACCCGAAATCAAAACTTTAAGTTTCGAGCCTTCCCTACAGCGAAAGCTCAAAACTTGGGGACTAGTGATACAGCAGAGCCCTCTTGACGAGCCCTCAGTCTCGGCCCCTCTGCGGGATGCTTCGGCTCGGATCCGCCACAAGGCATCAGCTTAGGCTCCGCCGTCAGACCCTCACGGCTCCCCTCGACCTGAGGGACCACCTGTCAACATCATGGGTGTCATTCACGCCACCGCACTTTTCGGGTAGTTATGATGACGTGGACTCGCGCCAAAACGACTCCCCCTGAAAAGGCCCAAAATACCCCCGGCGAAGCCTATATAAACGCAGGTAGCTTTATCGGAGCAGGTACTGAATTCTTACTCTCTCACCATATACTCTCACTTCCGATCACTGACTTTAGCATCAGAGTCCTACCGCGGGAGCCCCCTCCAGTCGTGGGTTGATTGCAGGTCGCGTTCTGGGAGCAGGAGTTGGACCGGAGGAGACTAATTCACCAAGGAGGGTTTGTAATTTTTCGATAAAAAATTATTAGTGAAATTTATCCCGCTAAGGGCGTGGTAGTAGGTCTTTTGGCACTAAACCATGTTAAAATTTTTGTGTGTTACTCTTTCTCTTTTCCCTTATATTTTGTGCGAGGCTCAATAGTAATTGGAGAAGTGGAGAAGCTTATGGCATTGGCACCCCCACCAACTCTAACAGCAACAGCATGAATAATAGCACCAACACTTAATGGGACAACCCATCTCATGACCTTGTAGTCATGAGTAATGAGATCTAAAAGATCACTCCCCTTTAACATCAATGGGAGTGCCAATGCTAAGATCTTCTTTGCATCCCCAACAACTTGGAGAAGGGATTGAGAGACCTATCACCTTCCTCAACACTCACCAAGCTCATTTATTATTTTGACAAATCACAAAATTTGCCTGATCAATCAGCTCCTTAGAAGCCTTCAGTGTCTTTTACACTAATCCATCTTGATAATCATATTGAGTGGCAGCTATGACACAACCAAAACCAACCAATGCAACCCCTGCCAACCCACCTGCACCAAAACTAATGGGTGTTCTTCAGTGAGAAACGGTGAAGGAATAGAAAAAAAATAGGTGGGGCCGGGCTCGGCCCCACCTACTTTTACTTTTTTTTTATTGTCAGATTTAAAAAATACAAAATATCTTTTATACTCTTTGCTTTGACACAATCTTAACCTTATTTTCTTTTTATTATTTTAATATAAGAGATAAAGTGGTTATTTTAATACATTGTCAATATATTTTCATTCTAAATTTTTACTACCAAACACATTAAATCCAATCACGTTCTCTTTCTGCGTAAAAAACATACCCTAAGGTTGTGTTCTTTTGAGAGAATGAGTAAAGGAAAGAAAAAACATAAAGGAGGTAGGGCCCGATCCTTTCACCTTTTTTAAAAAAAATACAAAATGTCTATTATACTCTTTGATTTGACACAATCCTAACCTTTTTTTATTATTTTAATAAAATGATTAAAGTGATAATTTTAATGCATTCCCATTCCAGATTTTGAATACCAAACATAGTAAACTCATTCCAATTCCCTTTTCCTTCCTTTTTATGCGTAAAGAACATACCCAAAGTGTCAAAAGTTTTGCATTAGCCATGATAAGAATATAAAGTTTAGAATAGAGAAAACTGAATAAGGAAGGAGTTTAAAATGCAATGAATTCTGATGAATTAGTCTCCTCCGGTCCAACTCCTGCTCCCAGAATGCGACCTGCAATCAACCCACGACGGGAGGGGGCTCCCGTGGTAGGACTCCGATGCTAAAGTCAGTGATCGGAAGTGAGAGTATATGGTGAGAGAGTAAGAATTCAATACCTGCTCCGATGGAGCTACCTGTGTTTATATAGGCTTCGCCGAGGGGTATTTTGGGCCTTTCCAGTGGGAGTCGTTTTGGCGCGAGTCCATGTCAGCATAACTACCCGGAAAGTGCGGCGGCATGAATGACACCCGTGATGTTAACAGGTGGTCCCTCAGGTCGAGGGGAGCCGTAAGGGTCCGATGGCGGAGCCTAAGCTGATGCCTTGTGGTGGATCCGAGCCAAAGCGCCCCGCAGAGGGGCCGAGGCTGAGGGCTTGTCAAGAGGGCTCTGCCGTATCACTAGTCCCCAAGTTTTGAGCTTTCGCTGTAGGGAAGGCTCGGAACTTAAAGTTTTGATTTCGGGTTGGATTTTCGCTCCTCCAATCGTGTCTCCTGTTTTCGCGCCTCTGCTTTCGTTCTACGTGGTCCCTCCGTACGGCATCCGCTGGCGCCACGTGTCCCTTACAGTCCCCACTCAAATGTGGGCGGTTCTTCGACGGTTGGGTTTCCCACGGACTCGAGGCATTTATCCATTCTGGTTTATAGTTCCTTTGACGTCCGGTGTTCCTTTTCTTTCACCGCATGCTGTGTATCGTACTCATTTGCTCCTTCTGCTTTTACTCCGTTGTGCGATTCTCCTTCTTCACGCTATTTCCCGTAAGTATAGCTTCCTGCCCTGCCTTTTCTTTGATCTTTTGAGCTTCTTTTTTGACGCGTTTCCTTGGCTTGCGGTGCTTAGGTTGCTTTGTCCGGCTTTCTTGGTTTGCTCCTCATCCTTCTTTTCTCCATGTTAGGTACGCTCTGTTCCCAGCTTTTTGACTCACAATGACTGGTGCTTCTTCTGCTGAGGAGTCCAGTCAGAGCTACATGAATCTCTCCGATGATTCACTGAGTTCCCGGGCTCTTCTAGTGCTGATTCTGACGCGTCTCTTAGAATCCTTAAAGAAGCTAGGGTTCGAACTAGGTCATCGGGACGGACTCCTCTTGGCTCCTCTCAAGAGCCTCTCATGGCTGAAGAGTTTGCCCTACGGGTCATCCCCCCTGGCAGATCCTCCGCTGGCACTCATTCTTTGGGGGGCATTGGTCCTTCCTCACCTTCAGGGCCTTCTCTGGCTTCCTCGGGAGATCCTGATAGCGCCGAGGCTGATACCAATGTCCGCTCGGAGACTAGGGGTCCTCCGTTTGACGTAGTCGGGGTTGTAGCACGCCGTGATGATGACGTTGTAGTCCACCTTTCTTTGGACTGGGTGGATAGATCTGTGCGGAACTTCCATAGCGGGTTGGAGACTTATGCCCAGGTCTCTTCCCTGTGGGAGCGTTACTTCAGTGTGTTGGAGAAGCAAGTAGCCCGAGAGTTAGGGAGGGAATATCCCGAGGAACCTATTTCCAACTTTTCTTTCGATTTTGGGCTTTCTCCCGTAAGGAACGGTGAAACAATCTTGGATGGCCCTACTGACTCCTTTGGGTTTTACACGTATCCCACCAGTGTCGGGGCCATGCCTCCCTTCACGGACTTTGAGAATGCACTGCTGAACTACATCGGTTGCGCCCCCTCAATGATGATGCCCAACTACTGGACGTTGGTGGGAGGTTTTGAGGCGCTGTGCAACTTTCATAAAGTGGAGGCCACGGTGGAGGCCTTTTTTTATATTTTCTAAATGAATTTTCCCCAAAAGGGCTCATGGTTCTACTTCCAAGCTCGCAGTCAGGGTCCCCACGCCAAAAAGTTGTTCCAGGATTTGAGGGACCCCCCAAAGGATTGGAAGAAGGACTTCTTTTTTGTTCGGCCGCGGAGGGGCTGCCAGCCTGCTTGGTGGCTCCGGGAGGATGGTACCTCGCTGTTTCCCACTAAGTGGGTGGAACCTTTCGAGGCCATTCCCCGCCCCGTGCTTAGGGCTAGCTCCGCTGATACTCAGAAGACAGTTAGGGTTTTGAGTGCTTTGCCCCCTGGCTTAGATATAGATGATTACTTTATTACTGACGAAAATGGTATCCATTTTGCTCCGCTCCTCTGCTTTAGCTTTTCCTTTGCTGCTTCTGTTCTGCTTTGTTTTTTCTGACTGTTTTCTTGCTTGGTTTTAGGTGGTAAATTTAATCCGGCGCGGGTCCTTTCACTTGTTAAGAGGGAAGAGGCCAAGCACGACAAGAACCGCCCCGCTGATCGCTCCGGCTCTTCTTCTGTTCATCAATCAAGACCCCGGGGGGATTCAAGAGATGAGGGGCCTAAAAAAGGTCATGGTAAAGGTCACTCCGGCCATTCCGGGGGCAAGGGCAAATCCTCCGTTTCCTCAAGGTCCAAGTCCTCAGGGCTCTCTAGCCACAAGCGTCGTCACGAGAAGGACGCCGAGCTTCGCTCCCCCTCTCCGAAACGTGCAAAGGTGCTTGCTTCCGCCTCTGAGTCTGTTGGCAAAGGTGGGCCCGATCTTCCAGTCCAGCGCGCTCCTGCTACTGTTGCCTCCGAGAAGCGTCCCCAGGGCTCCATTGCTGACGCTCACCGGGAGCTGGAATCTTCCCCGCCTGTTGCCCCCTCTTCCGGTCATGGGCTTGTTCCTTCTCCTGCATTCGTTCACTTCAAAACGTCGAGCTTTGGTGACATCACTGCTGCCCTTCCAGGATCTTCGTCCTTCGACAAGGCTCCTGCCCACGAGGCTCCTGCTTCGGAAAACTTTGAGTTTGACCCGTCAGTTCATCAGTACATGGGCAATCGCGAGCTCGTTCCCAGTTGGCCGGAGCTGCAGGAGTTTGTGAGCCCTTCTGAAGGTGGTTCTCTCTTTGGCAAAGGTTACTATGCCCCCAATTTTGCCGAGAAACATGTGGTGCCAGCGTCAGACCGCAGCGCCCTGCATCACTTTGCTGCTAAGTATGGCCCTTGGGCCCTGCCGGATGTGATGGGGAAAGAAATCTTGCGTCTTAATAGTCTATATGCCGCTTTTGCTGAGACTGAGGACATAGTGATTAACAACCACGTCCGCCACATCCATGAGCTTGAACAGCTTAACAAGGAGGTGATAAAGCGGTGCGAAGAGGGCGTCGAGAAAGAGAAAGCCTTTCTTGCTGCAGAAAAAGAGTTAGAGCAGTTGAGGCCTGAGATGGCTTCACTTCGTTCGAGCGAGCAGCTCTTGAAGGTCCAACTGGAGAATTCTCAGAAGGAGCTAAAGGTGTAGAAGGATCGCTCTTCTGCTCTGGATGAGGAGAATAAGGCTCTAAAGCGCGCCAAAGAGTCCGCTACTGACGGTCAGATGAAGCTCATTGCGGACCACAGTTCTCTCATGGGCGAATACGAAAGTCTCCTTCAGAAGTTTCGTGAGGCTAGCAGTGAGAATACTCAGCTAGAAGATGCCTTGGAGGAAGAGAGAGAAACTGTAAAAGCTCTTACGAGTGACTGCGCCGGCGCCATGGAATGGGGGTGGGAAAATTGCCTAGGGCAAGTGCGCTTCTTCAATCCACAGGCTGATCTCGAGCTCCGTCACATGAACCTGCACCACGAGGTGGAGGAGAACAACATTGTTGATATTTCCACGCGGGCGGTCCTCTGGAAGGGACCTTTTGACGCTTCCCAAGAGCTATCCCCGGATGATATGATGGAAGGGACTCCCTCCGAGGCGTTAATCCTGGAGCCTTCCCCTTCGTCTCCTTCTGTTCTCGTGAGTGGAAAAGCCCTCGCCAAGGAGGCTTTGCCGGGATCAGGCGTGCAAGTAGCTGAAGGAGCCGAGGAGGGGGAGGGGCTCTCTGTTCCTGACATAGCGGAACCCCCCGAGCTTTCGGAGACTCCCTAAGCGGAGCCGTCGGTCCAGGAGCTAGAAGCTGCTGAGTTGAAACCTTCTGCCATTAGTGAAGAGTTCGCCAATAGCATTTTGGCGGACTGATATTATTTTTGTAAATGTCCCCCCTTTTTTGCTGCTCCTTTGTTTCCTGCCGGATGCTTTGTTAATTACTACCCGTTTTACTTTTCGGGGATATGTATTGAAGGCTACCAGATGTTGGTGTCCCTTTTGATTTTAATATTGCTCCATTGTCTTCTGGTTTTGGTTGCTTTCCTCGTTTGTGTTTGGCAATTTTGTTCCTGCAGAGGTTAGGCGATAAGCCCCTGGGGCGCTGAGGCCAACCACGTGGCCAGGTCCTTGGTGGACCCTAAAGGCGCTAAGGTCGGCCATGACTTAAGGCTCCGCTCCGTTGCCTTTCGGCAAGTATGTTCCAGCAGTGGTTAGGCGATAAGCCCCTGGGGCGCTGAGGCAAACCACGTGGCCAGGTCCTTGGTGGACCCTAAAGACGCTAAGGTCGGCCATGCCGTAAGGCTCCATTCTGCTGCCTTTCGGCGAGTATGTTCCTGTAGTGGTTAGGCGATAAGCCCCTAGGGCGCTGAGGCTAACCACGTGGCTAAGTCCTTGGTGGACCCTAAAGACGCTAAGGTCGGCCATGCCGTAAAGCTCCGATAATTGCACGTTGATTGTTGTTTTATGCTGATCTAAAAGACAAAGTCTTGAAAAGAAAAAAGGTGGGTCAGTGCCCGTATTATTGAATGTAGAAGAGCTGGTAAATACAAAGAAAGTAGGAACATGGCGCTGGGGCCATTTCCTTAACAATGATACTTCCTAAGTTTTGCTATATTCCAGCTACGTGGCACTTCCTTCCCGTCGATAGTCTCCAGCTTGTAGGCTCCCCCCGGGATGCAGGATCGGACCTTGTAAGGGCCTTCCCACATTTCTCTGAGCTTTCCCGGGTTGGGTCGGTCAGTCCTGCGAAGGACTAAGTCTCCTGCCTCCAAGCTCTGCTTCCTCACTCGCTTGTTTCTGTAACGAGCGATCTTCTGTTTGTAAGCGGCGATCTTGATAGCAGCCATCTCTCTCCTTTCTGGCAGTAGATCCAGGTCTATGGCTAGCGCTTCCCTGTTACTACTAGGCTCGTACGTCAGTTGCCTGTCAGAAGGGGCTCCTATCTCCACCGGGATAACTGCTTCATGCCCAAAGGTGAGGCTGAAGGGGGTTTCTTCTGTGGAGGTCTGGGGAGTGGTTCTGTAAGCCCATAGTACTGACGGCAGCTCTTCAACCCACTCTGTCTTCGCATCCCCCAGTCTCTTCTTCAAACCTTCCAGGATGATGCGGTTGGCCAACTCCGTCTAACCATTGGTGGCTGGGTGCTACATGTACGTGTTTTTTCAGGCTGATGTGGAGCTCTTGGCAAAAGGTCTTGAAGCTTTCGCTGACGAATTGTGTGCCGTTGTCAATTATCAGGGCTTTGGGGATCCCGAACCGGCAATCAATATTTCGCCATGCGAATTTCCGCACTCGCTCTGATGTTATGGTGGGCAACGGTTCCGCCTCCACCCATTTTGTAAACAGGTCCACTGCCACTATTAGATACCGGAACTGTCCTGGAGCTGGTGGAAAGGGGCCTAAGAGGTCCATGCCCCATGTGTCAAAGGGCCATGGTGCAGTGATGCTGTGGTATTCTTCTTGAGGCGTATGTTGTATATGGGCGTGCCTTTGACATGGGTCGCACTTCTGTACCAGCTCCATTGCGTCTGCCAGCATGCTCGGCCAATAGTACCCTGCCAATAGTGCCTTCCTCACGAGTGACTTCGGCCCCTGATGCGAGCCACACACTCTTTCATGCACTTCCCTCAGGGTGTATTGTCCTTCAGAGAGGCTGATGCACCGCAGTGCCGACTCCAGATAGCCTCTTTTATACAACTCTTCCTCCTCTAGGTAGAAGCGAGGGATCTGCCTCAGGACCCTCTTGCGGGGCTCCTCTTCCTGGGGCAGCTCCCCTTTAGCCAAGTATTTGATCAACGGCATTCTCCAGTCATCCTTTTCAAAAATTACACCTACTTCCGGCACATCAATACTAGGAGCTTCTAACGCGGCCTTAAGGATGGGGTTGGCTATGCATCGTGCTGATGCACTTGCGAGCTTAGAAAGGCTGTCTGCTCGCTCATTCTCCTCCCTGGGGATCCTTTCTATCACCACCTTCTGAAACTGAGCCAAAAGCTGCCGTGTCAGGTCGACATAACGGGCTATGGTAGGCTCCTTGACGTCAAAAGTCCCATTGAGCTGCCCTGCTACTAGACCTAATCACGGGCCGGGCTTTAAAAAAAACGGGCCAGGCTTGTGGGCTTTTTGACTAAAAATTCAAGCCCGGGCCCAGCTCGGGCCCATTTTTTTAAAACTAAAAACGGGCCGGGCTCGGCCCGTATAAAATAAAAATGGGCCGGGCCGCCATATTTTGTCCCATATTTTTTTTTATAGTTTGTTTCATGTTTCATCTGAGATAAAAAAGATACTTTGTTTCTTAAAAATAGATAGTTAAAAGATTTTAATGTATTATATATATAAACATTTTATACGGATTGTATATAAAGATATACATATTTTGTATCCAAAATATATTATATGTTCTGGAATCTGGATACAAAAAAAAAATATATATATATATAATACGGGCCGGGCTTTAAAAAAGCCCGAGCCCGGCCCGTTTTTTGCGGGCTTTTTTAAAAACGGGCTTTCGGGCTCGGGCTCATTTTTGCATTTTAGCGGGCCGGGCCTATCGGGACGGGCGGGCTCTAAGGCCCGTGATCAGGTCTACCTACTACCAATTGTGAGTCGATGTGCATTGTAGCCTGCTTGGCTCCCAGCTCCCTTGCCAGCCGCAGGCCCGCAATGAGGGCCTCGTACTCAGCCTGATTGTTAGTGGTCTTGAAATTCAGCTGGAGGGCCTGCTCTACTGCGATCCCTTCTGGGGTCAAAATGGTAACCCCGACTCCGCTCCCGTTTTTTCCTGACGAGCCGTCCACGAATACAGTCCAAACAAGAGGCTCCCCAGATGGCTCCGCGAAGCTCATCTCTGCCACGAAGTCTGCCAGTGCTTTTGCCTTGATCGCCCGTCTGGGTTCGTATAAAATGTGGAACTGAGACAGCTCTATTGACCAGTTGATCAATCTCCCTGCCAAGTCTGGCTTCTGCAGCACCTGCTTAAGAGGTTGGTCCGTGCGAACCGTTATAGCGTGCTGCTGATAATAGTGGCGGAGCCTTCGGGTGGAAACTAACAGTGTGAACACTAGCTTCTCGATTCGTTGATACCTGACCTCTGCCCCCTGCAGGATTTTGCTCGTGAAGTACACAGGTTGTTGTTGTCCACCTGCCCCTTCAATGATCAGTACCGAACTGACCGCTACTTCCGTTGCTGCCAGGTAAACGATCAAGGGCTCCTTTTCTTTTGGCCTGGCCAGTATCGGGGGAGCTGACAGGTAGGCCTTGAGGTCCGCGAATGCTTTCTGGCATTCCTCCGTCCATGCAAAGGGCTTCCCTTTTCCAACGGACTTAAATAGTGGAAGGCACCGGTCTGCGGCCCTCGAGAGGAATCTGTTGAGAGCCGCCACTCTTCCGTTGAGGCGTTGAACTTCTTTGACGTTCCTGGGAGGCTGCATTTCCAGAATGGCTCGGCACTTTTCTGGGTTCACCTCAATTCCCCGATGCGTTATCATGAAGCCCAGGAACTTTCCAGCCTGTACCCCGAAGGCGCACTTGGAGGGGTTGAGGCACATGCTGTTATGCCTTAGGACCTGGAAAATCTCCTCCAGATCCCTTACATGTTCTTCCTTGGTGGCGCTTTTCACCACCATGTCATCCATATATACCTCCAGATTTCGGCCGATTTGCTCCCGAAAGACTTTATCCATCATTCGCTGGTATGTGGCACCAGCATTCTTCAGGCCGAACGGCATTACCGTTTAGCAATAGGTCCCATATTCAGTGATAAAGGATGTCTTCTCCTCGTCCCCCTTTTTCATCTTAATCTGGTTGTACCCAGAAAAAGCATCTAGGAAGCTCAACAGCTGATGCCCCGAGGAGCAATCTACCAGTTTGTCTATATTGGGCAGCGGGTAAGAATCCTTGGGGCAAGCCTTGTTCAGGTCCGTGAAGTCGACGCACATTCTCCAACGCCAATCGGCCTTCTTCACCAGGACTACGTTTGACAACCATTCGGGATACTGTACTTCCCGAATAAAATCGGCTGCCAGCAATTTGTCCACCTCTTCTTTTACGGCCCTCTGCCGTTCCGTTCCCATGCTCTTCTTCTTCTGCTTAACAGGACTCCTTCCATCTGTTGGCAGGGAATGGCACGTGATGTCTCTAGGGATGCCCGGCATGTCTGCTGGCGTCCATGCAAAAATATCCGCGTTGTTTCTGATGATTTGTACCACATCCTTCCTCAGTGACGGGTCTAGGTCGGCTCCGACCTTGGTGGTTCTAGTAGGGTCCTTTTCTGTTAGGGCTACTGCTTCCATTTCCCCCTCAGGGTTGGGACGTCGCTCCTCTTCCCTTTCCCGGGGATCCACCAATTCTGCGTTCATGACCCTAGAAGGGCTCTCCGCCCCTTCCAGGTCCCCAGCGTTCGCTGATGCCTTGGATATCTTTACGAGGCTAGCAGCATAGCAGCTTCTGGCCTCCTTTTGGTCAGCATGCACTTCTTCGATCTTATTTCCCACCAGGAACTTCATCACCAAGTGGCTTGTGGACACTACTGCCTGTAGCTTGTTGAGGGTGGGCCTGCCAATGATGCAATTATACGCCGATGGTGCAGCAATTACAATAAAGTCGGCCTCGACTGTCCTGCTCAATGGGGGCTTTCCGATGGTTACCCGTAGGCGAACCACTCCTTCAGCCTGTATTGTAACCCCTGCGAATCCCACCAACATGCCTGGGAAGGGCTTCAAGCCTTCGCTCCGCAGTCCCAGCTGCCTATACGTGTCATAATAAAGGACATCAGCCGAGCTCCATTGGTCTACCAGGATTCGCTTTACTGCAAAATTCGCGATAACTGCTGTAATAACCATGGGGTCCTCATGCTCTGGGTCTTGCCCCGCGAAGTCTTCGTCCGAGAAAGTAATCTGCGGGGAAGGCTGCCTTGTCCTTGGCTTTTTGGCCTCATGCTCCAACCTCATGACGGACCTGACTTGCCGCTTCCTGGTGTGGGGGTCTGCCTCAGTGCCCCGCACTACTCCTCCTGCTATGACATGTATAGTCCCAGCCACAGTGTCCGTGTTGTCCTCTCGATGCCTTTGATCACCAACTCGATGACTACGATCATCACGCCTTTGGTCTCTTCTATCCCCAGCTCCTTCTTGCCATCCCTTCTCCAAATATTGTTTCAAGAGGCCCTTTCTTGCCAGGTCCTCCAATTGATCCTTCAGGGCTGCGCATGCCTCCGTGTCATGCCCAAAGTTCCTGTGAAATTTACAATACTTGTTGCGGTCTGCATGGGTTGACACAGCCTTGGAGGGAGGATACTGGAGGATATTGGAGCTGTGCACCTCCTCCAAGATTCGGGCCTGACTCTGGTTGAGGGGGTATACGAGCTGAATCTGGGCCCGAAGGACCGGGAGGGCTTCTGTCTCCGCTCCCTTCGGTTTCGATCTTCTCTCCTGTCTTCCCTCCGATAGCCTTCGCCTCTACTCCTGGAAGGCTCGGCTTCCTCCTTCTTGGATTGCCCCCCTCCTTAGCCTGCTGCACCTCCTCGAACGCAATGTACATGGTAGACCTCGCTAGTAGCTCAGCCATGGTCTTTGGGGGCTTCTTGGTGATGGAGCTGCAGAATAACTTGCTCCGCAGATTGTCCGTTAGGTAACTGAGCGCCACCTCCATCTTTAGTCCCTGTATTTGTCTCGCCGCTTTGGTGAATCTGATGAGGAAATCCTTGAGGGATTCCTCCTTCCCCTGCACCACATTCTTCAGGCAATGGGCGGTGCGTTTTGATCGTCCTACTAGTGGCGAAGTAGGAGGTGAACCTCTTAGACAATTGCTTGAAAGAGGAGATACTTCCTGATGGCAAATCAGAGAACCAGAGCTGCGCGTCCCCATCCAGAGTAGATGGAAAGGCTCTGCACATAACCTCGCCGGGCGCCCCTGCGTACAGCATCACTGCTTTAAAGGAATTCACGTGCGCAACCGGGTCAGATGCTCCGTCGTAGTGCTTCAGCTGCGTCGGAGTTCTGAGTTTGGGCATAACTACATCCATGATGCGATCCAGGAACGGGTATCTCCTCTTCTCCTTTGGAGGCGTGAAATCAGTGGACTGCGAAGAAGAGCTGGATTCCCCTGATCTGGATTCCGACGAACTCCTATCCGATTTCTCATCCCTTCTACGCCGCTTACTGGACCTGCTCTTCCGAGAGCCGGATTTGTGTGAATCCTGCTTCTTCGAGTTGTCCCCCTGTCCTTCCTTGCCTCCCATCTTCTTACGCATCTCCTGGATTTCCTCCTGAACTAGCTTTTGCTGCTCAAGCAGGGCTATCATCACGTCGTTCCTTGGATCCGGGGGTAGGTTCACCGAACCTTGCTCCGAAATACCTCCTGTCCCAGCTTCTCGCGCCTTCTCCTGCGCAGCTCTTCGTGCCGTCAATGCTTCCAATAGGGCGGTGGTTCGGTCTCCCGAGGGTCCTCCGGCTGCTCCACCTTCTGTCCTTTAAGTCGCCATGTCGAACTCCTGAAAAGAAAGAAAAGATACGTGGTGTTTTCGGGTGTGAAAACGTCCCCACAGATGGAGCCAGTGATGAATTAGTCTCCTCCGGTCCAACTCCTGCTCCCAGAACGCGACCTGCAATCAACCCACGACGGGAGGGGGCTCCCTTGGTAGGACTCCGATGCTAAAGTCAGTGATCGGAAGTGAGAGTATATGGTGAGAGAGTAAGAATTCAATACCTGCTCCGATGGAGCTACCTGTGTTTATATAGGCTTCGCCGAGGGGTATGTTGGGCCTTTCCAAGGGGAGTCGTTTTGGCGCGAGTCCATGTCAGCATAACTACCCGGAAAGTGCGGCGGCATGAATGACACCCGTGATGTTGACAGGTGGTCCCTCAGGTCGAGGGGAGCCGTAAGGGTCCGACGGCGGAGCCTAAGCTGATGCCTTGTGGTGGATCCGAGCCAAAGCGCCCCGCAGAGGGGCCGAGGCTGAGGGCTCGTCAAGAGGGCTCTGCCGTATCAAATTCAAAGAGTGATATCTATAATCATTCACCTCTCTATATATAGAGGTGGGTGGCTAGATGATTATAATAATTCCGCATTAACAAAATAATAACAATAATATTAAAAATTGCTTTTCAAAAAATAAACAATAATAATAAAAATTGAAATACAAAATGAAAAAAAAAATAGAAAAGGACAAAATAGAGATTTGAGAGAAAAGGTTCATTTTAGGATGGTGGCTGATACGGCAGAGCCCTCTTGACGAGCCCTCGGCCTTGGCCCCTCTGCGGGGCGCTTTGGCTCGGATCCGCCACAAGGCATCGGCTTAGGCTCCACCGTCGAACCCTTACGGCTCCCCTCGACCTGAGGGACCACCTGTCAACATCGTGGGTGTCATTCATGCCGCCGCACTTTCCGAGTAGTTATGTTGACATGGACTCGCGCCAAAATGACTCCCCTTGGAAAGGCCCAAAATACCCCTCGGCGAAGCCTATATAAGCACAGGTAGCTCCACCGGAGCAGGTATTGAATTCTTACTCTCTCACCATATACTATCACTTCCGATCACTGACTTTAGCATCGGAGTCCTACCACGGGAGCCCCTCCCGTCGTGGGTTGATTGCAGGTCGCGTTCTAGGAGCAGGAGTTGGACAGGAGGAGACTGATTCATCACTGGAGCCGTCCGTGGGAAGTTTTCACACCCGAAAACACCACGTATCTTTTCTTTCTTTTCAGGAGATCGACATGACGACTCAAAGGACAGAAGGTGGAGCGGCTGGAGGGCCCTCGGGAGACCGAACCACCGCCCTGCTGGAAGCATTAACGGCACGAAGAGCTGCGCAGGAGAAGGCGCGAGAAGCTGGAGCAGGAGGTACTCCGGAGCAAGGTTCGGTGAACCTACCCCCGGACCCAAGGGACGATGTGATGATAGCCCTTCTTGAGCAGCAAAAGCTACTTCAGGAGGAAATCCAGGAGATGCGTAAGAAGATGGGAAGCAAGGAAGGACAGGGGGACAATTCGAAGAAGCAGGATTTGCACAAATCCGGTTCTCGGAAGAGCAGGTCTATTAAACGGCGTAGAAGGGAGGAGGAATCGGATAGGAGTTCGTCGGAATCCAGATCAGGCGAATCCAGCTCTTCTTCGCAGTCCACCGATTTCACGCCTCCAAAGAAGAAGAAGAGATACCCGTTCGTGGATCGCATCATGGATGTAGTTATGCCCAAACTCAGAACTCCGACGCAGCTGAAGCACTACGACGGAGCATCTGACCCAATTGCGCACGTGAAATCCTTCAAAGCAGCGATGCTATATGCAGGGGCACCCGATGAGGTTATGTGCAGAGCCTTTCCATCTACTCTGGATGGGGACACGCAGCTCAGGTTCTCGGATTTGCCGTCAGGGAGTATCTTCTCTTTCAAGCAGTTGTCTAAGAGGTTCACCTCCTACTTCGCCACTAGTAGGACAATCAAACGTACCGCCCATTGCCTGAAGAATGTGGTGCAGGGGAAGGAGGAATCCCTCAAGGATTTCCTCATCAGATTCACCAAAGCAGCGAGACAAATACAGGGGCTAAAGATGGAGGTGGCGCTCAGTTACCTAACGGGCAATCTGCGGAGCAAGTTGTTCTGCTGCTCCATCACCAAGAAGCCCCCAAAGACCATGGCCGAGCTACTAGCGAGGTCTACCAAGTACATTGCGTTCGAGGAAGTGCAGCAGGCTAAGGAGGGGGGCAATCCAAGAAGGAGGAAGCCGAGCCTTCTAGGAGCAGAGGCGAAGCCTATCGGAGGGAAGATAGGAGAGAAGATCGGAGGGATGATCGGAATCGAAGGGAGCGGAGACAGAGGCCCTCTCGGTCGTTCGGGCCCAGATTCAGCTCGTATACCCCTCTCAATCAAAGTCAGGCCCGAATCTTGGAGGAGGTACACAGCTCCAACATCCTCCAGTATCCTCCCTCCAAGGCTGTGTCGACCCATGCAGATCGCAACAAGTATTGTAAGTTTCATAGGAACTTTGGGCACGACACAAAGGCATGCGCAGCCCTGAAGGATCAATTGGAGGACCTGGCAAGGAAGGGCCTCTTGAAACAATATTTGGAGAAGGGTCGGCAAGAAGGAGCTGGAGATAGAAGAAACCAAAGGCGTGATGATCGTAGTCATCGAGGCGGTGACCAAAGACACCGAGAGGATAACACGGACACTGTGGCTGGGACTATACATGTCATAGCCGGAGGAGTAGTGCGGGGCACTGAGGCAGACCCCCACACCAGGAAGCGGCAAGTTAGATCCGTCATAAGGCTGGAGCATGAGGCCAAAAAGCCAAGGACAAAGCAGCCCTCTCCGTAGATTACTTTTTCGGATGAAGACATCGCGGGGCAGGATCCAGAGCATGAGGACCCAATGGTTATTACAGCAGTTATCGCAAATTTTGCGGTAAAGCGAATCCTGGTAGACCAAGGGAGCTCGGCTGATGTCCTTTATTATGACACGTATAGGCAGCTGGGACTGCGGAGCGAAGGCTTAAAGCCCTTTCCAGGCATGTTGGTGGGATTCGCAGGGGTCACAATACAGGCTGAGGGCGTGGTTCGCCTACGGGTAACCATCGGAAAGCCCCCATTGAGCAGGACAGTCGAGGCTGACTTTATTGTAATTGCTGCACCATCGGCGTATAACTGCATCATTGGCAGACCCACCCTCAACAAGCTGCAGGCGGTAGTGTCCACAAGCCACCTGGTGATGAAGTTCCCGGTGGGAAATAAGATCGGAGAAGTGCACGCTGACCAAAAGGAGGCCAGAAGCTGCTACGCTGCTAGCCTCGTAAAGATATCCAAGACATCGGCGAACGCTGGGGACCTGGAAGGGGCGGAGAGCCCTTCTAGGGTCATGAACGCGGAGTTGGTGGATCCCCGGGAAAGGGAAGAGGAGCGACGTCCCAACCCTGAGGGGGAGATGGAAGCAGTAGCCCTAACAGAAAAGGACCCTACTAGAACCACCAAGGTTGGAGCCGACCTTGACCCATCACTGAGGAAGGAGGTGGTACAAATCCTTAGAAACAACGCGGATATTTTTGCATGGACGCCAGCAGACATACCGGGCATCCCTAGAGACATCGCGTGCCATGCCCTGCCAACAGACGGAAGGAGTCCTGTTAAACAGAAGAAGAGGAGCATGGGAGCGGAACGACAGAGGGCCGTAATAGAAGAGGTGGACAAATTGCTGGCAGCTGGTTTTATTCGGGAAGTACAGTACCCCGAATGGCTGTCAAATGTGGTCCTGGTGAAGAAAGCCGATGGGCGTTGGAGGATGTGCGTCGACTTCACGGACCTAAACAAGGCTTGCCCCAAGGATTCTTACCCGCTGCCCAATATAGACAAGCTGGTAGATGGCTCCTCGGGGCATCAGCTGTTGAGCTTCCTGGACGCTTTTTCTGGGTACAACCAGATTAAGATGAAAAAGGGGGACGAGGAGAAAACATCTTTTATCAGTGAGTATGGGACCTATTGTTACACGGTAATGCCGTTCGGCCTGAAGAACGCGAGTGCCACATACCAGCGAATGATGGATAAGGTCTTTTGGGAGCAAATCGGCCAGAATCTGGAGGTATACGTGGATGACATGGTAGTAAAAAGCGCCACCAAAGAAGAGCACGTAAGGGATCTGGAGGAAATTTTCCAAGTCCTGAGAAGTAACAGCATGCGCCTCAATCCCTCCAAGTGCGCCTTCGGGGTACAAGCTGGAAAGTTCCTGGGCTTCATGATAACGCACCGAGGAATTGAAATAAACCCAGAGAAGTGCCGAGCCATTCTGGAAATGCAGCCTCCCAGGAATGTCAAAGAAGTTTAACGCCTCAACGGAAGGGTGGCGGTTCTTAACAGATTCCTCTCGAGGGCCGCAGACCGGTGCCTTCCACTATTTAAATCCGTTGGAAAAGGGAAGCCCTTTGCATGGACAGAGGAATGCCAGAAAGCATTCGCGGACCTCAAGGCTTACCTGTCAGCTCCTCCGATACTGGCCAGGCCTAAGGAAAAGGAGCCCTTGATTGTTTACCTGGCAGCAACAGAAGTAGCGGTCAGTTCGGTACTGATCATTGAAGGGGCAGATGGGCAGCAGCAACCTGTGTACTTCACGAGCAAAATCCTGCAGGTGGCAGAGGTCAGGTATCAGCGAATCGAGAAGCTAGTGTTTGCTTTGCTAGTTTCCACCCGAAGGCTCCGCCACTATTATGAGCAGCACGCCGTAACGGTTCGCACGGACCAACCTCTTAAGCAGGTGCTGCAGAAGCCAGACTTGGCAGGAAGATTGATCAACTGGTCAATAGAGCTGTCTCAGTTCCATATCTCATACGAACCCAGACGAGTGATCAAGGCACAAGCACTGGCAGACTTCGTGGCAGAGATGACCTTCGCGGAGCCATCTGGGGAGCCCCTTGTTTGGACTGTATTCGTAGACGGCTCGTCGAGAAAAAACGGGAGCGGAGTCGGGGTTACCATTTTGACCCCAGAAGGGATCGCAGTAGAGCAGGCCCTCCAGCTAAATTTCAAGACCACTAACAATCAGGCGGAGTACGAGGCCCTCATAGCGGGCCTGCGGTTGGCAAAGGAGCTGGGAGCCAAGCAGGCTACAGTGACAGCGACTCGCAATTGGTGGCAGGGCAGCTTAATGGGACTTTTGACGTCAAGGAGCCTACCATAGCCCGTTATGTCGACCTAACACGGCGGCTTATGGCTCAGTTTCAGAAGGTGGTGATAGAAAGGATCCCCAGGGAGGAGAATGAGCGAGCAGACAGCCTTTCTAAGCTTTCAAGTGCATCAGCACGGTGCGGAGCCAACCCCATCCTCAAGGCCAGGTTGGAGGCTCCTAGTATTGATGTACTGGAGGAAGTAGGAGTAATCTTTGAAAAGGATGACTGGAGAATGCCATTGATTAAATACTTGGCTAAAGGGGAGCTGCCCCAGGAAGAAGAGTCCCGCAAGAGGGTCCTGAGGCAGATCCCTCGCTTCTACCTGGAAGGGGAAGAGTTGTATAAGCGAGGCTATCTGGAGCCGGCACTGCGGTGCATCAGCCTCTCTGAAGGGCAATACACTCTGAGGGAAGTACACGAAGGAGTGTGTGGCTCGCATCAGGGGCCGAAGTCGCTCGTGAGGAAGGCATTGTTGGCAGGGTACTATTGGCCGAGCATGCTGGCAGACGCAAGAGAGCTGGTACAGAAGTGCGAGCCATGTCAAAGGCACGCCCATATCCAGCATACACCTCAAGAGGAGTACAAGAGCATCACTGCACCATGGCCCTTTGACACATGGGGCATGGACCTCTTGGGCCCCTTTCCGCCAACTCCAGGATAGTTCCGGTATCTAATAGTGGCAGTAGACCTATTTACAAAATGGGTGGAGGCAGAACCGTTGCCCACCATAACATCAGAGCGAGTCCAGAAATTTACATGGCGAAATATTGTTTGCCGGTTCGGGATCCCCAAAGCCCTGATAACTGACAACGGCACACAGTTCGTCAGCGAAAGCTTCAAGACCTTTTGCCAAGAGCTCCACATCAACCTGAAAAACACGTCCGTGGAGCACCCAGCCACCAACGGTCAGACGGAGTTGGCCAATCGCATCATGCTGGAAGGTTTGAAAAAGAGACTAGGGGATGCGAAGACAGAGTGGGTTGAAGAGCTGCCATCAGTGCTATGGGCTTACAGAACCACTCCCCAGACTTCCACAGAAGAAACCCCCTACAGCCTCACCTTTGGGCACGAAGCAGTTATCCCAGTGCAGATAGGAGCCCTTTCTGATAGGCAACTGACGTACGAGCCTAGTAGTAACAGGGAAGCGCTAGCCGCAGACCTGGACCTACTTCCGGAAAGGAGGGAGATGGCTGCTATTAAGATCACCGCTTACAAACAGAAGATCGCTCGTTACAGAAACAAACGAGTAAGGAAGCAGAGCTTGGAGGCAGGAGACCTAGTCCTTCGCAGGACTGACCGACCCAACCCGGGAAAGCTCAGAGAAACGTGGGAAGGCCCTTACAGGGTCCGATCCTGCATCCCGGGTGGAGCCTACAAGCTGGAGCTATCGACGGGAAGGAAGTGCCACGTAGCTGGAATATAGCAAAACTTAGGAAGTATCATTGTTAAGGGAATGGCCCCATCGCCATGTTCCTACTTTCTTTGTATTTACCAGCTCTTCTACATCCAATAATACGGGCACTGACCCACCTTTTTCTTTTCAAGATTTTGTCTTTTAGACCAGCATAAAACAACAATCAACATGCAATTATCGGAGCTTTACGACATGGCCGACCTTAGCGTCTTTAGGGTCCACCATGGACCTGGCCACGTGATTGGCCTCAGCGCCCCAAGGGCTTATCGCCTAACCACTGCAGGAACATACCCGCCGAAAGGCAGCAGAGCGGAGCCTTACGGCATGGCCGACCTTAGCGTCTTTAGGGTCCACCAAGGACCTGGCCACGTGGTTGGCCTCAGCGCCCCAGGGGCTTATCGCCTAACCACTGCAGGAACATACCCGCCAAAAGGCAGCAGAGCGGAGCCTTACGGCATGGCCGACCTTAGCGTCTTTAGGGTCCACCAAGGACCTGGCCACGTGGTTGTCCTCAGCGCCCCAGGGGCTTATCGCCTAACCACTGCAGGAGCTAAATTTCCAAACGCAAACGAAGAAAGCAACACAAGCTGAAGTCAATGGAGCAATATTAAAATCAAAAGGGGCACCAACATCTGGTAGCCTTCAATACATATCCCCGAGAGCTAAAACGGGTAAGAGTTAACAAAACATCCAATAGGAAACAAAGGGGCAGCAAAAACAAAAGAAGGGAACATTTACAAAAACAATATTAGTCCGCCAAAATGCTATTGGCGAACTCTTCACTAATGGCGGCAGGTTTCAGCTCGGCAGCTTCTAACTCCTGGACCGTCGGCTCCGCTTGGGGAATCTCCGAAAGCTCTGGGGGTCCCACTATGTCAGAAACAGGGAGCCCCTTTCCCTCCTCGGCTCCTTCAGCCACTTGCGCGCCTGATCCCGACGAAGCCTCCTTGACGAGAGCTGTCCCACTTACAAGAATGGAAGGAGACGAAGGGGAAGGCTCCAAGATTAGTGCCTCGGAGGGAGTCCCTTCCATCATATCATCTGGGGATAGTTCCTGAGAAGCGTCAAAGGGTCCCTTCCAGAGGACCGCCCGCGTGGAAATATCAACAATGTTGTTTTCCTCCACCTCGTGGTGCAGGTTCAGGTGGCAAAGCTCGAGATCGGCCTGTGGATTGAAGAAACGCACTTGCCCTAGCAATTCTCCCACCCCCACTCCATGGCGCCGGCACAGTCACTCGTAAGAGCTTTTACAGTTTCTCTCTCTTCCTCCAAAGCATCCTCCAGCTGAGTATTCTCACTGCTAGCCTCATGGAACTTCTGAAGGAGACTTTCGTATTCGGCCATGAGAGAACTGTGGTTCGCGATGAGCTTCCTCTGACCATCAGTAGCGGACTCTTTGGCGCGTCTTAGAGCCTTATTCTCCTCATCCAGAGCAGAAGAGCGATCCTTCCACACCTTTAGCTCCTTCTGGGCATTCTCCAGTTGGACCTTCAAGAGCTGCTCGCTCGAACGAAGTGAAGCCATCTCAGGCCTCAGTTGCTCCAACTCCTTTTCTGCAGCTTGAAAGGCTTTCTCTTTCTCAACACCCTCTTCGCACCGCTTTATCACCTCCTTGTTAAGTTGCTCAAGCTCATGGATGTGGTGGACGTGGTTGTTAATCGCTCTGTCCTCAGTCTCGGCAAAAACGACATACAAACTACTGAGACGCAAGATTTCTTTCCCCATCACATCCCGCAAGGCCCAGGGGCCATACTTGGCAGCAAAGCGGTGCAGGGCGCTGCGGTCTGACGTTGGCACCACGTGTTTCTCAGCAAAATTAGGGGCATAGTAACCTTTGCCAAAGAGAGAACCACCTTCAGAAGGGTTCACAAACTCCTGTAGCTCCGGCCAGCTAGGAACAAGCTCACGATTGCCCATGTATGGATGAACTGACGGATCAAACTCAAAGTTTTCCGAAGCAGGAGCCTCGTGGGCAGGAGCCATATCGAAGGACGCAGATCCCGAAGGAGCAGCAGTAATGTCACCAAAGCTCGACGTTTCGAAGTGAACGAAGGCAGGAGAAGGAACAGGTCCGCGACCGGAAGAAGGGGCAACAGGTGGGGTAGATTCCAGCTCCCGGCGAACGTCAACAACGGAGCCCTGGGGACGCTTCTCGGAGACGACAGTGGCAGGAACGCGCGGGACTGGAAGACCGGACCCACCTTTGCCACCAGACTCGGAGGCGGAAGCAGGCACCTTCGCACGTTTCGGAGAGGGGGAGCGGAGCTCAACATCCTTTTCGTGACGACGCTTGTGGCTAGAGAGCCCTGAAGACTTGGACCCAGAGGAAACGGAGGCCTTGCCCTTGCCCCCGGAATGGCCGGACTGACCCTTACCATGGCCTTTTTTAAGTCCCTCATCTCCTGAATCCCCCCGGGGTCTTGATGGAGGAACAGAAGAAGATCCAGAGCGATCGGCGGGGCGGTTCTTGCCATGCTTGGCCTCCTCTCTCTTAACGAGTGAAAGGACCCCCGCCGGGTTAAATTTGCCACCTGAAACCAAGCAAGAAAACAGTCAGAAAAAAGCAGCAAAAGAAGAGCTAAAGTAGAGGAGCGGAGCAAAAGGGATACCATTTTCGTCAGTAATAAAGTAATCATTTATATCTAGGCCAGGGGGCAAAGCACTCAGAACCCTAACCGTCTCTTGAGTATCAGCGGAGCTAGCCCTAAGCACAGGGCGGGGAATGGCCTCGAAAGGCTCCACCCACTTAGTGGGAAACAGCGAGGTACCATCCTCTCGGAGCCACCAAGCAGGCTGGCAGCCCCTCTGCGGCCGAACCAAAAAGAAGTCCTTCTTCCAATCCTTTGGGGGATCCCTTAAATCCTGGAACAACTTTTTGGCGTGGGAACCCCGACCGCGAGCTTGGAAGTAGAACCACGAGCCCTTTTGGGGAAATTTCATTTGGAAAAAATAAAAAAAGGCTTCAACCGTGGCCTCCACTTTATGAAAGTTACACAGCGCCTCAAAACCTCCCACCAACGTCCAGGAGTTGGGCATCATCATTGAGGGGGCGCAACCAACGTAGTTCAGCAATGCAATCTCAAAGTCCGTGAAGGGAGGCATAGCCCCGACACTGGTGGGATACGTGTAAAACCCAAAGGAGTCAGTAGGGCCATCCAATATTGTTTCACCGTTCCTCACGGGAGAAAGCCCAAAGTCGAAAGAAAAATTGGAAATAGGTTCCTCGGGATATTCCCTCCCTAACTCTCGGGCTACTTGCCTCTCCAACACATTGAAGTAACGCTCCCACAGGGAAGAGACCTGGGCATAAGTCTCCAACCCGCTATGGAAGTTCCGGACAGATCTACCCACCCAGTCCAAAGAATGGCGGACTACAACGTCATCATCACGGCGTGCCACAACCCCGACTACGTCAACCGGAGGACCCCCAGTCTCAGAGCGGACATTGGTATCAGCCTCGGCGCTATCAGGATCTCCCGAAGAGGCGAGAGAAGGCCCTGAGGGCGAGGAAGGACCAATGCCCCCCGAAGAATGAGTTCCAGCGGATGATCTACCAGGGGGGATGACCCGTAGGGCAAACTCTTCAGCCCTGAGAGGCTCTTGAGAGGAGCCAAGCGGAGTCCGTTCCGATGACCTAGTTCGAACCCTAGCTTCTTTAAGAATTCTAAGAGATGCGTCAGAATCAGCACTGAAAGAGCCCGCAGAACTCAGTGAATCATCGGAGAGATTCATGTAGCTCCGACTGGACTCCTCAGCAGAAGAAGCACCAGTCATTGTGAGTCAAAAGCTGGGAACAGAGCGTACCTGACATGGAGAAAAGAAGGATGAGGAGCAAACCAAGAAAGCTGGACAAGCAACCTAAGCACCGCAAGCCAAGGAAACGCGTCAAAAAACGAGACCAAAATGTAATCAACCCATGACGGGAGGTGGCTCCCGTGGTAGGACTCCGATGCTAAAGTCAGTAATCGAAAGTGAAAGTATATGGTGAGAGAGTAAGAATTCAATACCTGCTCTGGTGGAGCTACCTGTGCTTATATAGGCTTCGCCAAGGGGTATTTTGGGCCTTTCCAGGGGGAGTCATTTTGGCGCGAGTCCATGTCAGCATAACTACCCGGAAAGTGCGGCAGCATGAATGACACCCGTGATGTTGACAGGTGGTCCCTCAGGTCGAGGGGAGCCGTAAGGGTCCGACGGCGGAGCCTAAGCGGATGCCTTGTGGCGGATCCGAGCCAAAGCGCCCCGCAGGGGGGGCCAAGGCCGAGGGCTCGTCAAGAGGGCTCTGTCGTATCACTAGTCCCCAAGTTTTGAGCTTTTGCTGTAGGGAAGGCTCGGAACTTAAAGTTTTGATTTCGGGTTGGATTTTCGCTCCTCCAATCGTGTCTCCTGCTTTCGCGCCTCTGCTTTCGTTCTACGTGGTCCCTCCGTACTGCGTCCGCTGGTGCCACGTGCCCCGTACAGTCCCCACTCAAATGCGGGCGGTTCTTCGACAGTCGAGTTTCCCACGGACTCGAGGCATTTATCCACTCTGGTTTATGGTTCCCTTGACGTCCGGTGTTCCTTTTCTTTCACCGCACGCTGTGTATCGTACTCACTTGCTCCTTCTGCTCTTACTCCGTTGTGCGCTTCTCCGTCTTCACGCCATTCCCGTAAGTATAGCTTCTCGCCCTTCCTTTTCCTTGCCATTTTGGTCTCGTTTTTTGACACGTTTCCTTGGCTTGCGGTGCTTAGGTTGCCTGTCCAGCTTTCTTGGTTTGCTCCTCATCCTTCTTTTCTCCATGTCAGGTACGCTCTGTTCCCGGCTTTTTGACTCACAATGACTGGTGCTTCTTCTGCTGAGGAGTCTAGTCGGAGCTACATGAATCTCTCTGATGATTCACTGAGTTCTGCGGGCTCTTCCAGTGCTGATTCTGACGCGCCTCTTAGAATTCTTAAAGAAGCTAGGGTTCGAACTAGGTCATCGGAACGAACTCCGCTTGGCTCCTCTCAAGAGCCTCTCCGGGCTGAAGAGTTTGCCCTACGGGTCATCCCCCCTGGTAGATCTTTCGCTGGAACTCATTCTTCGGGGGGCATTGGTCCTTCCTCGCCTCCTCGGAAGATCCTGATAACGCCGAGGCTGATACCAATGTCCGCTCTGAGACTGGGGGTCCTCCGGTTGACGTAGTCGGGGTTGTGGCACGTCGTGACGATGACGTTGTAGTCCGCCTTTCTTTGGACTGGGTGGGTAGGTCTGTCCGAAACTTCCATAGCGGGTTGGAGACTTACGCCCAGGTCTCTTCCCTGTGGGAGCGTTACTTCAGTGTGTTGGAGAGGCAAGTAGCCCGAGAGTTAGGGAGGGAATATCCCGAGGATCCTATTTCCAATTTTTCTTTCGACTTTGGGCTTTCTCCCGTGAGGAACGGTGAAACAATCTTGGATGGCCCTACTGACTCCTTTGGGTTTTACACGTATCCCACCAGTGTCGGAGCCATGCCTCCCTTCACGGACTTTGAGAATGCATTGCTGAACTACGTTGGTTGCGCCCCCTCAATGATGATGCCCAACTCCTGGACGTTGGTGGGAGGTTTTGAGGCGCTGTGTAACTTTCATAAAGTGGAGGCCACGGTGGAGGCCTTTTTTTATTTTTTCCAAATAAATTTCCCCCAAAAGGGCTCATGGTTCTACTTCCAAGCTCGTGGTCGGGGTCCCCACGCCAAAAATTTGTTCCAGGATTTGAGGGATCCCCCAAAGGATTGGAAGAAAAACTTCTTTCTGGTTCGGTCGCGGAGGGGCTGCCAGCCTGCTTGGTGGCTCCGAGAGGATGGTACCTCGCTGTTTCCCACTAAGTGGGTGGAGCCTTTCGAGGCCATTCCCCGCCCTGTGCTTAGGGCTAGCTCCGCTGATACTCAGAAGACGGTTAGGGTTCTGAGTGCTTTGCCCCCTGGCCTAGATATAGATGATTACTTTATTACTGACGAAAATGGTATCCCTTTTGTTCCGCTCCTCTACTTTAGCTCCTCTTTTGCTGCCCCTTTTTTTTACTGTTTCCTTGCTTGGTTTCAGGTGGCAAATTTAACCCGGCGCGGGTCCTTTCACTCGTTAAGAGGGAGGAAGCCAAGCACGACAAGAACCGCCCCGCCGATCGCTCC
This sequence comes from Senna tora, assembly GCA_014851425.1. NCBI lineage: Eukaryota > Viridiplantae > Streptophyta > Magnoliopsida > Fabales > Fabaceae > Senna > Senna tora. Next base: position 34,736,215 of record CM026261.1, read on the forward strand.
GGATCTTCTTCTGTTCCTCCATCAAGACCCCGGGGGGATTCAAGAGATGAGGGACTTAAAAAAGGCCATGGTAAGGGTCAATCTGGTCATTTCCGGGGACAAGGGCAAGGCCTCCGTTTCCTCTGGGTCCATGTCTTCAGGGCTCCCCAGCCACAAGCGTCGTCACGACAAGGATGCTGAGCTCCGCACCCCTTCTCCGAAACGTGCGAAGGTGTCCGCTTCCGCCTCTGAGTCTGGTGGCAAAGGTGGGTCCGGTCTTCCAGTCCCGCGCGTTCCTGCCACTGTTGTTTCCGAGAAGCGTCCACAGGGCTCCCTTGCTGACGCTCGTCGGGAGCCGGAATCTACCCCACCTGTTGCTCCTTCTTCCGGTCGCGGGCCTGTTCCTTCTCGTACCTTCGTTCACTTCGAGACGTCGAGCTTTGGTGACGTTACTGCTGCCCCTCTGGTATCTGCGTCCTTCGATAAGGCTCCTGCTTCAGAAAACTTTGAGTTTGACCCGTCAGTACATCCATACACGGGCAATCGTGAGCTTGTTCCCAGTTGGCCGGAGCTGCAGGAGTTTGTGAGCCCTTCTGAAGGTGGTTCTCTCTTTGGCAAAGGTTACTATGCCCCTAGTTTTGCTGAGAAACACGTGGTGCCAGCGTCAGACCGCAGCGCCCTGCACCGCTTTGCTGCCAAGTATGGCCCCTGGGCCCTGCGGGATGTGATGGGGAAAGAAATCTTGCGTCTCAGCAGTTTGTATGCTGTTTTTGCCGAGACTGAGGATAGAGCGATTAACAACCACGTCCGCCACATCCATGAGCTCGAGCAGCTTAACAAGGAGGTGATAAAGCGATGCGAAGAGGGTGTTGAGAAAGAGAAAGCCTTTCAAGCTGTAGAAAAGGAGTTTGAGCAATTGAGGCCTGAGATGGCTTCACTTCGTTCGAGGGAGCAGCTCTTGAAGGTCCAAGTGGAGAACGCCCAGAAGGAGCTAAAGGTGTGGAAGGATCGCTCTTCTGTTCTGGATGAGGAGAATAAAGCTCTAAGACGCGCCAAAGAGTCCGCTACTGATGGCCAGAGGAATCTCATTGCGGACCATAATTCTCTCATGGTCGAATACGAAAGTCTCCTTCAGAAGTTCCGTGAGGCTAGCACTGAGAATACTCAGTTGGAAGATGCTTTGGAGGGAGAGAGAGAAACTGTAAAAGCTCTTACGAGTGACTATGCCGGCGCCATGGAGTGGGGGTGGGAGAATTGCCAAGAGCAAGTGCGCTTCTTTAATCCGCAGGCCGATCTCGAGCTCCGCCACTTGAACCTGCACCACGAGGTGGAGGAGAACAATATTGTTGATATTTCCACACGGGCGGTCCTCTGGAAGGGACCTTTTGACGCTTCTCAAGAGCTATCCCCAGATGATATGATGGAAGGGACTCCCTCCGAGGCACTAATCCTGGAGCCTTCCCCTTCGTCTCCTTCTGTTCTTGTAAGCGGGAAAGCTCTCGTCAAGGAGGCTTCGTCGGGGTCCGGCGCGCAAGTGGCTGAAGGAGCCGAAGAGGAAAAGGGGCTCCCTGTTTCTGAAATAGCGGGACCCCCAGAGCTTTCGGAGACTCCCCAAGCAGAGCCGACGGTCCAGGAGTTAAAAGCTGCCGAACTGAAACCTGCCGCCATTAATGAAGAGTTCGCCAATAGCATTTTGGCGGACTGATATTGTTTTGTAAATGTTCCCTTCTTTTGTTTTTGCTACCCCTTTGTTTCTTGTTGGACGTTTTGTTAACTCTTACCCGTTTTAGCTTACGGGGATATGTATTGGAGGCTACCAGATGTTGGTGCCCCTTTTGGTTTTAATATTGCTCCATTGTCTTCTGCTTGTGTTGCTTTCTTCGTTTGCGTTTGGCAATTTAGCTCCTGCAGTGGTTAAGCGATAAGCCCCTAGGGCGCTGAGGCCAACCATGTGGCCAGGTCCTTGATGGACCCTAAAGACGCTAAGGTCGGCCATGCCGTAAGGCTCCGCTCCGCTGCCTTTCAGCGGGTATGTTCCTGCAGTGGTTAGGCAATAAGCCCCTGTGGCGCTGAGGCCAACCACGTGGCCAGGTCCTTGGTAGACCCTAAAGACGCTAAGGTCGGCCATGCCGTAAGGCTCCGCTCTGCTGCCTTTCGGCGGGTATGTTCCTGCAGTGGTTAGGTGATAAGCCCCTGGGGCGCTGAGGCCAACCACATGGCCAGGTCCTTGGTGGACCCTAAAGACGCTAAGGTCGGCCATGTCGTAAAGCTCCGATAATTGCATGTTGATTGTTGTTTTATGCTGATCTAAAAGACAAAGTCTTGAAAAGAAAAAGGTGGGTCAGTGCCCGTATTATTGGATGCAGAAGAGCTGGTAAATACAAAGAAAGTAGGAACATGGCGCTAGGGCCATTCCCTTAACAATGATACTTCCTAAGTTTTGCTATATTCCAGCTATGTGGCACTTCCTTCCCGTCGATAGTCTCCAGCTTGTAGGCTCCCCCCGGGATGCAGGATAGGACCCTGTAAGGGCCTTCCCACGTTTCTCTGAGCTTTCCCGGGTTGGGTCGGTCAGTCCTGCGAAGGACCAGGTCTCCTGCCTCCAAGCTCTGCTTCCTCACTCGTTTATTTCTGTACTGAGCGATCTTCTGTTTGTAAGCGACGATCTTAATAGCAGCCATCTCCCTTCTTTCCAGAAGTAGGTCCAGGTCTACGGTTAGCGCTTCCCTGTTACTACAAGGCTCATACGTCAGTTGCCTGTCAGAAGGGGCTCCTATCTCTACCGGGATAACTGCTTCATGCCCAAAGGTGAGGCTGAAGGGGGTTTCTTCTGTGGAAGTCTGGGGAGTGGTTCTATAAGCCCATAGCACTGATGGCAGCTCTTCAACCCATTCTGTCTTCGCATCCCCTAGTCTCTTTTTCAAACCTTCCAGGATGATGCGATTGGCCAACTCCGTCTGACCATTGGTGGCTGGGTGCTCCACGGACGTGTTTTTCAGGTTGATGTGGAGCTCTTGGCAAAAGGTCTTGAACCCTTCGCTGACGAATTGTGTGCCGTTGTCAGTTATCAGGGCTTTGGGGATCCCTAACCGGCAAACAATGTTTCGCCATGCAAATTTCCAGACTCGCTATGATGTTATGGTGGGCAACGACTCCGCTTCCACCCATTTCGTAAATAGGTCTACTGCCACTATCAGATACCGGAATTGTCCTGGAGCTGGCGGAAAGGGGCCCAAGAGGTCCATGCCCCATGTGTCAAAGGGCCAGGGTGCGGTGATACTGTGGTACTCCTCTTGAGGTGTATGCTGGATATGGGCGTGCCTTTGACATGGCTTGCACTTCTGTACTAGTTCCCTTGCGTCTGCCAGCATGCTTTGCCAATAGTACCCTGCCAACAATGCCTTCCTCACGAGCGACATCGGCCCCTGATGCGAGCCACACACTCCTTCGTGTACTTCCCTCAGGGTGTATTGCCCTTCAGAGAGGCTGATGCACCGTAGTGCCGGCTCCAGGTAGCCTCGCCTATACAACTCTTCCCCCTCCAGGTAGAAACGAGGGATCTGCCTCAGGACCCTCTTGCGGGACTCTCCTTCCTGGGGCAGCTCCCCTTTAGCCAAGTATTTAATCAACGGCATTCTTCAGTCATCCTTTCTACCACCACCTTCTGAAACTGAGCCATAAGCCGCCGTGTTAGATCGACATAACGGGCTATGGTAGGCTCCTTGACGTCAAAAGTCCCATTGAGCTGCCCTGCTACCAATTGCGAGTCGTTGTGCACTGTAGCCTGCTTGGCTCCCAGCTCCTTCGCCAGCCGCAGGCCCGCAATGAGGGCCTCGTACTCCGCCTGATTGTTAGTGGTTTTGAAATTTAGTTGGAGGGCCTGCTCTACTGCGATCCCTTCTAGGGTCAAAATGGTAACCCCGACTCCGCTCCCGTTTTTTCCTGACGAGCCGTCTACGAATACAGTCCAAACAAGGGGCTCCCCAGATGGCTCCGCGAAGGTCATCTCTGCCACGAAGTCTGCCAGTGCTTGTGCCTTGATTGCTCTTCTGGGCTCGTATGAGATATGGAACTGAGATAGCTCTATTGACCAGTTGATCAATCTCCCTGACAAGTCTGGCTTCTGCAGCACCTGCTTAAGAGGTTGGTCCGTGCGAACCGTTACGGCGTGCTGCTGATAATAGTGGCGGAGCCTTTGGGTGAAAACTAACAGTGCGAACACTAGCTTCTCAATTCGCTGATACCCGGCCTCTGCCCCTTGCAAGATTTTGCTCATGAAGTAAACAGGTTGTTGCTGCCCATCTGCTCCTTCAATGATCAGTACCAAACTGACCGCTACTTCCGTGGCTGCCAGGTAGACAATCAAGGGCTCCTTTTCCTTAGGCCTGGCCAGTATCGGGGGAGCTGACAGGTAGGCCTTGAGGTCCGTGAATGCTTTTTGGCATTCCTCCATCCATGCAAAGGGCTTCCCTTTTCCGACGGATTTAAACAGTGGAAGGCACCGGTCTGCGGCCCTCGAGAAGAATCTGTTGAGAGCCGCCACTCTTCCGTTGAGGCGTTGAACTTCTTTGACGTTTCTGGGAGGTTGCATCTCCAGAATGGCTCGGCACTTCTCTGGGTTTACCTCGATTCCTCGGTGCGTTATCATGAAGCCCAAAAACTTTCCGGCCTGTACCCCGAAGGCGTACTTGGAGGGATTGAGGCGCATGCTGTTACTTCTCAGGACTTGGAAAATCTCCTCCAAATCCCTTACATGTTCTTCCTTGGTGGCACTTTTTACCACCATGTCGTCCACGTATACCTCCAGATTTCGGTCGATTTGCTCCCGAAAGACTTTATCCATCATTCGTTGGTATGTTGCACCTGCGTTCTTCAGGCCGAACGGCATTATCGTGTAACAAAAGGTCCCATATTCGGTGATAAAGAACGTCTTCTCCTCGTCCCCCTTTTTCATCTTAATCTGGTTGTACCCAGAAAAAGCGTCTAGGAAGCTCAACAGCTGATGCCCCGAGGAGCCATCCACCAGTTTGTCTATGTTGGGCAGTGGGTAAGAATCATTGGGACAAGCCCTGTTCAGGTCCATGAAGTCGACGCACATCCTCCATCGCCCATCGGCCTTCTTCACCAGGACCACATTTGACAGCCATTCGGGGTACTGTACTTCCCGAATAAAACCAGCTGCCAGCAATTTGTCTACCTCCTCTTTTACGGCCCTCTGCCGTTCCGCTCCCATGCTCCTCTTCATCTGCTTAACAGGACTCCTTCCGTTTGTTGGTAGGGAATGGCACGCGATGTCTCTAGGGATGCCCGGCATGTCTGCTGGCGTCCATGCAAAAATATCCGTGTTGTTCCTGAGGATCTGTACTACCTCCTTCCTCAATGACGGGTCTAGGTCGGCTCCAACCTTGGTGGTTCTAGTAGGGTCCTTTTCAGTTAGAGCTACTGCTTCCATTTTCCCCTCAGGGTTGGGACGTTGTTCCTCTTCCCTTTCCCGGGGATCCACCAATTCTGCATTCATGACCCTAGAAGGGCTCTCCGCCCCTTCTAGGTCCCCAGCGTTCGTCGACGCCTTGGATATCTTTACGAGGCTAGCGGCGTAGCAGCTTCTAGCCTCCTTTTGGTCTACGTGCACTTCTCCGATCTTATTTCCCACCGGGAATTTCATCACCAGGTGGCTTGTGGACACTACCGCCTGCAGTTTATTGAGGGTGGGCCTGCCAATGATGCAGTTATACGCCGATGGTGCAGCAATCACAATAAAGTCGGCCTCGACTGTCCTGCTCAATGGGGCCTTTCCGATGGTTACCCGTAGGCGAACCACTCCTTCAGCCTGTATTGTGACCCCTGCGAATCCCACCAACATGCCTGGGAAGGACTTGAAGCCTTCGCTCCGCAGTCCCAGCTGCCTATACGTGTCATAATAAAGGACATCAGCCGAGCACCCTTGGTCTACCAGGATTCGTTTTACCGCAAAATTTGCGATGACTGTTGTAATAACCATTGGGTCCTCATGTTCTGGATCCTGCCCCGCGAAGTCTTCGTCCGAGAAAGTGATCTGCGGGGAAGGCTGCTTTGTCCTTGGCTTTTTGGCTCCATGCTCCAGCCTCATGACGGACCTGACTTGCCACTTCCTGGTGTGGGGGTCTGCCTCATTGCCCCGCACTACTCCTCCTGCTATGACATGTATTGTCCTAGCCACAGTGTCCGTGTTATCCTCTCGGTGCCTTTGATCATTGCCTCGATGACTACGATCATCACGCCTTTGGTCTCTCCTATCTCCAGCTCCTTCTTGCCGTCCCTTCTCCAGATATTGCTTCAAGAGGCCCTTTCTTGCCAGGTCCTCCAATTGATCCTTCAGGGCTGCACATGCTTATGTGTCGTGTCCAAAGTTCCTATGAAACTTGCAATACTTGTTGCGATCTGCATGGGTCGACACAGCCTTGGAGGGAGGATACTGAAGGATATTGGAGCTGTGCACCTCCTCCAAGATTCGGGCCTGACTCTGATTGAGGGGGGTATACGAGCTGAATCTGGGCCCGAACGACCGGGAAGGCTTCTGTCTCCGTTCCCTTCGGTTCCGATCATCCCTCCGATCTTCTCTCCTATCATCCCTCCGATATCCTTCGCCTCTGCTCCTGGAAGGCTCGGCTTCCTCCTTCTTGGATTGCCCCCCTCCTTAGCCTGCTGCACCTCCTCAAACGCAATATACTTGGTAGACCTCGCTAGTAGCTCGGCCATGGTCTTTGGGGGCTTCTTGGTGATGGAGCAGCAGAATAACTTGCTCCGCAGATTGTCTGTTAGGTAGCTGAGCGCCACCTCCATCTTTAGTCCCTGTATCTGCCTCGCCGCTTTGGTGAATCTGATGAGGAAATCCTTGAGGGATTCCTCCTTCCCCTGCACCACATTCTTCAGGCAATGGGCGGTGCGCTTGATCGTCCTACTAGTGGCGAAGTAGGAGGTGAACCTCTTAGACAACTGCTTGAAAGAGGAGATACTCCCTGATGGCAAATCCGAGAACCAGAGCTGCGCGTCTCCATCCGGAGTAGATGGAAAGGCTCTGCACATAACCTCGTCGGGCGCCCCTGCATACAGCATCGCTGCCTTGAAGGAATTCACGTGCGCAACCGGGTCAGATGCTCTGTCGTAGTGCTTCAGCTGCGTCGGAGTTCTAAGTTTGGGCATAACTACGTCCATGATGCGATCCACGAACGGGTATCTCTTCTTCTCCTTTGGAGGCGTGAAATCGGTGGACTGCGAAGAAGAGCTGGATTCGCCTGATCTGGATTCCGACGAACTCCTATCCGATTCCTCCTCCCTTCTACGCCGTTTACTGGACCTGCTCTTCCAAGAACCGGATTTGTGCGAATCTTGTCTCTTCGAATTGTCCCCCTGTCCTTCCTTGCCTCCCATCTTCTTACGCATCTCCTGGATTTCCTCCTGAAGTAGCTTTTGCAGCTCAAGAAGGGCTATCATCACATCGTCCCTTGGGTCCGGGGGTAGGTTCACCGAACCTTGCTCCGGAGTACCTCCTGCTCCAGCTTCTCGTGCCTTCTCCTGCGCAGCTCTTCGTGCCGTTAATGCTTCCAGCAGGGCGGTGGTTCGGTCTCCCGAGGGTCCTCCAGCTGCTCCACCTTCTGTCCTTTGAGTCGCCATGTCGAACTCCTGAAAAGAAAGAAAAGATACGTGGTGTTTTCGGGTGTGAAAACGTTCCCACAGACGGCGCCAGTGATGAATCAGTCTCCTCCTGTCCAACTCCCGCTCCCAGAACGCGACCTGCAATCAACCCACTACGGGAGGTGGCTCCCGTGGTAGGACTCCGATGCTAAAGTCAGTGATCGGAAGTGAAAGTATATGGTGAGAGAGTAAGAATTCAATACCTGCTCCGGTGGAGCTACCTGTGCTTATATAGGCTTCGCCGAGGGGTATTTTGGGCCTTTCCAGGGGGAGTCATTTTGGCGCGAGTCCATGTCAGCATAACTACCCGAAAAGTGCGGCGGCATGAATGACACCCGTGATTTTGACAGGTGGTCCCTCAGGTCGAGGGGAGCCGTAAGGGTTCGACAGCAGAGCCTAAGCGGATGCCTTGTGGCGGATCCGAGCCAAAGCGCCCCGCAGGGGGGGCCAAGACCGAGGGCTCGTCAAGAGGGCTCTGCCGTATCAGATTTCAAGAGAAAATGGGATCAGAATCACTACCAATATCAATGACAAATGATTTTTTTTTTAATCGAGAGAAAATTATAATTTTACATATATTCCTAACATACAAGAACAACCATATTTTTCAGAACAAAAATTACTCTAATAACATGAAAATTTCACATTATTTTTCATTCCCCTCTTACAAAGTTTTTGTCTTGTATGAATATATATCACCAAGCACCAAAAACTGAAAAGATATGGCAGCACTAATGCACTATTTCAAATATTTTCCTAGCAGACTAACTATAAATTAGAATGATTAAAATTTTACACAAATATTATGGACCAATTATTACCCAATCCCATATAGACTGAAATAAGACTTTGCCAATTATCACAATTTTTTTCTATTGTAATTGATATATAAACATATATACAAGTTAATCACTCACCACTAGAGAGAAAGTGTTTGGAAAACTAATAATTTATAAGAATTTTTAGACTCAACCCATTAAGCTAATTAATGTTCGAGTTTAAAAAGTATTTTTGACTTCTTAACTATACTGGAACGAGCCATAAATAATAGAGCTCACAAATTTTTAACTAAGTTAAGATGCACGTACAAATGCATCTCTCCTAATGCTAAAGGAAATATCACCCAGCCAAACCACGAATTTAATATATTAGTAATAAAATACATGAGTTTTTGGCTTCAAATTGAGCCTTAATAAAGTCTCACCACGGAAACCTACTGAAGATTTTAAATGTAATGATTATGGTGTTTCAAAAAATATTAAAACTTAAAAGGCTGTTATAACGCAGTGCTAATGTGCTATGGTGAAAAAATCTGCAATTCAAAAATAATTAAATTAAATGATGTTCCATAAAAATTCACAAGAATCATTTTCTAAAATACTGATACGGCAGAGCCCTCTTGACGAGCCCTCAGCCTCGGCTCCACCGCGGGAGCGCCTGGGCTCGGATCCTCTACGAGGCACCGACTTAGGCTCCGCCATCAGACCCCCACGGCTCCCCTCGACCTGAGGGACCACCTGTCAACATCACGGGTGTCATTCACGCCGCCGCACTTTCCCGGTAGTTATGCTGACGTGGATGCGTGCCAAAACGACTCCCCCTGGAAAGGCCTAGACTACCCCTGGCGAAGCTTATATAAACACAGATAAGCTTCACCGGAGCAGGTACTGAATTCTTACTCTCTCACCATATACTCTCACTTCCGGTCACTGACTTTAGCATCGGAGTCCTACCACGGGAGCCCCCTCCCGTCGTGGGTTGATTGCAGGTCGCATTCTGGGAGCAGGAGTTGGACCGGAGCAGACTAATTCACCATTGGCACCGTCTGTGGGAAACGTTTTCACACCCAAAAACACCACGTATCTTTTCTTTTCTTTTCAAGAGTGAAGTTTAACATGGCGACTCACAAGGCGGAAGGTGGAACTGCTGAAGGACCCTCGGTGGATCGGACCACCGCCTTGTTGGCAGCATTGACGGCACGGAGAGCTGCACAGGAGAAGGCACGGGAAGCTGGAACGGGAGGTACTCCGGAGCAAGGATCGGTGAATTTGCCCCCGGATCCAAGAGACGACGTGCTGATAGCCATGCTTGAGCAGCAGAAGCTACTTCAGGAGGAAATCCAGGAGATGCGTCGAAAAATGGGAAACAAGGAAGGACAGGGAGACAATTCGAAGAAGTAGGACACGCACAAATCTGGCTCTCGAAAAAGCAGATCCAGTAAACGGTGCAGAAGGGGCGAGAGGTCGGATAGGAGTTCGTCGGAGTCCAGGTCAGGAGAATCTAGTTCTTCTTCGCAATCCACTGATTTCACGCCTCCGAAGAAGAAGAGGAGATACCCGTTTGTGGATAGCATCATGGAAGTAGTAATGCCTAAGCTCAGAACTCCGACGCAGCTGAAGCACTACGATGGAACCTCTGACCCGGTTACGCACGTGAATTCTTTCAAAGCGGCAATGCTGTATGCAGGAGCGCTCGGCGAAGTAATGTGCAGAGCCTTCCCGTCCACTATAGATGGAGATGCCCAGCTCTGGTTTTCTGATTTGCCGTCAGGAAGTATTTACTCTTTCAAGCAATTATCTAAGAGGTTCACTTCCTACTTTGCCACCAGCAGGACGATCAAACGCACTGCCCACAGCCTGAAGAATGTAGTACATGGGAAGGAGGAATCCCTCAAGGATTTTCTCATCCGGTTCACCAAAGCAACCAGGCAGATACAAGGATTGAAGATGGAGGTGGCGCTCAGTTACTTAACGGATAACCTGCGAAGCAAGTTAATCTGCTGCTCCATCACCAAGAAGCCCCCAAAAACCATGGCTGAGTTACTGGTGAGATCCACCAAGTACATCGCGTTGGAGGAGGTGCAACAGGCTAAAGAAGGAGGGCAGTCCAGGAAGGAGGAGACGGAGCCTTCTAGGAACAGAAGCGAGGGATATCGGAGGGAAGACAGGAAGGACGATTGGAGGGATGATCGGAGCCGAAGGGAACGGAGACAGAAACCCCCCTGGTCGTTCGAACCCAGATTCAGCTCGTATACCCCCTTAATCAAAGTTAAGGCCGAATTTTGGAGGAAGTACACAGCTCCAATATCCTCCAGTATCCTCCCTCCAAGGCTGTGTCGACCCATGCAGATCGCAATAAATACTGTAAATTCCACAGGAACTTTGGGCACGACATTGAGGCATGTGCAGCCCTAAAAGACCAACTGGAGGACCTAGCAAGGAAGGGCCTCCTGAAGCAGTACTTGGAGAAGGGTCGGCAGGAAGGAACCGGAGATAGGAGAGATCACAGGCGGGAGGATCGTAGCCATCGGGGCAATGATCAAAGGCACCGGGAGGACAGCATGGACACAATGGCTGGGACCATACACATGATAGCAGGAGGGGTGGTGCGGGGCACCGAGGCTGACCCCCACACCAGGAAATGACAAGTCAGGTCCGTTATGAGGTTGGAGCACGAGTCCAAGAAGCCGAGGACAGGGCAGCCCTCCCCGCAAATCAGTTTCTCGGACGAAGACTTTGCGGGACAGGATCCAGAGCATGAGGATCCCATGGTCATCACGGCAGTTATCGCAAACTTTGCGGTAAAACGCATCCTGGTGGATCAGGGAAGTTCGGCTGATGTCCTTTACTATGACACGTACAAGCAGTTGGGGCTGCGGAGCAAAAGCCTGAAGCCCTTCCCAGGAATGTTGGTGGGATTCGCAGGGGTTACAATACAGGCGGAAGGAGTGGTCCGCCTACGGGTAACCATTGGAAAGCCCTCATTAAGCAGGACGATTGAGGCCGACTTCATTGTAATCGCTGCGCCGTCAGCGTATAATTACATCATTGGCAGACCCACCCTCAACAAGCTACAAGCAGTAGTGTCCACAAGCCACATGGTGATGAAGTTCCTGGTAGGAAACAAGATCGGAGAAGTGCACACTGACCAGAAGGAGGCCAGAAGCTGCTATGCTGCTAGCCTCGTAAAGGTATCCAAGGCATCGGCAAACGCTGGAGACCTAGAAGGGACGGAAAGCCCTTCTAGGGTTAAGAACGCAAAACTGGTGGATCCTCGAGAAAGGGAGGAGGAGCGGTGCCCTAATCCGGGGGGAGAAATGGAGGCAGTGGCCTTAGCAGAAAAGGACCCTACTAGAACTACTAAGGTCGGAGCCGACCTAGACCCATCACTGAGGGAAAGTGTGGTACAGATCCTCAGGAGCAACACGGATATTTTCGCATGGACGCTAGCAGACATGCCTGGCATCCCCAGAGACATCGCGTGCCATTCCCTGCCAACAGATAGAAGGAGTCCTGTTAAGCAGAAGAAAAGGAGCATGGGAGCGGAACGGTAGAGGGCCGTAAAAGAAGAGGTGGACAAGTTGCTAGCGGCCGGTTTCATTCGGGAAGTACAGTATCCTGAGTGATTGTCAAACGTGGTCCTGGTGAAGAAAGCCGATGGGCGTTGGAGAATGTGCGTCGACTTCACGGACCTAAACAAGGGTTGCCCTAAGGATTCTTACCCGCTACCCAATATAGACAAGCTGGTAGATGGCTCCTCGGGACATCAACTATTGAGTTTCCTAGATGCTTTTTCCGCTACACAGTAATGCCGTTCGGCCTGAAGAATGCCGGTGCCACATACCAGAGAATGATGGATAAAGCCTTTCGAGAGCAAATCGGCCGAACTCTAGAGGTATACGTGGACGACATGGTGGTGAAGAGCGCCACCAAGGTAGAGCATGTAAGGGATCTGGATGAGATTTTCCAGGTCCTAAGACATAACAGCATGCGCCTCAACCCCTCCAAGTGTGCCTTCGGAGTACAGGCAGGAAAGTTCCTTGGCTTCATGATAACACATCGGGGAATTGAGGTGAACCCAGAAAAGTGCCGAGTCATTTTGGAAATGCAGCCCCCTAGGAACGTCAAGGAAGTTCAACGCCTCAATGGAAGAGTGGCGGCTCTCAACAGGTTCCTCTCGAGGGCCGCGGACCGGTGCCTTCCACTATTTAAGTCCGTTGGAAAAGGGAAGCCCTTTGTATGGACGGAGGAATGCCAGAAGGCATTCGCGGACCTCAAGATGTACCTATCAACTCCCCCAATACTGGCCAGGCCTAAGGGAAAAGAGCCCTTGATCGTTTACCTAGCAGCAACGGAAGTAGCGGTCAGTTCGATACTGATCATTGAAGGGGTAGACGGACAGCAGCAGCCTGTGTACTTCACAAGCAAAATCTTGCAAGGGGCAGAAGTCAGGTATCAGGGAATCGAGAAGCTAATGTTCGCGCTACTAGTTTCCACCAGAAGGCTCCACCACTATTACCAGCAGCACACTGTAACGGTTCGCACGGACCAACCTCTTAAGCAAGTACTGCAGAAGCCAGACTTGGCAGGGAGATTGATCAACTGGTCAATAGAGCTGTCTCAGTTCCACATTTCATATGAACCAAGACGGGCGATCAAGGCACAGGCATTAGCAGACTTCGTGGCAGAAATGACCTTCGCGGAGCCATCTGGGGAGCCTCTTGTATGGACTATATTTGTGGACGGCTCGTCGGGAAAAAACGGGAGTAAAGTCGGGGTTACCATTTTAACTCCGGAATGAATTGCAGTAAAGCAGGCCCTTCAGTTGAATTTCAAGACCACTAACAATCAGGCTGAATACGAGGCCCTCATTGCAAGTCTGCGGTTGGCAAAGGAGCTGGGAGCCAAGCAAGCCACAGTGCACAGCGATTCGCAGTTGGTAGTAGGGCAGCTCAGTGGGACTTTTGACGTTAAGGAGCCTACCATAGCCCGTCATGTCAACTTGACGCGACGGCTTATGGCTCAGTTTCAGAATGTGATAATAGAAAGGATCCCCAGGGAAGAGAACGAGCGAGCAGACAGCCTTTCTAAGCTCGCAAGTGCATCAGCACGATGCGGAGCCAACCCCATCCTCAAAGCTGCGTTAGAAACTCCTAGCATTGACGTACCGGAGGAAGTAGGAATAATTTTTGAAGAAGATGACTGGAGGATACCGTTGATAAAATATTTGACTAAAGGGGAGCTGCCTCAAGAGGAGGAGTCCCGGAAGAGGGTCCTGAGACAGACCCCTCGCTTCTACCTGGAGGGGGAAGAATTGTATAAAAGAGGCTATCTGGAGCCGGCACTGCGGTGCATCAGCCTCACTGAAGGACAGTACACCCTGAAGGAAGTCCATGAAGGAGTGTGTGGCTCACATCAGGGGCCAAAGTCACTCGTACGGAAGGCATTGTTAGCAGGTTACTATTGGCCAAGCATGTTGGCGGACGCAAGGAAGTTGGTGGAGGAGTGCGAGCCATGTCAAAGGCACGCCCACATACAGCATACGCCTCAAGAAGAGTACCATAGCATTACCGCCCCATGGCCCTTTGATACGTGGGGCATGGATCTCTTGGGCCCCTTCCCACCAGCTCCGGGGCAATTCTGGTACTTAATAGTAGCTGTGGACCTATTCACAAAGTGGATAGAGGCAGAGCCATTACCCACTATAACGTCAGAGCGGGTTCGAAAGTTCGCGTGGAAAAATATAGTTTGCCGGTTTGGGATCCCCAAATCCTTGATAACTGACAACGGCACACAGTTTGTCAGCGAAAGCTTCAAGACCTTCTGCCAAGAGCTTCACATCAGCCTGAAAAACACGTCCGTGGAGCACTCAGCTACCAATGGTCAGACAGAGTTGGCCAACCGAATCATCCTGGAGGGCTTGAAGGAAAGGCTAGGAGATGCGAAGACTGAGTGGGTCGAAGAGCTATCGTCGGTACTATGGGCTTACAGGACCACTCCTCAGACCTCCACAGAGGAAACTCCCTTCAGTCTCACCTTTGGGCACGAAGCAGTTATCCTAGTGGAAATAGGAGCCTCTTCCGACAGGAAACTGACATATGAGCCCAGTAGCAATAGGGAAGCGCTAGCCGTGGACCTGGATCTACTGCCAGAGAAAAGAGAGATGGCTGCTATCAAGATTGCTGCCTACAAACAGAGGATTGCTCGTTACAGAAATAAGCGAGTGAGGAAGCAGAGCTTAGAAGCAGGGGACTTAGTCCTTCGCAGGACTGATCAACCCAACCCGGGAAAGCTCAGAGAAACATGGGAGGGCCCTTACAGGGTCCGCGCTTGCATCCCGGGGGGAGCTTACAAGCTGGAGACAATTGATGGGAAGGAAGTGCCGCGTAGCTGGAACATAGCAAAACTTAGGAAGTATCACTGTTAAGGAAATGGCCCTAATGCCATATTCCTACTTTCTTTGTACTTACCAGCTTTCCCAAATTCAATAATACGGGCACTGACCCACTTTTTCTTTTCACAAGACTTTATCCTTTAGATCAGCAAAATAACAAACAACACGCAATTACCGGAGCCTTACAGAATGGCCGACCTCAGCGTCTTTAGGGTCCACCAAGGACCTGGACACATGGTTGGCCTCAGCGCCCCAGGGGCTTATCGCCTAACCACTGCAGGAACATATTCGCCGAAAGGCAACGGAGCGGATCCTTATAGAATGGCCGACCTCAGCATCTTTAGGGTCCACCAAGGACCTGGCCACGTGGTTGGCCTCAGCGCCCCAGGGGCTTATCGCCTAACCACTGCAGGAACATATTCACCAAAAGGCAACGGAGCGGAGCCTTACAGAATGGCCGACCTCAGCGTCTTTAGGGTCCACCAAGGACCTGGCCACGTGGTTGGCCTCAGCGCCCCAGGGGCTTATCGCCTAACCACTGCAGGAACATATTCGCGGAAAGGCAACAGAGCGGAGCCTTACGGAATGGCCGACCTTAGCGTCTTTAGGGTCCACCAAGGACCTAGCCACATGGTTGGCCTCAGCGCCCAGGGGCTTATCGCCTAACCACTGCAGGAACATATTCGCCGAAAAGCAACGGAGCGGAGCCTTACAGAATGGCCGGCCTTAGCGTGTTTAGGGTCCACCAAGGACCTGGCCACGTGGTTGGCCTCAGCGCCCCAGGGGCTTATCGCCTAGCCACTGCAGGAGCATATCTGCCAGAAGGCATGATGGCAAAACTCAAGGAACCCTTCATCTCAACGCAACAAGGAAATGACAAAAACAGAAAACAATGGAGCAATGCTGAAATCAAAAAGGGCACCGTCACCTGGTAGCCTTAGATACATATCCCCGAATAAACGAAACGGGTAAAGATTAACAAAGAATTCAGTAGGGAGCAAAGGGGCAGCAAAAAATAATAAAAATATTACAAAGCAATATCAGTCCGCCAAAATGCTATTGGTGAACTCTTCACTGGTGACAACAGGCTTCAACTCTGTAGCTCCTGGTTCCTCGGCCGTCGGCTCCACTTGAGGAATCTCCGGAAGCTCCGGTGCCGCCACAATATCAGGAACAGAAAGCTCCTCCCTCTCCTTGGCTCCTTCGGCCACGTGCATACCTGTTCCCGGTGAGGCCTCCTCGGCGATAGCTTTTTCACTCACGGGGGAAGAGGGAGATAAAGGAGAAGGCTCTAGAATTAACACCTCGGAAGGAGTCCCTTCCATCATATCGTCCGGGGAAAGCTCATGGGAGGCATCAAAGGGCCCCCTCCAGAGAACCGCTCATGTGGAAATATCAATGATGTCTTGCCCCTCTACTTCGTGGTGCAAGTTCATATGGCGGAGCTCTAGATCTGCCTGCGGATTGAAAAAGCGCACTTGTCCCAGACAATTGTTCCATCCCCATTCCATGGCACCGATGCAATCGCTCGTAAGAGCTTTCACAGTCTCCCTCTCTTCCTCCAAGGCATCCTCCAATTGGGTGTTCTCGCTGTTGGTCTCGCGAAACTTCTGCAGCAAACTTTCATATTCTCCCAAGAGAGAATTATGATCCGCAATAAGCTTCCTCTGCCCGTCATCAGCGGACTCCTTGGCACGCCGCAGAGCTTTTATCTCCTCACCTTGGGCCGAAGAGCGATCCTTCCATACCTTCAACTCCTTCTAAGCACTCTCTAGTTGGACCTTCAGAAGCTGCTCACTCGAACGGAGAGAAGCCATCTCAGGCCTCAGCTGCTCCAACTCTTTTTCCGCAGCAAGAAACGCTTTCTCCTTCTGAACACCCTCTTCACATCGCTTCACTATTTCTTTGTTGATCTGCTCAAGCTCGTGGATATGGCGAACATGGCTGTTGATGGCCCTATCTTCGGTCTCAACAAAGGCAGCGTACAGACTACTAAGGCGCAGGATTTCCTTCTCGATCACATCCCGTATGGCCCAGGGGCCATACTTGGCAGCAAAGCGATGCAAGGCGTTGCGGTCAGACGCTGGCACCACGTGCTTCTCGGCGAAACTAGGGGCATAATAGCCTTTACCAAAAAGGGAGCCGCCCTCAGAAGGATTCACAAACTCTTGCAGCTCCGGCCAAGAGGGCACGAGCTCACGATTGCCCACGTACCGATGAACCGTCGGATCAAACTCAAAATTTTCTGAAGAGGGAGCCTCGTGGGCAGGAGCCTTGCCAAAGGACGCAGATCCCGGAGGAGCAGCGGTGATGTCATCAAAACTCGCCGCTTCGAAGCGAACAAACGCAGGAGAAGGAGCAGGCCCATGGCTGGAAGAAGGAGCTACAGGCAGAAAAGATTCTGGCTCCCAGCGAGCCTCAGCAGCGGAGCCCAGGGGACGCTTCTCGGTGGCAGCAGTAGCAGGAGCGCTCGAGACAGGAAGACCGGACCCGTCTTTGGCACCAGACTCAGGTGCGTGAACAGGCACCTTTGCCCGCTTTGGAGAGGGAGAGCGGAGCTCGACGTCCTTCTCGTGACGGCGCTTGTGGCCAGAGAGCCCTGAGGTCTTGGATCCCGAAGAAACGGAGGCCTTGCCCTTGCCCCTAGAATGGCTGGAGTGACCCTTACCATGGCCTTTTTTAGGCTCCTCATCCCTCGAGCCTCCCCGAGGCCTCGGTTGATGGGCGGAAGAAGAGCCGGAGCGGTTAGCGGAGCGGTTAGCGGAGCGGTTAGCGGAGCGGTTAGCGGAGCGGTTCTTGCCATGCTTGGCCTCTTCCCTCTTAACAAGTGAATAAACCCGCGCCGGATTGAATTTACCACCTGAAACCAAGCAAGAAAAGCAGTAAAAAAAACAGAAGCAACAAAAGAGGAGCTAAAGCAGAAGGGGAGCGAAAGGGATACCATTTTCATCAGTAATGAAGTAATCATCTATATCTAAGCCAGACGGCAAAGCACTCAGAACCCTAACAGTCTTCTGAGTATCAGCGGAGCTAGTCCTAAGCACGGGACGGGGAATGGCCTCGAAAGGCTCCACCCACTTAGTAGGAAACAGTGGGGTGCCATCCTCCCGGAGCCACCAAGCAGGCTGGCAGCCCTTCCGGGGCCGAACCAAAAAGAAGTCCTTCTTCCAGTCCTTTGGGGGGTCCCTCAAATCCTGAAACAACTTTTTAGCGTGGGGACCCCGGCCGCGCGCTTGGAAGTAGAACCATGAACCCTTTTGGGGAAAATTCATTTGGAAGAGTAAAAAAAGGCCTCCACCGTGGCTTCCACTTTATGGAAATTGCATAACGCCTCAAAACCTCCCACCAGCATCCAGGAGTTGGGCATCATCATCGAAGGAGCACAACCAACGTGGTTCAGCAGGGCAATCTCAAAGCCCGTGAAGGGAGGCATGGCTCCGGCACTAGTGGGATACGTATAGAACCCAAAGGAGTCAGCGGGGCCGTCCAAGATTGTCTCACCGTTCCTCACGGGAGAGAGCCCAAAATCAAAAGCAAAGTCGAAAATGGGTTCCCCGGGATATTCCCTCCCTAACTCTCGAGCTACTTGCTTTTCCAACACACTGAAGTAACGCTCCCACAGGGAGGAGACCTCAGCGTAAGTCTCCAACCCGCTATGAAAGTTCCTGACAGACCTACCCACCCAATCCAAAGGAAGGCGGACTACAATGTTATCATTGCTGCGTGTTACAACCCCGACCACATCAACCAGAGAACCTCCAGTCTCCGAATGGACATTAGTATCAGCCTCGGCATTATCAGGATCTCCCGAGGAGGTGAGAGAGGGCCCTGAAGGCGAGGAAGGACCCATACCCCCCGAAGAATGAGCTCCAGCGGAGGATCCGCCAGGGGGTATAACTCGTAGGGCAAACGCTTCAGCCCTAAGAGGCTCTTGAGAGGAGCCAAGCGGAGTCCGTCCCGATGACCTAGTTTGGACCCTAGCCTCCCTAAGAATTCTACGGGACGCGTCAGAGTCAGTGCTGGAAAAGCCCGCGGAACTCAGTGAATCATCGGAGAGATTCATGTAGCTCCGACCAGTGTCCTCAGCAGAAGAAGCACCAGTCATTGTGAGTCAAAAAGCTGGAAACAGAGTGTACCTAACATGGAGAAAAGAAGGATGATGAGGAAACCAAGAAGGCCGGACAAGCAACCTAAGCACCGCAAGCCAAGGAAACGCGTCAAAAGCAAGATTCAAAAATCAAGAAGAGGAGGGGCAAGAAGTTGTACTTACAAGAAATGACGTGAAGAAGGAGAGCGCACAACGGAGTAAAGGCGGAAGAAGCAAGTGAGTACAAAACACAGTACGTGTTGAAGAAAAGGAACACCGGACGCCAAAAGAACTATAAACCAGAATGGACAAGTGCCTCGAGTCCGTGGGAAACCCAACCATCGAAACCGCCCACATTTGAAAGTGGGGACTGTGCAGAACACGTGGCACCAACGAGTGAAATGCGAGAGGGACCACGTAGAGCGAAAGAGGAGGCGCAAAACCAGGAGGCACGATTGGAGGAGCGAAAATCCAACCCGAAATCAAAACTTAAAGCTTTGAGCCTTCTCTACGACGAAAGCTCAAAACTTGGGGACTAGTGATACGGCAGAGCCCTCTTGACGAGCCCTCAGCCTCGGCTCCACTGCGGGAGCGCCTGGGCTCGGATCCGCTACGAGGCGTCGGCTTAGGCTCCGCCATCAGACCCCCACGGCTCCCCTCGACCTGAGGGACCACCTGTCAACATCACAGTGTCATTCACGCTGCCACACTTTCCGGGTAGTTATGCTGACGTGGACTCGCGCCAAAACGACTCCCCCTGGAAAGGCCCAGAATACCCCTGGCGAAGCCTATATAAACACAGATAAGCTTCATCAGAGCATGTACTGAATTCTTACTCTCTCACCATATACTCTCACTTCCGATCACTGACTTTAGCATCGGAGTCCTACCACGGGAGCTCCCTCCCGTCGTGGGTTGATTGCAGGTCGCGTTCTGGGAGCAGGAATTGGACCGAAGGAGACTAATTCACCAATATCTTTATGAAGTAGAAAACTATATATAAATTTGCAAGGATTACAGCGGAAAGAAACATTTTTATTATACCATCATTTCAAACATGTCTCATAGAAGCATTTTTAAAAACTTTACACACATTGATCTTATCAGCTACAATTTTTTCAAAACACAAAATTTTGTAAAATAAAAGAAAGAAAACAAATGAGAGAGAGAGAGATACTTATTAACATCCTTATTGAGACGAGAGATTGAGCTTCTTCAGATCTTGAGAGATCTAGAGAGAGAGATGAGAAGTATGTTGATAAGTTTTTGAATGACCAGTGGATTGTGCAGTCTGTGTAGTCTGCAAAAGAAAGTTAAGCCTCCTCCTGCGAATAAATTTTTTAAATTTAATTTACTTGTTTTATTCTACACATTATAAAATTAAGAAACTATTTAAGAATCAGGTAAAGTAACATTGTCGTGCTCAAACTTTGTTGCAATATTCATTCCTCCCCTCAAATTTTTTTTTGGTTTATGTCTACCCCCAAACTTTCAATTTTGTTCACGCTTGTCCTTTTTGCTAACACCGTTAACTTACTTGACGGAATTTGCTGACGTGGACTATGAATGTGTATCTCTTTTGCCACCTCATTATCTACCTCATTTTACATCTCATATTTAACTTTTTACTTTTATTTAAAAAAATTAACCTAATCCAAATTAAAAAAAAATCAAACTTTTATCCTAAAATATTTTTTTATTTAGATTAGGTTAATTTTTTTATTAAAAGTAAAAAGTTAAAGGTGAGGTGGACAATGACTTGGCAAAAAAATACACATTCATCATCCACATCAGTAAATTCCCTCAAACAAGTTAATGGTGTTAGCAAAAACGGCAGGCATGAACAAAACTGAAAGTTTGGGGGTAAGCATGAACAAAACTGAAAGTTTGGGAGTAGGTATAAACCAAAAAAAGTTTGGAGGCAAGAATGAACATTGCAGTAAAGTTTGGGGTCAGCAAGGGTAATTTACCCTTTAAGAATTTTTTTTGTTTAATTTTAAAAAATTAATTTAGTTGATTTTTTTTTATTAAATTAAAGTAATAAATTCTATCCTAATAAATTTAAACATTTTTTAGTTAAATCATAAAATTAACTTAAATTTTTTAAACAAAAATTAATTTACTCCTCATATTTTTCTATTGTTCTGTATTAATATTTTATTTTTTTTACAATTATTTTATATATTTAAATTGACTATTGTATAATATTACTAATTAATCACATTCTAACACAAATTGAGGATCATAGCCTAGAAGATTCTACCATATCTTTTTTACCATATTTTTTTTATGTGTCATTTTCAAATCAAATCTTTATCAAATGTTCAGACATGTGATCCATTGCCGTGCAACAGACTTTGGTCGTTTGTGAGAAAAAATGTTTTTTTAAATAAATTTTTTTTAAAAAAATATGGCTGTGAGAGAAGTGGAGATAAAAGAAAAGAAGAGCAATTAATACTTAATAGTAATGAATCAATTAAAAAGATAACGATATATTTATTAAATAGTGCATTATATGTGATTTTATAATTCTTAAAAAAATTTTATATCATATTTTATATATATTAAAGATATTTTTTATCATATTTTTTTCTCTCGTAATTTTCTCTATATCTCTCTCATCACTTTTTTCTACAGTACTTTTTTTTATTCTATAATATTTTTTTTACCGTATTTTATATCTGTGCATTTATACTAAGTGTACCCAACAGAAGATAAAAACTAACCTCTCTCAAGTCTCACGCAAACCACGGAGGAGAACGGCATCTCCGTCGTCGTCCAGCAAAGTGAGTCCCTCCAGCTGAGACGTTGCAGAGTCTATGTTTTCCCACTAATTTTGCAATTGAAACAAGATGAGAAGAAAAGTACGTAGGATGGGAGAAACTTAGACCTGTCAAAACGAGTGGTGGGTTGGTCCGTTTAACCCACTAATTTATTGTGTTGGATTGTAAAATTCTAACTCGTTTATTAAACGGGTTGGAGAAACCCGACCAACATAACTTACCGGGTTAGGTGGGTCGGCTCGCGGGTTAGGTGGGTTGATCCGTAATTCACCTAACTTTTAAAAAAATTTAATATATTAAAAAAAAAAAAACCTAATTCCTATCGTGACTTCCTTCTAGTTGTTTTTAGTTTGTTTGTCTCTAAATTTTATGACGGCTAGTTCTTTTCTTTGCGTTTTAATTTGGGATGTTGTGATATTTTGACCATGTTTAAAAAAATTTAATATATTTTCACCATATTTGCAGAAGCCAGGAGGAAAAAAAATGAGTAATGTTGTGATATTTTGATCATGTTTCATACTTACATTGTTTTATTTTTAACTATTTGTGAGTGACATGATGAATGATAAATCTTTTCTTTCATTTTATCATATTAAATTTTTTAGTTTATGAAAAATATGTATTAAAAAAAGTATAGATTTTTTTAAAAAAAAAATTAAAATTAAAAAAATTTAAAAAAAAAAGGTGGATTAAGTGGGTTGACCCGACCCACCACCTTGGTGGTGGGACTGAGATTTCCAACCCGCATGCCAAAAGTTAGAATCCGACTTCCATTTTAGGCTTCTGTTATTTTGTATTTTACTTGTTGCCTACTTCACCTCATGTATATAAGAGGGTTGTGCTGAATGAATAAAGTTGCTGAGTATTTTTCATTGATTCAGATCCATAATTGCTCATTTATCTGCCCAATATATAACTTCTATCAGCTCAATATATAACTTTTCTCCTCTTCCTCAAACAAGCAAATTTCTTTCTTATCGGGTGACTTATCTTCTTTACTTCAAATATTTCCTCTTACCAAATAAGCAACTATAGAAAACAGATCTTGCTTATTTGATATTCCACAGCACCAAACAAGCTCATAACAATCTCTGGTCTCTATCTTTACTGACATCAGAATATCTTCCATCTTTTTTTTTTTGACAAGGAATATCTTCTATCTTTGTTTTTAATTTTTAATAACAACAATTATATTTGTGATTTTGAGATATTATCTAAATATACATATATGTAAAATAAAATAAAAACAAATTAATCTAACAACAAATTACTATAGATTTGATATGCAGGAGATCTAACTGTAAGAATTTTGAATATTACTACAGATTTAATATGCAGGAAATCTAACAGTAAAAATTTTGTTGACAACATCAAGAATAATGAAGTTTTTCATCCCAAGTTCATCTTACAAATGGGACCAGTTGATCTTTATTCGCTCTTAGTTCAACAATTTTTACAAATTCTTTCTTTTGTATTGTTAGGATGGAGTTGTTTGATTTATTGTAAGTGCCGTTGGGCTTTTCTATAATTTGATGAATTTTATTATTATCAAAAAAAATCTAACAACAAATTAAATTTAATTAAGACTTTCATAGTTGCCTTATTATCATATTAATTTTTAATATTTTTTGTCTTTTTTTACATAATTTTATAACATGGTTGATCTCAATTTAATTTTAGATTTTTAAATATTATTTCTCTATTTTGTCCAACTATTATATAAAAATATATTTATCTTTTTGTTAATATGAAATAGCATTAATTTAATGATATTTTTTATAATATAAGGTGCAACATTTAGTTTAATGTAATTTTTTTAAAATTTGTTTTTTCTTGTATAACATTGAAAAGATTTTTTTATGAGATATAACATAAAAAGTATGCTCTTAACTTAATTTCAATTTTTTATTTTGTTCGAATTAAATTTTTATTATAAATAAAAATATGGTTGACCTCAAGTTACTTTTTTAGATGCTTACATTTTTTTCGTTATTTAGTCAAAATATTTTATAAAATATATTTATCTTTTGTTAATTTAATTATATTATTTATAAGGCAAAAGTACATGCCCCAATGTTTGGGGTCCTGTCAGTTTTGCCTCCAACGTTTTTTCGCTATCAATTGTACTCCTAACGTTTTATGTTTCTGCCAATGTCACCCTTTTGACTAACACCGTTAAATATTTAACAGTTTTTGCATATGTGGGATCCTATGTTGTAAAAATATCTGAATGGGCATACTTTTTTTTTCCACATCAGATTTTGTAACGTTTTTTTTTCTGTCAATTGTATCCCTAACGTTTTACGTTTCTGCCAATGTTACCCTTTTCACCAACACTGTCAAATATTTAATAATTTTGCTAACGTGGCATCATATATGGCAAAAATATCTGACTTAGTATATTTTTTTTCCACAAGAGATTTCCTACTCATCTTTTCCCCATCAAAGTTGTGTCGTTTTGATCTCAGCCTATTCTTTCTAAAATATAACTCAAACGCACGCGCTATTTTGTTCATAAAAACATCGGAGACGTTATCCATTCTCTATTTTAGGAAGACATATTCGACCTTGGATTACTGAGAAAACGTGAAAGCTCCCGAGCACCGATTTCGACTTCTCTCCGACGACGTCTTCCTAGATTAGAGAATGGGTAGCGTCTCCTATGTTTTTTTCTGCAAAATGGCACGTGTTTTTGAGTTATATTTTAAAAAGAATAGAGTGAGGTCAAAACGACACGATTTTGATGGGAAAAAGATGAGTAAAAAATCTAATGTGGAAAAAAATATGTCAAGTCAGATATTTTTGCCACATAGGATGTGACGTAAGCAAAAACTATTAAATATTTGATGGTGCTAGTGAAAAGGGTGACATTGGCAGAAATGTAAAACGTTAGGAGTACAATTGACAAAAAAAAGTTAAAAATTTGATGTGAAAAAACGTCAGCAAAAACTGTTAAATATTTGACGGTGTTAGTGAAAATGGTGACATTGACAGAAACGTAAAACGTTAGGGGTACAATTGACAGCAAAAAAACGTTAGGGGCGAAACTGACAAGACCCCCAAATGTTGGGGGTAGAAAAGGTAGTTTTGCCAAAAATTAATATGATCTCAATAATATAAATAAAGTAATTCAAACTTTTCAAATTTAATTTTTATCAAGATCAAGTTTGTGCGAGAGACGTCTAATGGAACGTTTCTATATACCCTCCAGATTCATTCCTCCTCGACACCATATTGATATAACTACATAACTCCGCCACAACTCCTTTACGTGGCTCCAAACGCTCCATGTAATACACATACACTCCACGTGTGTGGCCGCAAACGGGACCAGCATCACCTAACCTCTGCTAGCTGAGGTTTACACCTACGCGCGCATATGACTACACATACAAATGTAGCACCAGTGTTCCCAAAAGAGTTTCTCCCACTAAAATGTTTCAAGAGTGAAACTTTCATAAACATATTCAAATATCATGACATGTCCTTCAAATAAATTTAGTCTCTACAAGAAACAATTCCAACAACAATATATCACAAAACTCATAATGTTTAGGTCCTCAACGTTTTTTTTTGTCGAAATTGGTCCTTCAACGTAACTCTGTTAGTTTGTGCCGTTAAATGCTAACGTGTATGGCTTATGTGGTACACCCTCTCTCCTATGTGTCTTATTTTAATGACGTGGCACGCCACATCATGCTACGTCAATGCCATATCACTCTACATTGTCACATCATCATCTTCTCTTCTTCATCATCATCATCTTCATCTTCATCTTCATCCCCTCTCTCTTTACATTATCTTCTTCTTCATCATCTTCATCTTCCCCACCACCACCACCGCTAGTGCCCAGGATATAGCTAATTTGTCTCACATCTTGGGTCCTGAATGGTCCTAAAGCAAGTGTGAGAAATGGCATATAGCTAATTTGTCTCACATCTTGTATATATGATCTATGAACTTGAAACCAGAGATGACCATCTTGACCTTAACCCATTTGGCCACACCAACCCAACTATCTTATAACTTATAACCCTCCTTAGACCCAAGCTTATTTACTCAAGGGTCAATTTGGTTAACTTGTTGACTCACGCCTCATATTTCCTTATACTTCTTCCTCTTGCCTCTTGATCACCTAGTTATTGTTTTATATTCTTTTCTATCAACCATTTCTATTTAAATCAAAGCTGAATAAGTTTATGGAAAAACACTGTCAATCATTTATACCCAAATAATTATATACGCACGAATACATATATATATATATACACTCATATATAGAGATGCACATGCATACATATATCTATATTATTATGGTTTTGAGGTGTCACTGATTTCTACTTTCTAAAACTATATATTATATTATATAAAATAAAATATGTAATCTGAAGAGGGAGGAGAGAGAAAAATTCCATCTACTTATGAAGTTAACGAGAGTGGATCCTCTAAAGTAATTTTTTACATTTCTTGGTGGAGTTATGAGAGAGATGGAAAGAAGAAAAATTGGGAGAGAAAAAATTAAGAAATAAAATATTTTCCTTCTCTCTATCTCTCTCATAACTCTACTAAAAAATATAGAGAATTACTTAAGAGGATCCTATCTCGAACTGAACCTAGTTGTAAACTATTTTTTGGGCATTGAAGCAATTTAGTTGTTTTACTTTCCTTTACAATAGACAGAGGCTAGTAATTTTGTTGCATTCTGTGCTGCATGCTCATTTAATTCAGCAGACAAACATTTAGCTTCTGGTAAGAAACACTGAGAAATAACATCAATGACTAATTTTTTTTGGTTCGGTTTCCCTTTATCTTTCGTTGGTGTAAACATAGAGGGGTTAATTTCTTTTCAATCTACACTAGGAAGCCCCTTGGTGTGAAAGAACAGGAGTTAATTTTTGGATTACCTAAACGTACGTATCCCAAATTTAGCATATGCTTCTGTGATTGGAAGTAGATTAAACTGTCAAACTGTCCTAGCTTTGTGATTGGAAGTAAATTATACTGTCAAACTGTCTATTTTTTTTTCTGTTTTGCTGGTATGTTTGCTGTCTAATTTTTTACTGTTTGCTGTTTGTTTTTATTCTATGTCTATTGTCTGTTTTTCTTCTCTGTTTGCTGTCTGTTTTTTTTCTTTCTATTTGCTGTCTGTTTTCCTTCTCTGTTTGCTGTCTGTTTTGTTTTTCTGTTTTTTCTATTTTCTTTTTTTGTTTGCCTTCTGGTTTTAATTATATATTTTTTGTCTACAGATTAAGCATGCATTTAACAATTCTTCTCAATTCTTCTATTGTTATTGCTGCTGTACTGTGGTTTTTTGAAGAATGCCAGAAGTCAAGGTCAAAGAGGTGGAAGACTTGCTGCTGTTTTTTTCTTCTTTTCTTTTACGTATGTTATATGCTAAGTTTCATGTATGTTAGAGCAAAAGGGATTGAGATGTTGTAAATAGGTGGAAATTGAGGTGTTGTAAATAGGTGGGAATCAAAATGTTGTTAATTATGGGTAGGAATTGTCATTTTGTAAAATAATACATTTATTCAATAAAAATATATGTTTCCCATAAAATTGCTCTCAAGAATGATTATATATATTTTTCATTCAATTTTATCATGTATTACATAGCTTGTCACAATAGATTTTTAATACATGCATACAAAACTCTCGTACATGAGTTACAATCATGACAAAACAAGACCCAAACATGAGCTTGGAAATAAATGGATTTTCAAATTACCAAAAAAAAAAAAGAAATAAATAAATGAATTTTCAAATTGGACTTGCCAATATATGATCTTGGAAATAACCCAATAGACAACCTGCTTCCCCAACTCCAAACTTTTTTGCCGTCGGGTGCGAAAATAGTTCTTTTGATCCAAGCGTGTATATCCTAAATTAGGTCGTCCCCCAACATGCTTTCTCATTAGTGCATAAGCGTCTCTTTAATTTGTTGGATCCCAGAATCATTAGCCAACTCTCATGAGCTTGCTCTTCAGACATGTGTCGTTAAGAAGCTAGCATGTATGCAGTTTCAACTATATGGAGCACATGATTATGCTCTTCTACAAAGTCGTTCACTCTCAAATTCCCATTTAGAAGGACGAGGGATATTTTTGCTTTGCAATCTATTCTCGTTTCAAGTCGAGGATTAACTATTAAATAATCTCTCTTATCTTTTTCTCTTAGTCTTCTTTACAGCAAACAAATCGACAAGAGGTTATTGTTGTTTTGTCTTATTTGTTCTTGTTGACATAATCCTTTCGAACCCCGAATCCCATTCTACTACCATATTCCTTCCAAAAATTCCAAGCACTCTCCACATTGTCAAATTCCATTCCAATTTTAGGATTCCAATCAATTTCTAAATTAGTATTTTTCCTGCAAATAATAGATAAAAATTAAATTAAATTAAAGGTAATAAAGTTACCAATTGACATAAACAACAAACACCTAATAAATTAAATAAACAACAATAAATATATACTTGTTTGGGCACTAAAAATTAAAGGCAATAAAAATTAAAAACAATATATGGTAAATATATAATATGCATTTAAGTGACAGACATGAGATACAAATATGACCTATGCTACCATTTTGGTTCTTGCTCATGGCATTAAGTAGATGCATGCGTAGTGAGAAAAAATACACATGTTTGGGACTAAAATGAAAGATAGATGTATTCTTTATTGCAAAAGTATGTTTTATTGGGATTAAAATGAAAGAGACCATAATCTCAAATGCAAAAAACACAATATTCTCTTTAACTCTAACATACATATTGAAATGGCAGAAGGTAGAAGAAGGAACGTTGGAACTTGGAAGGCTCTCTGCAAGCTGATTTCTCTGCTTCTCAATCCGTCTTTCTCAGCTAAAGTCGCACTAAAATAACCCTAAAATAAAACTCACGTGCTATTGCTATTTTCAGTATTTTGATTGAAGCTGCGCACGCGGCAACAAGACTGATGTTTGCACGACTCAAAATGCTGCGTCTCTGTGAAGGTTTTTTTTTTAAATAACACAGCCCAAAACGGTGCGTTTTGAGTGGACAACAGAACAACAAGAGGAGGTGAACAGCAGAGGATCTTCTCTCATCTATATTTATATGGCTGTGGACTCTTATCGTCAATGGTCTCTCAAAATAGTTATTTAATTAATTAAAAAAGATAATAAAAAGATGATGTGAAAAAATAATGGGACAGAGAAAATAGGAGAATAATAGTAGTGATAATTTTATTTTAAAAGAATCATGATTGTGATAGTTATCAAAGAAAATAACTTTTTAATCATTAATTTATTATTTTACAATTAATATAATTTATTTTATATTTTGTAAATTAAAAAATTTTGACATGCATGTACGTACATGTAAAGCCTCTAGTATCTGTAAGATTATGTTATATGTGTTTTGTATAAATTAGTTTTAGTTTAGCTTAAGTATATTGTATTCTACTTGTTCTGTTTTCTGTTATTTGGTTCTTTAGTTCCGTTAGTCAGTTTATTTTGTTTGTTTGCTTAGTCTTGATTCTTGTCCCGTTTCTTTCTTTCCTCTTGTAAAGGATAGTTGCCTATATAAGGCTGTCCTTGTTTCTTCTAATGCGAGTATTATTCATTCTGAGCATATGACATTCTAATTGCTACATTGTATCAGAGGAATAGCAAGAAGAATAACTAGTCTGTGCGGGAAGAATGGATTCGAATAGATCCACATCTGGATCAGGTGAGAAAACTCGAGAAGCTCGGGAACGAGGCAGACAAGAAGATCAAGAAGATAGATCTAAAAGAAATGGCAATGAACGAAGGAGCCAGGAAGGACATCGAGAAGAAGATAGGCCAAAGAAAAATGGTGAACGGCCATGGGCGCTTCTCAACTCTGATCAACCAGGGATGTCCCTGGTGGTCTCTCAGCTAACATCCACAAATTTTTTGGGATGGAGTACGGCCATTAAAACTGCCTTGGAAGCCAAAGGAAAACTTGGCTTTATTGACAAATCCATTGAAGAACCAACCGATGAAGAAGACTACTGGAAATGGAAGAAAGCAGACTCTATGGTTAAATCATGGATTGTTAATTCCATGACAAAGGAGCTAGCAGATTTCTTTGTTTACTGTCGAACCACCAGAGAATTATGGGATGAACTAGAAGATCGTTTTGGCAAGGCATGCGGTCCACTTCTCTACCAGATTCAAAGGGAAGTTGCCTCAACAGAACAAGGCTCAGATTCTTTGGTGGCATACTATGGTAAACTAAGGAAATGGTGGGATGAGCTTGATCATTTGAAGCCAACACCCAGATGCACATGTGGAGGATGCAAGTGTGGGATTAACAAAAGACTTGAGGAAAGAGAATCCTCAAATAAACTGCTACAATTCTTTATGGGACTTCATCAACGTTTCAAGACCATAAGAACACAGATTCTGAACTTTGATCCTCTTCCAACCATCAACAAAGCATTTGCAATGGTTTCTCAGGATGAAGTTCAAATGGAGGTAAAGGATATGTTTAATCCTTTAGAGGTTGCAGCTGCAGGATTAAAGAAAGAAGAGATAGAAGCTAGACGATTCAAAGCTAAAGAAGAAAAGAAGGACGAAGTTTGTACCCACTGCCAAATGAAAGGCCATGTCAAAGAAGAATGTTTCAAACTCGTGGGGTACCCAGAATGGTTTAAAGATCTCAGAAACCAGAGAAAGAAAACTTCAGGCAAGAAGATACTTGCAGCAGCAGCAGAAAGTCCACTAGATGATGAAGTGGAAACTCCAAAAGATTGGGCAAGCATGATATCACAAATTGTTAGACAAGAAATATCAAAAGCCAGGGAGGAGAAAGTAAATGTGGCATATCTTGGGGAATTTATAGGTAATATCTCTTCTGACCTAGACTATGAAAGTGATTGGATTATTGACACAGGAGCTAGTAGCTACATGTGTTCATAGGAAAGCCTAATGCATAACATAAAGCTGCTTGAAAAACCAATTCACATCCATTTACCAAATGGGACAAACATTCAAGTAAAAAGAATAGGAACAGTGAACATAGGCAAGCTTAAATTAGAAGAAGTTTTCTTTGCACCTTCCTTTCACTACAATTTAATCTCAGTAAATAGGTTAATCAAATCTAATAATCTGGACATTCACTTCAACTTAAATTCCTGTCTTATACAGGACCGGAGGACTAGGACAACACTAGCTGAAGGGAGAGTGAATGGAAACATCTACTGGTTAAAGACTGATAGAGCAGAGAAGACCTGTAGCATCAGTGATAAGACAAATACCATAAATAATTGTGCTCAACCACCCTCATGCTGGCACTCTAGACTAGGTCATGCACCCCTACATGTAATGAAACACATAAAGGCAATAAATAATGCTGAAATGCAACTTCCTTCTGTATGTGATGTATGTCATAGTGCAAAGCAGCATAGGTTGCCATTTCCAAAGAGTATAGACTCTACTAGTAGCTTTATTTTTTATTTAGTTCATGCAGACCTTTGGGGACCATATAAGCAACCAAGCATGAGAGGAGCACACTACTTTCTTACACTAGTTGATGACTTTAGTAGAGGAACTTGGATTTTTCTTATGAAAGACAAAGCTAATGTGTGGCAAATATTAGAACAATTCTTTAATATGGTAGTAAATCAATTTGGCAAGGCAGTTAAAACATTAAGGACAGATAATGGAACAGAATTTTTAAATCAACAGTGCACTAACATCTTCAACAATAGAGGGATTTTACACCAAAAATCTTGTGCTTACTCCCCACAACAGAATGGCCTAGTGGAACGTGAACATAAACACATTTTACAGGTTGCAAGAGCAATCATGTTTCACAGTGGACTACCTAAGAAGTTTTGCGGAGAAGCTGTCATGACAGCAGTACATATCATCAATAAATTACCATCTATTGTCTTAAAATGGAAAACCCCTCATGAAATCCTCTATGGAAAAGAGGCAACTTATGATAGAATGAAAACTTTTGGATGCCTTTGTTATTTTTCTAACAATAGCCCCAACAAAGACAAGTTTGATAAAAGGGCCTTTAAAGGTATATTATTGGGTATGCCACTGGTTATAAAGCCTATAAGGTCTATGACTTAGATAGTCATAAAGTTCACATATCTCGGGATGTGGTATTTTATGAAAATGTCTACCCTTTAAAAACCAAATGTGAATCAGATTTAACTATTTTGCCTGTAAGAACCCTTCCTGAGTCAGGAACACCAGTGGAAGATAATGAAGAGCATCAAATCTGTGAGGGCTCAATGGATCCTGTTGATGGATACAAACATGATGACTTAAGTACAGAAACACAAGAAATGCCACACGATGATACTGATGCCTTGACAGATACAAATATCAAAGAGAATGGTCAAGATTCAGATGAAGAATCTTTACCTGCTCCTCTCCAACCTATTGACAGAGCTCCTAGAATTAAGAAAAGACCTCAATGGCTGCAGGATTATGTCTGCAACACTCAGGAGTACAAAGCTTTCATGGTAAATATGAATAAGGTAACTGAACCACATAGCTATAATGATGCTGCCACCAAACCCGAATGGGTAAGGGCAATGAATTCTGAGATAGAAGCTTTAGAAAAGAACAATACCTGGGAAATAGTTCCTTTACCTGAAGGAAAGAGACCTATTGGATCTAAATGGGTCTATAAAGTTAAATTTAATGCAGATGGAACCTTAGAAAGATGTAAGGCTAGGCTTGTAGCCAAAGGATACAATCAAACCTTAGGCATAGATTACTTCCATAGTTTTTCTCCAGTAGCAAAATTGGTCACTGTCAGAATCCTCTTTGCCTTAGGTGCTAGTCATGGATGGCATATGCACCAACTTGATGTGAATAATGCTTTCCTTCATGGTCAACTAGAAGAAGAAGTATAGATGGTTCCTCCTGAAGGATACTCTAAAGCCTTAAATGGAGAAGTGTGTAAGCTTAAGAAATCCCTATATGGATTAAAGCAGGCCTCCAGACAATGGAATCATGAGTTCACACAGAAGTTACTTCAATATGGTTTCACTCAATCCAAAAATGATAACTGTTTATTTTTTAAGAGATCTAACACTACTTTCCTAGCTCTTTTGGTATATGTGGATGATGTTTTAGTTGCAGGAAATAAGATAGAAGAAGTAGTTGCTGTTAAGCAATTCCTTCAAACTGTTTTCTCTATCAAAGACCTTGGAGAAGTGAAATACTTCCTTGGCATTGAAGTTGAAAGAACAGCAGCTGGCATCTTCCTGTCTCAAAAGAAATACATGAAGGATGTCTTACAAGACATGGGGCTGGCCTCAGCTAAAGAAGTCAGCATTCCCATGGTCAAAGGACAGAAACTTCGAGAAGATGATTCTCCACCAATTGAAAACTCAAAACAATACAGAAGGCTTGTTGGGAGGTTCTTATATCTCAACTTAACCAGGCCTGACTTGCATATACAGTACAGCAACTCAGCCAATTCATTGCTCAACCATGTGAGTCCCACTGGAATGCTGCCATTCATCTAGCAAGATACTTGAAGGGAACTCAGGACATGGGACTCTTCTACAAAACAAGCTCGAATGTACAGGAGATCGTGTCCTTCTGCGATAGTGATTGGGCTGCTTGCTCAGCCACACGGAAATCCATTACAGGTTTCTGCATATTTTTGGGGGACTCTCCTATTTCTTGGAAGACTAAGAAGCAGGCTACAGTTAGCAGGTCTTCATGTGAGGCAGAGTACCGAAGCATGTGCTCTACTGTTTGCGAATTATTATGGATCTCTTATGTTCTTACGGATTTTGGTCTCAAGTTTGTCAGACCCATCCCTTTGTGGTGTGATAGTCAATCTGCCATTCACATCACAGAAAACCCCATTTTCCATGAGCGTACGAAGCATATTGAGATAGATTGCCACATTGTGAGAGATCAATACAAGAATAAGTTTGTTTTGCCTCAGTTCATTCCCACTCGGCAGCAATTAGCAGATTTCTTTACGAAATCTCTTCCTCAGCCTCATTTTCTTCAGTTTCGTGGCAAGTTGGGATTAGTTACCACAATTCCAACTTGAGAAGGGGGTGTAAGATTATGTTATATGTGTTTTGTATAAATTAGTTTTAGTTTAGCTTAAGTATATTGTATTCTACTTGTTTTGTTTTCTGTTATTTGGTTCTTTAGTTCCGTTAGTCAGTTTATTTTGTTTGTTTGCTTAGTCTTGATTCTTGTCCTGTTTCTTTCTTTCCTCTTGTAAAGGATAGTTGCCTATATAAGGCTGTCCTTGTTTCTTCTGATGCGAGTATTATTCATTCTGAGCATATGACATTCTAATTGCTACAGTATCGTATATGCTAATAGTCCAAATGGCCACAATCATGATTACATTCAACAATAAGCTAACGGATTCACGTGACACTAGACATAATTACCGGCCCATTTTGGAGCCTTACAAGCACGTTTGCTTCTTCTCGGCACATCCTCAGTAGCAAGGCCCAAATCTGTTGTGTGTGTAATTCAAAGTCCCACATTGGTTAGATTTAGTGAGTGAGTGGGTGAGGAGCTTATATAAATAGGTGTGAATTATATAGGTTTTAACACACATAAGAATACTAGCCTATAACCATTGGGTGTATTGGGTTTTTGGTATTTTTTATGTATTGAGGAGGGTTTGTAATTTTTCCGTTCAAAAATTACAAGTAGTAAAGTTTGTCCCAGTGGGGGTCGTGGTAGTAGGTCTTGAGGCACCGAACCACGTTAAATTTTTTTTGTGCGTTCTTCTTTCTCTTTTCTTTATATTTTTATGCGGGGCCCAACAAGTGGTATCAGAGCTTTGGTTCCGACCTAGTGAGGAAGAAGGGAGAAAGAGCAAGAGGAAGGAGTCGTCAGCGCCACGTCAGCAATTTGGAGAGAGGTTGGTTCTGGCTTATTTTCTCTTTTTTTAAAAGTCAGATTTTCTTTTGAATTTGGGTTGTTTGTGGTGCTGGTTGGTTGGTTGTGTGAGTGGAAGTATTTAGCCAAGAGTTGGGTTAAATACAATGAACACCCTGAAGTTTGAAGTTCCGTTGTTTGATGGGAGAACGGATTTTACATTGTAGCAATGCACGATTCAAGATTATTTGGTTCAGCAGGGTCTTGACTTAGCATTGCAGGATGAGAAACCGAGTGAAATAAAAGAGTCAGATTGGAGTACAATTAAGAAAAAGGCTGTTAGTACAATTCGATTGGCACTAGCCCCACAGATAAAAGTGACTGTGCTGAAGGAGACATCACCGAAGAAGTTGTGGGACACGTTGGAGAGCAAGTTTGCGTCGAAGACATTGACCAATCGATTGATGATGAAGATGGATTTGTACTCATTGAAGATGGAAGAGGGAGGTAATGTGACTGATCACATTAACAAATTTAATGAGATGGTATCTAGACTGTTGAATGCAGGGGAGACTATTAAGGATGAAGAGCAAGCACTGCTTCTCTTGGCTTCACTACCAAAATCCTTCAAGCCTCTAGTCCAGTCAATGCTAGCAAGAAAGAGCACACTGAATCTAGATGAAGTGATGAGTACCTTGAAGGAAAGTCAGAGGATGATGGGTGGTGAAGAGTCTTTCAGGGACAGTCATATACTAGCAGTGGATAGTGACAGGAAGAAGAAGGGTGATCAACTTGGAAGAAATTCTCGATCGAGAGACATGAGCACTGTTGAGTGCCATTACTGTGGACAATTGGGTCACATACAGATGAGATGCCCAGATTTCAGGGAGGACTTGCAGAGCATGAAGGAGAAGAGAGGAAGATCAAAGGGAGCTTCTTCTACTAATGTGGTTTCTTATGTGGATGAGTTAATATGAGGATGTTAGAGGATTCTGCAGCAAGGGAGGATCGTTGCAGAAGCAGAAGAAGTCAAAAAATTAGTAGGAGAGTTTAGTTTTTTTTTTATAGAGAGAAATAATGTAGGACTTTGGATTAAGGGAGGATTTGTTGTGTGTGTAATTCAAAGTCCCACATTGGTTAGATTTAGTGAGTGAGTGGGTGAGGAGCTTATATAAATAGGTGTGAGTTATATAGGTTTTAACACACATAAGAATACTAGCCTATAACCATTGGGTGTATTGGGTTTTTGGTATTTTTATGTATTGAGGAGGGTTTGTAATTTTTCCGTTCAAAAATTACAAGTAGTAAAGTTTGTCCCAGTGGGGGTCGTAGTAGTAGGTCTTGAGGCATCAAACCACGTTAAATTTTTTTTGTGCGTTCTTCTTTCTCTTTTCTTTATATTTTTATGCGGGGCCCAACAATCTGCAACTCCTAAGCTCTTCTCAGCGCCCACTTTGCCTTGGTTCAGCCCATTCATATCACTCACAAATTATGCTTTTTAATTATTCATTTACCACATGCAAAGGCTATTATTATATTATTCCTTGCTTTTTCATAACAATTGTGAAAGTTTTTGTTCTCTTTCTCATCACTAACTTTTCAATTATCATTCAATCTCTTCCTTAATTATTTCAAAATTATCAAATTACTAAGATGTTATTGGAAATTATTTGCATATGAAGAACTACGTACAATTTAATTGTGGTTAAAGAATTTATCTAACATGCTTTCAAAATGGCCTTCCCTCTTTCACTCATTCTTCTCACCCTCACTCCCACTCTCACTCTCCTCCATTTCCCCCATTTCATGCCGTCACCAATGCTGAGCTTTGATGAGGATCGTCCTAGGATGGCTGAAGATCAAGGGGGCATCAATGAGGTGGGGGGTTTAAGTTATAGATTAAATTGATTTCAAATTTAAATAGATATTTTAAGTTATTTTATTTTTTTGAAAAATATCTTTTAAGAAATTTAATTTGAATGTACCCTTAATTTCTTTTCAAATGAGCTATGTAAATTAATAATAATTAGTATATGAAGCATATTTTAAAAAAAAATAGACATAATCATAAATCTTTTGGATTTTTTATGAAGAGTAGGTAGTTATTTTTAGGTATTTTATGGGTTCAATAAAACCAAAAATATCGGACCCATCGAGATCCGGGAAAAACGATAGTTTGGCTGGTTTTGGTGGTTCATAATTTTTTCTTACAAAAACAAAACCTTCATTTTTTTTCATCAAGTTGACAAAATAAAATAAAATGAAAAAAAAGGAGATGGAGAGGAAGAATGAAATGAAGAAATTAAACATTATGTGTGAAGAAAAGATTAGAAAGAAAAAAATATAATCTTGTGAAAAAGAGGGAGAAAAAGATATGATTGAAAGAAGAAATAAGAAGTAGAAGGAGAGGAGGATGAGGAGGAATATGATGAAATATATGTGAAAAAAACAAAAAAAGGTGCGACGATAATAGACATAGAGAAAAAAAAAGTAAATGGTGAAAGACAATGGGAAAAATAAAAAAAAAATTAATAAATAGATGTAGGTATAAGAAATATTAAAATAAATATGTATGGATAGCAAAAAGTAGATAAATAGATATAAGTATGGGAAGAATAAAAAGTAGTATTATAAGGTGGAGAGAAAAAGAAAGTAGGTTTAAATTTTAAATTTTTTTTTTAAAATTAAAGATAAGTGTTTTAATTTTTTAAAAAAATTAAATAAGAGAGATTATTTTAGAGATGCAATTCTAAAAGGAGGGAGAGAAAAGATGAGAATAAATATATGTTTTATAAAGTGGAGAGAAGAAAAAATTAAAAAAAAGTGGAGAAAAGAAAAAAATTAAAAAATAATTACAATAATCTAAATATATAAATTAAATTTTAAAAAAGAGGAAATTCTACCTCAAGTCCGACACGTGTCGTTATACATATGCATTTGAGTTTAATAGATTTTATTGTTTTTCCTATTTATAAAATTATATATTTTTTATATAAAAGATTAAAAGAAAATATGTATTCAAAAGTGGAGAAAATATTATAAATTTTAAATTAATAAAGTTAAGGTTGTAATGAAAACAATTAACAAGTCATATTGAAATTCAGACCAAACCTGTCAAACCGGTAAAGTTTGGCTTGTTTTGGAGGTTCACAATTTTTTTTACAAAAGTAAAACCTTCATTCTTTCATTAAGTTGAGAAAAAATAGTAAAAAGAAAAAGAAAAAATACATGAATTGTGAAGAAAAGATGAGAAAAAAGAAAAAGAAAAAATACATAATCATGTGAAAAAGTGTGAGAAAAGTATATGATTAAAAGTAGAAAGAAGAAGAAGAGGAGGAGGAGGAAATGTGAGTTAGAAATAAAAAAGAATGGGTGAGAAAAAATAAAAGTAAATGGAGAAAGGCCTGAGAAAAATAAAAAAGTTAAAAAAATTGATGTACATATGGGAATTGAGAAATATAAGAAATATGTAAATAAATATGTATTGAAAAACAAAATGTAGGGAAACAAAGATAGGTATGGGAACAATAACAAATATTCTAAAGTGAAAAAGATATTGTATATATACTATCTTATGCACAGAAGGTGAAAACTCGTTCACATTATAAAAATAGCGGAGAAAAAAAGATGAGTACCTGGACCATGTAATAGAAGAAGAAGAAGAGAAGATCGTAGGGAGAAAAAGATCGGAGAAGAGCCGTTGAGGTGGAGAGAAGTTTAGATGGAAGATAATGGATCGGAATATATGGATAGGTGGAGAGAAGTTCACAATGGAATATATGGACAGGTCGCGAGGTACAAAGAAAATGAGATGAAAGACATTAGAATATATGGGGTGCGAGAGAAATGGAAAGAGAAGAAAAGGAGTCAAAGATGCATTTTTAAAAAGTAGGGAGAGAAAAGATGAGAAGAAATATACGTATTATAAGGTGAAGAGAAGAAAAAAATTTTAAAAAAAAATGTGGAGAGTAAAAAAAATAATAATAATTGCAATAATCTAAATATATGAATTAAATTTAAAAAAAGAGGAAATTCTACATCAAATTCAACACATGTCGTTATACAAATGCATTTGAGTTTAATAGATTTTATTGTTTTTTCTATTTATAAAATTATATATTTTTTGTTAGAATAATAACGATTATTCTCATCAGGATCAAAGGCTGAATCTAAAACACTTATATAATATTTTAATAATCCATATACATACCTCTTGATGCCATAGTTTGATCGGACGTGATCAATTGCTCACGTGGAGGCCGGTCTTACTCTCCTTATCTTTTTCATGTGACTGCCCTAATGGGGAGGCTAGGTCAAAAATTAGATTGGAGAGGGGACTCAGCCCCTGTATTTATAGAGGGTTGACAATTACCCACCCATCATAGGTAGTCAGCCCGATAGCTCTACACTTATCACATTACATCATTATTGGGCTTAAGGCCCAATCTACAAGGTGAGACCAAAACCAAATTAATCACATTAATTTACAGGTACCATGGTCATAATTGGGCTATACATCCAACCAGTATTTTAAATAAAACAAAATACCAATTAATTAAGCCCAATATAAAATAATTTTCCAACATTCTCCCACTTGGGCGTCATTAATTGGGTTTTAAATAATTTCAAAAATAACTTTGAAAACGACTCTCTGGTTGAATAAACTAACGTGGCCACTAACATAGCCCAATAAAATCACCTCAACATGATTAATATTCCAATAAGATGGTAGCTCAGAACTAAGGACGAGGATGCACTGTAAGATCGAGCATTTCAGCCTTAATTACACAAACTATTTCTCTTATCAATCAATCACAATGATGCAATAGTGTAGATGCACATTCATGCATATATAATATGTGATTCCTTCTATGCATGTGTGCAAGAGTCCTCATCATATTTCTCCAGAAATATGACATCTTCCCAAGAAGATTTTCAAATTATTTTTTATGAAATAATTCTCATCTCCATGAGGAGGCACATGTTTCTTTATGAAAACACCACACATGTTTCTGTATGAAACAACACACATGTTTATGTAAGAAACACAAATTTTTACATGAAAAACAGCATTCGCCATAAGGCCATTTTATAATTCATTTTTCATGATGAGTCACTTTCTCAAGGAAAGCTATATTCAATAAAAATGTCACCTTCATTACAAATGTCATCTCTATAAAGAGATACATGTTTAGCACCACTTTCACCAAGAAAGCCATATTCATTTTCACCTTCGAGGTAAAGATAAAATAAACAAAATTCAGCAATTGCCAAAATATTCATTCCATAATAATCAAAACCATAATGTTCACATGCAAGAACAAATAAAATCCATGGTTTTTTTTTATTGAGAAAGAAACATTAAGTAGAAAAAGTCCTCTCATGCTCCCACTATTCAATTAGATCAAAGGAAATAAAAATATCAATTTCCTCTTACATACATGTCTCTTTAACATAATAGGTTTGAGTCCTTTGATACGTGGGTATGCAATTATAAATTTTTTATCAATATGCTCAACTAATATATCACCATTCACCATCTCTCACCACGTCTTGCATAGAAAGTGATATTTAACATTAATTGACAACTCCCACGGATCAATCACACCATGGGTATACAAGAAAACCTTAAGTTTCAAATTTCTTAAATGATTGATCTTAAATGATCAAATGAAAATAGGTCACAACAACCCCATAAATTCAAAAAGGTTCACCTTTCATATCATAACTCTGATTATTATGAAATTTACAATATTTTGTAGTTTCATTATCATTAAACTATTGAATATAAACTATATAGTGTATACTCAAACAACTCAGTCATAAATCCTATGACATAAAAATAAGAAATATAGTTTATATTCAATATCAATAAGAAATATAGTTTATATTCAATATCAACTTTTGAGTCAATTATTTATAAACAATTAGATAAATGGTCAACTTTATTTCATGACAGTTTGCCTTGCATTATCAACATTGTGTATACAACCAAATATAGGTTTCAAATAATGCACAATATAATATATACAGCTCCAGTTGCTCTAACAATTTACAACACTAAAGTCTATGAGCTTCCTTACACAAATTCTCATCTATATATACATATAATCATTATTATGATTATACATCTGTCAAATATACTTTACAAAATTAAGCAAGCACCAGACACATATGCTTCAGTATAAGCAAATAAAAAAAATTAAGATTTATTAAAACAAGCATTAGTTAATAAAATAAAATTTTAGTTTCCAAATAATTATGTGAGGAATTGCTATAATTCAACATCAATTACAATGTCATAACTTTGTACACTATGAGCATATACATGCCGGCCACATTAGGCAAACAATTTGGAAACTGTTTCTTTTATAAACAATAATATTGCACTCAATATTTAGCAATGCATCTCATATCAACTTTAGATCATTCTATAATTTAATATAGAGTTCTAACGAATAGTTATACATCAAACTATAAAAAAAATATACTTAAACATAACTCATCCTTACAATTTATATCTTATCTCATCTAAAAAACATTCCAAATCAGAGTTATTATTTATTTGTATGCTAAATATTTGAAAGGTAAAATCAGTACAATTTGTAAACTTTAACAAATATCAGTGAT
Source organism: Senna tora (assembly GCA_014851425.1). NCBI lineage: Eukaryota > Viridiplantae > Streptophyta > Magnoliopsida > Fabales > Fabaceae > Senna > Senna tora. The sequence goes on from CM026261.1 coordinate 34,777,378, forward strand.
AATAATCACCAAAACAGAAATCAATACTATATTAGATACACTCCCTTGTGGGTAGAGAATAAAAAATATAGTATGTCAATCCAACAAGCCAATTAAAATGATAAACAGATTCATTACAAAACAAATCTAACACCTATAGGCAGAAAGATTTAATCTGTATATCACCCTAATTGCTCCATGCTACCTAGAAATAACTCATACAGTACCCCTTGCGGGTAGGTAATGAATAAATCAATTTAGATAACAAGATACATCCCATACAAGAAACTCTACTAGTTCAATAAATGAGTCACTGCGGTGACAATCATTTATTTACTAATAAAGATCTCTGAGATAAAATTTTGTCCAAGAATTTATTTTCTCTGTCATACTTAATTTAAAATTGACAATTTTATTACTTGTAATAAACCTTTATACACAAGAAAATTCATCACTTAAGTGACTCACAAAAATATATGACAATAAGAGAAATAATTCATGTAGCACATATGCTAAATTTATATTAGGGAATCATACACAATTTTATATCATAAAATATCAACAAATAAACATGATTTACTTCCATAATTCCCAACTAAATAATATGCAATATCATTTAGTCAATGATATTAATTTTTCTTTAAAGGTGTCATTTAATATAAAACTAAACTGCAAAATTCACAGTACACTTGTCACTTGCTAATATTAAAATAAAACAGCAAAATTCACAATGTTTTTGTCACATGCTACTATACAAGTTTTTTTTTTTTTTACTTTAACTCACTATACTTTTGCCACATGCTTACAATATATGTTCCTCTCATGTGATCATTCACCAAAAAAACATTCACAGTGTTTATATATATATATATACTATTGTACAAGAATTTTTAAACTCACAATATTTGCCACATGCCCAAAACACATGTTCCTCCCATGTGGCTATTCACAGAAACAATATTAACTATTTCTAATAATGCATTATGAAAATATGATAATTTCAATAAAGTCTTCACAATAAAATTTAATCATAAATTTATCGTGCGTTAAGATAATAAAGAAATAAATAGAATGGAAGAAAACATATTTTGAGAATTAAAAATACGAGACCAATTAATTAATAAGACGAGCAATAATAAAGTAACATTAGATATCCCAAAAGTATAATTATAAACGCCCTGTAGGTGGAGAATATAACATATACTATTTAGATTTCTAATAACAAGCAAATTAATTCAGAATGGATTCCAAAATTCAATGTATGCGGACAGAAGAACTTTAATCCAAACAGCAAATTAATTGCTCCATGACATCAAAAATTGATTTAGAAAATTACCCCCTGTAGGTGAGTATTATTCCCAAAATAATTTTGATGTCAAGATAATTATCTCCAATGAATATTTAATTTAACAAAGAAATTATTAATTTCAATAGGTAGGCCACTGAGGTGACAAACTAACCATCTCATTAATAAATTCTTCAAGGAGATTACATTGCCCTATATTAATCTTGTGTTTCGTGTGTTCTTTTTTAGCACAAACAAAATATCATGGTATTCACATACCAAACTTCATTTTATACAACTTAGGAGGACAATTTCGAAGAGGACTATTTTAGTTTTGATTTCGTCCTCAATCCAAAAACCCTTAGCATATGTAACATTTTTTTTTCTTCCTCAAATTCATTTTGGACAATAGACTTGACTAACCATTTTCTGTTTGGTGTAGTCCTAACAAACTTATAGATATATCCATATGAATTACAATTCTAACAAAAGATGCTTCCCCAAAATACTTCATATCAAGGTGATATGATGATAGCAAGACTTTATTTCCATATAGCAAGTCCATATCATTGTTAGCAAAAATAATCGTGCTCCCACTGATTTTAAGGTATATACACTGACCTACTTGATTTTCATCCATTTTAATAATTAAATTAAAAGGGGGAAAACTTCTAGACAACATCTCTATTAACTTTCAGCTTAGTCACCAATCACCAGTTAGTATTTCAAAATGAATTTCATCTTTCTAATGATTGAGACATACTAATTAGGTAAACATGGCCAATTCTTTAATAACCCAGCCAAAAGCATTCCATCTATATTAATTATTTAATTAATTTTGAACCCAAAAATATGTGTCATAAACGATAATTGTCTTCTTTTGTCAATTCTATTTAAACTCCCACACTTTGCACATGTAAGGTGGTGAATTAATTAGAATCAATCTCAATTTATACAAACCATCACATTTAAATATTTACATTGCCAACAACTCAATAATCAGAAAATAATTCATTTTAAAATTCATCCAAAATCATCTAGTCTAGATGATAAATTTGAATTTGGACTCATAGATGACACCAAAAAAAAAAACTTTCCTTGAAAGACAAAACGAAATCACTTTCTAATGTCAATGTTTCAGTCGTAGTAGTTTGATTATTCATGGAAAGAGAACAGTGAGCTGAAAAATAATAGAAGAAGAAATAAGATAACAAAACAGGCAAAATTCAATATAGCAAGCTTATACATTAGATACCCTTGACACACAATCACAAACTCCCCTGTAGGTGAAGAAAGTGACATGTAATCAAGAATCTAAATAACAAGCAATTAATTCAAAATGGATTCCAAAAATTCAACACCTGCGGGCAGAAGAATTTTAATCCAAATTACAAATTAATTGCTCCATGATACCCAAATAATTCATATAATTACCCCCTGTAGGTGAGTGATATATACAAATTAATTTGGGCATCAAGATTATCCCCAATTTATTTAGAAAATAATAATTTATCAAAGATATTTTGGTAAAAAAAATGTTAAATTGGAGATGGCACCTTCAATGTTTCTACATTAAATGATATTTTGGTAAAAAAAATGTTAAATTGAAAATCTAAAAAAAAAAAAGGTATTTGGTGGAAACTTGTAAGCATATAATGAATTTTGAACAAACATGTAATGCTTTTTTTATGTGTGAGAGGAGGGCTGTGTAATATTTTAAATTAGAGGAGAGGGCAATATAATTTCAGCATAATTCAAGAAAAGGCAGTATAATTTACTCTAATATTTAAAAAGGTCTAAATTACAAAATAAAACTTTCTTCTACATTAAAGAATGTTATATCCAAAAAAAAAGTGTATAACGACAGAGATTAAGGAAATATCCTAAGATGTAACAAAAGGAACTAAATTAACATGTATTGGCTCATAGAACGCTCCAATGTCTCTAGACATATGTAACTATGGAATATTTCACCTTGGGACACGTGGCATAGACCTTCTAGAAGCCCGACCTTAGCACGCGCTAGAGACACGTAGCACCACCCATCTGCCAGTTACGTGGCCCCTACCCATGTCACCTCACGGAGCATCCCCTCAACCGGACGTGGGAACTCCACAAGCCTCGTGGGTCGAGCACGACCTCCCCACACTCAGTATAAATAGACCCTCACCCGGGGGATTAGGGCATAACGAAAAGGATCACGATATGCAACCTGAAGGATTACAGCACCTAATCTACGATATCTCACGCATACTCTCGGTAACCTGAATACCCTCAGATACCTCACGCAATTCCTCTGCATATCCTGAGCTCCGCCGTAAGCTCCGTCTAGGTCAGCCTCCGGCAAGCTCACCTCCATCTTGGAGTACACCATTCACGAGGCTTCCAGTAGCCCCTAGAGACCAGAGCTCTCTCCCACTAAGGCAACCTCCTAAGAGCGGCTCGCCCGCCCGGAGTACCTTAGGCACGTCTTAGCCGCACACGGCCCAATATAGGTAACCACCTTGCCTAACGGCTCCTACAGACGTCACCATGACGAACTACGTGGACTTTGATCCCTCCCGAAGGTACGTAAGCACCTAGGTGCATCACCTAAGGACAAGTCCCCCAAGGTTAAGACCCCTTACAGTCCTAATCGCAAATTACAATTGTCTGAGCCAAAAACGACAATTACAACATGCAATTAAAAAATTCGCTAAAGCACTACTAGTCTTTTCTTGCGGTAATTGCATAATAAAAATATATATTAACGTTTCATTGTTTAATATATATATATATATATATATATATATATATATATATATATAGTTTAATACACTTCACATATAATGTTTATTTTAATTGTTGGAAAAGTTCATCACATTGATGGACCTTAAATACGCCAAAATACATGTGATCAAGAATACTTATGGGTTGATGGAAGTGGCCATCACATAATCATATGGAGTGTATGATTACTTACAGTTACACACTAATTAAGGACTAATATAATTGAAAAAACGGTAAGTGTCACTTGATAAATTTTTTATTTTTAGGGATAATGAAATTCATATAGGGTTTAAATATAAGACACTTTGACAAGTGTATTATATTTAAACCCTATCTAAATTTAATTATTAGCTACCTTAGATAGCAGCTTGTATTTAAGTGTTACTGGGAATATGAAAAGAAATTAAAAAATATATTGTGAAAGATCAGACCTACAAAATGTCATAAATACTTGATAAATATGATTAAGCATATGGCAGATCTAAACCATATGCTTTACTATTAATTTGAATATATATATATATATATATATTAAAATATTCGGGAGGCCCAATAGTATAATAAAATTCATAGCAAGATTGCTATGAATTTTCGTCATTTTGTATAATTTAATCTTAAATCTACATAAGTACACTTCTTAGGGTTTATTTGAAGTGTACATATGATATAAAAGTAATTAATAGTACTATTTAAAGTTTAAATCGAGATTCCATCTTTTCATTATCCCTAAACCATTCTAACAAATCACATTTTTCATATATAAATGCACTATGTCTAATGTTTTTATATTTTCCATTTGACTCCTCACATTTTCGAGATTGTATTTCACCAAGATGGCAATCTTAAAGGAATCCAAGTAAGTGGAATTCGACCTATCCGGATGGAGTGGAGTAGATCAATAGCTCAGCTTTGGCCATTCCGACATTGGACAATACGCCATTTGAGGAATTTTTGGCCAAGTTTGAATTTTCGGTATATTTCATTATTATTTTACTGATTTGAGCACAGGATATAATTTTCAAACATAGATTTCTTAGTTACTATTAAATATTTAGTCAAAAACCAAAACACTAGATCACATGAAATTAATCAAACAAAAAGTAATCATGCTCAAACTAGATCACTGGACATATTTTTTGCCACATAAGCTCTCCTCCTCCTCCTCCTCCTTCTTCTTCTTCTCACATACCACACTTTGTTTTCTCCAACTTATCACACCTTAACATGTGAAGTAATTAAAAACCATCCTTTTCTTCCTCCTCTCACCATAACAATAAACTCCACTCTCTCTCTTCCCACCGCAGCCTCGCACTACAACAAAAATCAGATTTACCCATGGACAAATCCGTGGGTAAACCAATTTACCCACGGAACAAGTCCGTGGGTAAAATTTTCCCCATGGATTTCCCACGAACGCTTCCGTGGGGAAAAATAGCCACGGAAGTATCTCGTGGGAGATCCGTGGGGAAATAGCCACGGAACATTTTCGTGGGTAATTCCCCACCTGGGAGATGATGCATGGTTGTGATTGCCTTAACCACTAAGTCATTTGTCATCTTTTGTTAAGTTAATGTAAAACATTTTATAAATATACATCTAACATATGGATTAGAGATTTCTTTTGTTATTTTAGTCCCTAAAATCATATAATATAAAGAATTAGTTTTTCACTTGTATTAAAATTTTAATTATAAAATTACATGCAATTTAGCTTATGTTAAATCCATTAGTTTTCTTATATACTTCAGCAAATGTATAAAATGTTTTACATAAATATGATTAATATAATTTTTTTAAAAGAATATTTTGTTACTTTTAATAAAATAAAATCATAATAAATTAAGATTCCAATAAATTATAATCTTTGAACAATAGTAATATTATGTATTATTTTAGAAGAGAGAAATATAAATTTTTTCAATTGAAAATTGAAATTAATATTATAAACCATTTACCCACGGATTAGCCATGGATTGTAAGTGTGGCTAATTCTAAGAAATTACCCACGGATTTAGCCACGGACTTACAATCCGTGGGTAAATTGACCATTTACCCACGGATTAGCCACGGATTTACAATCCGTGGCTAACTCCGTGGGTAATGTCTTGAAATTAGCCACGGAATTTTATTCCGTGGCTAAATCAGTGGCTAATTTTCAAGAAAAAAAATTTGTTTTTTTTTTCATTTTGCCACGGATTACCCACGGAATATTTTCCGTAGGTAAATTTGTGTTTTGTTGTAGTGTCGCCTCCATCCCTTCCCTCAACCACCACTCCTCCTTCGCCACCTACCACTACTGCCTCGCCACTCTCAAGGGCCACACCTCCTCCTACATCTCCTCCCTCACCCTTGTCGGAAATTTCCACTACACCTGCTCCTCTGACCGCGAAATCTGATCCATGAACCACACCACCACCCCCTCTGCCGCTGTAGTATCCTCCGTCACGGCAGGCAAAGGCGCCGTCAAGTCCCTAATCGTTCAATCCGACAAGCTCTTCAGCGCCATTGTGTTGAGATTGAGCAAAACAAGAAAGATGGTGATTTTTTTAATTGAAGAGCTTGTACTGTTTGTGCAGAGCTAGTATGGCATGATCATGGTTACACTATTCTCCATTGGAGTGACAAATTTTGCTTCAAAAGCTTGGAAAATAGCGTCAAACTAGAAAGATGATATTCCTGGTCGGCTGGGAATACCTCTTGTAGGAGAAAGGAAAAGGAGGATTTTGATAGAAGAAGAAGAAGACAGGGGAAGAAGAAGAAGAAGAAGAAGAAGAAGAAGGAGGAGAGCTGATGTGGCAAAAAATATGTCCAGTCATATTTTTTGGCCACATAAGCTGTCACGTCAGCAAAAACCGTCCAAAATTTGACGGTGTTAGTGAAAAGGGTGACATTGACAGAAACACAAAACGTTAAGGGTACAATTGACAGAGAAAAAACGTTAGGGGCGAAACTGACAGGACCCCCAAACGTTGGGGGCAGGAAAGGTACTTTTGCTATATGTTTATCATGTTTATTAGGTGACATCTTTAGCTTTATACAGATGACTGTATGAATCGCAGAATCATATGAAATCTATATGTATGGAATTTATGAAATAACACTATGATAATTCAGTCATCCCAAATAAGAATTGTGGAAATTTAACCTAAATCACAGGATAGTAATTTTCAAACATAGATTTCTTAGTTACTATTAAATATTTAGTCAAAAACCAAAACATGAGATGACATGAAATTAATATGCAATAAAACATATTGGGGCCAAACATTTTCGGTCAATAAGATGATATGTGCGTCCTTAGATTTCAAATTTTGTTGTAGGGATTTATTCAAAACCTAGACCTTTGATACCATCTTTGTCACGGCCTTCGTCCGGGGAGTACATGACTGGCACAGACCGTAGCTGGGATACTAAGGACGCGAGGCATACTCATAGAAGAATATTACTCAGACCAGTTGAATTTTCTATGAATTTCGGGTACGATAGTAGTTTCCAAAACTAGATTGCTAATTTGGTCGCATATTAGTTCATTAACTATGCTTTAATCCAATATATTTAAACAAACTACTATCGGTCATAGGTTTTTTCGCTTTATACATTGAAATACAAGCTGAATAGTACTTATGTTTTGTATTTAGTACTTTAGGGTTCATGTATGAAAAAATGTATAGGTTTTTAATAGTAACTAAGAAGTGTACTTTTGATCATATATGATGAAAAGTACACTTATGTCTGCTTATGTTCTGCTTGGACCCCTCATATCATAACAATCTTAAATAAAAAAATTATATTAATTAAAAGTAATAATTTTTCATTAAAACTTTATTAAATTAATAAACTAATTATCAAGAACGGTATATGTAGATTTAAGTGTTATTAATATTATTAAATAAACGTATAATAGACCTAGACCTCATCTAAATATGGTTTATACGTGAAACCCAAAAGAGCTTAATATATACAGATAACTGCATCTAATCAGTTTAAGAATAATGTCTTTGCAAATATTATAAGCTTTCGCTAGCACGAACAATTGATCCAAAAGTAGACGCTTCTTATGGCTGCTTATGTTCTGCTTGGACCCCTCATACCATAACATTCATAAACAAAGTCATTGTCTCAATTTCTATGCTTGTCTTCCACCTTGAGGCTTAATTACTCCAAATTGTAGTCGAGGGATTGACATCTCAAAACCTCTGCCATCGAAAGGCTTAATCGTCCAGTACAATTGGTGGCGACTCATGGTAGTAGCCATAGCTTGCTTTCAAAGAGGAATGGACTTGAATGTTAATGAAAATCTTGGTGGGAATATGATTAGAAATATAAATGAGCAATTGGGTGAAAATAACACCAATAGAAAGAAGACTATTAGGGAATTGACTCAACATGATTTTAATTTTGAGCAATTGCATGGTGAATTTCCTAAATTTACTGTTGATTTTGAAATTAAAAGTGCACTAGTTCGCTCACTTCCTAAATTCTTTGGTTATGCAGATGAAAATTCATACATGCATTTGAATGCTTTGCACATGCATTGTATGACAATGAAACCGGTTGTAGCATAGTTGAAGAGTCGACTGCCCTCATGGATCAGTCGACTGCCAGCCCTCTGATTTGAAATTCTAAAAGAAATACGTTGTAGAGATCAAACAACCAACTGCCACTGCATCTTATATATATCTTTTCCTTATATATTATCTAAAACAAATTAATGTATGATAAGGTCTGCCCGTTTGTTGCTGTGTATTCCACTGAGGTTGTCCGATAGTCGATATACCACTCCTTACAGAAGCCATTGAATTTTTAAGATTCTTTTATGAAATTTAGACCCTTAGGGTAGGTTACTCACGTTGAATTCAAGAAAACTGTAACTAGGTCAATGGTTCGGGAATCCTTCGCCATCGTTGAAAAAACCCCAGCGAACACTCGCAAACATCCTATTCATTCATCTATCATAACTGTAACTGTCATTTTTGGTTCAGACAATTCGTAATGAAATAAGGACCGCAATGGGTCGTAACCTTGGGAGACTTGTCCTTAGGTGATGACCTAGGTGCCTACATACCCTTGGTAAGAGATCAAAGTCCACTTAGTTCGAAGAGGAGACGTCCATGGGAGCCATTAGGCAGGAGTGTTACCTGTAATGGCCATGTGTGGCTATGACGTGTATGATGCTCTGGGTGGGCAAGCCACCTGTTAGAGGTACCCCGTGTAGAGGATAAGAGAGCAAGAGTCTCTAGGTGGTGCTTGGAGCAAGATGACGTTTGAATTTTCTGAGTGAATGAGTATGCTCTTATGTCTATTAGGTAGACTTCAGGTAATGAGGAATTGAGGATGTTATTGTGTTGCATAAGTTGTCTTATATTTTAGTCCCCTAGGTGATGGATATTTATACTCGAGGTAGAGGAGACCGTGGTCGACCCACGTTCTTGTACCGGGGATCGACCCACAATCTGGGGAGTTTCCCCATGTCTCTTTTGCGGGAGAGTACGAGGGTCGAGGGTGATTGTGAAGAGAGGCCACGTACGGAGCCATCGAGCGGTGCCATGTGTCACTAATCCGTGGTTTGGTTAACCTTCTAGAAGGCCAGTGCCATGTGTCCATAGGAGGCTATATTATGAAATTATAATAACTATAGGATTCATTGTTTCTTTCTCGGAGGATCAACAATTCGTCTCCTTAACATTACAAACATAGGGTTCATTGCTTCTTTCCCGAGGTAAATTTTAAAATTTTATCTTTGTTTTTTCTAATCATGCTCAAAATGGGTGCTAAGGATATAATTAATTATTGGACAAGGCTTGAAACGCTCAAATACAGAAAAGCATGCTTAAATCATGTCTCTAATCTATACGAAACCTAAGATTTCTTGATTTAGTAAGAGGAATATAGAAAACTCACACGCTAAATCTCAACAATAAAATAAGTGAAATCCCTACAACAAAATTATGTATTCAAGAACTTACAATTTTCTGGATTTTAGATATTTGAACACGTGGGTATGGGTATAACATCCACCACAATTATCTTGAGGGGGTGGTCTTCCCTATGGTGACCTGGTGGTGCCGTAGCTGGGCGCTAGGGTGCTTGTTCTTCCCTTTCTAACGCACCAAAATCCACCACAATTATGTTGCTGCTTGAATCCTTACACGACTCATTATTGGATATATTAATTATAATTGAAAACATACATTAAAAGGGTGCCATTTCAACCGGTGCATCAAAATGTTATTATACTCATTCCTTTATTTAAGATATTTTCTCCGATTCATAATATCTGTTTTGTTGGGTAAATTTTTACAGATCAAGAAAATTATTAGTTCTCCTTAAACTTAAAAAAATATAAGATAAAAATACTAAATTTCTCTTACTAATTAATTATTCATACTTACTCTTTTTCCATTAATCTTATCTTGAGAATATGTATTAGATAGAAATAAAATTGTAAAACAAATAATTAATGCTTTCTTGATTTTGTAAAATAGCACATATTTTGAAACTTAGAAAATTCTTCACTCGAACAGATATTGTGAACAAGAGAAAATACGTAATTGTAATCAATATTGAAAAACATCTATTAAAGGCTGACCAATAAATCGATTTTGTCAACACGTTTATAATTACCATGGTTATTAAAACCGGATCGGATCGGCCGATTCCACCGGTCGAATTGGGAACCGGTCGGTACACTGGTCCGGAACAACCATAAAATCACTATTTGAATAAATCGGTTAAACTGATGGTGAATCGGGCAAACTGGTGAAAACCGGCAGTTTGCTCGGTTCACCCGATTCTGACTTTTTTTTTTAAAAAAATTTTTCTTTGACTTAAAACGACGTTGTTTCATGTATTTTTTTATGGATATATATATTTTTGTTTAGAATTATATATATATATATATATATATATATATATATATATATATATATATATTTTAAAAAAAAGTTTAAAATTAAAAATAAAATAAAATAAAATCCCTTGCCCTATAATCGCACAAGCACAAGCAGCCGCACAAGAGCAAATTGTAATCGCACAAGAGCTGCCACACGTGAGAGAAGAGCAAATTGGAAGTGGATGATGAACTTGGATCTCAGAATGACACTATTGGCGATTATCCTTCTTTGGATCATAACTTGGTGTCATTTGATGGAATTAACGTCAACGAATATTATGATTGAATTTTATTGTCAATTTGTCTTATGTGTGATTTAGTATGTGGACATATTGATTCTAGTTTTGTGTGTGTTGATTGTTGAGTATTAGGTAGTAGGTATGTTGATCATTGAACTTCTTAGATGAGTTTGATATGATATTGTGGTTAAGTGTGCAACTTGTTCTAATTCTAGTATTTTACTTTTGATATAATGTTGTGATTAATTATATTTAAGTAGAGATGAACACATATAAAGTATGTAACTAATGTTTAATATAATATATTTTAGTATATTAAATTAATATATATATATATATATATATATATATATATATATATTTAATTACCACCGATTCGACCGCAGTTAAACCAGTGAACCGTGAATCATTGCCTCGATCGGTTCGATGCCTGGTCCGGTTTTAAAAACCATGATAATCACTACACCTATATTCACGGCAATGTAGTTGTATTATTGTGTTATGATTTTATATATGTTTAGTTTGACAAGTAGGAATGCCACCTAGGACAAAATCTCATATGTGTCATTTTTTTAATGACTTTTATGACACATGTATTAGGTGATCAAAGAGTTATTTGGTGGATGATTAGGTGGAGGTTGAACAAAGCATGCAAGGAGTTTAGACCAAGGTTGTCAAAGTCTAGATTTTAAGTAAAATCGTAGAGGGGGGGGGGGCGTAAAATCGTATCGTAGAATCGTAAGATTTTACCTATGATAAAATCATAAGAATTTTTTATGTTTTATATATATATATATAACATAAGTACCTAATTAATATAGTAAATCACATACAAAATTAAATATGAAATATAGTGATGCCGCCATGTAATACTCCTTGTTCATTTGCAACATATATATGCATGTTAGTTAAAACTTAAAACAATTCATTTATTGTAGAATGAATAAATTAAATTAGTATTATAATGTAAGTAATTAATATACTTGAGCAACAATAGTAATGTCTTGAGTGGAATTCCCAAAGGGCAAAAAGCTGATACTTTGACGTAATGACATCTAATTGTTATGGTAATGACATCAAAAAATTGGTAGGGTTTGTGATTGGGCTGGGGCATGGGCTGTAGATTTTTTTTTTTAACATCAAACATGCTTTTTTTTTGGGCTGAGGTAAAATCGTAAAATCGGAGGTAAAATCGCTGATTCCACCGATTTCACCCGATTCCACCGATTTCACCCGATTCCACCCGATTTTACCCGATTCCACCGCGATTTTACTCCTGCACGATTTTACCTACGATTCAACTCGATTTTAGTAGGTAGAATCGTAAAATCGTACGATTTTACGATTTAAATCGCGATTTTGACAACCTTGGTTTAGACGGTAAGAGTTGGATAGATGTACATTCTTTTATATATATTAATAAAAGATTAATAGATTAATAAATAGACTAGAACAATATAAAATAATATTCTTTTAAATTAAATTAAATAAATTTTATTTTAGCACAATAATGGAGAAATCAATATTTATAATGAATAAGGGATAAGATTGAAAAAAATGAATAATTAATCACTCCCTTGCATCCATTTTTTATAAACAAACATTTAAACAACATTCTACTTAGGGGTGGTCACCGGGTCGGGTCAACCCGCTTAATCCAACCCTGCCCATTAATTTGGGTTGGGTCGGGTCCAAAATTTTAACCCGCTCATCAATTGGTTCGGTTAACGGATTTGATAATTATAAACCCGAACCAACCCGCTCAAGTATATATTATTATTAGAAAAAAATTTTATAACATATTAAAATATTAAATCACTAATACATATGCAACAAATACAAATCGTTCCTATCTTGACTATGCCAATTTTAGTTTATTTCAAGTTCTTGACTTTTCCCTAAATGAAAATAAGCCTTTTTGTTCAAGGGAAGTAATTTAAAAGTCCAAAGAAAAATTAAAAAAATGTCAAAAAAAATTTAAAATGTGTAAATTCAAGCCTCCAAGATTCGTCCAAGATTCTACCATGGGAGATGCCTCTGTCGTCGACCAGGAAAGCATAGGGAAGGAGGAGGACCATTCCCAACCACCGGACGATGCCAATAACACAGATCACAGTAAGAAGAAGCATAGGAAAGATCTGGGTTCCTTCTCAGGAACAGAAAGTAGGGTTCCGAGGGATGAAGAGTGGATGCATAATATTCCCAATGAGCAAGAAGGGATCGAATCGAAGATGTCATATAGGGATTCAGTCCGCAAGTCAACAAGAGCGATTGACTTCGACAAAGAGGTGGTCAATACGAACCAAGAACAACAAAATCAGGAAGAAGAGGACAGCGAATCTGAAGCCTCGAGTGAAGAGGATAATGATGGGCAAGAGGAAGAAGGAAATGGAATCGAGGTTGAGAAAGATGTTTTTGATCGAATCAATTTCACCCTGTCAGACAAAGAATGGCGAAGGTTAAACAAGCCTTTCAGGAGGAAGTCATTAATTATAAAGGTGCTTGGAAAGACAGTGAGATTCAAATTTCTTCTAAAGAAAGTGAACCAATTATGGGGAAGAACTGGTGAGGTCGAGCTTGTAGATCTAGGTAATGAGTATTTTTAGCCAAATTTGATACATATACAGATCAGGATTTTGCACGTATTGGAGGACCATGGATCATCTTAGATCACTACCTGATCATAAGACCATGGATAAGCCTCTTTGATCTTGAGAAAAAAATTCAGAAAAAAGCGGCCTGGGTTCATTTACCTGATCTGCCGATTGAACTATATGATACTAAATTTCTCTATACCCTAGGTAATCACATTGGTAAGGTGTTGGAAACTGATGCTAATACGACTCACTAGATTAGAAGGAAGTTTGCGAGGTTGTGTGTGGAGTTGGATCTGAGTAAACCTCTCTTCTCACAATACTGTGTACATGGCAGAGCTAGGAAGATTGAGTATGAAGGCTTACATTTCATTTGCTTTGAGTGTGGAGTGTATGGCCATGACCTGGAGCACTCTCCGATTTATTTGGCAAGAAAAGAAAAAGAAAAGCTGGATAAAGAGAAGAATGGTCAGCCCATAGGTGATCAGGTTGAGGCTAAGACAAAGACAGGAAAGGAACACTCTCAATACGGCCCCTGGATGACGGTTACTAAATCGATAAGAATTAGAAGGCAAGGACCTTTGGCACAGAATCAAAAAATCAAAAAGGACAAAGGAAATCAAGGAATAGGTTTTAGATTTGCCATCCTTGGATCGGATGACCATGATGGTAAGGAGAAGGAACCTGAGAAGCACCAAGAAATCTCTGGACCTGATCCAAAAAAAATGGATTAAATTTAAGGCCAACCCTGTTTATGAGGAGACAAAGATGGAAGAAGAGGTTATTAAGACTCCCAAACAGGACAACATGGAATTAGACAAACCTGTAAAAAACAATAAGAGGCAGGAAGTGGTGAGGGATGCTTAAGAGGCTACAATAAGTGAAGGTGACCCAATGCTGATATCTCCAGTAAAGGGCCATGACCAGGACCCCATTCCCAAGAGTGGTCCTGATATTACACTGAACAAAGGTCAGAACCAAAATATCAAAGATAAACCTCTGGATAGCAGCAAGAAAAGGACGCCCAATCAGAAGGGAAATTCCTCTGGAAAAGCATTGAGAAAAGTTAGTAAAAGGGAGGACTCGTCCTCCCGTAATACTTGATTTTATGTTCTGTCTTTGTGTTCTGTTTGTTTATTTCCGACACTTAATTTCTTTGTTTTTTTATCATACCTGTTATCATGAAAGTACTCTTTTGGAACTGCAGGGGAGCTGTAGGCAAAAAATTTCATTTAGCTTTTAAAGAGATTAAAAGGATATACAATCCTGACATAATTTTTCTGTTTGAAACACGTTGTAGCGGTATAAAGGTGAGGAATGTTGTTAAAAAACTGGGGTTTGCTTATAATGAAATTAATGATGCTTGTGGATTTTCAGGTGGAATTTGGGCTGCCTGGAAGCAGGATATTGAAGCTCACTGCATTAGATCTCATGAACAATTTTTGCACATTGAATTAAATTCTTCACACTCCCCAGTTTGGTCCATTATTGCTATCTATGCTAGCCCTAACAGCAGTCTAGAGACAACATTGGCTTATTCTAGAAGATATATGCACTAATACCAATTACCCTCTTATTGTTGCAGGGGATTTCAATGAAACAACTAATGCTTCTGAGTAGAAAGGTGGAAGCCCTCCTAACATCCAAAGATGTAATATCTTTCAGAGTTGGATCAACCAATGCAATCTCATTGACATTAAGCCTGCAGGTCCTCTTTTCTGTTGGGAAGGCCCTAAAAGACCCAATCAAGAGAAATTATATAAGAGATTAGATAGAGTGCTTTGTTCTCCAAGCTGGCGAACTCAGTTTCAAGATGCTTCTTTTAAAAATGTGGTAAAGATCCACTCTGATCACCACCCGATGCTGTTGAATACCAAGGAAGAGTGTGCCTATGGTGGGGAAAGACCATTTCTCTTTGAATCTTGTTGGATGCAACATAGGGAGTTCAAGGAGTTTTTGAAGGAAAAATGGGACCCGAGTACGAACTTAAAAAGCACGCTGAACAAATTTACCACTGATATCAAGGAATGGAATAGAAGTGTATTCGGAAATATAAAGTCAAGAAAAAAATACTTTGCTGAAAAGAATTAAAGGGATTCAGGTAACTCTGGAAAGGAGTTTTAACCCTTTCCTAGAAGAGCTTGGGAAGAAACTTGACCAAGAGCTGGAAGAAGTCTTAAATCAAGAAGAAGCTATGTGGTTCCAAAAAGTTAGGTGCCAGTGGATAAAAGATGGTGACCGCAACACAAAATATTACCACATGAAAGCTATAATCCGAAGAAGAAGGAACAAGATTCAAATGTTGAAGAATGATGATGGTATATGGACTGAGGAGCCGAAAATTATCAAAACAATTATTGTGGAATTCTTTAAAAAACTTTTTGAGGAAGAGCAACAAGTGAAGAATATTTCTGAAATATATTGTAGCTGGCCGAGTCTTAATAGCAGGGAGTGGGACAACATTAATTCTCCTTTTGCAGTAGAAGAAATCAAAACTGCAGTTTTCAATATTGGTGGATCGAAAGCCCCAGGGAGTGACGAATATCCGGCCAGCTTCTACTAGACCAATTAGGACATTATTTCAGGGAGTATCATTAGCATTGTGCAATCTATTTGGCATGATCCTAACAAAATTGCTTAAGTAAATACTACAAATATTGTTTTAATTCCTAAGGTTGAAAACCCTGAAAATATAAAACAATTTAGGCCAATCTCTCTTTGTAATGTGTCCTATAAAATTGTGACTAAAATCTTGGTGAATAGATTGAAATCCATACTACCAAAAATTATTTCCCTCTTTCAAGCAAGCTTTATTCCCGGTAGAAATATACATGAAAATATAATAATTACGCAAGAGCTAATCCATTTTATAGATAAATCTAAAAAGAAGAATGGTCATATGATCATTAAGATTGATTTAGAAAAAGCATATGATAGGCTTAGTTGGAAATGTATTGGGAAAACACTTGAATTAATAGGTTGCCCAAGTAAGTTAAAGGAGTTAATTATGAATTGTATATCTACTACTAGTCTTAATATCCTTTGGAACGGGGAGAAAACGGAGGATTTTTTCCCATCTAGAGGCATTAGACAAGGAGATCCCTATCTTCTTATTTATTTGTTATTTGTATGGATCTTCTCACCCATATTATTAATGCTTCGGTTGAAAATAAGAACTGGAAAGGGGTGAAGATAGGAAAGGATGGCATGCCCCTTTTCCACCTTATGTTTGCTGATGACCTTCTCCTCTTTAGGGAAGCAACCATGGAGCAAACTAGATGTATTATGCAGTGCTTAAATTCCTTTTGCTCTGTAACAGGTCATAAAATTAACCCGTCAAAATCAAATATTTATTTCTCAAAATCTTGCGTGGATGATAACATTAATGAAAATTTGAACTTCATTGGTTTCAGGCATTCTCAA
Organism: Senna tora; assembly: GCA_014851425.1. Lineage (NCBI taxonomy): Eukaryota > Viridiplantae > Streptophyta > Magnoliopsida > Fabales > Fabaceae > Senna > Senna tora. Next base: position 34,794,559 of record CM026261.1, read on the forward strand.
GTTGTGGGCAAATATTTGGGTGCTAACCTTATCCATGGCAGACACACTAAATTGAAGTACAAGCATATAATTGAAAAAGTTCAGAATAAACTCGCAGGGTGGAAAGCAAATTGCCTTTCTCTCGCCGGTCGTGCCACGATCACTCAATCTGTTATATCCACCATCCCTTACTACTTTATGCAGCACACGACTATTCTTAAAGGAGTGATTAAGGAAGTGGAAAAAATAGAAAGAGGCTTTCTCTGGGGGAGCACCCAAGATAAAAAAGAAATAGCACCAAGTGAGTCGGAGAAGAGTTTGCATGCAAAAGAGCCACAAAGGCCTCGGGATTAGATCGCTTGAATCCATGAATAAAGCCTTTCACTTTAAATTGCTTTGGAAGATGCTCACCCAGCAAAACTGCTTGCGGGTTAAAGTGATCTTCAACAAATATAAGATTAATGCTGGTCCTTTTGAATCGTTGAACTGTAAAGATATTGATTCTAAGTTTTGGAAGGACCTTTGTGCTTTATGGCCTAGCTTCTATGAGAACATCTTCTAGGAGGTAGGAAATGGTGATAGAACGTTGTTCTGGAAGGATAACTGGATCTGGGATATAGGAAGCTTGCTAAAAAATAGGTACAGTAATACCAATATAATAGAGTCTAATGTTGTTGTTAGTGATATCTTGGACCCATTAGCCTAATGGGATTGTGAGAAGTTGATGGATGTATTACCAAGTCAGATTCTACAAGGAGTCCTTGAGATGAACCCCCCAAATCCTTTACTGGGGAATGATCACGCTAGCTGGTACCCGGACAGAAATGGGAAATTCTCAGTGGCTAATGCTTATTACAGGACTCAAGACATTGAGGTGTTGGGCCCCGCACAAAAATATAAGGAAAAGAGAAAGAAGAACACACAAAAATTTTAACATGGTTCGGTGCCTCAAGACCTACTACCACGATCCCAATTGGGACAAATTTTACTACTTGTAATTTTTTAACGGAAAAATTACAAACCCTCCTCAATAAATTAAAATACCCAAAACCTAATACACCCAATGGTTATAGGCTAGTATTCTTATGTGTGTTGAAACCTATATAACTCACACGTATTTATATAAGCTCATCACCCACTCCTCACACAAACTAAGCAATGTGGGACTTGGTATTGATACATAATATGAGGAAGGGGACAGTAATGTACACTGGAACACCCTATGGAGGAGTAAAATTCAGCAAAGGAACAAGCTTCTTCTATGGAAGTTTATGCTTGGTCGTCTTCCTTCCAAGAGTAGACTGGCAACATGGAGCTCTATGAGTCTGATTTGCAATTGGTGCAACACCATGAGAGAGTCTAACATTCATGCGTTAAGGGATTGTCCAAAAATTGCAACTATTTGGAGAGCATTCCTAAACCTAAAAGATAGATCCTTTTTCTTCAACCTCTCTTCTCAAGATTGGTTTACATGGAATCTAAAAAGAAATATTGTTTTCTCTAATACCCCTTGGCATATATTATTCTCAATAATGTTTGGCATTATTTGGCATTGGAGGAATTTAAGGCAAAAGGACCAAAGCTTCCCCATTCCTCTTGAAGCCCATAGAATTATTGTAACAAGCAAAGGTCCATACTCAAGCTCTAATGAATAGAGATAATGATGGTAATTGCGATCAACATGTGAAGTCAAGTTGAAAAAATCCCTTGGACGATTGGTTGAAAAAATCCCTGGGAAGAACTAATGTGGTTAGTGCCGAGTTATGGGGTATTTTCTATGGTTTGCAGCTTGCGTGGAATTTGGGTTGTAAGAAAGTAATCTTGGAAAGTGATTCATTAAAGGCAATTAATCTTATTAATTCAGCTCGGACAGAAGATGCAAATCTGAAGCCCATGATTGCCAGCATTGGGCTCGTTTGGATAGGTTTTTTTCTAGTGAGAAGTACTTTTATTTTAAATATAAGTACTTAATTATAAAAATGATATGTTTGGGTAGGTTTTTTTTTTTAAAAAAAGAGAAGCTATAAAAAAAGTGAAAAACTTACTTTTTTTTAAAGCCCAATATTTTGGCTTTTAGTAGAAGCCCCAGCAGTAGAGGACTAGTAAACAAGCAAGTCTTAGCTCTCATGGTTCATTGCTTTGTCTATAACTTAAGGCTTCCGTCTTCAAAAGCTAGTACTACCCTTCTTTCTTCTCTTTAAGTTTTTTAGATTTTTAATTTCCTATTTGTCAATGACAGCTATTGGTTTCAAAAAACAAATGACATCATCAGACATCATACTCACATGTGGGTATGAAATACAATCATCAAATTTCAAATTCATCGGTCATTAAGTTTTACTTTTTTTTTTAATCATTTCATGTTGTATAAATATTATTATAAACTTAAATTTAAATTTGATGTTGCATATGCATATTTTTTAATTTAAGAATTTTTTCATCTAAATAATATTTATATATAAATTTTTTTAAATATTTATTTTAGTACTTTTTATTAATAAAAAATACTTTCTTAATTCTACATCCAAATATTCTTTTTTTACAAAACACTTTTTAATTATAACATCCAAACATAAAATAACTTTTACTTTTTTTTAAAGCACTAATTTAAGAAGCTCTACTAACAAAATACTTTTTATATAAACCTATCCAAACTTGTCAATCTCCATAAAAAAAGTTGGGAGGTTAGACTTTGCCACATTTACAGAGCCAGCAACAATTGTGCAGATCTACCGGCTAAACATAATTTAAGGAATGCTCCCGTGTTTTGTACTCTTGAACATGCTCCTTCCTTTATTGTGATGGAGGCTGCTTTTAACATCCACAGTGATCCAAGTGGTTAGTCCTTTGGGCCTTCGGGCCCGTATTACAAAAAAAATAGTAAAAAATTAAAAAAAAAACAAATTTCACGTATTGGACCCGAACCAACCCGCTTATTGAGGCTGGTTTGGTTCGAATTCAACATTAATTTTTTTCAAATCCAATCTAATTCACTAAACTTTGATAGAATTTATTCTATTTTTTCTTCAAACCCAAATCAAACCAATTCCCAAACACCCTAATCCTACTTATTCCATTCCCTTCCCTTTATTTTTTTATTAGAACTTTGGAACAACATTTTTATCTACGTTCCACTCCTCTCCTCCAAGAACTCCCAAACATAGCCTTAAACTCGTAAGCTTTTGTTAGACCCGCCTATTTTGTGTTGGAGTCGGAGATGAGGAACTAGATTGACCAAGAAATGGCGAAGTTCTCGGTCAGTGGTGAAGATGATGGGGAAGGACCCAGCAACCCAACCCCAAAGAGACGCAGGATTGCTATTAGCTACTTCACCGACGGAGAAGACGACCGAGAAGACATCGGAAACCCTAGTGGAACTGAAGGCGAAGGTGATGTTTCTGCACAGGAATCACAACTGGTACAACGTGAAGAACATGTTGCAGATGATCAAGATCCTGTTGCCGAGAATTCTGATGATTTTTTTTGGTTTAGACCCATATCGAACAATAACAGTGGAGAGAACGATGTTTCCGCGACGGAAAATAGGGATAGGTCAATTTCCGTCATGCTTACCGACCCTGATGTGCTTGATTGTTGCATTTGCTATGAGCCTTTGAGTATCCCTATTTTCCAGGTTGGTTTTTCATGCCCAATTTTTATTATTTAAATCATCTTGATGATGGCTTGAATATGGCTGCAATTTGCAATTCTACTTTGATAGGAAAACATGAATATTTGGTTTTAATTTTATGAATCTGAATTTAAATTGCTTGTATGTGGGTTAGGAGTATAAAATTTAGATGAAGTGGCCAGCTATTTGGATTGGCTCAATATTTGTCTTGAATAGCATTAGCATTAGCATAGCACTATGAATTAGAATTGGCAACGTAACTTGCTACTCTGTTGCGATCCTTGATTAGTTTATTAAGAAATTTCTTAAGGCTATTTGAATATTTATTATTCAACCAAATTAATAATTTGGTCCTTGAAATACCCTTCTCAACTCTTTTGTTCCTGCAAGATGAATACGTAGTGTTAAGTTCTAAACCTGATACCTGTTAGTCCCTCCGTGCTCTGCCCATTTTATGGCGCATAAGTGCTTAGTTGGTACATTAAAAGCCTAGATGGAAGGTATTTTGATTTTGTTGTAATGGTCATAATTTCAGTGATATGTTGTTGACAGTCAACGTAAAAACTCTGTCGAATCTTCATGAATATGGATCAACGACGTAAACATGCTATTGCTAGGCCGTTGCCCGGAAGCAACGCACTGTATGGCTCGAGCACAGTGTCAAATGAGCAAGGGCCGCTACATCAACGCCCGGATGTAGTGAAAAATAAGCAAGGGTTCCCACATTTTCGCGGACGGATGTGGGTAAAGAAGCTAGTCCATAAGGGTAGAATACGCTTTGGGACTTGGAATATTGGCACACTTATAGGTAAATCGATGGAGATAGTAGACACCATGATTAGGAGAAAGATAAATGTAATGTGCCTACAAGAGACTAAATGGGTAGGAGATAAGGCTAGAGAACTAGACACTTCAGGTTTTAAGCTTTGGTACGCGGGCAAGTCCAAAGTAAAAAACGGAGTAGGTATAATTATAGATAAAGAATGGAAGGACAAGTTGGTGGAAATAAAAAGAATTGGAGATAGGATAATTGCCCTAAAGCTTGTAGTGGATAGAGAGACCTTTAATGTTATTAGCGCCTACGCACCACAAGTAGGATTAGGGGAACAACATAAGCTTAAATTCTGGGAGGACCTAGAAGCTTTATTACAGGGAATATCGTTTAGGGAAAAAATCTTCTTAGGAGGAGATCTAAATGGGCATGTAGGGAGGGACGCTAGAGGATACGAAGGTTATCATGGAGGACATGGCATTGGAGAAGTAAACACGGAGGGTAAAACAATCTTAGATTTTGCTTTAGCTTTTAATTTAATTATAGCAAACACTTGTTTTAAAAAGAGGGTAGAGCATCTTATTACCTACAAGAGTGGGGCTACATCTTCCCAAATTGATTTCTTTTTGGTAAGGAAATCAGATAGGAAACTTTGCACCAATTGCAAAGTCATTCCGGGAGAGAGCCTAACTACCCAACATAGGGTCTTGGTAATGGATGTTCAGGTTAAGGGTAGTGGAAAACGAAACAATCATAAACCAAGCCCTAGAATAAGGTGGTGGCATTTGAAGGGTGAAAAACAAGAGAGTTTCAAAAGAAAGATGTTGGAAGAAAGGGCTTGGGAAACACAAGGAGATGCAAACCACATGTGGAACACAATGGCACAAAGAATTAGGAACGTGGCAACTAAAACACTAGGTATATCTAGAGGCTTTGGACCAAAGGGGAAAGAATCTTGGTGGTGGGATGAAAGTGTACAAAATAAGATTAAGGTTAAAAGAGAATGTTATAAAACATGGCAGTCGTGTAGAGATAATGTAAGCTGGGAGAACTATAAGGTAGCTAAGAAAGATGTTAAGAGGATAGTGTCAGAGACTATGGGTGTTCAGAACCGAACAAAACCGCCGTATTTGAACCAAACGAAACCGAATTACCACAAACCGATCAATGTTTGGTTTGGTTCGGTTTGGTATGTTGAAAAACCGAACCAAACCGCATACACATACATGTATATATATGTACATATTATGTTAAAATTTTTAAATATTAAAGTTTAAAATTTGTTTTTAGAATATTATATTAAATTTAGTCAATCTAAAATTTTAATTTTAGAACTAAGTTGATTGTATATTGTAAGTAAATGAAATATTACTATACTTTTTTATTATTTATATTGAATAAAATTATATTTTTTATTAATAACTTAAATATGTAAATTTGATGACATAAAAGTCTTAAACCGCCAAACCGAACCGCTCAAAACCGCTCGTTTATGGTTTGGTTTGATGCTATCAACTTAAACCGATATGTGCACTAAAATTTCACTAAAAACCGCCCAAACCGCCCGCTGAACACCCCTATCAGAGACAAGAAATATAGCCTACGAAGGGTTTTACCAATCTTTAGGAACCAAAGATGGGGAGAGAAAAATATTCAAACTTGCTAAGAGTAAGGAGATAAAGACAAGAGACATAGATCAAGTGAAATGTATTAAGGATGAAAAAGGTAATATCTTGGTAAAGGACCAAGATATTCAAGAACGATGGAAGGATTATTTTGACAAACTTTTTAATGAAGGACAAACTTTTTAATGAAGGACAAACGGCTGCTAGTCACACTGATGGGCTAAGTACTAACGAAGAGGATCTCAATTATAGTTTCTATTGGAGAATACAAGAGCACGAGGTGGCACAAGCATTGAAGAGAATGGATAATAGCAAAGCAGTAGGACCAGATAATATACCAATTGAGGTGTGGAAGAGCCTAGGAAGCAAAAGCGTAAGTTGGTTAACAAAGCTTTTTAATGTGATATTGAGATCCAAGAAAATGCCGGATGAATGGAGGAAAAGTACTTTGATCCCAGTGTATAAGAACAAGGGGGATATACAAAATTGTGCAAATTATAGGGGGATCAAACTCATGAGCCATACTATGAAGCTATGGGAGAAGGTTATCGAGCGGAGGTTGAGGGTGGAGACGCGAATTACAGAGAATCAATTTGGGTTCATGCCAGGGAGGTCAACCATAGAGGCAATATATCTATTAGAAGATTGATGGAGAGATACCAGAGGTCTCATAAGGATCTATATATGGTTTTTATTGATTTGGAAAAGGCCTATGATAGAGTACCGAGAGAAGTATTATGGAAGGCTTTGGAAAAGAAAGGAGTAAGAGTGGCCTATATTCGAGCAATCAAAGACATGTACGATGGAGTCCCAACTTGTGTGAGAACACAAGGTAGTGTCACGAAGGATTTTCCTATAACCATAGGACTACATCAAGGTTCAGCTTTGAGCCCTTACCTCTTCAATTTGGTTTTGGATGTGCTCCCTGAACATATACAAGAGGCAGTACCAAGGTGTATGCTTTTTGCTGACGATATAGTCTTGGTTGGAGATTCCAAAGAACAAGTAAATGAAAAATTAGAGGGATGGAGACAAGCTTTGGAGACATATGGATTTCGCATAAGTCGAAGCAAAACGGAGCATATGAAATGTAAATTTAGTGGTAGGGACGCTGATCCTAGGAGTGAGGTGAAGCTTGGAGATCACCCCATGCGGGAAGTCACAAGTTTTAAGTATTTGGGAACGATAATACAAAATAATGGAGAAATAGAGGAAGATGTAAACCATAGGATCCAAGCAGGATGGATGAAATGGAGGAAGGCATCAGGTGTTATTTGTGATAAGAAAGTACCGCTTAAGCTTAAGGGGAAATTTTATCGCACCGCAATAAGACCAGCTTTATTGTATGGTACTGAATGCTGGGCGATAAAAAGCCAGCATGAGCACAAATTCAATGTGGTAGAAATGAAAATGTTGCGCTGGATGAGTGGTCACACTAGAATGGATAGGATTAGGAATGAGTATATTAGAGAGAAAGTGGGGGTAGCACCTATTGTCGAGAAATTAGTCGAAACACGCCTTAGGTGGTTTGGTCATGTACAAAGGCGACCGGAAGAGGCTCCGGTACGTAGAGTTGACCAAATGGAAGATAACCTAATAACTAGAGGTAGGGGAAGACCAAAGAAAACAATAGGAGAAACGGTTAAGAGGGACCTAGCCATAAATAACTTAAGCATAGAAATGTGCAAAGACAGAACATGTTAGCGTCGCTTGATCCATATAGCCGACCCCACCTAGTGGGAAAAGGTTTTGTTTGTTGTTGTTGTTAATAAAACCGTAAGCACATCAGAGAGTCATAATTCCCTTATTCAAAACCCTAATTTGCAAATAATTTCTTTTTTTCCTAATTTCTTAATTTCCTAATAATTCTCTTCTTCTAAAATTGGTTCTGGAAGGTCTAAGTAGTTGACATAAGTAATTATTTGTGAAATTTAATATCATTTTGATATTATACAGACACTTTTCTCCTTTAAATGTGTTCTGGGAGTTCAAATGATTATAATGGATGAATGTCTTTACTCCTTATACAAATTTGAGTTGATAAACTCAAAAGTGCAAAGTGCCATTACAGTATTATGTGAGTTTGAAATTGAAGATGCATAAATTGCACTTTCCAATAACTTTTATTTTATATGTACTAGTGGGCTTGGCATGTACTAAAGGGGCATGCCAATTTTCTTTAAAATTAGTTTTAAATATAATAATAAAATAAGTGAGAAGTTAAATAACTTGCCACTGTTTCATATCTCCATAGATTATATGGTTTGGATGACCAAAGAAACAAAAATCTCAAAGCCATTACAATATAATATATATATAAGTTCCAACGGTAAAAATCTATGTTGTAGGCTTGTAGCACCATCTTTCTTGTACATACCTATTTATTCAGTGACACTTTTTCATATTTATAATTCAATGGTTTTGATGTCAAAAGTAAAGGGACTTTGATCATGCAGTGAATCATGCACTTAATAAACATTTATGATGTTCTCACTGCTATTATTGTAATCCATAATATATATATATATATATATATATCTACTAAAGACATTTTTGATGAATTCTGTTGAGAAGATACATTATTAAGATGTAGAACAGCTATTCTTGTTCTGTAATGACTAATGGAGGAAAAGACAATGATACGACTCTTCTTTAGGCAGTGTGAGATCATGCTAAAAATTTCTTACCAGACAAGCTGTTGTTATATTTTATTGACTTATCAAGTATCTAAAAATGTTATTATGATGTATCAAAATGATTGTATGGCCATTTTGGTTTTGGTTGTCAAATGTAATCTTGCCTATGAGGTCCTGAACTTATACAGTGAGAGAAGTAATGTGCCAATTTTAGCATTGTGAGCTGTTTGGAAATTTAGTTAAAAGGTTACGTCATTTTACTTTGATATAGCTTGCCAACATTACTCTAGCAAAGAAATTAAAGTATTGATCTATTTAATCAAGTGGTACTATCTATAACTGAAATAATCGAGCATTTTATTTTGTCGCACCATAGATTAAATCAATTTAACAGTGCCAATGCTTAGTTTGACTTTTATACCCAGTCCCAAGCTCAGATAAAAGAAGGTTGGATTAGGTAGTCATTAGTTAGCGTAAAACTTTGTTGAAATTTTATGACTATTGATCAATGACGTGAACATAGCCGGCCCCATCTAGTGGAAAAAGACTTCATTGTTTTTGTTGTATAGATGAAATCAATTTGGAAGGTGATTTTCAGTTTCAAAAGTTGATAAACATTTCTACATTATTTACTTTAATTTTTGAGTTGATGCTTGATGGAACCTAAGTGACTTGGGCAACTCTCCCTTAAAAGCAAGCCATTGAGGAGGAAGAACTAAGCCACTTAAGTACCTCATTGAGTATCCCATACTACTTAAAGTGGGACTTGGGTTGTCCATACTATAGGGACATCCCGTAGTATCCCTAGTACCCTGCTATCCTTTAAATGACTGAAAAAAAAATATATATATATATATATATTTGGTTACATTAACACATCATAGGTAATGCATTACCCAAACAGAAAATAGCGAGCAGTTTAGGGAACCACTATAAATATAGCAAGTTTTTGCATTGTTGTTTTATGTTTTCTTGGCCATTGTTTAGCATGGTGCTTGATGCTATTTCCCATATGCTGATCTGGCCAAGATTTGTCTCACAAAATTTCTCTTTTTTTTTTTGTGACTTGTGAATTTCTTTGTTTGTTATTTGTGTAGGCATATATAGGTAGCTGTGCAAAATTTGAACTTTTGACTCTTACTTGTTCTAGTTATTGGTTGCAAAATTGAATTTGAAAACCTTTTTTTTATTTCAGTGTGAGAATGGACATATTGCTTGTTCTTTCTGCTGTATCAAACTTATGAATAAGTGTCCCATGTGCTTTATGCCCATTGGCTATAACCGTTGCCGGGCGATTGAGAAGGTGCTGGAATCTGTTAAGGTATCCTGCCTAAATGCAAAATATGGTTGTAAAGAGACAGTATGTTACAGTAAGAAAAATGACCATGAAAAGGAATGCATTCATGCACCATGTACATGCCCACATTCAGGTTGCGACTTTGTTGCCTCATCCAAGGAGTTGACCCGACACTTCAAACGTAAACATGAGGGTTCTGCGATACATTTTACGTATGGCCACTTCTTTTCTGTCTTCCTAAAGGTCGCCGACAAAGTCGTTTTTCTTCAAGAGCAGAATGGTGCTGAACTTTTCATTCTCCACAGCAATGTGGAGAGTCTGGGGAATATAGTCAATATTAGTTGCATTGGCCCCAGTTCATTGAAAACGGTTTATCATTATGATATTTTGGCTAGATCTCAGGGATGCTGTCTAAAATTAAAATCTTTTGCCAAGAACACTCAGGACCTCAATGCCATTGATACTACCACTTCAACTGGGTTTCTTCTGATCCCATGTGGCTTTTTTAATTCTTCTGGACGGCTCAAACTTGAGATTTGCATAAGGTGTAATGTTGTTACTGATCTTGCAAATGTCCAATGATCTCAGTGGTGTATATTTGTAGAATAAAGGGGGTTTTATACTGTTATACTTATAGGCCAATTTGATCTGTTTTTCCTTATTAAAGGGGATCAAGTTAAACAGATCAAATAACTTATTTTCTTTGGGCACAACTGAATTTTAAAAGTGTATATAACATGAGTGATTGAGTGCATGTGCAGTTTAGTATGAATACGTGCAATTCATCAGTTTAATGCATTTGCTTACTCCAAACTTTGCTGCAATGTTCATTCTTGTCCTCAAACTTTTTTTTAGGTTTATGCCTATCCCCAAACTTTCAATTTTGTTCATGCTTACCCTTTTTGCTAACACCGTTAACTTGCTCGACGGAATTTGCTGACGTGAACGATGAATGTGCATCTCTTTTGTCACCTCACTGTCCACCTCATTTTTCACATCACATTTAACTTTTTACTTTTATTAAAAAAATTAACATAATCCAAGTAAAAAAAACAAACCAAACTTTTACCCAAAAATGTTTTATTTTATTTTATTTTGATTAGGTTAATTTTTTTTAGTAAAAGTAAAAAGTTAAATATGAGGTGCACAATGATGTGGTAAAAGAAATACACTCGTTCACGTCAGTAAATTCTATCAAACAAGTTAACGGTGTTAGCAAAAAGGGCAGGTATGAACGAAATTGAAAGTTTGAAGGTATGCATGAACCAAAAAAAGTTTGATAACAAGAATGAAAATTGTAACAAAGTTTGAGAGACAACAAAAGTACTTTCCTTATAAATTCTTTAGTGTTTCTTGGTTGTCATTGAAAAATTCTAAGGTTTTTAGACACCTAAATAACATTAATTTCATGTATATATATATATATGGGTTTAGTATTGACTCTTGACACTATATCTTAAGGTAACAATAATATTGAGTATTAAATATGAAAGCAGAAATTTATATAATAATAACAATAATATTAACTAGAAGTTTTGCATGTCATTTTTAAATTGTTAAAATAAAATATAATATAAAAGTTTTATTATTAATTTTTAGAACAATAAATTAAAAATTTATTTTTTTCGCGTTATTTTAATAATTACTATTATCGGCCTTTTAAAAGAAAAATAAATTACTAATATTTTATTTTTCTCTTTTTCATTTTCTTTGACATTGCATATATTTATCTGTCTAGATCAGGGTATCCACCATCGAACACAATGACTAATCCCCTCGGTGCATAGTGACTAATTTCCTCGTTGAATTGTAGGCACCTCGAAGGGTGAGACAACTGACCCAAGGATTTAAAGCTGCTCCATTACATCATATATTTTTTATTTTATTTTTGAATTATATAAATGACTATTTTAAAAGATCATTGACAAAAAAGTCCAACAGTATATCAACCAATGTCACACACAAGCATTTTTAATTCTAAACACTTCATTAACAATCATCTCTTTAATTGATCTAATTTAATTAAATGCTAGAATTATGCGGGTGATACAATAAGCGCGTGGTACTAGACTAAGGCACTGATATCTTACTTTTTTAAGGTAATTCACACCTCTCACGAATTGATTTTGCTATATCATCTAGTGCAGTGAGTACTCAAATGCATTACCTCCAAGATAAAACAATTCAGTACTCGTCTGTTTGTTTGTAACCTTTGCACGTAAAAGATAAACAAAACTCTAATTTCCACACCTTTCTCTATCCAAACATAACACACTATATTTTTTGTACTTTTTGAAAAAGAACCAATGTCACACACAAGCATTTTTAATTCTAAACACTTCATTAACAATCATCTCTTTAATTGATCTAATTTAATTAAATGCTAGAATTATGCGGGTGATACAATAAGCGCGTGGTACTAGACTAAGGCACTGATATCTTACTTTTTTAAGGTAATTCACACCTCTCACGAATTGATTTTGCTATATCATCTAGTGCAGTGAGTACTCAAATGCATTACCTCCAAGATAAAACAATTCAGTACTCGTCTGTTTGTCTGTAACCTTTGCACGTAAAAGATAAACAAAACTCTAATTTCCACACCTTTCTCTATCCAAACAAAACTCTCTTCCACGTATGGCACAAGTTCTTGTATGTTTTTTCTTCTTCTCATATATCAGTCTAGTTCTCACAACCCCCCCCCCCCAACACACACACACACACATAGGAAAAAACTTAGGTCCATTTCCTTATGTCCATTTCATCCAATTCCACTAATCATATATTGTATTTACTCTCTTTCTTCTATGATTGGTCATATAAAATGTGGTCTTTTATATTCTCTCTCTACTGTGATTGGTCATTTAAACACTTTTTGCCACGTGTCATAATTATATTGGGGAATTGGATGAAATGGACATAAGAAAATGGACATAAATTTTTTCCATATATATATATATATACTAGCATTCAACACGCACTCCCGCGTGTTGTCTGTTTTTCTCATGTATGTTATCTACTTCTTTAAATATGTGCGCGTATAAAAAAAAAATATTTTTACCGTGCGTGTTGTCTACTTTTTCCATGTGTTTAATATTAATAAAAAAATATAAATTATTAAATTAATAAAAAATTAAATATTAAATTAAATATTTTTACTGTGCGTGTTGTCTGTTTTTAAATTAATAAAAAATTAAATATTAAATTATTTTAAAATTTTAAAATATAAAATAAAATATTTATTATATTTAAAATAATAAATGGAATCCTGAGAAGTTGTCACTATTCTTATTTTCTCTCACCCATGATTTTCTCATATCATATTTTTATTTTTTTTAATTAACTAATTGACTATTTTAAGAGACCGTTGACGAGAAAACCCCACAGCCATATTAATATAGATATAGATCAAACAGGAGTTAGTTCTATATGCATAATCAACATAAATGTACAAAATTCCTCACTTTTACATTTGAAGAGAAGTTTGTCACCCGCTTCTCATATCCAGCTTTCTTCTAGTGAAAATTCATCCATTTGAATAAAACTTTTTCAGGTGGTAAACCCATAAGCTCCTCCACATCTTGCCAGCAGTAAAAGGTATATACAATAATTTTACTGACATTAAAAGATGTTAGGTTGAATATGGACAAGTAATTTTGTATCATTCAACTAAAATTGAGATGAAAAAGTAGGAATTGACACACAATATTTAACGTGGAAAACCTTCTAGTGATGAGGGAAAAACCACGGGCAAGAACCGAGAAGAATTTTATTATGTAGAAGAACTAATTATAACTTTTCTCTAGATACAAGGAGAGAACAACTTTCTTTTTAACTCTCTCTCTCTCTCTTTCTCTAGGAGAATACTCTTTCTCACTCTCACTCCAAGAAGCTCTCTATACTCTATATTCCTTTGAAGGATGAGATGGCGAAAATGAGTGGGAAGGCCATGTATTTATAGGTAAAATGTTGAGGGCAAAAGTGACTTTACCCATCAAAACCATTAGCCAAAACCATATGTGAGCCCACAAGATAATTTTTCCACCATAGTATTTATTCACAATTTAACTCTTTACCATGATAAAAGCTCACAATTTTAACAATACGACTGAAAATCATCTCACTGATAATTTACAAATAGAGGTGGAACATGAAACCAATCTATGACCTCATTGTCTTGCACTAATTCCACAAGCTGAGGAGTTTTCTTGAGATTCAGATGAGCTAACAGTTGAATATGGTGTTGCCAACATATTGAAAGGTAGATACAATAGTTAGCACACAGCATTATAAAACCTATGGGCACGTTTGGTAGCTAGAAAGAGAAAGGGAATGGGTTTGATGTGTTTGGTAGTAAAAATTTAGAATGGAAATGGAATGGAAATGTATTAAAATGACTACTTTACCCCTTATATTATAATAATAAAAAGAAAAGATGGTTATAATTATGTCAAATCAAAGGGTATAATAGATATTTTGTATTTTCTTTTTTCTTTTTTTAATTATACACATTTTTCAAGATGAAAATAAAAAAGTAGGTAACATGTGGGACCCACATTTTTTTTTTTCATCCTCTTCTCCCTACTTATTTCCTCCCAACCGAACATGCCCTATAATCTCCTAAATCCTAATGAATAATAGAGCTTATCTCCATGTACGTAACACTCAAATACAAGGGAGTCCAAATTTCAGATAAGCAAAATGATGAAATTAGACCCCAAAAAATATTTTGAGTTGAAGTCAAACCAAGAGCGAAAAATTGGAGGGCAGGGGAGAAGAGGAAACTTGTGGAAAACTCACCAGTATTTGTACCAATTGATACCAACATAACCCAAAAAATATTTTTGAGTTGAAGTCGAAAAGACTTTAGAAGTGTAGTTGAGAAAAAAGGTATAATACCATAAAAATCAATATCGATATACATAAAGATGTTATATATATAAAACATGAAATTGGATCTAGTGCAATTCCCTTCCGTGTAATTTCGGTGCAATTTCTTCAAAATGTATATTGTTACTTCATTTTTGAAGCACTAATACGAACTTACTCAAACAATAACCCCTTATGAAGGATTAGGGATGAAATTATTATCAATTTTGACAAATATCATCACTAAATAGCCTTGTGAGACTATTTTTCAATATCAATAACAATTTGGTCCCTAATTCATTTAAGGTGATGATATTTGTCAATATTGATAATAATTTGATCTCTAATCTATTCATGATGGATTATTGTTAGTATAAACCCATATTAGTACTTCAAAAATGAAGTAAAAATATGCATTTTAAAAGAATTACACCAGAATTGCACGGAAGAGAATTGCACCGGACCATAAAAATCAATGTCGATATACATAAAGATGTTATATACATAAAACATGCAAGGAATTGAACTGAAATGTGTAATAACTAATAAACCAATATATGCTCACTAAACCTCGATAAAACATAGACGCTTACCTTTAAACGTATGTGAAGCAAAAGTGAGCAAGCCATGGGATGACTGGTATTTTGAACTCTAAGATAAAAATTCGATTTTATATTGCATTAGAGTGAACCATAATGTCAATATGGTTAACATTAATCCCTTTAAATCCGTATTTCATATCTCATACTAACCATCCAATATATGGCATTGAAGGGTATTGAATGATAATAAATATGTCCTGATGTGCTCTGCTCAAAGTCAGAGTGAAAATTTCATCAAATTGAATCCAATCACACGTAGATATGAGGTGTGGCATTGTAAATGAAAATCCTATGTGGCAGTATTGGGCTAAAATTTAGATGCTTGATTTTGAGAGGCCTAGGAGAAGTTTTGGAGAATGATAAAGGATGGATAGGTGGAAGATGAGCATACAATGTTGAGAGGATACGTGTCTTGAGGCTATGTATATTCCTTTAATAATAATAATAATAATATATATATATATATAGGAATAAAAGTTCAATAGTACCATATTACTGAACTTCGATGCATCCCTCTAATTATGTAGTGTCATTTGTTAATATTATAAAAACTCACATTAATAAGGACCCACCTTGAATGGATTAGGGACCAACTGATTGGAGGGATGTACTGAAGTTCAGTACTACCGCACTACTAAATATCTAGTCACATAGATAGATAGATAATAGATGTATCTGTTAGGTATTTATGGACTTATATATATTAAATAAGATATTGTATGTCAAATGCTATCATTAGAAAAGTGTCTGATCCAAATTAAAAGTGATATAATTTGGTTAAGTATTATTGGGCTTAAATAATGTGGTAAAGTATGGGCCTATAAGTGTAGATACTCTCATATGATTTCTAATTTTATGATAGGCTAAATTAGAAATTGAGACTCCTAATCCAATTAGGATTTCAACTATAATAGGGTTATGGTCCCCAAATTATAAGTATGATTCTTTTCTGTAATCTCATCACTAGAAAAGAGAGAAACCCTAGTCTCTTAAAATCATGCTTACTAATTTGGAAGATCTATAGCCGCAAGACCGAAGAACTCTTATGAATTCAGGTACGTTTCCGCTTTCAGATTTATTTTCTTGATGATTTGACATGATGAAACTGCATGTGGGTAAATTAAGTTTTATGTATTCGGGGGATTTTCCCAACAGTATCAATTTAGAATAGTTTAAGTGTTAGGTCATCATGATATTTCAGTAACCCGGAGATTGAAGATCAAATGGGTTGGAGGCTGGAAGAAGATGGACACGACCTAGGTTCAGGACGTGAGAGCTTACGTACTCGAAAGAGATCAAAGTTCTCATAGTTCATGCGGGGTAGGTGCTTTCAGGTTGTAGCGAACTTGAAAGTGGGGAACACTAGGCAACGCGTGCGAACATATGCACTAAGGGCTCTTAGAGAGAGGATAGATTGAGATAGCCATGAAGGATTTGTTATATAGACCCGTTTAGAAGGGATACCTCACATAGGTAGGCGGGAAAAGTAGTTAGGCTAAGGGTTCGAATTGGACGCCGGGTGCCGAGTATTAGAGAAATAAGAGAAGAGAGAAAATGTGAAAGAGAAGAAATCAAGAGAAAAACTTGTGTATTAACACACACTGACATAAAGTACAATTGAGGTGTCTACATATATACTGTACACATTGATAGCTTAGCTGTCAGCCACTCTAACTACTAGATATAACTACTCTAACAAACATTTCTCTAGAAGATACTTCTCACGTGACTCTCTCTATTGTCCCCCCATGAACTTAGGGTGTTTATAATCACACACCGTAAGTTTACTTCTTAACAAAGAAAACCTCCCATTAGACAAAGCCTTGGTGAGAACATCGGCCAACTGATCCACTACAGGAATATGAACAACTTTTAGAGTCTTCTGAGCAACTCTCTCCCGAACAAAGTGAATATCTAGTTCCATATGCTTGGTTTTGTGATGAAGAATTGGATTGTGTGCAATCATGACTGCACTAATATTGTCACAATACACAATATGAACCTGAGAAGAAATCACACACAATTCACTAAGTAAAGATTGAATCCATGACATCTCAGCTACAACATGAGCCAAACTCCTGTATTCAGCCTCAGTGCTAGAACGGGCTACCACTTGTTGCTTCTTAGAAGCCCAAGAAATGAGATTAGAGCCAAGAAAAATACAAAACCCAAAGGTTGATCTCCTATCATTGATGTCACTCGCTCAGTCAGCATCAGAAAACGCACCAATATTGAGACTATTACACTTTCTTAGAGTTATACCATATGAAACAGTACCTTTAAGATACCGTAGAATCCTCTTAACAGCTACCCAATGTTCTTCCAAAGGACTTCCCATAAACTGACATACTTTGTTGACAGAAAAAGACAACTCAGGCCTAGTGATTGTGACACACTGGAGAGCACCTACCATGGATCGATATTCGTGAACATTTGACATTAGATTATCACCTTTTTTACTCAACTTAACACCAGAAACCATAGGGGTTGAAATAGGCTTAGCATCTGCCATTTTTGCTTTAACAAGCAAATCTTGTATATATTTACCATGTGATAAATGCAAAGAACCATCCAGCTGCTTTTGAACTTTAATACCGAGAAAATAATGCAAGTCTCCCAAATCTTTCAAGGCAAATTCACTATTGAGCTTATGTTTAAAACTGGTAATTACTGATAAAGAAGAGCCAGTAATTATAATGTCATCAACATAGACCAAAACATAGACAATAACATAATTGGCCGAGAACACAAATGGAGAAGGATCACACTTACTTGCCTTGAAACCAAGAGAAATAAGAGTAACAACAAGTCTTTGAAAACAAGCCCGAGGGGCTTGCTTTAAACCATAAAGAGCCTTCTTCAATCTATAAACAAGAGCCTTGTTGGTGTGTTCAAAACCTTGAGGCTGACACATGTAAACTTCTTCAGTAAGATGCCCATTCAGAAACGCGTTATTAACATCCAATTGGAAAATAGACCACCCTTGAGTAAGAGCCACAGTAAGAACAAGCCTAATAGTCACATGTTTAACAACTGGAGAGAAAGTTTCAGAATAGTCAAAAACCATGTTGTTGATCAAAACCTTTGGCAACAAGTCTTGCCTTATATCTATTAATAGACCTATCAGGATTTTCCTTGACTCGAAAAACCCACTTACAGCCTATAGCTCTTCTATTAAAAGGAAGAGGAACTAGTTGCCAAGTATTATTGGCTATCAATGCATTGTACTCTTCCTGAATTCCTTTACTCCAGTTAGGATCATCTAAGGCAATCTTGACATTTTTGGGAAGAGTATAAGCTATAAGAACTTTAGGCTTGTAAATCCCATATTTAGTTCTAATGATCATAGGGTGAGTAGATTGAATTGCAGCAACAGTATTATTGACAGGAACTGAATTGATAGTTGAACCAGAATTTGCCTCACCACTAGCAGAAGTAATGACATTATTTCTGTCAGAAACAACAACAGTGTCTCCATGACTTACGCTGATTTCAGCAGCTGCAGAATTCTGAAAATGAGAAGAGCTAGCAGAAGAATCACTATTAGCAGAATCAACACTATATTAGGAGAAGCAGTAGATAATGGTTTAGAAGATGTAGAAATTTGTTGAGCAATCGACAGATTTTTAGAAGGCAATTTTGGAGGAATAGAAGAAGGAGAAGAAGATGAAGAAGAAGGACTAGAATTGACAGAAGAGGTGAGAGATTTGTAGGGAAAAGATGTTTCATCAAACTGAACATCCTTAGAAATGTAAAGACGACCACAAGGAGCAAGACATTTATAGCCTTTGTGTGTTTGACTATAACCAAGAAAAGTACATTTTTGAGTTCTAAACTCAAGTTTATGTTGGTTATAAGGACGAAGAAGAGGATAACAACAGCAGCAAAAAATTCTAAGAGCTTGATAATCAGGTTGTGAGTTAAACAACTTAGCAAAGGGAGAAGAACCTAACAGAGTTTTACATGGCAAACTATTGATGATATATGTAGCAGTAAGAAAGGAATCTTCCCTAAAGGATAAGGGTAAGGAAGCATGAGCAAGCATTGAAAGACCAAGTTCAGTAATGTGACGATGTTTCCTTTCAATACTCCCATTTTGTTGATGGGCATAAGGACATGAGATTCTATGAGTAATACCATGTTCTTGAAGAAAAGAAGTGAAGGAACGAAATTCACCACCCCAATCAGATTGAATAGACTTGATAGAATTACCAAGCTGAAGCTCAACCATTTTCTTAGACAAAACAAAGGTTTGTTTAAGAGGACATATCCAAGAATACCTTGAAAAGGCATCAACAAAAACAATGTAATACAAGGATCCATACTTAGAATGCACAGGAGCTGGACCCCACAAATCAATATATAACAGCTCAAGAGGTTTATGATAAACATTAGAAGAAAGAGGTGAAGAAAGTTTGTGATGTTTACCATAACAGCAAGCTTGACAAAAATTAAATGACTTCTTATTAGGAATGGAAACATTACATTGCTTGAGTACATCATGCACTACTAACTTGTTAGCATGACCTAATCTGGCATGCCAAATGAAAAAGGAATTTGACAACAAATCACTACTAGAAACATCATAAGGACATACATCAGTAGTAGGTACATTATTAGAAAAAGAAACAAGTTTACTACTAACAACAGACTCAGTATTAGAAACAGAAACATGTGCTTGAGAAGAAGCAGATGAAGTTGACTGTAGAGAAGAAATGAGATGCTTGAGCTAGAAATCATCAAATGAGTAAAGACCATATGGTTTAAGGGAACCGTTGAGAATAATTGCTTTTGTAGCCTGACATTTTACAAAACAATGATTAGAATGAAATTCAAAGAAAACATCATTGTCCTTAGTAAACTTAGACACACTAACCAAGTTTTTGGTGATGGAAGGAACATGAAACAAATTATTAAGTTTTAAGGCTACATTAGGTTTAGAAGAAGAAGTAACAATTGATTGCCCAACATTAGAAATTACTAAACCATTACCATTGCCCATATGAAGCTGTTCTGGACCATTATACTCAATGCCTTGCATCAGATTATTGTAATCTGCAGTAACATGGTTTGTAGCACCAAAATCGGGAAACCAAGCTGCATCAGATAATGTTTCAGGAGTAGCAAGTATAACAGTCATAAAACCAGATGATTTCTGTTCGAAATTCTGATGATACTGCTAAGCAGTCATTTGATAGCTTGAATCAAAATGGTTATAACAATAGGATGCAATATGACCAGTTCTACCACATACTTGGCATAGAACAAAAGGTTTATTGCCATTATATCTACCTCTTCCTCTAGATCTACTACCTCTGCCACCTCTATTATTGTTATTAAAACTATTATTGTTATTATTGTACTATTTTCCACCAGAATTTGAATTATTATTCTATTTAGAAGAAGAATTGGACTTATCTTTGGAATCAAGACTTGCTACATTTGCAGAAGGCACAGGTGTAGA
This sequence comes from Senna tora, assembly GCA_014851425.1. NCBI lineage: Eukaryota > Viridiplantae > Streptophyta > Magnoliopsida > Fabales > Fabaceae > Senna > Senna tora. Next base: position 34,815,434 of record CM026261.1, read on the forward strand.
GTTTATCACCTTCGAGCTCTTGTCTACACGAATCTCTTGAGCTATGAGATACGCTTCTAGCTCCCAAACAGATACAGGCTCAGACTTCAAATTGATAGAGGTGACGAAAGACTCGTATTCTTCAGGTAATCCTTCAAGATTGCACTGCATTTTCTCATGTTCAGAAACTTCACTTCCAATGGCAGCTAAGGCATCTGTAATCACCTTAATTCGAAGCAGAAACTCTCCCATAGTCCTGTCACCTTTCTTCATGCTTCGAAGTTCAGATCAAAGCTGATGAACTCTCGATTTGGTGTTGGTACCAAAAATCTTAGTGATCCAACTCCAGATCTCATACGAATGATCACAATCCATCACTCGTGTACACATTGAATCAGTCATAGTTGAGCGTAACCAAGAAAGTAGAAGACTATCCTATTTTTTCCACACAACAAATTCATCACTGACCTTGCCAGCAGCTCAATCTTCTGATGTAGCTTACCGATCTGGAACATAGGCTTTACCAGCAATGAACTTATCTAAGCCATGGCCTTGAATTGCAGCCATGACTTGACGACACCAAAGTAGATAGTTTCGATCATCAAGCTTAACAATGATGTGATGATTGAACGAAACAGTAGAACTTTTAACAGTGACAGGAGTTGCTGTAACTCCAGAAGGAGTATTAAGAGAGGAAGAAGATCAAGTCTCCACTAGCAAAAAGCTTCGAAATTTTTTTGAGATCTAGATCTAATCTTAGCGCTCTGATACCATATTAGAGAAATAAGAGAAGAGAGAAAATGTGAAAGAGAAGAAATCAAGAGAAAGACGGAATAAATCAGAACACAAGAATAGAAAAAAATGAGATAAACAAGAATTTATCCCAAATCCACAGCTCTAATACCAAATGATGTAGAAGCCCAAGGTTATAACGAACCCGAAACCTCGAACATACAATATGGACAGAACAAGAAGACGAAATGAAATCCTCAACCTATTGAACCCCCAATTGCACTACAAGAAAAAACAGGATTAGCTAGGAAAAAATCCGTAGCTAATCCGTAGCTAATCGGATTAGCTACGGATTTTTTCCTAGCTAATATTTGGACGCTAATTGCTAGAGATTTTTTCGTAGCTAATCCGTAGCTAATCCTTAGCTAATCCCTAGCTAATCCGTAGCTAAAATTCCCTAGCTAATAAGCCGTAGCTAAATTCCCTAGCTAATCCGTAGCTAATCCCTAGCTAACTCACCCCCTCCAAAAATTGTCGCCGGCGACCTCCTCCACCGGCCTCCGGTGGCCCCTCCGGCGACCTCCTCCGGCAACCACTTTAATATTTTTGAAAAATGGTCCTAGGAGGCCTCGAAAACGGAACATCATGGATGGTAACATTTAAACCAACCACTAGGCCATTTATCACTTTTTGATTTATTAATGTAAAACATTTTATATATACACATATTATAAAATAGCTAGGGATTTTTTCCCTAGCTAATTAGCTAGGGATTAGCTTGGAAAAATCCGTAGCTAATCCCTAGCTAATTTCCTTAGCTAATTAGCTAGGGATTAGCTAGGGATTTTTTCCCTATCTAATTAGCTAGGGAAATTCGTAGCAAATCCCTAGCTAATTAGCTAGGGATTAGCTACGGTTTTTTTCCTAGCTAATCCGTAGCAAATCCCTAGCTAAATTTTCTCGCCTTTTCGCGCCAAATTTTTTTACCAAATTAGCTAGGGATTTTATCCCTAGCTAATCCGTAGCTAATTAGCTAGGGATTTTTTTCCCTAGCTAATCCCTAGCTAATTTCCGTAGCTAAATCAGTTTTTTTTTGTAGTGTTGACAACGCAAATGGAAACGCAAATAATCGATTGATTTAAAATCAAGAAAGAATTCGCCACAAAGTGATTACCTTGATAAGAATAAATTCTTGATGCAATAGAAGAAGATAAGTCACCCTCTCCTATGGACTCTTCTTTCAGCCAAGAAGAAGAAGAAAAGCATAAAGCTCTATTCTCAAATCCAAATCTGAATACAATAGTGTTTAAATGAGTATTTATACTCCATGAGATAGGAAACCCTAAATTGCAAATGGGCTCTACTAAAATTCCATCAACTAAAGCCCAAACAAAAGTTAATATTTAAAATAAACTAATGGGCCTTTCTAACAACTCATACTTAAGCCCATAATAAAAAGATTAAATCTACTATGACAATATAAAATAGTCCAATAAAATAACATAGGCCCAAACTCACACTTAATCAAATCAACTAAACATGTTCAGGCTTAAGATAATTAACTAGATACATATTGGGCATGTTTGAAACATTGCAACCCAATTGAGTATGCATGATCTCTTGTGTCTTGATGGAGTCTTGATCCTCCATATGCTCCAACAATTTTCCCACATAAATTTGGAGTGATTCCTTGAACTTCTTAGCTCTTGATCTTGTAATTGGTCTTGGAGGTAAACTCAACTTCCTTCATGCCTTCACGCCTCATGCCTTCTGTGCTCTCATAATTTTGTATTAACACACATTGACATAAGTACAATTGAGGTGTCTACATATATACTGTACACATTGACAGCTTAGTTGACAGCCACTCTAACTACTAGATCTAACTACTCTTACAAACATTTCTCTAGAAGATACTTCTCACATGACTCTCTCTATTACCGAGAAGCGACCTAGTACTCGCGTGTTCGGAGTGCTGGGTACGTAGTACCAAGTCACTATTTTATTTTTTACACAACACAACAAATATATTTATTTTTAATTTTTTGGTGAAATATTTATTTTTAATTTAAAGTACGGTTAATATTAATAAATAATTTTTTATAATAAATTCAATTAAATTTTATTTATTAAAAAATAATTTTTTTATGAATAAAAAAATAATTTTAAATTATTAAAACAGTTGAAAAAATTCCGCAGGCTAATATGTTTAGCTTCCGGGTGAACAGTGAACACAATTCATTTAAGGGGCCGGTTTCATTCACAGTGCTAATAGTCTAATACTGATAGGGATTAGATTGATAAGATATTAAGCAGAATCGACGAGGACCAAAATGATATTTTAATTTATTTTTGTAAAAACATTGCAAGACGCCGTCGTTTTGAGTTTCATCCTCTACACCTGCTGCTGTGCGACGCTACGAGAGGTAGAGACGCAGAAATTTGAAGCTTCTCCTTCATTTCATCCTTCTAGCCTTAGGTTTCGTCTCTTGCCGTCGTGGTTGCTGCCGTGGAGGAGCGCCGCCGCCGTGAAGACTGCCTCGAACGTGAGTTGATTGCGCCGCCGTGAAGAGCTCGTGTGCCGCCGCGAAGGTAAGTGTTTTCTTCCCCCTTATATCTTCTTCTCTCATAAATTTACTTCTCTCTTTTTGAATTAGTGTATTTGTTCTTTTTTTCATTGCCGATGCGAGTAATAGGTAGTTTTTCTTTTGTGTAATATGAGTTTTAAAATCACACTACTGTCACTGCTTGTGTAATACCTGATGTTGACCTCCAGATGGATTCCGTTATTTTAAGTTATAATGTAGAGGGATTGAAAGAGCTTTTTGTAAGGATTTTTGTGCTGGTTGTGGTATATTGATTCTAAGCATTAGCCACCATGGATGTAAAAGGAGATAAGATCTTTTACATTGTAATACTGCTTCTGTTTGTGTCAATCAATTTAATATGTTGGTATATGGTGTGAAACGTAGAACAAGGAGTACTTTTCTAGGTTTATTTACATAATGTGTCATATCATTCAATATTTATTAATATGTACATCACTTGACCTTATCATATGTCTTTTTAGTTTTATTTATGCATATTCTAGTAAGGGATTTGAGGAAGAAGACATTCTGTTGTTATTTGATTTTTTTAAGTGGGTAAGCATAATTTCTTAAAAAATGTTAGAACAACAAAAACAATCAAAGCCTTTTCCCACTCGGTGGGGTCGCCTATATGGAACAAGCGATGCTAACATGTTCTGTCTTTACTGATTTCTATGGTTAGATTATTAATAGTTAAATCCATCTTAGTAGTTTCTCCTATTGTTTCCTTTGGTCTTTACCTACCTCTAATTATTGGGCAATCTTGCATATGGTCATTTCTACGTATAGGATCTCTAACGGGCTTCTTTGTACATAACTAAACCACCAAGGCATGTTTCAACTAATTTTTTTACAATAGGTGCTACCCTAACTTTCTCTCTAATGCAATCATTTGTAATGGCTAATCCTATCCATTCTAGTGTGACCACTCATCCAATGCAACATTCTCATTTCTGCCATGTTGAATTTATGCATGGTAGTTAAAGGCGCTTGCTTTGAGGCCAACATCTCTTGAACCCCAAGAGGCGTTGGCTTCATTGAGGCGCTCCAAGGCGAGCACCTCTCACGCCTTTCTTCCGCACAGAAGCATGTGCCTTAGGCGCCTGGATGAAGAGAAGGATTTGTTTTGGAAAAATCCTCCAGCCAAGCAAATTCTCAATAAAAAAAACGCAGCCCTGGCCCACCCCATTTTTATATGACTTAAAAATTAGGTCAGACTGTTTTTTAGGGTTTAGAAGAATAGTAGAAATGGGAGGGAGAAAGAAAGGAGGGAGGAAGAGAAAGATGGAGGAGAAATGGAGGGAGATGTGAGAGTAAATTTGAATATTCTATTATCAATCAAGTTTGATTACAAAATAAAGAGGGCCAAATATATATAGAGCCCAAGTCAAGAGCAATAAAGCCAAATAACAACTTCCAAGATAATAATAAAAGCAAGCATATTTTCAATAACATAATAAATGCAAACTTTCTTAGCCAAGTTAATATTTCCTGGGTAGCAATAACTCTTTTTTGCTTTCTAGAATATGTTTTCCAAGTTTTTCCATCAATATGACTCTAATTCCTTAATGACTTTGATGATTACAGTGTCTTATAACTTGAATACTTGATGATTATTATATTAGAACTTAGAAGTTAGAATAGCTAATTTATATTTTTCATAGTTCACTCGGGCATACGCCTTTCTATCACCTCTCGCTTAAGGCATTTTAGGGGGGCGCCTTTCGCCTTTGACTACCTTGAATTTATACTAATGTTGGTTTTTTATCGTCCAACATTTAGTACCATACAATAAAGTAGGTCTTATAGTTATAGCTGTGCGATAAAATTTTTCCTTAAGCTTAAATGGTACTTTTTTTTATCACAAATAACACCTGAAGGCTGAAGCCTTCCTCCATTTCATTCATATGGTTTACGTCTTCCTCTATTTCTCCATTATTTTGTATTATCGTTCCCAAATACTTAAAACATGTGACTTCTTGTATGGAGTGATTTTCAAGTTTTACCTCATCCCTAGAAAATCAACTTCCCTTCCACTAAATTTACATTCTATATACTCCGTTTTGCTTCGACTTATACGAAATCCATGTCTCCAAAATTTGTTTCCACGTTTCTAATTTTTTGTTTACTTCTTTGGAATCTCCAACCAGAGCTATATCATCAACAACAAGCATGCACCTTGGTGCTGCCTCTTGAATGTTCAGTGAGCATATCTAATACCAAATTAAAAAGGTAAGGGCTCAAAGCCAAACCTTGATGTTATCCTATGGTTATAGGGAAATCCTTCGTGGCACCACCTTGTGTTCTCACACAAGTCGTGACCCCATCATACATGTCTTTGATTGCTCTGATATAAGCCACACGTACTCCTTTCTTTTCCAAAGTCTTCAATAATACTTATTTCCGTACTCTATCATAGGCCTTTTCTAAATCAATGAAAACCATATATAGATCCCTATGACTCTATGAGATCTCTGATATCTTTCCATCAGTCTTTTTAATAGATATATCACCTATATGGTTGACCTCCCTGACATGAAACCAAATTTATTCTCTGTAATTCTCGTCTCAAACCTCAATCTCCGCTCAATAACCTTCTCCCATAACTTAGTATGGCTTATGAGTTTAATCCTCCTATAACTTGCACAATTTTGTATGTCCCCCTTGTTCTTATACACCAGGCTCAAAGTATCTTTTCTCCATTCATTCGGCATTTGGATCTCAATATCACATTAAAAAGCTTTTTTAACCAACTTAGACTTTTGCTTCCTAAACTTTTCCACACCTCAATGGGTATATATTATCAGGTCCTACTGCTTTGCCCATTATCCATTCTCCTCAATGCTTGTACTACTTCATACTTTGATAAAAACTATAATTGAGATCCTCCTCATTAGTACTTAGCTTATCAGTATGACAAGCATACATTTATCCTTCATTAAAAAGTTTGTGAAAATAATCCTTCTATCATTCTTGAATATCTTGATCCTTTACCAAGATATTACTTTCTTCATCCTTAATACATTTCACTTGCTCTATGTCTCTTGTTTTTCTCTCCTTACTCTTAGCAAGTTTGAATATTGTTCTCTCCCCATCTTTGGTTCTTAAGGATTGTATAACCCTTCATAAGCTCTATTTCTTGCCTCTGGCACTGTCCTCTTAACATCTTTTTTAGCTACCTTATAGTTCACCCAATTTGCATTATTTCTGCATGACTGCCATATTTTATATCACTCATTTATCCTTAATCTTAATTTGTACACTTGCATCCCAACACTAAGAAGTAAGATCCAAGGTAGTCAAAGGCAAAAACGCCTTAGGCGAGAGCCGATAGAAAGTCGTACGCCCGAACGAACTAAGACACTATAATAAGAAATAAATTTCTAGAATATGCTATATGAACAAACATAAAAAGATGAGAGTTTGTAGCAACATTTGAAGTATAAATTAACTATTCTAAGTTCTAATATAATAATCATCAAGTCATAAGACACTATAATTATCAAAATAATTAAGGAATTAGAGTAATATTGATGGAAAACCTTGGAAAACATATTATAGAAAAAAGAAAAGAGTTATTGCTACCTAAGAAATATTAGCTTGACTAGGAAAGTGAACTTTGCATTTATTATGGTATTGAAAATATGCTTGCTTTTATTATTATCTTGAAAGTTGTTATTTGGCTTTATTGCTCTTGACTTGAGCTCTCTATCTATATTTGGCTCTCTATTTTATGAGAATGGATCCTATGCTGTACAGCATAGAAAAGTAAGGAGAGAGAGACACACATAAGTGGGACCTATTATGTGTCACTCTCTCTCCTTACTTTTCTATGCTGTGCAGCATAGGATCCATTCTCCTATTTTATAATCAGACTTGATGGTTATAGGAATTTTCAGATTTACTCTAACGTATCACTTTATTTCTCCTTCTCCCTCTCTCTTTTTCCCTCTATCTTTCTTTCTTTCTCCCTCCCATTTCTTCTGTTCTTGGTCCTACGTTGAAGAGGTTTCTGTATGTTGGTAGAAAAGTTCTAATTGTGTCTTCTTTTTTTCTAATATTGTTTACTTAAACCTGAAAAATTGACCTAGTTTAAATCTATTAAAATATTGAGCTGAGCTTTGTTTTTTTTTTTCTCCTAGTTTAAATGAATTAAAAACTGACTTGTCATAAAAAAAAAGAATAGCATGAATGATAAACCCTATTTCAGTAAGGCGCCCAAGGCGCTCGCCTTTTTGACAGCAAAGGCGTAAGAGGCGCTTGCCTAGGCGGCGCCTTTGTGAAGCCAATGCCTCTCATGGTGTGAGAGGCGATGGCCTCAAATAGCGCCTCACCTTAGTGCCTTAGGCGCTGAGGCGAGCGCCTTTAACAAAACTGCTAAGATCCTTTCCCCTTTGGTCCAAAACCTCTTGATATGTTTTTGTTGCAACTTTCCAAATTCCTTCGGCCATTGTGTTCCACTTGTAGTTTGCATCTCCTTGTGTTTCCCAAATCCTCTCTTCCTGCATCTCTCTCTTGTGGTTCGCCTTTCAAATGCCACCACCTTATTCTAGGGCTTGGTCTTTGATTGTTCCTTTCGACTCTACCCTTAACATGAACGTCCATAGCCAATACCCTATGTTGTATAGTTAGGCTCTCCCCAGGATTGAGTTTGCAATTGGTGCAAAGTTTTCTATCTGATTTCCTTGCGAAAAAAGAAATCGATTTGGGAACATGTCACTCCACTCTTGTATGTAATTAGATGGTCTACCCACTTTTTAAAACACGTGTTTGCTATAATTAGGTTAAAAGCTAAAGCAAAATCTAAGATTGTTTTACCCTTTGCAACCTCTCTGATGCCATATCCTCTGTGATAACCTTATTATCCTCTAGCTTTACTCCCCACATGCCCATTTTGATCTCCTCCTAAGAAAATCTTTTCCCCTAACAACATTCCCTGTATTAAACCTTCTAAATCCTCCTAAAATTTAAGCTTATGTTGTTCTTCTAATCCTATTTGCACTGCGTAGGCACTAATAACATTAAAGGTCTCTCGATCCACTACAAGCTTTAGAACAATTATCCTATTTCCAATTTTTTTATATCTACTACTTTGCCCCTCCACTTTTTATCTATAATTATACCTACTCCGTTCTTGGCTTTGGACTTGCCCACGTACCAAAGCTTAAAACCTGAAGTGTCTAATTCTCTAGCCTTATCTCCTACCCATTTAGTCTTTTGTAAACACGTTGCATTTATCTTTCTCCTTATCATAGTATCTACTATCTCCATCAATTTACAATATTCCAAGTCCCAAAGCGTATCCTACTCTTATTGACTAGCATCTTTACCCACACCTGTCCACGAAAATTTGAGAACCCTTGCTTATTTTTCACTACATCCGGGCTTTGATGTAGCGACTCTTGCTCATTTAACACCGTACTCGAGCCATACAGTGCGTTGCTTCCCGGCAATGACCTAGCAATAACATGTTTACGTCATTGATCCATATTCATAAAGATTCGACAAAGTTTTATGTTGACTGTCGACTACCTAACACAACCCTCCTCTTTCATCCGAGCTTTCTTAAAAAAATGTTAACTTTATTTAAATCTATATGCTGTTAATAGGAAAGTTAAGTGTAAAATCCGTTCATGATTTGTAGGACTCATGGGGTGATGAAGGACCGCATAAGGGCGTAACTTTGGGGGACTTGCCCTTGGCCTTAGGTAAGGACCTAGGTTGCCTACATACTCTATGAAGGGATCAAAGTCTACGTAGTTCGAGTTAAGGGGACCGCAAGGTCAAGAGTTTACCTGTGATAGTTTGGTTGTAGGCCAAGGATGATGGGGTGAGCTAGTCACCGGAGTGAGAGAGCCGAGGGTGGCTTGATGGAGGCAGCCGAGGTGCCTTGAGCAGAGGGAGCACTCTAGGGTGAGGGCTGTGATCCTGGAGGTCAAAGGCTCACGTAGGGTTAGAATGACCTAGCAATAACATGTTTACGTCATTGATCCATATTCATAAAGATTCGACAAAGTTTTATGTTGACTGTCGACTACCTAACACAACCCTCCTCTTTCATCCGAGCTTTCTTAAAAAAATGTTAACTTTATTTAAATCTATATGCTGTTAATAGGAAAGTTAAGTGTAAAATCCGTTCATGATTTGTAGGACTTATGGGGTGATGAAGGACCGCATAAGGGCGTAACTTTGGGGGACTTGCCCTTGGCCTTAGGTAAGGACCTAGGTTGCCTACATACTCTATGAAGGGATCAAAGTCTACGTAGTTCGAGTTAAGGGGACCGCAAGGTCAAGAGTTTACCTGTGATAGTTTGGTTGTAGGCCAAGGATGATGGGGTGAGCTAGTCACCGGAGTGAGAGAGCCGAGGGTGGCTTGATGGAGGCAGCCGAGGTGCCTTGAGCAGAGGGAGCACTCTAGGGTGAGGGCTGTGATCCTGGAGGTCAAAGGCTCACGTAGGGTTAGATGAATAATGGAAGGATGGAGGCCTAGAAAGTAGGAGAGAATATATCTAGAAGGTTGCGAGGCACTCAAGTGTCCGAGTAGGTTAAGAATGAGTTGGCTTGCTTAGGGTTTTGTGTAAATGGGGTATTTATATCAAGGTAGCTGGGCTAATGGGCCTTGGGTCCCCTTGGAGGGCGGTTTAGAGGTCCTATAAGTTGGTCATGTGGTACAGAATAGAGCCACATATGTCCAATACTTTCCAGTTAAATTACTACCAATTTAACTATGGAATTTGGGGGTTTTTCCATCTGTATATTCTACTTAAGATGGTGTTATGAGCTTTTTTGCTTTTTCAATCTTTGTATTTATTTTTTTCTAATTTTTACTGTTATTTTGATCGGAACCCATGGAACGCGCGGGGGGAGGGCCTCTCCCTTGCAGGGATTGGGAATGAGAAACAGGAACGAGAGCAGTGAGGCACTCCGAGTCTTTTCCCTGCCCCTGTTGCCATCCCTAGTCTGATTTTTATTTGGTTATGAGCAGCTAAAGGCTAGCCTGAGAAGAAATAAGGAAATATTTCATTTTACTACGGCTTACTTATAAAACTGTTATATCAATATTAAAACATAAGGAAATACTCATAAATTTTGATGAAAATGAAAACATTTAAATTTTAATTCATTTTTGAAACTAAGAAATTTTTTGCAAGTCAATTACATTGTCTTTTACTATTAAATTTAATTGGGATTAGCTGTTTTTGCTTCAGTCCAAACTCCAAAATTTAAGGGGTATTTTATTATGTTTTAAAATTGCCGTACAAATTCTGTAAAGCAAACGTACTTCTGTCATAAAAGTTTAGGGTCATTATTCATTTTGTCCTACAAAAATTCTCCATGTCATTCTGAACCCTAATTTTGTCAATAAGATTAACAAAAATTGACAGTTGATATACGTGGACTTTCAATGGTCATTATAGCATGTTGAGGTGGATTATATACTGCTTACATGAATATCATACTACCTAAATTCATAACCCTGGCCTGCCTGTGGCTCATGTCAAGGGAAAGTGAAATTTTTAGAAACTGCTACTTTCAGGACTAAGTTTATAAGATTAGATAGTCTAATACCTGCGTATGATTTGCCTCAACTTACTGTAATGATAACCAATTCACATGTAACAACGCACTATCTTTTTATGAAATACAAGTCGATGACAACACGTTATTTTTTATTTGTTGCTCATTGGTTTTGATTGAATATAACTCATTTAGGAGGCATTTGGTATTTAGACATCTTAATTCCCCAAGGTACTTGGGAATCTATCCATAGAAAAATTTATATCAAGATATATGAAAAAAATTCAGTATTCCTAAGCTGTTCAGGACACGTACAATACCAAAATTCCAAAATTTGAATTTTTTAGCAAAAATATCATATAATCAATTTCCAAGTATTTGGGAGAATTAAAATTTTCATGTACCAAACTTCTCCTTAACAGCTTTATGAGTTTTGCACATGTAACTGGTGAAGAAATATCAAAAGAGTATTTTATATATATTTGGTATTGTTTCAAAAGTATTTTTGAGACTTCCTGTTGGAATATCATTCTACGTGTTAACTCTTAATAATTTCAAGTTTATTGACCCCTTTATGTGTTTTTTTACACTTGTGACTTCGAAAATCTTGATTAAATTTAAAGGTAAGGGATGTAATATTGTCTACTAGAATATCTGAGTTCCCAATATAAACTCTTCACGATTTCTTTAACCAAGTATATGGAAACTTTATGGGTACTGCTTCACATATGACTTTGATAAAACTGGTTAAATTTGAAAGCAAAGGATGTTATATTATATGTGTTTAGTACTTTCATTTATTTTTGAACTTACTATGATGATTTTGTCTTCTTTTATGAAATAATTTGAGGAGAATGTTGATATAAGCATATTCTCTGGTGTGTATTATCATATGTGTATAATTTCTTGTGAGTTGTGATTTACTGCCCAATCTTGTAGAGTCTCACAATTTTAGTTAAAGAAAGTGATTCTAATTTTTGAAAGCACTAACATCTTGTTAAATTCTTTCAGGGGTTGAAGCATCTAATAACAAGTTAACTGAGCAACCTTCCCCAACGTTTTGATTCCATGAGTGATCTTGATTGAACAAAAACATGAGGTTTACTTCCCTTTCTAGATTAATTCCTCGTCGCACTCTGCGTAACAAAGTTGAATCACAATCTCGTGCCTTCCAACCTGATTTCGTTCCCAGAGATCCGAAGGCCAAGCCAAGAAGATACAAAATTCCTCAGTTTTATGATCCATATGGCCCCAGACCTCCACCCTCAGAAAAAGTTGTTCAGCTTGCTGAACTTATTGCAGCACTACCTGATGAAGAACGTCGCCAAATCATGCCTACTTTGGCAGAAAGATTAAGGCTTCCAAAGATGCAGCCAATTTCAACAGAAGGCATGGACTTGGCTTCTCCAGGCGGCACGGCCGGACCAAAGGCGGAGGAGAAAAAAGCAGAGAAAACAGCTTTCGATGTCAAGTTGGAAAAATTCGATGCTGCTTCGAAGATCAAGGTGATCAAGGAGGTCAGAGCATTTACCAACCTGGGATTGAAAGAGGCCAAAGATCTTGTTGAAAAGGTACCAGCCGTGCTTAAACAAGGGGTCACAAAAGAGGAAGCGAATGAAATAATAGAAAAAATTAAAGCTGCTGGAGGAGTTGCAGTCATGGAGTAAAAGGATTGGTCATGATCTGACCTCTTTCTAGAGGTCTGATGTTTTTTCTTATTGGATTGCTACCTTTATATGGCACATGTTCTTTTTGAATGAGCGGATAGAAGAATAATCTGAAAGCCTAATTCACATTGTGGGTTGAATTTTTATGTTGGAGTCGATTTTGTTAAATTTTGTGGGTCAATTACTGAATCACTTGTAGCATTTTTTTGGGTCCAATCTAATGTTTATTATTGTCCAAAAGTACGCATATTTATCTAGATAAGTAAAAGAAGAAATTTTTTTTTTTTTAATTTCTAAAATATACCTCTACTAATTACTCATGATTTAATATTTATAATATGCACGTATTACTTTTTTTATCTCTGAACTATTGGTCAAACCAAGGTAATCAAAGGCGAAAGACGTCCAAAGGCACCAAGCTCCTAAAACGCCTTAGGCGAGATGCGATAAAAAGGCGCACGTCCGAGCAAATTAAGGCATTATAATAAGAAAAAAATTTTAGAATATACTATATGAACAAACATAAAATTATGAAAGTTTGTGACAACATTCAAAATATAAATTAACTATTCTAAATTCTAATGTGAAAAGTATCAAGACACTATAATCATCAAAATCATTAAGGAATTATAATTTGTAACAAAGCTTCTAATAACTTAAGCTAGGAGAAAGACACACCTAGCCCACTACCATTGAACTCTACAGCATGACACATGTTTTGACCTATTTTCCACAACCCATTACCATGAATTCTACAGCTTGACAGTTGACACATATTCTTCTGACTCATTTTCCTTAACCTACTATCATAAACTCCACTCATGACACATGTTCTGAGTACTGACTGACTTTCCAGTCTACTATCTTGAACTTTACCCCACGTTCTCACTCATGTTCCCCACTACTCCGTATCATTTACTTATTTAATTCATGCTATTTAAAAACTTGACTTGTTATCCAAAAGAAACAGAACAACACTGCACACTTGATATTTCAGTGAGGCGCCTAAGGCGCTTGCGTTTTGACAGTGGAGGCCATCACCTCTTTGAACCTGACACTTCTCAAGGTTTAAGAGGCGTTGGGCTAGAAAAACGACTAGGCGAGCGCCTTTAACTACAATGGATCAAACTACTATATAGTCATTGAATTTTGAAAATAGATTATTTGATCCTTGTTTTTATACTCTTGTAAAAACAGGGATCAACTACTTAGTCCTTGGAACATTACCTGTTAACTCACTGCGTGACATAGCCGTTATGTGCTGACGTGACACCATGTTGCCACCTCACCTTGCTACGTCATCTGAATATTTATAAGTAATATTAAATAATTGTATTAGTTAAATGTGACAACATGGTGGCAAATACAGAGACTAGTATTACTTTTAAATATTTAGATGATGTAGCAAGGAGAAGGGGTAACATGGTGGCAAATTAACAGCGTCACGTCAACACATAACGGCTATGTCATGCGATGACTTAACGGATAACATCTTAGGGACTAAATAGCTGCCATGAGTGTAAATTCAAGAACTAAATAGTCTATTTCTAAAATTCAAGGACTAAATAATAATTTGATCAACAATTCAAAAATCAAACATAGTTTACCTCTTATAATATGTTATTTACTTCTTGAAAGATTATAATCTATTAAAAAAAGGAAGGTACATGGCAAAGGGCAGAAGGTTGCATAGGTCACACTCCCAAAGAAGAGGCTGACGTGGGAGAGATGGCCATTCAAAAGATTGATGTGCAAGAAATAAATACCTTCAAAGGATAATCACACTTATGTTAAAGGCTTCAAGGTGAATGTGAGGTGAGGAGTTGTAGCATTAGAATCTAGAGTCCATAGTGAAGTTGCAATTGAATATTGTGAATCATGATAGGCGTTGCATTTGATAGACTATATCTGTCTGAACTTTGAAGACTTACAAGAGAGGATTTAAATATGGACGTAAGCCTTTTATAAGACTTGATGGGTGTATTTTTTTTCTCACAGGTATCTTATGCGTGCTGAGCGCAATCAAATTAATATAAATAGTTTATTTTTCTATTTTCAATTAAACATAAATTTGAGTATAAAGCAACTAGGTTTGAACTCACAAGAATTGAGAGATTTCTAGAACTTTTTTTTAAATAACCAAAACGTAGTAAAAAAGAGTTTAAGGTAGCCAATGGGAGTTTTGAAGTTGGTTAAACAGAATTAAAATGAAAATTAAAGTAAGCGCGAATGATAATGAGTGTGATCAAATCTTAAGAGTTTCCAAGGTTATGATTAATGCTAACACTTTAATTATGTTATTTGGTTCTTTTTAACAATCAAATTCAAGATAGCGATATTAATCTTAGTCCTTTATATTGTTGTATAGTCTGTCGATCCTATATAAGCCCTAACTCAATATTAGTCATCTCATATGTCTATGCAGAAAATCAAATATAGAGTTGCATTCATTTAATGAAGCTAATTTTGACTCTGTTAAGCCCTTAGGTATATGTCTATCCTTCGGGTAAATCTAAGCAATTATCCGATTAATTAACCTAGATCTAACACTATTCAATTTTAGGACTAAATCTAGATGCTTCTTTCAAGGTCAACTAAATCCTCCAAATTACCCTAACTAGCAAGACAATCAGAGTTTAAGCATAAATTGAATAAATATTGAATACATTGAATTCAACTATAAAAATTGTCAAACAAAAATAATATCCATGGTAGAACACCATAACACTAGGATAGAAAAGCTTAGCCTAGCATTGTCAAAATCACAATTCTAGAAGTAAACATCAGTACAATCACTAAGAGAAGGGCAAAAGAAGAAGGAAAGCGTAAATCAACTCCTTGCTTGCCTCCAGATCATGAAAATTGCTCCAAGAACTCGTTTCTCTCGCACCCTAGCAGACCTTCAACCTCATAACTCAATTACGGCTTCCAATATGTGCGATCGTGGAGTAAAACGCATTTTATATTAGTGAATTCGCGAATTTCCCATGCTGCCCCTGCGAAATGCTGCTGCAACATCATATAGGTGCCGCTGCAGCAGCAACATTCTGTTTCTGCTATCTAATTCTTCAAATTTTTCCCCAAATGGCGCTACAGCACCATATGAGTGGTGCTGCCCCACTTTCTGTTTCCATTATGCTAATCTTGCTCCCTTTTGCTTCTCAACCCTCCCTAACTTTCCAATTGCATTGAACCTTGTTGCTTTGCACCTTTCATACCTGAAAATAAGAGCATTGCATTAATGATCAATCGAGAGTCATCAAAACTCATTCGAAGCAACTCGAATTCACTAAAAACTTGTTAAGATCATGCAATAGTCCACTAAGCATCTAAATATCATTAAATGCATTGAAAACTCACCATAACGTAGCTAAAGGACAAGTAAATCACTAGAAAAGAATGAATTGAATGCCTAAATAACTCTATTTTATAGAGTTATCAACACCCCCAAACTAAAGTTTTTGCTCGTCTTCAAGTAAAGTAAAATAAACTCATGTAAATGATTAGGTGCAAGTTATGATTTTCACGAAATGTTCAAGAGTGACGGCATTCTTCCCTCGGCTACCATATCTTTCTAGCAGTAAACATAATTTCACATACTCCTGCTCAACAATGCAAAGACCCATAAATAGGGAAAAATTTTCATGCCTACTTCTGGAGTGTGTGTGTGAATAGCTAGAGTTATTTCCTACATGTCTCGTCGGTCCAGTCTAACGTCACCTAGACTGTCTAATTATCTCATGTATAAGACTTCATATGCTTGTCCTTCTATCATCTCTCAACTAATGTGGACATCACATAAATTTAGGATATTTAAGACTTTTCAGGCTTGTAATGTGGCCAAGGGTTTGGGCTAAACAACACGAAAGGAATAGGATTTCAAACAGATTCAAGAGTTAACCATTTTTCTTTTAAAGCACAAATTGCCACGCGGGAACTTTTCGTTTCCACAAGTACAAGATACTCCTTCTCTTTGCACCTTTAAACTTTTCATATATCATTCATTTTTTTTTTCGTTACTTGTAGCTGGTACCTTTTCTTTCTTGCTTCCACCTTTTTCCTTGTTGCACAGTCACTGACTATGCCTTTTTTTATTCTTCCTTCACTCTCCTAGCTAGGCGCGTGCTTTTACTAACCTCTTGAAGGGTGTGTTCTTTGTTTTTCGGGAGGCTCGTACGGCTATTAAAAAAATTGTGCTTTTTCTCATTAGGCTAAAAAATAGGGTGCTAAGGATTGAGTGATTATAGGTAGACTTAGAAGGCTCAAACGCGAAAAGAATTACCTAAATCATCTCCCTAATTCATGCAATGTCTAGAGACAAGTTCTAGAGTCCTATGGTTGAGATAATCATGCAACCTAAGTTAAAGTAATGCTGAATAAAAGTAGAGTTTTCCATCAAAGGCAAATGAAAGAAATGTGGTTAATGTCCTCACTAGGGTGCAATCAATCTAGAACCCACGGGAAGCACATAAGCACCACAATCAAGCTCAACGGACTAATTTTTCAACCTGAACAAATAAAAGCAAAAATTTGAGAATTCTGATATCTTAAAAAAATTTCTTATTTACTAACCTCCCGGGCTTCAAAAGCTAGAGGGTGGCATTGGCATATCCAATAGATTTCTTCAACTCCGACAGGCTGTGGTACATGACTCCATTAATGGTTCCATTATATTTGGGCCCTTGCCTCTATAGCATCCACTCTCTTCTGTAGGTAGTCGACTTTCATTCTAATCTGCTGTAATTCAGTCATCACCTCACGATGGTTTGCTGCAATCAACTCTTGTTGCAATTGGTAATGTGCAGTCGCCATGTTCTGCTGCTCCCGATGATTTCTATCTTGTCTCTCAAATAGCTCCCTAATCCAGGGATCCTGAGGAGTTTCAAATAGTTCCGTCCCCCGTTCAAATACTACAGTGGTCGTCTTGGAATAGACATTGCTATAGCGCTTTTGAGCCTTGGGTAGGCAAAATGACTTTTATCCCAAACTCGATATGCCGATCTCTTTCTTGGCCTAGATGCCATACATGAAAATAAACACAAGATAATATGTCAGTTGCAAATTAAGGTGTTTAAACAGGCTAAAGTCACCATTCCAAACTTATTACTTAACAATGATCATGGTGGGGTGGGGTGGTGTAGTCAATGAGGAGTAATAATAATCAAGGTAAAGCATGATGACAATTAAACAGGGCAAGCAAGGTAAACATTGTAATTTTTGTATTTCAAAGTGAGATAGTATGAACAATGCAAAAAGAAAAGAAAATAAAAATTTGTCACCGTGCATGTCCACCCAACAGAAGTTGTCAAATTACCTAGCCACATTGATTTAAACTCAAGCCAAATTCACGGAGTACCCATTTTAACACAAAGAGGACACAGATTAGCCCCATCATCAACAAAATACAATTCATGGCACTCCTACACCTTTATGAATTTCAATGATGGTCTAGATTCCATTATACTCAGCATACATGTGATATTCAGGACCTAAATACTTCAGAGATGGTTCCAATATCATAGTAGTAATGTTTAGAACCGAGAACACATACCTGGAGCATAGATGTATGCAATACAAGCGAGCATGTAGCGATGAAGCACGATGAAATGTTCAAAACAGACCCAAAATCGCAAAAACACACCCAAAATCAAATGCCTTCGCCCCACAAATTTGGGGAAAAAAAAATGATGCAACACAAGCAAGAATGCAGTGACGTAGCATGGTGAAAAAAGAAAAAAAAATTGCATAAGACCAACCCCAAAATCGAATGAAAAGGATACCCAACATCGGGTGATTTCACACATGTTAATTTCAATCAATCACAACATTTTAAGATGAAGCGTTAAAACCAGACTGAAAACCGAGTGGCTTTACCTCACTATTTCGAATTCAGCATCTCAAGCATTCAAGATAGATTTCATAGCATGAAGATAACGATTAAGAATCCGGGAACGTACCTTGATTAGTGATTTAGGCAAAATAACCAAGAAACAGTGAGTGAGAAGTCGAACAGGCCCCAAATCACGCTACAGCTCTATAGAGTGGCAAGACTTGCGCGTCTGAAGATGATTAGAAGATGATTATGGATTTAGGGGTATGGTGTATGGATGCTTGGGTTTGGCCGAATAGGACATGTTTGGTTTCAGAATTGAGGTGAGAGGATCAAAGTTACACTGTACTTTTAAATATTAAGAATCTTTAAATGAAATGAAGGATAAATTTATTTTAGTTGAAATGTTCATTTTGGTTTTTTATGTTTCACTCAAGTTTAAAATTGGTCCTTTATCTTTCAAAAGTTTTATATTGGTCCTTTATGTTTTTCAAAAGTTTTATATTTGTCCTTCAGGTTTCATTAAAGTTCTATATTGGTCCTTTATGTTTCATTCAAATTCTATATTGGTCATTTATATTTCATTGAAGCTCTATATTGGTCATTTATGTTTCATTGAAGTTTTATATTAGTCCTTTATGTTTCATTAGAGTTTCATATTAGTCCTCTAAGCATGGTTTTATTTTTTTCCTTAAACGACGTTGTTTGGGTGTTTTTGGTGTGTCTAAGGACACGTCAGCTATCTGATACACATAGAAGAGATTATGTGTCCACCTTGGCACGCCACGTCAGGAGTTAATTTAAGAAATTGACGGATTTGGACGGAATGACCAATTTAGAACTTCTGGGAAACATAAAGGACTAATTTGAAATTTGAGTGAAACATAGAGGACCAAAACGAACATTTGACCTTTATTTTAAAATGAAGGGCAAAAGTGACTTTTTAGACTCTGTCTCATAGTTGTCAAACTCGTGAGGTGACTGTTAAACTCGTCCGAGTCTACGTTTTTACCCTCAAAGTTAACTTGCTTATAAACTCGAAATCAAGTAGACTCGATGAACTCGGGTAGAATCAAGTAAACTGGGGTAGACTCGCGAGTTTGACAGAGATTTTATGATTTTGTAATTTGACATGAAAAATGCCCATTTTTTTTTTCTTGTTCAAAGGCCCATACTGTATGGGCCTTTAATTAAGTATGGAAATACATTTAAATATGTTGAAATTGGTTTATTTCATCATGTATGTATTGAGATTTGGGTTGCAAATGTAATGTACATAAGGAGGAACTTGATTTTACTCTTTTGTCACTCGTTTTGAAATGCACTTATGTAGTTAAATATGGAAATTGATGATTTGATTTGGTATATTAATTAGGTACTTATGCTATAAAAATATTAATAGGTAATACATATATAATGGCATAGGTAATCTACGGTAGGTAAACTCTTACGATTCTACGATACGAGTCTACCATTCCTCCATAAGTTTACTTAAACTCTAGAATTTGACAACCTTGCTCTACCTAATCTCGATTTCCATTCCCATTCTCTCATCCAAATTCTACAAACCAAACATGGCCCTTAGGGTTTAGTGGGGAGTATCCGAAAATGAGAGAAAATTAGAGAGGGACTGGCTCGATAGATTTAAGCGATGTTGCAGCACAAGTTTTTGTCCATGTATAACACTTTCCAATTATTATTATTATTATTATTATTATCATTATTATTATCACTTTTGAAATCTTATTTTTCAATATATGGCAAACGCACTATTTACGCCCCAATTCGCCCTTAGGGACGACGAGCTGGACATTTTTATCCCAATTCACCCTCCCTAAGGGCGAGTT
The DNA here is from genome assembly GCA_014851425.1 of Senna tora. Lineage (NCBI taxonomy): Eukaryota > Viridiplantae > Streptophyta > Magnoliopsida > Fabales > Fabaceae > Senna > Senna tora. The sequence continues at coordinate 34,835,595 of CM026261.1, forward strand.
GGGAGTCAACGCCAAATGTTCCCAATTCTCCATTAGAAAGGCGAATTAGCTGCATTGGACAACCAAGCCTATGTGGTAAGCTGACGTGCCCAATTCACCCTCCTAACGACGGATTGGGAACCACAAGAAATCTACATTGTTTGACTTGACACCTCACTGGACGTTGCAGATCATGGAAGATTTGACAAGATTCTTCACCCCAACGGCGAATTAGAGTTCAAAAATTGCTGCATTAAATCTGCACCTCTCCCTCACTCACTCACACTCCCACTCCCTCACTCATTCACACTTCCATCTCCCACCTCCCTCTCCTTCACTCATACTCCCATCTTCCTCTTCCTCATACACACTCTCATCTCCCACTCTCTCATTTTCATTCACGCAAACCACTCTCTCCCACATTCACACTCTCATATTCCTCTTCCTCATACACACTCACGTCTCCTTCACCCTCACCCACACTCACACTCACACTCACATAATCCTTTCATCATCTCATCGTCTCCTTTCTTATCATCATCATGCATGTGTGGTGGAGTTCCAACATCCATTCTCAGGAGAAAAGAAGCCAGAGTCTGCCTGCCCGGACCTAACCTCTGCTTAGACTCCGAACGCACTTTGCACTATTACACCACCTTTAGGTCATGTCTCATTTGTCTCTACTTTGAATTTAGGATTTTTAGCCTGACTAAGGCCCGCCTGACCTAGGAAATCCGAATGTAAACATTTTGCTTACCTTCAGCCTAACTAAGGCTAGCCCGACTGAGGCTGCACGAATGTAACCATTTTGTTTATTATTAAAAGTACTTCTTTCCAACTAGAGACAAGACTTCAACTTTGCAAAGTACTCGCGTAAGTCCTGCCACAGGACAATGGGCTCGACTGCCCTAAGAAACGCTAAGCGCCCCCAGGGCCAAGCTAAAATTTCCCCCAGTAGCGCGGTAAAAAACCCCTTGGGTGCGAAAACCACAAAACGAACGTTCGACAAACCATGCTAGCACATCGCATACAAACCGTCCTTATCACACGGTACTCATGCAAAAATCTTTTTACCCAGACGTAAAGAGATAACTACGAAAAGAGAAACTGCATACACGACTTTTTGCCCAGAAGTAAAAAGGAAAGCAGGAGAAAACTCTTTGCAAGAAATCATTCTCATTGGATGCCAAAAATGAGAGGGCGTCCGCCCATTACAAAGGTAAACACCCTAAAAATTACATAAACATATTTTTGGGCATCCCCAAGATCTACAAAGGTCTCGGTCCTAGCAGGCTCCGCATGACCAACGCCTTCCGACGACCCCTGCCTGGTCGCTTCAGCTAGCTGCTGAGAAGTAGGTCCAATCCCTAAGGCTCGCCCGTCGATTCGAGACAACACCTGGTGCTCCACCAGGCGGTCGGTCAGCTGACGAAGAAAAGCAAGATTCAACCGGGGGCCGACCGCAAAGCTCACCTTCGAAAAACTCCAAGGCAGGATGCAAGGAAGTCACCCACTCCGTTGGAAATCTCTCCCCACGGAGACGCTCGAGCTGCTCGACCGCCAGAAGCATGTCGTACATCCTCTGTGTAGGCAACTCTCCCTGAAGAACAGCAACATCGGCAACCTTGTCCTCGGCTGCTAGCTGACCAGAAAGTTTCTCAGTAGCGCGAGCCTCCGCAGCCCGCAAAGCTTCGCGAAGTGAATGCAGCTCCTGCTGACGCCTCTCAGCGTCATCTCAACAGGCGGCCAGCTCCCTTCGAGCCCTCTCCAACTCCGAGCGAAGGAGCGCGACCTCGAAAGGGTGACCAGCTTCAGCCCTAAAACGGGCAACCTCGTGAGTCAAGGACTCAACCTTGTGTCCCTGGTCCTCACACTCCAACTTCTTTGCGGACAGCTCACCACGCACATCCGCCAACCTCTTCTGGGAGACCTTTAGAGCCTGGCTCTTGGAGGACGCAACACCGGTAAACTGATCACGGTCGCTACGAACCTACCCCTACAAAGAGACAAAAGTTAGAAATGCAAAGAATATGCCAAGAAATGCAACACCAGGATGAAAAGGCTCACCACACGCTTCTCCCACTCAAAACCAGTCTGGTGGAAGTCAGCCAACACTTCAGCAACCCGGCTGAAGCCTCGTACGGCAAGATTCAGGGGAGAAGTGTTCAGCCCCCTGGCTTCCCTCTCCCGCATCTCCACGGGGAAACGCCTGCCCAGTGCCACCAGCTCAAAAGATAATCCCCCCTCCGGTGGCCCAAGGGATTCAGAAGGGCCGGCGCCCAACTCAGGAACAAGATCTCTCGTGGCAGCCGCTTGACTCGCCACTACATTCCCTCTATCTGAGAGGGCTTTGGCCTCCACGGCCGCATCGCAAGACTCCGCGACTTCCTCAGCCGCAGGTTCGCCCGCCGCAGTCTGCGGCACGGGAGAGTCTCCAATAGACTCCTCAACGATCACCCTGGCCCTCTTCGCAACAGGCTGATCGACCCTCTCGACGGGGCTGAGGATGGGAGGAAAAGTGGATAGAATCACCCTCATGGGTGATTAACGAACAGGAGCGGAAGCAGTAACAGAGGTAGGAACAGAGGCAGGAACAGCAACTCCCACTGGAGCCTCCACCTGTACATTCCCCCGGTCAGTACTCCACCGTGCGATTTGCGGAGACAACCGCAACTCCACACCGGCAGGCCGCTTCTTGAGCCCTCCTTCTCTGCCCTTGGACAACTCCGCCGCAGTGGCTCCTCTCCTTTCCCCCTCCCGGGGTTCACTCGCACTAGCTTTCCTGTCTTTCCTCTTCTCCCTCGGAAGAACCTCCTGACGACGCTCCTTCTCGGAAGACGGAGGCACGGGAAGCCGTCCTTCCCTCTCACCACCAGCAGGTATCACAACGGGGACATCGGCGACTACCTCCAAAGACAAGCCCTGTTGACCATTCTTCCTCCCCCTACTCCGACCGGCGTCGCGGGTACAGCTCAGAAGAGGAGGAGGAGGGGAAGAGGAAGGAAGATCTTCGAAGTCAGTGAATTCAAAGGGGTAATAGCTATAGTCATCACCTCCACCAGCCATTGCGAAAACTCGACAGAAGCAAGAATCAGAAAAGGGCAAAGCAAAGGTAGGGAAAGCAGAGGCAATGGAGAAAGGTGAATGCAAATGTAAAGTCACAAACTTTCAAACGTTGGACATTTATAGGGTACCAGAGGCGCGACGATTCAAAAACATCGACCCCCTCGTATCCCGCAACGGATAAAATCTATTATCCTCTACAATCAAGCCCAGCTGCAACCGTTAACTTCAACCGCACACGTGGAAGGAAAGGATGGATGGGATGCACAGCCAGGGCAATGGAGACGCAAAGACTGAAAAGCCTCCGAGAACCCAAGAGTCGCCTCGAGACACCTGAGGGCCTTTTCGGAAACTCTCTACCCAGGCTAATGATGGCTACCCTCAGAAATGAACCCGCATTTAATGAAGGAGAAATGACGACAAAACACTTAAATGACAGCGGCACCCGTTCAAACTCTGACGCTTGGCACCTGCGGAAAAACCCGCTCCTTCAACAAACGACCTTCAGCAAGAAATCCACCATCAGCCACTGACCACGGACGAACATAGCCAGAGGAGAGCCTTTCAAAATGACCAAACGACCCTTGACCTTTGGATTTCTCCCACCAGCCCACAAAGGGCATTTCGGGAAATGCCCCTCTGAGCAATGATGACTCCACCTCGATAAGTCGCGTACCTCTTGCAGAGACAACTCAAAAACTTGCTGAGGAAGCCAAACACGCAGCCATCCAAAACAGGGCACGTGTCCTCTCCAAGATGTCTCCTTTTCCACTGAACGGTACGAGAGAACCTACTCCGCGCGTCGGACGACCACCTTCTATAACCGCGACTCAAAGCGGACGAGTTATTCCACGGGTAAAGGCAACGAAAAATTTCTAAGTATCTTACAAACAAGGGAACTTAAGTCCACGGGCGCTCGACACCCGTAGACTTGGGGGACTTATGTAACTACGGAATATTCCACCTTGGGACACGTGGCACTAACGTTCTAGAAGCCCGACCTCAGCACCTGCTAGGGACACTTGGCATCACTCATCTACTAGTTACATGGCCCTTACCCACGTCACCTCACGGAGCATCCCCTCAACTAGACGTGGGAACTCCACAAGCCTCGTGGGACGACCCACGTCCCACGAGGTCGTGGGTCAAGCACGATCTCCCCACACTCGAGTATAAATAGACCCTCACTCGGGGGACTAAGCAATGGATCTAATTCCAACAGCACAATACGCAACCTGAAGGATTACCACACCTCTTCTGTGATATCCCATATAATCTCTCGGTAACCTGAGATACCTCACGCAATCCCTCTACACACCACGAGCTCCGTCGCAGGCCCCCATTCCGGCCAACCTCCGACTAGCCCACTCCCGTCCCGGGGTACACCATTTACAGGGTTTCTAGCAGCCCTCAGAGACCATAGCTCTCTCCCACTAAGGCAACCTCCTAAGAGCGGCTCGCCCGCCCGGAGTACCTTAGGCACGTCTTAGCCGCACACTGCCCAATACAGGTAACAACCTCGCCTAACAACTCCTATAGACGTCAGCTTGACGAACTACGTGGACTTTGATCCCTCCCGAAGGGTACGTAGGCACCTAAGGACAAGTCCCCCCAAGGTTAAGACCCCTTGCGGTCCTATTCTCAAATTACAATTGTCTGAGCCAAAAATGAAAGCTACAGTAATAATTATGTTGATTAGTAAATAACTATTATAAAACTAATATTATTAGTTATTAAATTCTATTAATTAATAATAATATTAAATATTCGTAAATAATAATAGGAATTAATTTTGATATAGTAAAAAAAATTTTATTAGTAAATAATATAACTAAAAAATTACTTATTTTTCAAATGAAAAAATTTTATATTAGTAAATAATAAAAGTAAAATTAGTAATTAAGTGTGAAATAGGAAAATTTATTTATTACTAAATAATATTACAAAATAAATTTTAGATAAGTAAATAATGATAGGAAATATTTGTAAATAATATTAATAATTAATTTTGAACAAATATTTACTTTTTAAAAGAAGAAATTTATATTATTAAATAGTAAACTAAAATTAGTAATTAATTGTGATGATATAGAAAAATTTATTTATTACTAAATAAATTTTAGATAAGTAAATAATGATAGGAAATATTTGTAGATAATATTAATAATTAATTTTGAAATAGTAAAAATTATTTTTTTAGTAAATAATATTAGTAAACAATTATTTATTTTTTAAATGAAGAAATTTTATATTAGTAAATAATAAAGTAAAATTAGTAATTAATTGTGACATTGGAAAATTTATTTATTACTAAATAAATTTTAGATAAGTAAATAATAATAGGAAATATTCGTAAATAATATTAATAATTAATTTTGACTTAGTAAAAATTTTGTTGTTAGTAAATAATATTAGTAAACAATTATTTATTTTTTAAATGAAGAAATTTTATATTAGTAAATAATAATATTAAAATTAGTAACTAATTTTGACCTAGAAAATTTTACTTTTTACTAAATAATATTACTAAACAAATATTGGTGACCAATAATTATTTTTGGTACTAAATAGTGGTGAAAATTTTTATATGTGCAGCGGGCTTTGACCTCCAATTTCCACCCGCGTCCAGATTCGAATGTTTCGAACATGTGAGGTAAGACTGTTAATAACTGTAGTCATTTTACCATAACTGCTTTGATTAGTGTTGTTCGTCTTGTGGTCCTCATGCCCTTTCATACAGGGTTGGTGATTTGACCGTATGATTTACATAGTATACTTGGCGTTAAACCAAATACGTTCATGAGAGGCGTGGTCGTAGGTCATGATGCTTGGGGCATTGTAGGGAACAACAAGGAAGGTAGTGCACTTGACTCTCCGTTTGTCAGCAGGATTGGATCTTTAGGAGGGCTGAACTTGCCACTGTTTGCGCAAGCCTACATGTTAAGTGTTGTGCTTACAGCCGTAGGTTCAACTTCCTTGAACAGGCAATCTTGGCAACACATGGAGAAGTCACGTGTAGCGGCCTTCCTTCTTGTCCTTTGCAAAGTCATCTGGACAATGATATATGGCCACGGCTCCCTTGTTCGTATTTGGTTGATCGGTTGGTGCATTGTGTTCCTGAAGGACACATTGAATTCATGTAGTTAAAGTTCTCGGATTGTGTTATTAACAATCTTAAATATTATTTCAGGTCCGGATGTAACGATCAACCAAATACGTACAAGGATGAGAAGGAAAAACCATGGAGATTCCCTCCCGACCAAGTTAGTCAAAAGCTTCGGGAAAATAAGGATTCTCTGTCTCCTTCTCTGCAACCACGAGGGGTGGCTCATCAAGAGGGTGGGGAGTTTGTGTGAAGAATCACCTCTCTTGCCTGATGACGGTGCGAGAAAGTGGCACTTAGAGCCCACTCGTCTCCAAATGCAGGCCACTATTACTTTGTTTGCATTTGGATAATTGTATCTTTGTAAACTTTTGATTGCGCATTTAGGTGTTAAGTTATTTGCGCATTTGTATCTTTGTAATTTTTTTATTGTATCTTTGTAAACATTATTTGATTAATATAATTATATATTTATGTGTCATATTAATTGTTGCAAAATTATTTGGTGTTTAATCATTTGTACAAAAACCAATCTCGCCATATCCACTGATTTATTTGACACTAAATTAAATTAATACTAAAAAATATCTAATGCCCTTTACTATTTTAAATTATTATAAAAAAAAGTAAAATAATTAAGTTTGGGTACTTTTGTTTAGCTTAAATGTTGAATAGCACAAAAATTACAGCTATAATGAATTAACTCATTTTAACAAAAAAAAAAGCATGAATTAAACAAACAACAATTTTTTTAACAAGAACTATAATATCCTTCGAAATCCTAAAAATAAACTCACACTATATTGTTCATGAAAAATTAACTCATACTATATTATACAGTCAACAACATCATATACATCTATGGTTGCATGGGCTTCTTGTTGGGGCATTTTTTCTTGGTGTGTCCCTCGACTCTGCACAGGCTGCACTTTGGCTTGTTTCCAAGCTCCTTCCAGTCTATCTCATTGCGTATCCTTGATGATCGTGGTCGTCCTGGCAGGCGCAACGCTTGAAGAGATAAAAATTCATTACAAACTCCTCCCATAATAGATGAATAAAGGTTGAAAACCAATGTGAAGAGTGAAGACCATAGTCTTTCTATAAAAAAATTTTAATTCTTATATGCATGTGTCATGTCACGTCATTTGTATATTAATAAATAAATGTATTTGTTTTTAAATTTTTAATACTAGAGGACTCTTATGATAAATAAGATAAATATTGTAAATCAATATACAAATAACATGATATGACACATACATTATTTTTAATCTTTCTTTCTGCTGCTTCATTTATAGCTTTCAAAATAGAAAGTGTTGTATCTTCCTTCTTTAATAACTTTATAGTAGAATAGAAGCCTCTTTTTTCTCTTCTAATTTTGTTTTTTCTTCAAAGATAGAAAAGAAGCTTAAAAATGATTAATGAAGTGAAGCCAAAGAAAGTAAAAAGAAAAACTCAAGTTGGAGTAAAGGTGAGGCCTGAGGGAATGAGATTTTCATATTTGATTCACGTTTTATCACGACGAGGGTTTAAAATAAATTACATTTATCTTATAGATATTGAAATTACACTTTTCTCTCATAAGAGATAAAAATTCATTACAAACCCCTCCCTTGACGGATGCGTGATAGTGGTTTGAAGCAAGGTTGTTAAAATCTCTTATTAAATCTTAGGATCTTAAGATCCTATGATCTTGCACCCCATTTCCTAGTTCCATCTCACGCAGGATCTAAGTTGAGTAAGATCGGGGTGAGATCTCGATCTTACAAGCAAGATCTTGTAATTTTACGATCCCATCGATCTTACCAGCTTTAATTTTTTTGGATAAAATCCAAGTTAAAGATTTGAAAAAAGAACATAATAAAAGTCCAATCCCAAGTCCCAAACCAATTTCCCCTTTTCCCTAACCTAATTAATTTAACTATTTGTGTAATTGGAAACAAAAAGATACGGTGGTTTCTCTCTTACTTTCTTCATTTTCTAACCTAAATTAAAATTTTATTGTGATGGACTGATGGTGCTGAATTGAGACTTGAGTTTGAGAGAGTTCAAACTTCTTTAGCCATTCTTCACGACGGTGCTCTTTCATTCATGACGATGCTCTTCGATTCACGACGTCACGACGATGCTCTTTCGCATCCGAGTCCGTCTTCTCTCTTCTCTGTTTCTTTGTTTCTAGTTCATAATCATTATTTCCTGAGCTGGTTTTGCTCTGTTTTCGGTGTTCCTATGTTTCTTTTTTTTGTTGGTTTATTACTTGTTATGTTAGTTTTATTGGTTTTAGATGTAAGATGATGAAGATGGACATGATGATGATGCTACTTCTATGGAAGATGAATAGATGATGATATGAATATAGATATTTGTTTTGAATTTGTTATCTAGATTTGAGCTCCTTTTGACTTGTTATGCTTAAACTGTGAAGTTTTGAGCTCCTCTTGGCTTATGGATTGTGTTTTATGATGATTTAGAATTGTTTATGTTTAAATTTTTGGGGATACTTTGGTTGTTTTTTAACTCTTGACAACATAGTACTTGTTTTTATTTAGAGTAAAACACTGTTTTGGTCCTCCACAGATGCTTCTTTTGTCAATTTGGTCCCCCACAGATCGGTGTTATCAATTTGGTCCCCCACAGATCAAACTGTTAGCAATTTGGTCCTTTCGTTAATTAACTTGATGACATGTTAAATTAAGTTATGACTTAGTAATTTTTTTATCTGACTAGGCATTAATTAATTTAAAGCAATTTATTTTTTATTTAAAAAACCTTTTAAATTAAAAAAAAGAAGAAGTAAAAAACAATGGCACAAATATGCTTCTTTGCGTTAAAAGAAGGTATGTTAAAGGTTTTTTTTTTTTACTTTTTTTTATTTTAAAATATTTTTTAAATAAAAAATAAATTACTCTAAATTAATTTATGCCTAGTCAGATGAAAAAATTGCTGAGTCACAACTTAATTTAACATGTCATCAAGTTAATTAACGGAAGGACCAAATTGCTAACAGTTTGATCTGTGGGGGACCAAATTGATAACACCGATCTGTGGGGGACCAAATTGACAAAGGAGGCATCTGTAAAGGACAAAAATAGTGTTTTACTCTTTTTATTTATATATGGTGTGATTTTAGTAATTTTATATTTATTTAAAAATTTTATATGCCTATAATTTTTTTCTATATATTTTTTTTTAAAAAAAATGGGTAGGATCTTACTTACGATTCGATTTATCTTGTGTCTCTTTCGATCTTATGTAAGATCTCGATCTTAACAACCTTAGTTTGAAGGCTTTTGTCTGATGTGTGAATAAAAGTTGGAAAACAAAGTAACATGGGAAGAATCATAGTCTTTTTTTTTTTTTTTTTTATAAATTCTTATATGTATGTGTCATATTAGGTAATTTGTATATTGATAAATAATATTATTTTCTTATGTTTTAGAAGACTCTCATAATAAATAAAATAAAAATAAAAAGATAAATGTTGCAAGTTTATATATAAATAACGTGATACAACACATTTTATTTTTAATCCTTCTTTCTCCTACTTGAACAACTACTTTTGCTTATTTGGGTAAAGAAAGTGTTGTGTTTAATATTCTTGGATTTGGGCTGAAAAGACAGTGCTATTGAAATAATCTAATCAAGCTTATCAAACCTAAGGGTTTGTTTGGATTTTGGGAGGAGGAGGGAAGGGGAGAGATTAGAAGGGAGGGGAGGAGAAGGGAAGGTTAAGTTTCCATATGTCTTCCCCTTGTTTGTGTGTTGATACCTCCTCCAAAATACTCCAATTTAGAGTATTTTGAATTTGTGAAGGGGAAGGATAATGGAGGATTAAGGCTTGATCCTCCATTATCTTCTCCTCCAATTTTCATCTTCCCAAATAAGGGGAAGATATCTTAAAAGTCTTCCATTCCCTTCCCTTCTCCTCCTTAATCCCCAATCCAAACATACCCTAAGGGTTTGTTTGGAAATCAAGAGGGGAAGTGAGGGGGAGGGGAAGGGAATGTTAACCTTCCATATGTCGTCTTCTTGTTTGGATATTGATACCTCCTCCAAAATACCACAATTTGGGGTATCATGAATTTGTGAAGGGGAAGGATGATGGAGGGTTATTGATTGATCTTCCATCATCTTCCCCTTCAATTTTCATCTTCCCAAACAAGGAGAAGACGTCTTGAATTTCTTCCCTTCCCTTCCCTTCTCCTCCTTAATCCCCAATCCAATCATAGCCTAAATCTTAAACCGGTCTGCCCCGGACATGAGGCCAGTACTCCTCGCCCCCCGATGGGATGGAATGGTTAGCTATATGCCATGAACATGTTTTCCAGCTTATATACTGGGTCGACATAAAGCCCGAACTCGTGCGTAAAATTCGTACATGCAGCCAGTACACGAATGCAAGGAAGATGGAGTTGTTGGAACTCCTCGCAATCGCACAGCCTCTGACTCAGGTAAACCCTACAATGCCAGCCAGGCCTCCATTCCTGCTGATTGCAAGGTTCCTCCACCTCAAATTCGCCCAGGTCTTTGTTCCTCATACTTTGAAAATCCTCGCGATCTCAAGGTTCGTGAAAATTGTTTCTCGGAGATCCTCATAGAACACGTGTCCCGCATTGATTTGTGCCTGAACCTATTCTCGCCGGTCGTTGAAGAATTCTGCAACCTTGTACAATGTCACCTACACTAGCGTCATGATTGGAAGATAGCGAACCCCCTTTAAGACGCCATTCATGCATTCGGCGAGGTTTTTCATCATGTGGCGGTAACGCCGACCCCCGTCGTATGCACGAGCCCACTTTTCTCGTGGAATATTTTCAATCCAATGGGAGGTGTCTTTGTTCAGTGTACGGATGGCCGCCAGCCTCCTCTCGCAACCACGATGTGTGTACTCATGGCCGACCTTCTTCAATAGTGACCTAATCGCCCTATTCCTGAACTTGGAGTTGAGGTTGCTCGCCACGTGACGGATGCAGAAAACGTTGTTGTGGCTTAGTGGTGGCTGCCAACCAGTTCCTGGGTTGTCTAGAGCCACAAACAATTCGGTTCCCCGATCAGATATCAAGCACACCTCGCGATCCTTCACGACGTGCTCTTGGAGTCTTTCTCACACCGTCCCCAACCCCTTGCATGACCTTTGATTGAAAGATCATGTAGAGGAGCAGGTCACCAGCTACGATGCCATCTTTCAAATCAAGGCCCAATTCGCCATTACTAACGGCGAGTTGGGGAAAGTGTAAAATTTTCACCCAATTCGCCATTGCCAACAGCGAATTGGGTAGTGTTTCTTAGGGTTTAGTAGGTGTTATGTATGGGTTTCATGCAACGTAAGTCCAAGTCGCCGTTAGCAACAACAAATTGGGGGTGAAGAATCTTGTCAAGTCTTTCGTGATCTGCAACGTCCAATTAGGTGTCGAGTCAAATAGTGGAGATTTCCTAAGGCTCCTAATTCACCGTCATGGAGGGTGAATTGGGCATGTCAACTTGTCACGTAGGCTTGGCTGCCTAATGCAGCCAATTCGCCTTCCCTAATGGCGAATTGGGAGCAGTTGGCATTGACTCCCAACTCGCCCTTAGGGAGGGCGAATTGGGATAAAAAATGGCCAACTCGTCCATAAGAGCGAATTGGGACGTGAACAGTGCGTTTGACATGGATTGAAAAACAAAATTTCGAAAGTGATAATAATAATAATAAGAAATTAGAAAGTATTATATATATGGACAAATATACCCATTCCTTCCGGACGGGTTAAGAATTATAGAATCCGATAACTGAACTATAAGCATTCGGGTTGAATATTTTTAATCCAAACCTACCCGCACACCCGAACCAATCCAACCGCTGAACACCCTTTTAGTCACCCTATCACAGTTTTCACTTGCATTACGTGACCAGACGCCGAAAAAAAAAATATCTATGTAAGAGATAGAAGTAGCAACGCTCAGTGTAGCGAATATGATATAACATATGAGACTCTAATCAAATTCAAATCCAAAGTGACCCAAAATGCCAATACTTCAGAATCGGTTCCTATGTCGTCCTCTCATTCAATTCGTCTCCTCCAAAATCTTTCCCATTCCCACAGCCTCAGTGTTTCCCCTTAGAACATCATCACTCAGCGTTTCGTCTCTTTCGCTACCTCATACCAGCGTCGTACCCTGCTCCCCAGGTAATTAATTCTTCGCTGGCTCCATCTGCGTATAAGAGACGCCATTAGGTGTGCTTTTGAGTTAACTCAAGTTAGGTTTGGAAAAGGATTGTATGGAATAATAATATGGTTCTTAAAACTTGTTTGGATTTCTCTTATATGGTTGTTTGGATTGTGTGAAGACAATGTGGAGCAGGTTGTGAAGAATAACATTGATGTGCCTAGAGTGGACATATTGAAGGAGAAATTGCAACTTCTAGGTATGGAATTGGAGAATTCTTGTTTGCCTGGGCAGTACCAGAACTTGTTCTGTCCTAAGGTGTCTATCTATCTGCTCCTATCTTTTTTTATAAATTTCTCATCCGCTTTTTGCCTTTTATTCCCTCACTGCTTAAAATGTGGTTTAAATTCTATACACCCTGTCTGTTTTGCTGTTCTAGTGCAAAGGTGGGCAGTTAAAGGAGAGGAGTTTGTCCTTCCATATCAACTCTGATGGGTTAGCTTCTTATACTTGATTTAATATGTGGTGCGAGTTATCAGATTTTTTGGAATGACACATTGCTGGTCACTGAGTGTTGTAGTGCATTTGCAATGTGGAGGTGTTTTCGAGATTCATGTGGGTGGGCTGGTCAGGTAAAATGATGTGGCTAGACAAGATGTCTCCTCTCATGCTCAAATATAAAGTGTCTAAATGTGTTATGCTTCGACATAACTATTTGGTTATAGGCTTATGCAGATGACATGGAATTGTATAGCAGGGTTGGTGCAAATGTCAAATCTTACTGGCAAATGACAGAGGAGAGCTTAGGATTAGAACCACTTAGTCCTACGGTATTCAAATTAACTTTGAGTTTGTGTGAATCAGAGACAAGCTTTCTCTCTGTGTTCATTTGTGTGCCAATTATTTTACTGCAACTTGTAAGTTGTAACAGCTAGTCTGTTTGTTGAGAGGTATTGATTTCCCCCCCTATTCCAGGTTATGGAATACTTTAAGGAGAGACAGATATCAGAGAAAACCCTAAGCAGAAATGCTGTAATGCAAAAGTCAGACAATCAAAGGGTATTTTGAACTATTCCATTACAAAACCTATCATTATTTTGAACTATGAAAATTTGTGTGTCCATATTTACAAAAGAAAACTTCTGATTGTTTCTTGCAAAATTTCTGCAGACCATTATTGCTTTTACTTATAAACAAAACGGGTTGCTTGTTGGATGCAAATACCGAACTATGGAGAAAAAATTTTGGCAGGTACATTTTCATTTTGAGCTGTGTTGGGATAATGAAATGTTAATTCTGTAAATTTATGTTATGCTCCTTCACACAATTTTCATTGACGCAATAATAACATATTATGTATGTCCAAATATGCTGTTTTCTCCTTTCTTTATGTGGTCAAGGACAAGTTATTGATTTTTTTTTGAAAAAAAATTATAAAATGTCCAAGTGTATGTTGTGTACATTTAGGGAAGAAAATGTTACTATCATGTTACTTTTGACTTTGTCAAATGTATCTTTGTGAACTCGCTAGACATGCTAAACAATGCTTAATGTCATATGCAAAGCAAAAGTGGCCAATGTACATTAATTTGCTAGGTTAATAAATAATAATTAAATCAAAATTTTGAATTAAATGTGATGAATAATTTATTCTAAATGAACAAATAATGTCAAAAATTAACAAGAGTAAAGGCAATAGAACAGAACTCTAGAACTTTTAAGTGCTAACTCAAACCAATATCGCATTCACAGTGGAAATCAAGAATCCAATATTTTTGTATTTACAGTATCTTATTTTCTTTATGATGGAACTGAGAATTCTCAAAGGTTAAGAGCTCATTTTAGCAAGTGTTGCTTGGATTCTTATTTATACCTCCTCGGCTTCTCCTTCTAACTTGAAAAACAAACTATGCAGTGCTTTTGAACCTTGCCCCAAAAGAATAAATACATTGTGGTCATGGTGATCACCAAGTCTACTCATCATTCACTATTATATATTCATTATGTTCTTAATAAATACACTTTTTTGTTAATTTACTTGTTTAGTTTTCTATTTGTAAATTTGCAAGTTGTATATCGATGAAAATCATTTTTAGCAAATATCAAGAAGAATGTTATGAAGAATTTTAATCTGAAAATGTTAATGTATGCCATTTGAATTAAATAAAAATATTTTTATGAATTAATTGTTATGTCTCTGTGTGTGTGACTGTGTGTATATATATGTCTATAACTCTTGATTTGATCCTAATAAAATTCTATTTCATGTACTGACCATTGCCATTTGAAAATGTTTATTTCCCTTTAAGTACAATAATACTAAGAGAAATGTGGTTCACCAGTGGAAGTTATCTCCATTTCCAATGGAAGCAAACCAATTAAGAAGTTAAATTTTAGACTCTTAAAATGACTGGATTCCTTCTCTAAACAAACTCAACTTGTCAATGGCCCAAAAAAAAAAAAACTCTTCTTGTTTTGGATTGGTTATTTGTCTGTATCTAGTGTTCTGTCTAATGGTGCCTATTCATTCTCATTTTGGGTGTCACAAATGACTGAGGGGATTTTATGAGCTTACCATTTCAGTTTTTAGTTTGTCTCAACCTTCGGAACATTTTAGAAACCATGAGTTCTCCGGTGTAAACCAAAGAACTTGGTTACCACCAAGGAAGTCAAAGGCGAAAGGCGGCCTTAAGGCGCCAAGCCCCTAAAACGCCTTAGGCGAGAGGCTATAGAAAGGCGCACGCTCGAGTGAACTAAGGAACCATAATAAGAAACAACTTTCTAGAATATGCTATATGAACAAACATAAAATGATGAGTTTGTAACATTTGAAATATAAATTAACTATTCTAAGTTGTAATATAATAATCATCAACTCATAAGACACTATAATCATCAAAATCATTAAGGTAATAGAGTCATATATCAAACTAATACCCTAATAGTAATACCCAAACAAAAACAAAATACCAAAAGTGCTTGAGTGATTGAGTCTCTGTTCTGTTCTGTAGTATGTCTCTGTTTACGTTGTTGAACCGTTGAAGTCTTGAAGAAGATGCCGTATGTATTGGTTGTGTGTCTTGTTTTATACTTTTGTTTACTTAAATCTAAAAAATTAACCTACCTCACATCTATGATCTATTAAAATATTGGGCCGGGCCTTTTTTTCTCCTAATTTAAACCTAAAAAGCTGACTTGTCACCCATAAAAAAAAACTGAACAAACAGCGCCTTGACTACAGTGGTTACCACCACCAATGGATCAAGTCAAGCATTAGTATTCAACAGTTGTGGAGACTAAAGAAAAATATGCTAAGATGATTTGTCTCCATTCTTAATCTTAAAATGATATTTTGAAATTTGAAGCAAAGAAATTGTAAAGAGAAAGAAAGGCTAAGAATATGTAGAGTTAGAGAGACAGAGATAGATGGTTTGTTGATTTGAACCTTGATTTTGCCCGCACCTCTATTTTCACAAGATATATAGGGTGAACAATAGACAGGATACCTCAAAATATTCTGTTAAAATCCATAATCACTCCTTGATTCTAGCACTCATCAAGTTAACAATCAACCCCTAATTTTAACCAATAGGAGTTGAGTCTAGCAAAACATGCACTTCATTGGATCCAAATCCCTAGCAAAAGGGGCTAGCCCCACACCATATGGCAAACCACAGTTCGAATCTCTGTTGAAAGAAGTGGCCATATTTAGTGCCCAATAGTGCTTCGAATACGATTGCTTCTTGTAGAGGATACCTATGAGGGAAAAAAATCAACCCTTAAATTTAGGAATCAACAGCCAATAGTCACATTTCATCTGTAGTAGATCCTTCATAATGGCTGATTGTAGAAATATCAATGTATAAAGTATAATATATTAATGTCATAATGTCTTCCTTGTGAGTTTCGTCAAATGGGATGTTTAGAGGGGTTTCCATTATGGATCTCAAAGGTATTAGAAGGCTCTATTGAGCTAGAATTTTGTTTTCCTTTTGTTGTTTCCTTTTCCCTTTTCAGAGAGGATTTCTTGTCGTCATAGAAAATAAATAAATAAAGTATAATATAAATCATTTGAGCTTGCAAGTTTTTTTTTAGACCTTGGAACTGAACTGCTTCTTTGTAATTTTAATTTTGTGCACAGTTTGATTTTAAAATACAATTTTGATATTAAATTATTTGATGTGTATTGAAATTGTTGAGTTTGATGTTCAGGAAAAAGGCACAGAGAAGACATTATATGGACTTGATGACATTAGTGATGCGGCTGAAATCATTATTGTAATTTCTGTTCACCCATTTTCCCCTTCTCTACATGTTATCTGAATTTTCCTATCTTTATTTGTCGCTACTCCCTAAAGTAAAATCATTAGAAGGGAGAAATAAATGTATTGCAATATGATGCTGACTATAGGTTGAAGGTGAAATAGATAAGCTTTCAATAGAGGAGGCTGGCTTCCGAAATTGTGTAAGTGTTCCAGCTGGTGCACCAAAGAAGGTTTCTTCAAGAGATTTGCCGCCTATAGAAAAGGTTTGAGTTTATAGTAGATCTTTTCAGGACTTAGGATGATCGGCATTTTCTTAAACAATGATGATCAGTCATTTTTAGAGAATACAATACAATGTGATAATACAATCACATTACGAAATTGTTTGATGACATCCCTAGAGGCCTATGTGAGCAAATTCAAGCTGACTTGGTTGTGGGCCGTGCTTTAGATACTGGATAGGTTGTGTCTCTTTTACTTTGTTTTGTTTTGTTTGTCCTTGGGCCTTCGGGCCCCTCATCCTACCAAAAAAAAAAAGAGAATACAATGTGATAATACAATCACATTTCTTGATACATATGAAAAAAGTAGGAATTGGATTTATGCCAGTGAGGACTTAAAAATATTTTCATTATGCTTGCACAATATATATGTTGATGTACAGGTGCTGTGGTTCATTATCATCTGTGGTGTACGGTGTACCTCAATAATACTTAGCATGCAAATTGATAATGTGAATTAATTTGTCAGTTTAAAACATTTGCAATCTGTGTTTCTAATCAATAACATTATTATACTGGCACAAGTATATATGTTGATGTACAGGGGCTGTCGTTTATTATCATCTGCGGTGTACCTCAATAACATTCTACTTAGCATGCGTATTGACAACATGTGTATTATATTGTCAGTTTAAAACACTTGCAATCTGTGTTCCTAATGAATAGCAGTCAATGTTTCAAGCAATTTCTTGAAAATATTGATGCCTTTGTGCAAATTGTTTATGTCTGCCCCATCTTTTATGATTCTGTTCTGTCTATGAAATGGACTATAAATAAACACTTTTATGACAATAAATTGTGTTTCCACAATCTGAAGGCCTGTGAAATCATGCACATTGCTACAAACTTTTCCTATGATCACACAAAAGTGTATTCCAATTTCCAATTCCATATTTATTTTTCTATATCCTTGTTTAGAGTTGATTATATTATGCTGCACTACTCATGTTATTAGTTAGCCATTCCCCAATTAATTTTCCTATTCAATCTACTAAGTTGTGTAAGCACGTCTCTATGAAGTCAGGATACTGCATATAAATACCTGTGGAACTGCAAAGAGTACTTGGACAAGGTACATCCACACATGATATGGTGTCTTCCTTTCCTGTAAGATAAGATCCTTCTTCTGCCAAAGTTAACACTCGAGTGTTTTGTCTTCCTTTGTGTTAGTGTAGGTAGATCGCATAATCCTGGCAACTGATAATGACCCACCAGGTCGAGCTTTAGCAAAAGAGCTAGCGCGTCGTCTCGGGATTGAAAGGTTACATAAGTGCAGTAATTTATTTTTCATGAGGAAGTACTGTATGGAAATGTAGAACTTGATACTTACATATGCACATAATATGTCGTATGGAAGCCTTGCATCCTTAACCTGGATATATTAATGGCACCATAACTACTTAAAAAAGCGCGGCCTAGTGTAGAGGCTTCCACTAGGTAGAGTTTGGAAAGGGTCAGATGTTGCAACCTTATCCTTATATGTGGAGAGACTGTTTTTTGGATTTGAATGAGTGACCCCTAAGTCACATTGCAGCAACCTTACCCTTTTTCCAAGGCTTATCTTCTGGCACCTTAACTACTTAATGCGTTAAATTTTGAGTTTCATGCTTGATTGTAGTTTGGATCACGGATTATAATTAGCAAATGTGTCTGTACATAACTAAGTAGATTAAGAATGCAGCCTTTAGAATGAATAGTTTTAGGCCATGTTTGGTAGAGCTTTGGAAGGAGGGAATGTGCATGGGTTTGTAAGAGTCTCGTGTTTGGTAGGAGCTTCAAAGATTCCTTGGTATGTCTCAAACCTAAAAAAATGGAGGGTTTGTGACAATCCCATGGGAATCTTGGATGAATGGTTTATTTTGCCCCTACACATTTATTTATTATTAATTTTTTAATATAAGGGTAAAATTATCTTTTTACCTAACTTTCATTCCTTTCCTATTTCTACTCCCATTCCCATTTATTACTAACCAAACGTGGTCTCAAACATTCTCATTCTCATTCCCAATTCCACCAAATTCTTTCTGAAGGCCAAACGAGCCCTTAAGGTTTTTCTGGACCAGAGGGTAAGTTCAATATTCTTGTGGTCATATCATGCATTATGCACATTAATCCATTTAATGTTATGCTTTTGTGTTAACATCAGGTGCTGGAAAGTACATTGGCCAAAGAAAGATGAATTAAGCTCTTTCAAAGATGCAAACGAGGTAACTGTTTTTTAATATCTACTTCAATTTTAAATTTACAAGATACATCCTTCATAATAAGCTTGTAATATTTTATGGTTGATGAGCTTAGGTTCTCAAATACATGGGAGCTGATGCTTTGAAGAGAATAGTTGAAAATGCAGAGCCATACTCGCTACAATTACAAACAAAATAACATTTACTTCGAAAAATCACTTTGACCAAAAGAAGAAAGCAGCATTAATCAGTGGTACGGTAGTACTGAACTTCAATACATCCGTCCAATCAGTTGGTTCTTAAACCATTTAAGGTGGGTTCTTATTAATGTGAATTTATATTAATATTAACAAATGGCTCTATATGATTGGAGAGATGTACTGAACTTCAATAGTACGGTACCATTAAATTTTTATCCGCACAGTGGTATATATTCTGTATGTTGAAATTGGTGGCAATTTTGCATTCATGTGTAGCAACGGCCACTAATTCTCTGTTTCGGGCTTTCGGCGTTCATTTATCATATTCAAAACACATTTACAAAATTGTATATAATAAAAATTAATCGATCTTAGGTGATTTCAAAGTTCATGATGGAATGAAGGTTAAAATATTTTAGTAACTTTCCGGTTTCACTTTTTTTTTTTCTTTTTTACTAAAATGCATAAAACTAAATTTTAGGTCAAGTCCTGTTAACTATAAAATTGATCTAGAACCCCGAACTTTGTAATTTGTATAAGAAATTTGATCTATTAATTTTTCTATTTAAATCCTTATAGAATACTTGACACATCAAAAAAAATATTAATCTATGTTAAAATGGAAAATTCTTTTGAATTTTAGGCATTATGGATACAACTATTTTAAACTTTATAAAAAAATTCTTTAAACTAAAGCTGTTTTTTGTATGAAATATTTTCAACTAACTTATCGAATTTACTTTGTTTTTTTTTTTCTTTTTACTCTTCGTTTATATTTTATGAACAAGTTAATGGAGAGATTTTTTTTATTAATTGTAAAATTTGAAGGGTTTAAAAAATAATTTTTAGAGTTAAGGCTTGCAGAAATACTTAATTTTTAGAGTTAAGGCTAACAGAAATACTTATAGTTTATGGTGTATCTTCTTAGAGTAGGTAATCATTTTGAGTTATGATTTAAAAAACATAACTTAGAGTTTAAAAAAGTAACATTTTTTTTACCAATTCCATAAAATTTTAGAATTTGGCAATTTCAATAATTTACATTCCATTTTTTTTTTGTCATATCAAACATTGAAATTTCTTGATTTTTGTGCAATTCCAATTTTAACACTCAAATTCTAATTCCAAATGGTTTTTTTTTGGTAAAACGATAAGACTATATATAAAAAAAACAGTACAAAGATTACATGGAGGACCAACCAGAGACAGTATTAGTGAAAGACATAAACCTATGCAAACTACGAAGAAGAGTATTAGATCTAAGAAACAAGACACGGGAAGAAGTAAAACTATTTAAAAGATTGGCAATATCCGTCCCCAGACTTGAAAATTAACATTGTGTTTGTAGTTAACGGTGAGGAGGTCCGCCATTCCTTTCTTGAAAACAATGATATTGCACTCTCCTTGCAGACCAGTGTAGTTGATTGCGATCTGAATTCCTTTCTTGATAGACAAGAGATGCATAACTTTTAGATCCTGTTGATCTCTGAGAGTGTAAACCATATGAGCAAGGACTTGATTGTTTACTAGGACTCTGAGAAGTATTTTCCTTAACCCATGTATGGAACCTCGAGGCTTGAGTTTCCTGGTAGCTGTAATGATCACAATACCAGAGTTGGGCAAAGAAGTAGCCGTTGACCATCTCTTAGACGTTGCCTTATACGACTGAAGATTATTCTTCTGGTGATGGTTGGAAAAAACTACACGAAAATTCCTCCAAGAGGCATCAATGATTTTGATAACCGATGTCGGAGGAAGGTGTTTTCCTTCCATAACTCTAACATTCCTACATCTCCAGATGATATGCAGAACAATAGCTATGAACTCAATAATATACTGATCTGGGCCTTGGAAAGTTTGTAAGCAATGAGAAAACCACTCCATGATCGAATTAGAAGAAAAGCTTTCAGTCTTAAATCCCAAGTGCGTTCCAAACCGCACCGCCTTAGCAAAGGGGCAATGAAAAAACACATGTAACAAGGACTCACCCGGGCTGTTGCAAGCAAGACAGATGTCATCTAAAGTCATATGGTGTTTGACCAGAGTTGAGAAATTTGGGAGATTGTCATTAAGCACCCTCCAGAGAAACATAATCACCCTATAAGGAAGCCGAAGTCTCCAAACAATTTGCCAAACAGGAGCATGAGTGGTGTGAGAGGCAGTGTGTTGGTGGGAATTGTTTGATAACAACCAATTATAACCGTCCTTGACGTTATAGTAACCATTAGTAGCACCAGTCCATATTAGTCTATCCTTCACTCCGGTGACAGACAAGGGGAGATTGGAAATAGTTCGAGCTATAGATGGGTCATAATTGGAATTAAGTCTATCGACATTCCAAGAGTGGTTGGTATGCTGTATAAGATCCGCCACTGTGGAACACGAGTGAAGATCTCGAAGCATGGGCCACCAAACATGGTGTTTGAGGCTAATATCTGTGCCATCTCCTACTTACCAGGTCACATTGGAATAGATGACCTCTTTTGATTTAAAGACTGCCTTCCAATGCCAAGAAGCTTAGACGGAATAATCAGACTTCCTTTACTGTCAACATACTTAGAAGCCAAAATAGAAACGGCGGGACTCCGGTGACTAGTTAGAACACGCCAAAGATGCTTTGCCAGAAGAGCGTGGTTGAAGGCTTGAACATCACAGAGTGCCAAACCACCTGCCAACTTAGGCTTACAGAGAAATTGCCAATTGTGGAGATGAATTTTCGGACAATTACCAGTATATCCCCAAAAGAAGTTTGACATCAAACTTTCAATCTTGCGGCATTTGTTTTTAGGAAACTGAATACAAGATAGAGGATAAACTAGATAGGAATTGATAACTGATTTAATCAAAGTAAGTGTAGCTGCTTGGGACAGAAGAAGGGCTTTCCAATCTTTTAGCTTATTCTCTATCTTGTCAATAGTTTCCTGAACCCCAAGGGTTTTACTCTCTCTATAGTCAATATACGTACCTAGATACTTACCCAGTGTAGAGTGGAACTTGAGATTGAAATCCTAGCGATCATCTTTTTCATTTGATGCCGGACGTTAGGGCTAAAGACAAGGAAAGACTTACCGGAGTTCATTTCCTGACCAGCCATATCACCGTATTCTTTCAGCACTCTCTTCACCGAATGGATGTTGAATTCAGTTGCTTGAAAGAAGAGTAAAGCATCATCTACATACATTAAATGAGTGATAGGGATTGAAGTCCTACCAATTTTAACACCTTGCCAGAGCTTTGCATCCTCTTGTTTTCTGATCATACAAGATAAAACATTAGCATAGAGAATAAATATATATGGGGATATGGGATCTCCTTGTCTAATACCACAAGTAGGTTGAAACTTGTCAGTAACACCTCCATTAATCAGTAACTGGTACTCAACTGAAGTGAGACAATTCATTATGTACTTAATCCAAATATCAAGGAAAACCATCCTTCTTAAAACAGCTTCAATAAAATTCCAGGATAATTTATCATAAGCTTTATGGGTGTCGAGCTTCAAAGCGCACCAACCAGTTTTCCCATTTCTTGTATTCTTAATTTTGTTCATCACTTCAGTTGCAAGCAAAATGTTATCCCCAATAAGCCTCCCTTTAAGAAATGCACTCTGGTTAGGGGCTATGATGTCAGGAAGGATTACTTTAAGCCTATTGCACAGAATCTTTGTAACCAACTTATAAGAAACATTTGCTAGGCTAATGCGTCTGAAATCTTTGAAAGTTTGGGGAGACAGCGTTTTGGGAATAAGGGTAATGTAGGACATATTAAGTTTTGGATCCATAATTCCATTTTGGAAAAAGGAATTAAGCATTGAGAGCACATCACCCTTTACTATATCCCAAAATTGTCTGTAAAATCGAACATGAAAACCATCAGGCCCAGGAGCCCCATCCAATTTCATTTGATTTAGGGCCAAAAAGCACTCATCTTCAGAAAGGGGTAAGTTTAAGACATTCAAATGAGTATCAGTTAAAGATGGAATATGATATTTTCCAAGGTTACTTAAAATTTGGTCAACTTGCCAGGTACTTGTCTCCGTGAAAATATCTTTGAAATAACTAATACCCATCGATTGAATGTCTTTTAGATTATCACACCAACCCCCATTCTCATCCTGAATTGTTGTAATGTGATTTTGCACTCTTCTTCTTTTAACAATGTTATGAAAGTAAGCAGTGTATCTATCCCCATTAACCAACCAGGTTTCCCTAGCTTTTTGAGCCCACAGAGACTCTTCACAGTCAAGGTAAAATTCAAGTTGAGACCTAACGTACCTTTCAACACAAGGTGAAAAGATATTATTGATGCCATTCTGAATGATTTCAAGCTGTGTTGAAAGGTTTTTAATTTTTTTTGGATATTTCCCACTTCACGTTTATTCCAACATATAATAAGATTTTCTCTAAGAATATTTAATTTTTCATGCAGGATAATATCAGGAGAACTAGTAATATTTATATTCCAACTATTACTAACTACATGCTTACAATTCTCAAACATAAACCACAGGTTCTCAAAACGGAAGGGTCTTTTACAAAAAGGCTTGGAAGCAGATGTGTCAAACAAAAGAGGGCTATGATCAGAAGCAGCAAGTGGTAAAGAGGAAAACATAGTATTTGGGAAGTGATTCAACCATGAGGAACTACACAAGACTCTATCCAGTCTAGCCCACACCACATCGTCTTGTCCCCTGCCATTTGTCCACGTGAACCAAATACCGTTGGGTTTTAGATCAATAAAACCGCAAGATCAAATCATATGATTAAAACTATCAGCCCCATCCAATCTTTTTGATTTGCTTATTTTTTCATCTTGGCATGTAATCTAACAGTCAATCTTTTAAATGGTTAACAACCCCATCAAAATGGTTAACCAAACAGTCAATCTTTTAAAATCTTTCTCTCTTTTCTACTGCACAACTCCAACTTAGGTATATTTCAGAAAATCCAAAATTCTTGTACTTACTACTTGGTTCCAGAGGTAAAATCTAGTGCGGTTAGGTCTTTCATGCCTCTATATATGCTGAAGGAAATGGCACACTAAACAATTCAAGCCTCAGGTTTGGTCTCACCGAATGTCTAAACTCTTGATAGTCAGAAAATAAATCAAGAGGGATAAATTGGTTTATTTGAATTTTAAATTTATTAAATTTTTCTTCTTCTTAAGACTCTGTATAGTTTATGATTCTTATTTGTAAAACCTTTTTTGAGTGAATGAGATTGAGTAAGGGAGATCACGCACGGTTTTGCTACAGAGGTTCACTACTCAAGTTTGTTTGAGATAGCTACGTCCTCTCTCCTTCTAACAAAACCGCTAGAAGGTCTATATAAATCCAAATCAATACTAAACCAAGTAACCCAACCCCATGAGAAAGTAAACTTGCTTTTACACTTCCCTTACAGCAATTAGGACTCAACCCACTAACCAACTCAGATTTAATATAGTAAATTTCTCCAGGAACCTTCCTCAAGGATCAACCTCCTCACTTGACTTTTACCTTTAAAAAACTTAATATATTAAATCCTTCCAAATCCAATCTGAGGATTCTCAGTCGTTCAAGACCTTAATATAAAGAGACCCTTTCAACAACCTTGTCTATACACAAGGATAAGCTCAACCAGCTTTTACAGCAAGGATACTTAGCGTATTATATTCTTGTATTCACTTTAGTCCTCAACAGGACTCTTCCAAGTATTTAATGGCTAAATTCCTATTTGGAACCTTGTTCACCAACAAGGATCAACGATTTTACGCCTTAAGATATTTCAATATTTAAATACTTATTACAAGTAAATAAATAATTACAGCAGCCACCTAATGACTACTAACAATTTTAGTACATGATTCACAGAGAATACAACGAGTAGGAGTCACTCAGACAAAGGATTTTCACTCAGAAAATTGAATGTTCTCTTGAATTCTTGAACACTAAGTTAATCCCTTAGCTTCCTCGACCTCAGCATTAAATAGAGGAGAAAACTAGCCGTTAGCCTTCAAGCTCTTTTGAAACTCCTTCTCCTTCTTTCTTCATTAAATGCAAGAGGCTCCTTGCATTAAATGCCTATGTGGTTTTCGGCGCTAGACCCTCAGAAGAAAGAAGAAAACCGATGGGAGAAGTGGAAGTATTTTAGGCAACATCTTCTCTTTTCATTTTGCTTCTTAGACTTTATGGAAGATGAAGTCTATTCTTCTTCTTCTTCTTCTTTTTCATTGCCTGCACCACACACTAATTTCTACCGACTCTACTTTTAGGTTAGATAAGACATCCACAAAATAAGGAAAGGTAGATAACTTTTTACTTACCCATATCAAGAAATCGAATTATTTAATTTTAGGATACTGATTTTTAATTTAAGATATATGAGTCAATTCTCTTTATCTTTTCAGACTTGGACTTAACCATGTATATTGGGCCACATACCAATTATGCATAAAGTAATTTTAATGTCTAATATTATCCAGCCCATTTGATAAAACACAATTAATTGACATATTAAAGTTCATTAATCAATCCTTAACCGTTTTTTGTTCAACAACTCTTTTATAATTAGATGTCCATTGATAATCATAAATCATAATCACAGTGAAGATTCCATCTTTTCTTCTTTATAGCGGCAAGTGCGCAAAAACCTGTCAAAACTAGGATTCCCTCACACCCACTCTCAATCCTTCGAGACGAAGCTTTCAACAAGTGTCATTCACTCATTCCCTAATGCGTTTGGCAAAAGATAGAATCTCTCTGCTCCCCCACCGCCTTCGAATTTATGCCAATCACAATAAAACAATATAATATCGCATTCTGACAATATATATATATATATATATATATATATATATATATATATATATATATATGGGTAAAGTGGGTCCCAAATTCTCAACGTTTAATTATTCGATTAAATATGTTTTTAATGTTTGATTACGATAAATTATGCTTTTAATTTTTTATTTTTGAAGCAATCTTATTTTTTTTATTAACACCGTTAAAATATATAACAATTGTGACTTATGTGGCATGACATCGTTAAAGAAAAACTTCTTTCGTTATTGAAGATTTGTAAATTCGTCAAGTTTTCGAACAAAATAATGACAAAAAATAGCATGCGTAACACTTTATCTTTCAAATTTTGTATAGAAACAACTTAGGTGCCCTATTTTTTCCATCGTTTTGTTCTGAAACTTCTCCCTAACGATATTACATCACATAAACCACAATTGTTATCTATTTAACGGTGTTAATAAAAAGAATAAGATTGTTCAAAAAATAAAATTTTAAAAGCACCGCAGTTAAACTGAAGGCTCACATAAACTGAAGGCTCATATATATATATATATATACCTCTCTTTCCTCTATATTCTCAAACACCCACCAAAAATAAAAAGCAAGAAAGAAAGAAAGAAAGTAACTGGGAGCAACAATAATGAAGCAAGGTTGGACAGGTTTGGCTACGTCGTCCTCCATGTCCGCACCACCTGCGCAGCTTATTGCCATAGTTGGGATTGTCATGTTTTTGCTGTGGGTACCAACGTACACAAGCTACCAGACAACCATGGAGACAGGGACGATGTACTTGAAGATGTTGATGTTGCTTTTGCCACTTATTTTGCTCTTGTTGGCTTACTCTGTGTCCAGATATGGACGCCTCGTGGTCCCAACGCCGCAGCTGAGGCAGCAGTTTCTGGGTCAGGCCGGCGGCTCGCCGTGGGGCGTGGCGGCGTTGGTTGTGTTGCTTTTGGTTTTGGTGTCCTATCACTCCAATTTCAAGTCTATGTGGTCTCCCCTCGTTGGAGACCTCACTAACGGTGAGGTTTCTGGTTTACTAGTGTTCAGTCATTAAATTTGTAACATAATTTCAAAACAAATTAAATGACTGAGAACGAATGAATTAAAGTTCACTATAACTCTATACCATTATTTTTTTTTTACACAATCAATCATGTACACTAAATGTGTTCAGGTCGGGTCATAGTTTGTGTCATGTCATAAAGGACTAGCTTCTTATGCTAAAGACAACTTTAAGTTTTCGGCACCAAGTTTCTTTTATTTTTGAGTTTTTGTGTATGTTGTAGTGTTTTTTGGTTAGGTAAGTTTGATGAATAGTAAGATGGTTTTTGTAGTATTTTGTAGAACTCGAATAATTTAATGGTTATTTAATTTTGTTTCTATGTATGATATAATTAATTTTTCATTGATGAGTATAGTATTGGAAAATTTCTTAAAAATTGAATTGTTTAAGAATAAAATTGACAAATCTACTAGTTAAGAGTTAAGACATGTATATTTTATGAAAATATAATTGTATTTCTTCTATTTTATTTGATAGCCGTTGAAAAATTAAAAGAACTGAGATAAAAATTTAGTATTACACAACGAATAAAAAAAAAATCAAATTTTTAATATTCTTATAATATTAAATAATTATCTTTTAGTTTGACAACTTTATCAAAAAGTCAAGCTGTTGGTAAAGGCGAACAGACTCGAGTATGTGAGATCAAAGTTGGACCTCATAGCTGGCATCTTTCTACTGGATGGTATATCATGTATAAAATAATTGAAATACACACGACATTGCAACTTTTTAAGCCCTGTTTCGTTGCGGGAATAGGATCCTCTAGAGTTTGGTGTCTGCAGTTCTTGTGCATTTCTCCCAAACGACGCTGTTTTGAAAGTGTTTGTTTTTTGTTTGTTTAAGAATTTAGCATCAAAACGGTGGCGTCTAATTAGATTCCAAACTTCGCAATCACAGTCCCTTCCATCCTCCATCTCCGTCGCTCACCCCTTGTCGTCGTCGTCGCTCCCTCGTCGTCGCCTCCGTCCATCGCCTCTGTTGCCGTCAAACATGTACACTCTCTTGCCTCCATCATTGTAGGTAGCGTCTTTCTTCTTTGAAGTATGATTGAGATGTAATTTTAAGCTTTTTGTTGTTTGTTTTTAATTTTTCTGAGCTTGTCCTTAGGGTATTGAAGATCAATTCATTAGCCTTAGTAATTAACTCCAAACTGCTTTTATTTAGTTATTTGAAGTTACTGTACTCCCGCTTTCTTCTGGAGTCATTAATTTGCACCTCTTGACCAATGTTTTCTTCCTTACCATAGATCTGTAATTCAAATTTTGGTACTTCATTTGCTATCTCTTGCTAACCTTTAAAAAGTATACTGAAATGGTACTTTCTCTTGAAGCAGATTACTTTATGGTCAGGATTGTGTATGCACTATTCACGTGTTGAGATGATCCAATAATGTATAGTAATTTGGCTTCTGAGATGATCCAATAATGTGTTGACTGATAGGTCGAAAGAATTGGGCAAGTAGTTCATTCATTGAGATACAATATTGCTTTTATGGCATTGCTGATGCTTGTGGACTGTCAATTTTGATTTTTCATTGTTGGCTCTGTGATTACTCTTGCTCACTATGTTGAAATGGTTGATTCATTTACATTTGGTTAAGTTATCCTATCCTTACCGTTAGTCAAGTACTAAATCACACAAAAGACTGCTGCTATTAGTTCATTACTTCATTTCCATGAAAACAAGGGGTATTATAATAATCTAGTTCAGTTTTAAAATTAATATTTAAGATATAATTATACAATCTCAACTTGTGCTTTTATTATATATTAAAAATTGTACCAAGTCTTTGATGTTTTGGCTTGCCTTGCATCTTGACCTTCATATATCACTTTGAGCAAAAAATCTAGCATAAATATTTTTCTTGAATATTGCTGAACAACTGATTTTATGCATTTGAAGGCAATGTAACTTTGTTGATGGTACAATTTGTGCATTTTCATATATAAAGATCAAGAATTCTCATTCACCTTTTGCCCTATAGAATTAACAACTTAACCAATTGTTTTGTGATATGTATTGCAAACAACTTGTATTGTTTTACCCAAAAGCATTTGATGTTCTTTCTCATTTGATAGGTACAAAAGATGGAGAACATATTGCAGAAAGTTGGAGAGGATATTTTGCCTTGACCATCCTATTTCATGGCTTGAAGGTGTAAATGATGAAATTAATTTGTAGGCCAATGATGAAGTACAATATTATGTAGAATATTGTATGAAGTACAATATAAATGATGAAATACTTTGTATATTGATAATAAAATTTTACATTGAAATGTAAATTCCCATTCTATTACAATGTCAGTTTCCAATTCTCATCTTAATTACAAAATCACAATTCCTACCCCAATTACAAAATTACAATTTCCATCTCAGTTACAAAATCCCAATGAGAAATTACAGAATAATTTGACTATCAAACTCCACAACTTAGCAGCTATTCAGTTGAATTTGACTCCAAATTGTCCATTATAGAACCAACCTGCAAAATACTTGAGGTGAAATAGCATATAACACAAGCACCTAATTGAAAGCACCTAACATATCATCATACAAGCATCAACAAATTAGCAAGGGAGACAGGAAATAAACATAACAATTCATCTTGAGGAGCACAAATCAGTAAATGTAATACTTAAGCAGCATCACCAAGCATCGTATTTCAAGTGAAATACCTTATAACATAGTCATCCATAATTTTCTCACTGAATTATCCAGATACAGTAAAATTGTACCTTCTCCAATCCATGAAAGTACATCTATGCTTCAACCCTAACAAAATAGAATGAAGACTTAGATGTTTTAATTCCTGCTTGGTATGGAAGATGAATAAAGTCTAACTCATGTTTGTATTAAGCCCCAAAGCAGGTTTGCTGCAAACATATTTAGAAATCAAATTCATTTGCAAAACTTCTAGTACAATTAGTTAAGCAAAGTTGGCTATAACTCACCATTGGCAATACATTCTGGAAAGGCAAGCAACATCAAATGCAGTATTTTGCAAACCTCCATATAATCGTCAGCAGGAAATAAACAGAAAAATCAAGAGATAAAAATAAGGATCCAAAAGTAAGCATAAACTGACTTCAAACATTTAGGTCTTTCCTAAATCCATAAATTCGCTAAATATTATTGTTATCCTAGTCTCAATATGTGCAGGCATTCAGTTTCTACTAGTCTCAATATGTAAATAAAAAGTTCATCGTCCATCACTAGAATATACAATGCAGCCGACAGTAGATTTACTAGAAAATTCCCCTAGTAACTTGAGAGTTAAGAGAGTGAAGAATCAATTATTTTAAAAAACGAGAAGTTAAATAATATTGATCTCACTAAAATTAATCCATCAAAAATATAATTCACTACGAAATAGTAAAATAGAGAAAGTAAAGGTGAAGAGTATACAGAGTATGGTGGAGAGGTGACCACGGCCACCGCCAGAAGAGGCGGCATCAGAAACTGATTATGTCGCCTCCGGCAGCATTGGCTATTTTAGGGGCCAAAACGACATGCGAATTAGTGGGCTTCGTGCTCATGAAGTCATGGAAGATTGGTTTTACTAACTGTTGGATCGACGGCGATGGAGGAGGAGGCGACTGCGACTGCAAGGTTTGGCCGTTTAGGTTTGAGATTGTAACACAGCGTTTGATGCTGAATTGAGAAATGAAAAAAAAAAAATTAAACAAGGTCTCGAAACGGTGCCGTTTGAGCGAAATGTAGGGGAACTGCGGACAGGGAAATTGAGAGGATCCGGTTCCTTTGGTTGCGCAAATTTAAGGTTGTAATCTTGAAAATAACTCAATATTTTTTTTTAACATTCTTAATATCAACTTACCTTACCCAATTTGTTGAAATCATGATTTTACACTTTTTTTTTTTTACCCACTTTTATTCCACTCCCATTTTTAATATAAGGACAAAATAATTATTTGTCTACTTTTTTTCTATTCACATCACATTCTCATTCTTATTCTCATTCCCTCCTACATTCTCCAACATTTTCCATACCCATGAGTGTTTCAAATTACTTTCACATAGGAACCCAACCCTTTTCATTTATTGTTGCAGTCAAATTATAATCATTTTATTAATAGTTTAACACTTTAACTTTATATATATACACATATTGATGTTAACGAAAATAATCAGATCAGATGACCAAAAACACGAGATAGCTAGGTAGAAAGGCGGCATTGTGCGGTGGGAGAAATTACAAAGACAAACAACATGGAATAGATATAAACATCGGTAGCTGTCATAAGTATGAGTTTATCCTATAACAACAGTTAACAACTTTAAAGATTGTAAACTATCACACAATAACCTTTGTTAGCAACATAGAAAGCAATTTATGTATGTTATTATCTTCAATTTTGTCCACATAGTTTCAGTTTTTGTCATGTTTTTAATTATTTCGTCCCGTTTACCATCTCTAAATGAGACAGTAATCCTCAAGACATACTATCGATATCCTTAGACATGTTATTTCCATTTTTACACCATTTCTAGTGGACTATTCAACTTTTTTTTTTTTTCATATATACGTTTTCCTAACATTGCTATTGTTAGAAGGAGTTGTCAAGCATTTCAAATTAAAAAAAAAAAAAAACAATTAAATTTACACTTATGACCTTAATCCTAAAATATTACAAAATCAAACATGTATAATTAGTGTTAGATCTTTTTTTTTTGTTTCTCACAGGTATCTTTCTATTGGAGGCAATCCTGTTCGAGCTAGCTGAGGTCTCATAACGGGAGTAGAGTTCTCCCAGCAGAGGTTTTTCCATACGTAAGACTCGAACCCGAGACCTTGCTTAAGGGGAATGGAGTACCTACCACTCCAACCAACCACCTGTTGGTGTGTTAGATCCATTTTTGATTGGGTGGAATCTACAATAAATACTAAATGACCACAAGGGGTCTAAACCTTAGGGGACTTGTCTTAGGTAAAGACTTATGTGCTTACGTACCCTAATAAGGGATCAAAGTCCACATACTTTGATACAGAGACGTCCATAGTGGCTATTGTACTAGTTGGAGCGGTTAGGACGTTGATGGGTGAGCTAAGTCATTGTAGAATGGACCATGGAGGTCTGGTAGAAGAGTTGTGGAGGAGGGTGCACTCACGGTCGTGAGGGTTGTGATCCCTGGAGACAGTCATGTTAGGGTTGCGTGAGTATGGCGAGAGAGATCACAAGAGGTTATGAGAGAATATCTCGATGGGAGTTAAGAGTGGAGAGAGTCAACTCTTAGAATACTAGAGGCAGAAGAGTGGATGTATATCTAGGGTTTTGTGCAAGAGCCTATTATAGTCTCTTAATGGTCCAATGGGCCTGTGGGTCCTCTTCAAATGAGAACCTTCTAAAGAGAATAATTGTGACAACGTGTGTATCACATGTGGGAACCACATATGATAATAACACAAGTCCCCCAAGTCCTATTGTGCCCCTGGACTTTAGTAAGTTTTGGGCATGTTACACTGAAGTTACCACTAGTAAGGCTGGGTCGCCTCGTGCACATCGGTTTAAGCACTCAAATGACTCGCCGAGGGGCCTTGACGACGACTAATAACCTGAAGTCTTTTAGTTTGGAGGGCGTGTTACACTTGCAACGCCCAAGTTGTCTGAAAAACTCTTCAATTCAAAAAAGGTTTGGGTAGATTTTTCGTTGGACGGTGTCATTACTTTGTTGTTATCGCTTGGCTGAGCCTGCAAATCTCCTAAGATTGCAAGTCCTAATGCAATTATGGTTCGTTGGTCTGTTCGTATCTTATTGAGGGGGTTGTCATCATTGGCTTCGTTGTACGCACTGCACATATATATATGGAGGGGTTCTTTTAGTCTTTCTCTAGTGTGCCCAAATAGTTACTTCGAGAGGAATGGGGCTTTTTGTCCTTTCTAGTAACTATTCCTTTAAGGGGTTACTTTGGCTAGCTCACTCCTTCTTCTTACCACTTTCTGTTGACCATTTCTTGCTTTTCTCCTTCCTTATTTCTGTTTTTGTCCTTCATTTTTGTTTTCTGCACCTGAGCAGTCATGGCTTCGGCAAACTAGGCAACTGGTGGTGTGAGGACTTCCATTATCGTGCCCAATAGAGGAATGGATTCCCATTGAGGAAGACGTTACGAGGGGTGTTGCTAAGCAAGATGCTTTGAGTTGTTGACTCCTTTATATTGAAGAGGGAGTCTGGTTGATCTTCACTCCTTCCTTGAGGGGGGTTTTGGTGATCCCCAACCGTATGGTTGTTCCTGCTTTCCGGTCTCTTCGGAATTGGTTTTCTCAGAGCCTGATATAAGAGGCCTTCTTCAACAAGTGCCAAATGGGGAGCGTAGAGTGAAACTCAATGATGCTGTCCGGAGCATCCATCAAGGATTATGGGAAGGGCGGTTCAAGCACGTCGCCGCAGGGGGCTACGACATTGCTAGCATGGGGGCATGATGATGCCGTCACTTGGTCCGATGGGGTTTCACTTTGTAATGCACAGATATACCCATTTTAATGCTGGCATTGTCCACCGTTTCTCTATTCATTATTTTTGTCTTGAACCTTTTGAACGTTTGTCTTGCCCAATTGACCACCATGCTTTGGCCCAACTTTGACCTTGCGAGCGATTGTGTTAGAGGGATAGGTTCATTGCTTTGGCAAATATATTTTTCTTTGTATATAGTCTTTTACTAACGTAGGTGGGTCCCATTTCCCAGGCGTGCGCCAGAAAAATTTCATTCCTAGACTTGTTGATCGCGACTCTAAATACTCATCACAGCTAGGAATCAAATAAGCCTCAGATTGCGTAGCACAGCGGCAATCCAAGGGTCGAATAATCTCTCGCGAAACCTCTAGTCAAAGCCCTATGATTGGATCGTTAATTAGTAAGCCTAATTTAACTAAGTATCGCAACAAGCCATTATAAAAGCAGTTGAATATAAAAGATAAAATCACTAAAAGCCAATAGGTTCTAAGAGGATGACTTCTACAAATCCTAGCCAGTCCAAAGATGTTAGGGAAATCACTAAAGTTACCTAGGCGACCGCTTCAGTTTAGGTTCAATTCCGATTATCTCCCGACCAGAAAACAGTTAATTAATCTAAATTTTACCGCATAGAATATATTTAAGGTATTTTCTATGTATGGGGTCCAACTCTACTACCGACTCGGTCTCTTTAGAGGATTCCTAACATAACTAAGTGTCTGACTGGAACTTAAAGAATTTAGTAAGTGGATAGACAATAAATCACATAAATAGAATTAAAATAACATATAAATTATATTTAGATTCTAGGTCATGGCCATGAAACCCAAAATCTCTAAGTACACGTTCCTAAAGGGTAAGCCCGTCTGGATCTTTCTATAGGAATCTAGCAAAACATAATTATGTCAAACCTGAAACAAGAAATTTAACAAAAGTAAAAAACTTTATAGGAATCTAGCAAAACATAATTAGAGATCTCTAATTTGAGCCCACAAGCTCATGCCTAGATAAATCCTCCTTGAAAATCTAAGGGGATTTAGCCACTCATGGCTCACAGAATTTCCTTGGGATTAAGGTTTGACTGTGAAGCCTAAGATGCCTTTAGAAGCTTTTGGAGGCTCTATTTCCAGTACGATTATAGGAATCCTAATGAGACTATTATTCAATCTAGCTAGATTACAATCAGGATAATATATTTAATTATATTCTAATTCTAATTCTAAAATTAAATTCTATTTCTAAAATACATTTAAAATTAATTCCTAATTTCCTATAAAAAAATAAAATTAATTCCTAATTTAAATCTTGGATAGGGTGAGTCCTCATTTAAATTCCCGCTTGTCATTCTCATTTTGCCTCGTTATCATCTGTTCGCCGTGGCAAATGTGTAGTTTCTGTGACATTGTGCACTTGGCACCTACTCGCTTTGGCAAGTCCTTTTTCTGCTCGCTGTGTGGCAAGCTGCTCTGCTGCACTATGCTTTGTCCTTTTTTATTCTCCCATGCTGCTATCTTCTGGTCCCTGACTTGAAAGATCTTCAGCTAATTATTCTAGGTTAAGCCTGAAATACTTAACAAACATTAAACATACATTTTCTAATATTCAACAAATATTACGAAAATTTAGGAATAATTAAATTGATATATTTTTTGTTAAAAATTAAAACCCTAGAATTAGCTACTTTTCTAGTTTGGTTCCTATGTCAAGATTACTAACTTAATTAATGCAAAATCATATATTTTTTATATATTTAATTATCGATTTTGTACCCTAAAGTTCGATTGATTTTGGGTGCAATCACTTGCCTAGCAACACGAAGGACTGGCGTGCGGACTTTTTCAAGGTTGTTCCAGTGGAGGGCATTTTCCTTGGTGGATTTCTCCCAAGGATTGGCATCCTCTCTTCCCCCTAAAGTGGTCAACACTGAACATTTATGTTCATTTGCCATTGTGGGAATACGAGGAACTGTTTTAAACGCGCTGTAGGGTTCGAAGGTTACTCGAGCTCTGTTGGTAAGTTTTCGACTCTGTTATTCGTTGTTTTCTGTTAGCTTTCATTGTGCTTTGCCTTTGACTGCCTTCGATCTAGGTTTGGATTTGCGAAGTATTGAAGAGGGGACTTGTCCATGATATATTGCAAAAATGGATGGAGACCCTTGGCCGCAAGATTCGCACTTCCTCACTAGGTGGCATGCGTTGGTTGGTCATAGTTGATATGGGATGGTTTGAGGAGAATGGATCCAGTGCTTAGCTCTTCTATGCATTAGTATACTAAGCCGACTTTTTTTTTCATAGTTTCTTCACACTTTTTTATTTAAACTTGGAAAATTGTAAACTTTTCTAAAGAATAAGAATTATAGGCACAAAAAATAAAAAAATTTCCACATAAATAAGGACCTATCGTGAATGGTTTAGGGATCACCTTTATTAGGGACTAAAAAGTTAGTCTCTAATCTATTCATAGCAAATCTCGATTTATGTGGAGTTTTTAAATTTTTTTTGTATCTATATCTTTCATACTTTAGATATTCTTTAGAAAAAGTTTATAATTTCTCAAATTTAAATAAAAAAGTGAAAAAAAAAACAATGAAAAAAAGTCGTCGCCTAGCATACTAATGCATAGAAGAGCAACACACTGGATCCATTCTCTGGTTTGAGAGGGTTGCGTCTGAAGTGCGCATGGGAGCAAAACAGTGTAATATCCATCTAGATTAATAAAAATAGTAATGAAAAATAAGTTTATTAAATTGATACCAACTTGTTATTGTTTGTGTGCAATGCATTTTCTTATTTTTCATGATTTAATTGTCAAAATTGGTAAATTAAATTAGAGATTAATATTTAAATTATTTTGGGAGGAAAATATGCTTTAGGAAGAGACTCTAATGCCTATATAGGATCAGTGATTCATTGAAGAATTAAAATTCCTAATTTTCCTAAGCAATTAGCTGTACTGCTGTAGGGACTATAATGAAAGAACTTAAGAAAACATAACCACTAAACATTTCACTTAGGAACCATCCAGGCTGCTGTCATGGCTAATCCAATCATCCATTAACTTGATGAGTCACACGCCTAGGTTTCCACTTTCCTAAGCCATCTAGCATGGACACGTCACCAAAATGCATATGTGTGAGACTTAGGGCCTAAGCTAGAAGCACGGACACGTGTCCGTGTCCGACACGCTGACACATGTGTGACACGCCTGCGACACTCTGTTTCTACTTTTCTCTTCGAGTTATACATATATATATATATATATGCTGTCGTGTCAATTTTAAGAATCGGCGTGTCGAGGTGTCCGTGTCGTGTCGTGTCGTGTGTCCGTGTCAGTGTCTGTATTTCATAGGCCTAAGTTATAATTGGAGAGGTAGAGAAATCAAGAGCTAGGTGTGTGCAACCAGAGAGGAATTGAGAGAAAAGAGAGACCAGAAGCTTGTGTGAGTGAGGGTGAAAGAACTCAACCTTGCTGAGTTCAAACCTGTGCCAGCCGAGAGATAGCTGAGAATTTCTTCACCATCCTTTCAGTTTCTGAGCTGAGCCTTCCCTGAGCTTTCAAAGCACCTCACAAGTCTGAAAGCACCCATTTTTATGGTACAAGTCTTGAGAAAATCGTGAATGTTACCTGTTGTCCAATTCTGTGTTTTCTATTTTGTCTTGCTCTGTCAAATTGTTAAAGCATAAAATGTTTTAAGTATTCTTTATGTATAGTCTAAATATTATTCATTGTGTGGGGTACAGCTGTGTAGCCACGTATGCCCTTCTAGGTCATTCTTTGTAACAACTTTCTTATATAATATAACATTGAGGGTCAGCCTAAGGCACCCTAGTTTCCCCAATCATTTATTTTTGCCGTCATTCTAACTTGGTATTAGAGTGAAAACCAATGGCAGCGTCTTCAGCGTCCTCTTCTGCCTCGGTGAGCTCACCTTCTCTGACCGCCACTTCTGCCTCCAAGCTTTATCCTCTTTTCAATAGCTCCGATCTTGCTTCTGCTGTAAATTGGACCGTACCAACTATTTAGTCTGGGAGTCGAATGTATTGCCGCTCATCGAAGGGAATCTGTTGGAGTCACATGTTGATGGCACTGAGGTTGCTCCTTCTCAGCTGCTTCCTGAAGGAACGAAGAACCCAGCATTCCAGGAGTGGCATTCTTCTGATCGTTTGCTAGTGGGTTGGCTGAGGAACACGATGACCCAAGAAATCAGTGCACAACTCTTACACTGTAAGACTGCTCGGGATTTGTGGCTTGGTGAAAAGGATCTTACCTGTGCCACAACTAAGTCAAGAATCATGGGGCTCAAGTCGGAGCTCATTCACACTAGGAAGAATTCCATGAAAATGGATGAGTGTCTAGCGAAGATGAAGAATATAGCTGACCAGTTAGCTATCACTGGCGCTCCTTTGCCCACTGAAGATCTCATTCTTCACACTTTAGATGGGCTGGATATTGAATATAACCCTGTGGTCGTCAAGTTGGCCGACCAAGATAATCTGTCTTGGGTTTCTCTTCAATCACAGTTGATGTCTTATGAAAGCCGAATGGAGAAGCTGACTCGCATCTCCAATCTCAATATTCAGGCCTCTGCAAATGCAGTGCAGAAAGATGAAGACAAATCTGGAAATCAGAGCCGAAATCAGACCGAGTGGCGTGGAGGAAATCCAAACTCCAGAGGTGGACGTCGATGTCGTGGAGGAGGAAGAAGAGGCAACTTCAATAACACTGGAAATCGTCCTCAGTGTCAGCTTTGCGGTAAGTTTGGCCATACTGTTGGGACTTGTTATCATCGTTTTGATAAGAATTTTCAGGCAGTAAGTATCAGTTCTGGTGGTAACTCTTCTCAAGCCTATCAAGCTAATCAAGCCACTCCGCAAACCGTCGCTGATTCTGCTTGGTATATGGATAGCGGTGCTACCCATAATGTTACACCTTATGCTGAGAATCTGGACAACTTCACTCTAACTGGTAAGAGTCATTTATATACCTGTACAGGAGAGAAAACCAGAGTTATTGGTACTGGTTCAACTGTTTTGTCTAGTCAAGAATCAAAATCTACAATACATCTTAAAGATGTATTGGTAGTGCCTGATGCTACCAAGAGCCTCATGAGTGTAAACAAACCCACAAAAGACAATACAGTTGATGTGAATTATACACAGTGGCATGTCAAACTAAGACATCCTAGTGATAGAATTTTAAAACAAATTTTACATAAGTGTAATGTTGAAGTCTCTGACTCAAAATTTGTATGTGAAGCATGTCAGTATGGTTAATCAAAGTTATTACCGTTTTCCAACTCTTTGTCTCATGCGTCCTCGCCCCTTGAACTCATTCACACGGATCTTTGGGGTCCTTCTCCACTTCATTCAACCAGTGGACATCGTTTTTATTACATTTCATAGACGATTTCAGTAGGTACACATGGTTTTACCCCCTGAAAAACAAAGGTGAAGCAGTGAATGCTTTTAAAATCTTTAAGGCACAAGTTGAAAACAAATTTAATACTAAGATTAAGTGTGTTCAGTGTGATAATGGGAGTGAGTTCAAACCTTTTGCTCCAATTGCTCAAGAATGTGGAATTGAACCAAGATTTTCTTGTCCTTACACCTCGATTCAGAATGGTAGGGCTGAAAGAAAACACAGACACATAGTCGAAATGGGGCTCACTCTACTTGCACAAGCTTCTCTTCCACTAACATACTGGGTTAATGCTTTTCAGGTGGCTGTTTTTCTGATTAACAGACTTCCTACACCGGTTTTAAATGGAGTTTCTCCTCTACAGCAGTTGTACAAGACAGAACCAGATTACAAGAGTCTACAACCTTTCGGTTGTGCCTGTTACCCTTGCCTAAAGGCTTACAACGTGCATAAGTTCCAGTTTCATAGCCAAAAATGCATTTACTTGGGTCTTGCAGCACAACAAAAAGGATATAAGTGTATGAGTTCAACAGGGAAGATATATGTATCGAGGCATGCAGTTTTCGATTCTCATACCTTTCCTAATACCACTGGGTTCTTGAATAGACGCAATACAGCTGCTGCAAATGAAGAACAATGCATCATACCTTTTGTTATTCAAACAGGTTCAGAGCCCTGTGATCCTCAAGCCTCGGGTAGCCAGAGATCTCGTGATGGTGAAGATGTCTTAAATGGTGCTTCAAATGATGGTGAGATGGCTTCAAATGCTTCTGGTCAACAGTCTCGGTCAAGCTCCAAATCCCCAACGGTAATATCCTCAACGGGAAGATTAGAGTCACGAGATTTTTTAAATAAGTCACGTGATATGGCTTCTTCTCAATCTCCTGCAAACCGGGCTAATATTGGTCAAGGTGAGGCCCAATCTGAAGCTGCTAATCCAATCCCTTTGACAAATGAACCCGAAGCCCAACATGAGTTTGAAACAATTAGAATACAAAATCAGCATCCAATGATCACAAGGGCCCGAGATGGGATTTACAAGCCACGATATCCTTTTGTTGGTATTCTTCAAAATGAAAGTGTTCTTACTAAGCCATCTGAACCCAGCAATGTCTCTGAAGCTCTTACTTCTTCTGAATGGAAACAAGCAATGTGTGAAGAGTTCAATGTCTTGAAGAAGAATAATACGTGGGTGCTTGTTCCTTTTAGTCCTCAAAAGAAGTTAATAGACTGTAGATGGGTCTTCAAAGTTAAGTATAAGGTAGATGGCACAGTATTGAAGCATAAAGCCCGTCTTGTTGCAAAGGGCTTCCAACAATCCGAAGGCATTGACTATGGAGAGACTTTTAGTCCTGTGATAAAACCTACTACTATAAGGATTGTGTTGACAGTAGCAGCCACATTTAATTGGGAAGTGAGACAGTTGGATGTCAATAATGCTTTCCTCAACGGTTACTTGAAGGAGGATGTGTTTATGCGTCAGCCTGAAGGATTCACAGATTCTAAACATCCTACTCATGTCTGCAAACTTGTTAAAGCTCTTTATGGCCTTAAACAAGCTCCAAGAGCGTGGTTTGACCGTCTTCGTCTCACTCTAATTCAATGGGGATTTGAGAATGCAAAAAGTGAAGTGTCCCTGTTTTATCGAAGAACATCCAGCCTCACTGTTTATGTCTTGGTGTATGTGGATGACATACTTATCACAGGTAATGACAGCACATTCTTGAAAAATTTTATTCGACAACTTAATGCAACTTTTGCATTGAAAGACCTTGGTGACTTATACTATTTTCTGGGGATTGAAGTGTATCGGGATAATTCAGCTTTTCACTTATGTCAGGCCAAGTACACCTTAGACATTTTGAAAAAGTTTGATATGGTTGATTGTGCTCCTGTTATGACACCTATGGTTACAGGCAGAGCTTTCACTACACAGGAAGGAAACTTAATGAAAAATCCTTCAACCTATCGACAAATCATAGGGTCTCTTCAATATTTGGTCACAACTAGGCCGGATATTGCTTTCTCAATGAACAAATTAAGTCAATTCCTTTCTCAACCACGGATGTGCATCTTCAGGGTGTAAAAAGGATACAAAGGTACCTTAAGGGAACTTTCAATATGGGGCTACATATAAAGCCATGTGTTTCGTTTCTGAGTTTAACTGCTTTTACTGATGCGGACTGGGCAACGGACTCAGATGATAGAAAATCTATGGCTGGATCGTGTGTTTTTCTGGGGAATTCTCTTGTGTCCTGGTCTTCTCGCAAGCAAAGAGTGGTTTCAAGGTCAAGCACAGAATCTGAATACCAGGCTCTTGCGGATGGTGTTGCTGAATTATGTTGGATACACTCACTGCTTACTGAACTCGGACTCTTCATCAAACAACTTGTGACAGTTTGGTGTGACAATGTTAGTGCCAAAGCTTTGGCTTCAAACCCTGTTCAGCATGCAAGAAGTAAGCACATTGAAATAGATGTGCATTTTGTCAGAGACTTGGTGCTAGCAGGTTTCATTAATGTGAAATACGTGCCTTCTGAACTGCAGTTAGCTGATGCCTTGACCAAGGCTTTGTCACAAAATCAGTTTGAAGAATTCAGGAACAAACTCGAGATGATTTTGGCACCCTCTCGTTTGAGGGGGAGTGTTAAAGCATAAAATGTTTTAAGTATTCTTTATGTATAGTCTAAATATTATTCATTGTGTGGGGTACAGTTGTGTAGCCACGTATGCCCTTCTAGGTCATTCTTTGTAACAACTTTCTTATATAATATAACATTGAGGGTCAGCCTAAGGCACCCTAGATTTCCCAATCATTTATTTTTGCCGTCATTCTAACTCAAATCATGTATTCTGAATTCGATTCTTGATGTCTTTCTATGATTCAAAATCCATAAGAGAGCTAACATCCTAAGGTTTCTAAATTGCCCTTTGCATGAAAATCCAACGGTTAGATCTCAGGAAAATTTCTTCAAAAATTAACTGT
This sequence comes from Senna tora, assembly GCA_014851425.1. Taxonomy (NCBI): domain Eukaryota; kingdom Viridiplantae; phylum Streptophyta; class Magnoliopsida; order Fabales; family Fabaceae; genus Senna; species Senna tora. Next base: position 34,877,540 of record CM026261.1, read on the forward strand.
TCTGCATCTGTAACTGTTCTAAATTCTGTGGATATTCTTCACTGATTTTGTTTGTTATTCAAATCCTACACATGCTGAACTTTTAGGGTATGTTTGGATTGGGGATTAAGGAGGAGAAGGGAAGGGGAGACTTTCAAGATATCTTCCCCTTGTTTGGGAAGATAAAAATTGGAGAAGATAATGGAAGATCAAGCCTTAATCCTCCATTATCCTTCTCCTTCACAAATTCAAGATACCCCAAATTGGGGTATTTTGGAGGAGGTATCAACACCCAAACCAGGGGAGGACATATGGAAGGTTAACCTTCCCTTCCCCTCCCCTCTCTTCTCCTCTAATCTCTCCCCTTCCATTCCCCTCTTAATTTCCAAACAAACCCTTAGGGTATGTTTGGATTGGGGATTAAGGAGGAGAAGGAAAGGGAAGAGGAGACTTTCAAGATATCTTCCCCTTGTTTGAGAAGATGAAAATTGGAGGGGAAGATAATGGAAGATCAATTATTAATCCTCTATTATCCTTCTCCTTCAAAAATTCAAGATACCCCAAATTTGGGGTATTTTGGAGGAGGTATCAACACCCAAACAAGGGGAGGACATATGGAAGGGAAGGTTAAACTTCCATATATCCTCCTCTTGGGTGTTGATACCTCCTCTAAAATACTCCAATTTGGAGTATCTTGAATTTGTGAAGGGGAAGGATAATGGAGGGTTAAGGATTGATCTTCCATTATCTTCTCCTCCAATTTTCATCTTCCCAAACAAGGAGAAGATATCTTAATAGTCTCCTCTTCCCTCCCCTTCTCCTCCCTAATCCCCAATCCAAACATACCCTTAGGGCTTGATAGAAATTACTATTTTGAATTACCAGAAGGTGTTTAACTATTGGTTTAATCATTTTAAGGTGTTTGACAGTTGTTGATTTGTGCACATTTCGAATTATGTATTTCGAAATTAAGTTATGTGTTTTCTTACTGTGCATTCTTTTGAAATCTAAGAAAAACTGGGAGATGTATGCTATGAACATTTTGTTTCTTACTGCAAGTGTAACAATAACTGATATTTATGATACAAGATAGTAAAATTTGGAAGTTAATCAATTAAAAAGTTATGAGGCAAGTTTTCATAATTAATTTTCTGGTTTTCTTGAAGATATAGTCTCAAGTTAAAAGGAAAAAGTGATGCTTTGGCTTGTTTTAACTGCTATAAACTTTCTTTTAAAACTGAGTCATCTAAATTGGGATTAAATCTTATGAGAAAAAGGGGAAATAAACCATAAATCCCCCATTAGACTTGTTTGTAAATTCATATTATAGTTTTTGGTTTTCTAGTTTTTGGCATTTTTTGGATTTAGAAATGGAAACTTTGGTATGTTAAAATTTTTCTGTAGAATTTGTTTTAAAATTTCTGAAGTTCCTTTACTGTTGTAATCACTGGTTGGAATGTATACCTGCTGTTTTGAGGTCTTGAGATTGAGTTATCATCACTTTAGCCTTGAAAATTAATTTTTGATGAAAAAAGGGACTCTTTTGCAAATGTTCTATTTTTCTGGGTAAAAACTGTCAAGGGACAGATTCATGGTACTGATTTTGGCTTGTTACATAACATAAATGTCTGTTAAAAGGAATCCTTATCTTTAAATAAATGTTAGCAAGAACAAGGATTTACTTAGGTAACAAGTAACCTTTTATGATCATGTTATAGATTCTTGACCTCATTATGAATCTATCTTGAATTAAATTTAAGTGTAAAGTCATCCATAATGTAATTGTTGTGTTTTATCTTGAATCAGAAAGTGTGTATCATGTATGCCATAATACTATGCTAAATTTTAAAGAGATGCATTTTGTAACTGTTGTGAGTACACTTTATGATAAAGATTGATATGCATAGCATTGGGATGATGATCTAATTTGCTATGTTGCATACATTGATAAATCTGAATTGACTGTGGATGTCATTCTTTAAATTAGAGGTTGTACACCTCAAAGGATTTACATGATTTGATGAATATTACCACGATCAAATTTAAAGTGTTTTAAGGATGAAAATGACACACTATGTTGGTTAGGAATGCATATGGGATGCATTGTCTAACAGATCGTGGGAAATGATCCTCGTACTGGGTGTTCGTGATCCAGAGGTTCTAACATTGTGCGCACATGATAAATCCATAAAATGGAGTTATTTAGGCGTTCATTACAGGCAAATTTAATCGCTTTAGCTGTCATTAAGTCACATTTTGGTAGAGTTCAGTAGGAATTGCGATATTAAATTGTTTAGTGGTGTCTTTGCATGATTTTGTTGAGTTTGGGTGTAGTTTAAGCTATTTTGAATATGTTTTTGTGGTTTTCCAAGAAATCATTGATGCGTTGCTCTTGTTTTCAGGCATAAAAAGGTGCAAAACAACTTGGTTTAGAGCATTTGGGAAGCTAGGGAAGAAATTGGAAGCATAGAGAAGCAACTTAGGCATGAAATTGATGCAAATTCGGATGTGGGACAGAGGGATTGTGCTATAACGCCATTCTACGATGCTATAGCTCCACTGTAAGCCAACAGATACAGAGACGGCGCTATAACGCCACACCAGAAACGCAAGAATAGAAGCACGGCGCTATAGCGTCATGTCAGAGGGAAAATTGCGGAAACACGAAAATTGAGCTATTTAAGTGATTTTTCAAGTTGGGATCGATGATTCTAAGCTGTATTTGACTTCTAGGGCTAAGAGGGAGCTAGGGTTTGAGAGAAAACACGAATTTGGTGGCCGTTTGGTGGATCGGAGTAAAGGAAAAGTAGATTCAAGCTTCAGATTTGATTTCTTCTTCTTCTCTTTTCTTCGATTTATCTCATGTCTTTTCCAAAAATTTTGGTTGTATCAATGATTATGCTAAGCTAGATCTTTTCTATTCTAGGGTTATGGTTCCCTAGTATGGATTCTATAATTGTTGGATGATTTTTACGGTTAATTTGATATATTTGATGTTTATTTAGTTTTGTACTTAAACCCTAATTGCTTGATCACTTCTTAGAGTAATTTGGAGAATTTATCTGACCTTGAAAGAGGCGCTTAGGTTTAGTCTGGGAACTAAATACCGTTAGATCTAGGTTAATTACTCGGATAATTACTAGATTTGCTTTAGGGATAGACATATACCCGAGAGCCTAACGGAGTTAGAAATTAACTTGTTTGAATGAATGCAACTCCTTATTTTGATTTTCTGCATAAACATATGGAAAGAAGAATATTGAGTTAGAGATTGTATAGGATAGGCAGACCATACAACGATTATAGGACTAAGAGTAACATCGATATATTGAGATTAATTGTTAAAAGGAACCCAACAACATAGATGAAGTACTAGGATAAACCATAACCTTATGAGCTCTTTAATATTGATCACACTCATTATCACTTGCGTTTAATTGCACTTGTACTTAGTTTAGGCTTTCTACTAGAGTTCCTGAGGATGATATCTGGTTTTCACTAACTGTATTACTTGTTGACGGTTTATACTTGCACCAGTCACTTTTACCCCAACAAGTTTTTGGCGCCGTTGTCGGGGAGCTTCGTTGAAATTTATCTGATATTAGTGTTGAACAAGTGTCTTAGATCAAGCAATTTTTTCGATTTACTTCTTGTTTCATTTTTTCTAGTTTCATTCTATTTGTAGTTATTTAAGTAGTTGTTTGTGTGTCTTTTCAGATACTCCTTCTAGTGTATGCCTCGTGACAAGAAGAAGAAGAAATTTATTGAATTATCACCACCTATAGTGTGTGAAAGAAAAAAGAGAGGGTGTGCTAACTCTCATTCTTCGATTAGAAGACCAATTACTCCATCTTCACCTGAGAGTATTCATTATGAAGAGGTTGAAATGGCTGAATAAAACAACCTTAATTTGTCTGACTATGCAACCCCGAAACTGGATGGGTTGCAGCATAGTATCCGGAGGCCATCCTTTCAAACAAATAATTTTGAAATCAAGCCAGCTATTATTCAACTTTTGTAAACTAATGGGCAGTTTGGGGGTTCGCCTGTAGAAGATCACAACAACCACATCCTTAATTTTCTTGAGATCTGTGACACTTTCAAGCATAATGACATTTATGATGATGCCATTCTTCTGAAACTCTTTCCCTTCTCATTAAGGGATAAGGCAAAAATTTGGCTACACTCTTTACCAGAGGGGTCGATAACTACATCGGAAGGTTTGGCCCAACACTTTCTTAAGTATTTTCCACCAGGAAAAACTGCCAAGTTGAGAAATGACATCACTTTCTTTGTACATTTTGACAATGAAAATCTCTATGAAGCTTGGGAGAGATTCAAAGACTTATTGATAAGATGTCCACATCATGGGCTACCAAAATGGCTTCAGGTACAAACATTCTATAATGGGTTATCTCCTAGGGTGAGAACTTTTATTGATGCTGCAGCTGGTGGGGCTCTGATGTCAAAACCAGTGGATGATGCATATACTTTGCTAGAGACGATGTCATCTAACAACCACCAATGGCACTCACACAGAAATGTGCATGCAAGACTCGCAGGAATACAAGATTCTGATATATTTGCATTTCTATCTTCTCAAATTGCTGCTTTGACTAAGGAAGTGAAATCTTTGAGTACTCAAGGGGCAGTTAAAGCTGTGAGTCCTTTTGTTTAAACTTGTGAGAATTATGGAGAAAGTTACATTTCAGAGCAATGTCCTCTTATCTTAAAAAGTGTTCAATATCTGGCCAATAGAAATGAAAATAACCCATATTTCAACACATAATCTGGGTTGGAGAAATCATCTCAATTTCTCACGGAACCAAAATCAAGGTGCGGAATCGTCTTCATCTTCCGCACGTCCTAACAACCCGCCTAGATTCAATGTTGGGGGGTTTTATCGAACAAGCTAGAGTACCACCTCCGCCAGCTGAAAAGAAGCCATCCTTAGAGGAGATGATGATGTCTTACATGTCTAAGAATGATGCCCTCATGCAAAGTCAAAATGCATTCATCCGAAATCAGACTGCACTCATTCAAAGCCAAGCATCAGCTTTGAGAAATCTGGAAACTTAAGTAGGTCAATTAACTAATGCACTGAACAATATACCTCAAGGCACCCTTCCAAGTGATACCATGCCAAATCCACAAAGAGAAGGTAAAGAGAATGTTAACACTATATATGTGGGTGTTGAAACTGAAGGGACCCTGGAAATTGCTGAAAAAGTTAAGGCTATAGAACAAGAGGTGGTTGAGGAACCAATAAAGAAAGCACATGCTAAGACTCTTGAAAAGGTGACTGAGCAACCCAAGCAACCACCTCCCTACCCTCAAAGACTTCAGAAGCTAGATCAATAGGCTAAGATGGTTTTGGAAATATTAAGGCAATTTTACATCAACATCCCGTTGGTGGAACCGTTGGAGGAGATGCCCAATTACACCAAAGCAATGGAAGATCTAGTCAAAGAAAAGCGTAGAATTAAGGAATTTGAGAATGATACACTTACTGAGAAGGAATTTGAGAATTATACACTTACTGAGGAGTGTAGCGTTATAGTACAAAAGAAGTTTCCACAAAAGCTAAAGGACCCAAGTAGTTTCACTATACCCTGCTCAATAGGGAACTACCAATGCAACAAAGCACTATGTAACCTAGGGGCAAGTTTCAATTTAATGCCCAAAACGATCTTTAATAAATTGATAATAAGTGAAGCCTGTCCAACGTAACCACCATGAATTTGGAGTTAGCTGATGGATCCATCGTTTACCCTGAAGGAAAAAATTGAAGATGTACTGGTAAAAGTGGACAAATTCATATTTTTGCAGAATTCATTGTGTTGGACTATAAGGTCAAGCGAGATGCGCCTATAATTCTGGGTAGGCCATTCTTAGCCACTAGTAACACCCTGATAGATGTCCAAAAAGGCGAACTGACTATGAGAGTCAAAGATGAACAGATAACATTTAATGTTTTCAACCCAATAGAGTCACCTACAGAGAATGAAAAATGCCTTAAGGTTGAAGCTATGACAAAATAATGGTTGATAAGGCAACTATGGATGGTAATTTGAAAGACCATTAGATTGACCTAGGGGAAACTCCACAGAAAGCCTTAATGGAGATAGATGTTGATGACCAATTTGGGGGTCCTGCAATGTTAAAGGCACCGCCTTGGTACAATAAATCTAAATCCCCACACCCTATCGACCAGGACTTATCCTTTACATCAGGGGTGCAGAAAAACTTAATTGGCAGGGATGATAGAACTTGGCATTCTTGTAGAGCTACATCAACCCACTATGCTCTAATTGATCATGGCTGAGTTAAGTAAAAGTGGTAGTCAAGCTGAGGACATTAAACTAAGCGCTTCTTGGGAGGCAACCCAAGAAAATTTGAATTTATTTTATTTATTTTCGCTTTATTTTTGTTTTGTTTTTTTTTTTAAATTTTTGAACTTTCTGAGCTGCTTGAGTTCTTCATATGTACCTACTGCTACATTCACCAGAATCGGACGCCTCTATATTACATCTTTAATTGTTTCTCTTCCCTTTTAATTTTGTTATATTTTATATTTGCTTTCCATCTTTCTGCTTTTATTGCCTGCCTTTCTGCTATTTGATCATAATGGTACTCATAGGTGTGTGTGGATAACTGTATTAATTTTATTGATCACTTGATGATATTAGTGTAATTGAATAACTGCAATAAATGACATAATTTTATTTGATTTAGTTGAGTCTATGACTTCTTGACCTATTAAAGCAGATTTTAGCCCTTTCTTATGTCCCAGTCCCTCTGGTGTTAATTGTTTAAACATTGACTAGCTACCACATTATGTGGAGTTTGAGCTGACCGTAGTCCATATTCCCTTCATCGACAGCTTCACTATGATGAAGAGGTTGAGGGTGCTTTTTTGTATTCCATTGGAGGATACACCCTTCCACCTGCCCAAATGTAGAGCTGACTAGTTACTTTCTTTTTGGACTGATTAGTTGTCGTTTTGTATAGCATACAGGTCTGCATGCCAAGACTTTTTGTACTTTGGCATGCATGCCAAACTTTTACTTGCTTACTATACTTATGAAGTCTTATAGGTATTACAAACTCATTCTACGAACATGAATTTTGTACCTAGACAATTATACTACTAGTCAATGAACTTTATATTTTAAATGTATGTGTTTTGTAATTACTTGTGTTTGTATGAGTGGTGTAATGTAACTTCTAGTTTCTTTAAATAGATTAAATTTAGAACGAGAAGAGAGTAATCTATGAGACATTAGACAATCATTAAATCAAAGAAAGAAAAAAATGAACCCGCCATTTCTTAGTAAATAAGATTAAGGAAACTATATTACCACTTAATTCTATGATAAAATCAGTAATAACAAGGTAAGGAAACTAGGATGTTAAAAACAACCTGAAGATACGATGTCAATTGTTGAACTGGTGGAGACAAGACCGCCTAAATGTTGGGCCCCGCACAAAATATAAGGAAAAGAGAAAGAAGAACACACAAAAATCTTAACTTGGTTCGGTGCCTCAAGACCTACTACCACGGTCCCTACTGGGACAAACTTTACTACTTGTAATTTTTGAACGGAAAAAATTACAAACCCTCCTCAATACACAAAAATACCCAAAACCTAATGCACCCAATAATTATAGGCTAGTATTCTTGTGTGTGTAGAAACTCATATAACATACACTTATTTATACAAGTTCCTCACCAAGTCCTCACTAATGCTAGCCGATGTGGACTAGAAATGAATACTAACACTAAATGCGCTAGTAGTTGCTGAATTTGTGACACACTCGAAGGGGGAGGATTCCCTTGATTGCTGGGCACGAGTTTGGATAGACCTTATGCTAGATAGAGGATTGCCCTCAAGAGTTGGCTCATCAAAGGCTAGGTGAGCGACAAATAATATTAGTACGCCAAATGTTGATAAAACCATGCTAGACCTAGTTTGAGCCTTGCCAATTCTTCCCGTATTTAATCATTCTCGCTGATAGGGGGCTAGTTATGATGGTCTTGCTGTCCGCCGGTGTTGCATGGGTCATGGGCATCTCGTATGGATGCTGAAGACACTCAATCCTTGGATGCTGCTTTTCTAGGGTTTCCACATCCGTAGGCATGTCCAATTTAGTGTTGGTGACCTTAAGGTTTTGGGTCACGTTTGAAGTGTCGTCCTCTCCCATCGTTGGAGCGATGACTTCAGAGTCGCTCGTGGGTTTGGCAGTGCCAGAAGGTACCTGAGCAATCTTATTTCTACGATTTCTCTTCTAGTGAGTATATGCCATCTATTTTTAATGTTCTTCCCTGCCAAGATACACAAGATTTAAACAAAGGTGTTGGCTTTTGCTTGAAGAAGAGGACATTTCATGTAAAAGAGTGACTTTATTTGTGAAAAAGGGTGACTGTCGCGCAAAACTTATAGAAAAAGACCAATATAAGCAGTGCTAAAATATAAGTAGGATTGCTATGAGTGGAATAAGAATATTTTGCACGAAACATGAACGCAGTAGCAAGATCTAGATAATATTATACTCCCTACTCCCCTAAAAGGAGGTGCCACTTGTAGTACTGTCAAAATAGGCTTGGGCCCGTGGGCTAGCCTAGACCGTCCACTAAATGGGCGGACTTGAGTATAGAAAAATAAGTCCGTTTAAAAATGAGCCTAAATGGGTTGGCTCGTTTAAGCCCGTAGGCTGGCCTGCAAAAAATTAAAAAAAAAATTAAAAATAAAAAATTAATATATATTTGTTTAAAATATATATAAATATATATGTTTTAAGTAATTTTATATATTAAATAATAATTTTATTCTAATAATGTGTATAAATAATTAAATAATGATTTAAATTAATGAAATATTTATTTAAAGTGAAAATAATACTAATTTTTAATTTTTAAGTAAATACATGAATTTAGATAAAATATTTTTATCCTAATACATGCTATTGGCTTTTTTTTATTAAATTAATAAAAAAGTAAAATTATAATATTATTACATTAAAAAGTGACCCGCAGGCTTGCCTATTTTGTTCGCGGGCCAATGCAGACGGGCTTAGGCATCACTTTTCAAGCCCATCTAATAAACGGCCCAGCCCGTGACAAGCCGATGCGAGCCAGACCAGGGCGACCCATTTTGACAGTGCTAGCCACTTGATGGTAGTCGTTGCTCAGGGAGCAAGGGTTTTATGTCTGATAAGATCACAGTAGGCACTAATGATAAATCTATTTTTGACAAATAGATTTAAAGGATAATGCGACTTGCTCTAGGTAAAGACCTAGGTGCCTACGTATTCTGTGAAGGATCAAAGTTCACGTAGTTTGATATCGTGGGACGTCCATGGTGGTTGTTAGACTGAGGGAGTTACCTGGAGAGATAGTCCATGTGTGGCTATGACATAGAGATGGTGAGCGGGTCACCAAAGGAGAACCGTGGAAGGCTCTGTAAGGCTGCAGTGGTGCCCGTAGATGGAGGGAGGCACTCACAGTGATGAGGACAACAATGTCCCCTAGAGAGATGATCACGTAGGATTACGTGAGTGACATGTTGAGAGATTGTTTCATACGTTGTTATGAGAGTGAGGGGCATAACTCTTGTAATTGTGAGAATGAGTGATTAAGTGCCTAGGGTTATGTGTGCGAACACTTATTTATAATGTTCAGATGCATTAATTAGTGGAGGACCCATTAAGTGCTAAGCTAACTTTTATGTGAGACATGTGTATCTTAAAAGAACTGGTCAAATTTGATATTATATATATAGGGTAAATTACACTTTAGTATCCTGTAGTTTTATTCGATTTCACTTTGGTGTCCTGTGATTTCATTTTTGTCAGTTTGGTGCCCTGAGGTTTGCACCGTTAACACTTTAATGCCCTAAAGTTTTCTACCGTTAGTTTTAACGGTAATTATACTATTTGAATTAAAAAAATTTAAATGTGACTTGCTAGGGATCGAACTCAAGATCACTAAATTTAAAAACAATGCCTTCTCCATAGAACTACAAAGTCTTAATTGATTATTATTTTCATTTCAATATATATATATATATATAACAATTGCACGATTAACACTCTCTACTTTTACTATTCTCAATATCATTTCATCTACAGTTTTAGTTTTATAATTTAAACCAATTAAATAAAAAGTATAAATAAAATTAAAAATTATTTAAAAATTTATATCATTTAATTATATAAAACTGTTTTAAATGTTAATATTATTTAATTATCCAATAAAAAACTATTATTTAATTAAAAATATTGTTTTAAATTACATATTATTTCATTAATTTTAAATAACATAATTATTTAATATAAAATTTTAACTTGGCCAAAAAAATATAACATTTTAACTATTACTATTATTTCCACAAAAAAATATTATAATTATTTAATAACATAAAATTATTTTAAAATATGTATTATTTAATAATTTTAAATGACATAACTATTAGTTATAATAATATGTATAAATTTTATGTTTATAATATTCACTGTAACATAATTTATTGTATTTATTTTAATTAATTATAATTTATTGTCATTTAATAGAATAAATAAATTTAAAATAAAAGTAATAAATTTATTTTTTTATTAGTTCAACAAATTTTTAAGTGATTAAATAATTGAATCAATGACTCAAACCTTTCAATGATTTAGTGGAAGAGAAGAGTGTAATTTTGTAAAATAAATGTGAGGGTGAGTATAGTTGGTCTTGACATATTATATTTATTGAAAGGAAATTAAAATGTATCAAGATTTTGTGGTCCAATGGCTAAGGCATTAATCTATGTTATTAGAGAATTTGGGTTCGATCCCCAACGAGCCATATTTAATATTTTTTTAATTCAAATAGTAAAATTACCGTTAAAACTAACGGTAGAAAACCTCATGGCACTAAAGTGTTAGCGATGCAAACTTCAGAGTACCAAACTGACAAAAATGAAACCACAGGGCACCAAAGTGAAATCAGGCAAAACCACAGGACACCAAATTGTAATTTACCCATATATATATATATATATATATATATATATATATTATATATATATATATATATATATAATCTTTTCATATCTTACAAAACATTTGCAAAGGTTCTCCATAGGCACTAATATAATGGATCAAATCATTTATTTTTTATCTTTTTTAAAGTAATCATTTATTTTATTTTTTTGGCGCCACAAAAAATTATTTTTTCTATGGAAAGTGGAAATTAATGGACAACAAATAAGACACTGGTCCTACACCCAGCTTCAACGTTTGACTATTGCAAAAATATATATATATATATTTGTCAGTTACATATGGATACCAACTGATGGAATTGTTTATAAAAAAAATACCAATTGATGGAATTAATATATTTTTTAATGTCAGTACTAATTGAGAAAGAACTTTATATAAAGAAGAATAATAATTTAATAATAATGAAATTTATTAGTAACAGACCGACATTATAAATAAAATGAATAAAATTCTATACCTTTTGGCCTTACAAAATTAGCTAGTAATATAAAGATTTTGTCTTTAAAAGATAAAAATATATTTTTTGGATAAGAAAAATCATGAAAAAAAAAACTCATTATATTATCTCAGCTGTTAATTAACTATTAGCAAAGTATATATAATGTGACTCATTAAATTATGGTGTGAAGTTGCTAAATATTTGATTGGAGGCCAAATATTTTATTTATGTAATTAAAATATTATTTTAGCATATCACCTCATAAATCATTCTCAAATTTAGTATCTAATAAAATATTTAATGTGACACAAATACATGTATATGAGATGATGGTGAATTGAGATAATGTTTGGATGGGGAGGGAATCATGTTATTCATAAGAGATTCAAATGGGAAATGGCTTCATAGTTATTCTGACTTAAATAGAGTCGGGACAGTTTTAAAGGCTGAACTTTGGGCCATCCTTCTCGGCCTTAAATTAGTTAAAGCTAAGATTGTCGCTTCAACCTTGTATGCATTGAGTCAGATTCACTACTTGCTGCCAATCTTCTGAATAACTATATTTTGCATTCTGATCATCCTTATAAGTTATAATAGTATTATTACTGAATGCATGTTAATCCTTCAGGACTTCAGTGAAACGTTCATCACTCACATTTAGAATTAATTTATACTAATTAGTAGGTACCAGTTAAATGATTCAGAGTCTGGTTGTGCAAGTTTATTTTGATAAAAGAATCATTTATTTTTTTTAATAATCACTTCTTTTAAAAAAATGGTGTTGTTTGTGCATGCTTATTTCATAAAATAAGTTATTATTAATTGTAGCAGAATGCACTTTTTCAGCTTTAAGCAGAAGCTATAAATTGAAGCTTCTTTTTCTAGCTAGTAGCAGAAGCTAAAATTTAAATATTTTAAGATAAAAGTACCCTTAATAAAATTTTATATTTTTATTATACCCTTTATTATTTTAAACCCTAATTTTGACATATTCTTTGCCTACGGACCTAAATTCAACATTTATCTCTTCACCTTTAATAAGAAATATTTATTATTATTTTTTATTTAAATAAAATTAATAAATATTAATTAATAAAAAGCTCATCATAGGTAACAAGATGATATTAGTTAAAATTTTTTTGATAAGATATTAGTTAAAATTAATAATTTATTTAAATGACATTAATGGATATAATAAATAAATAAACTAATCATAGATAAAAAAAGCAATAATTATTTAATTAAAATTTTAATATATTAATAAACAAATTAACATTTTATTTTTATTTATTTAATAATAATAACAAATTAAATATTAAAAATATCCATTTATCTATTTAATAGCATTAGTAACATCATAATTTATACATATCATTCTTGGTAATTGTACCGTTAAAGGCACTTATTTATAGAATTTTACCAAACACAAGTTATTTTTCACAGCACTTTTAAAAAAAAAATCTATTTAAAAAGAAGTCATTTAAAAATTAACAATTTTCATAAACATGCAGAAACGGCATCATTGTAATGTTACTTTTGTAAGCCTCAGTGAGGCCCTTTCAGCTCTTCGTTTAATATAATCCTTTCAGATGAAAAAAATTGAGATAATGTTTTTTTTTTATAACTGAATTGAGATAATGTTTTATTCATATAGAATTAATTTATTTGACGCCATATTTAATGGTATGTCAATCATCATCAACTACCCAATTAACAATAAATACCTTAAAAAATAATTACTAAAAAAAATAACTTTCTTTTTTTTATGCGTTCGTTCTTCAACCAGTTTTTTTCTACAGATCAAACTAGAGGGGTTGCCAAATTTTTCTTCTTCTTTTGTTATCCTCGTTACGTTTCATAAATAAGGTAGATATTCAGTCCCCCAATTTTGGTGGTGATTTTTTTCCAGATTTACTTTTGAGTTTTGTAGTCTTCTCTTGTGAGAGTGTAGTCTCCCATTGTTAGATCGATTCAAATTTAGTAAGTGGAGCTTGTTTTGTTTTTTATTTGTTTTCTTTTGTCAATTTTTTTGACAATAAGGTGATTCTGAATTTAATGTTTGTTATAATCATATCTAAAATCTACGAATCATCTATGTTAAAAAATTTCACTCATTAACCAAGCTTGGTTGGTCTAGTGGTTAGCTCACTAGGTCACTTAAGCAAGTGTTGGGGGTTCGAATCCCACCTTGTTTATGCAGCAACCAATTGGCCAGCGGCAAACCCTTAAATGGAGCTCAGATCTGCGAAGGATTAGTCCTTGGCCTGTCGGGCTGGGGGATACCTGGGAAACCAAAAAAAAAAAAATTCACTCATTCATCATGTTTTTTGAAGAGCCTACGACAATTTCAACTTTAAAGATTACTTCAGATCTAATATGCAAAAGGTATAAGAGTAAAAACTCTGTTTACAACACCAAAAACAGTGAGATTTTTATCCTGAAGAAATAGAATCAGCTGAGTTTACACTTTGTTTACTTAGTTCAACAATTTTTAGGGTTTATTCTTCAATATTATTATATATATTAGAGTTTTTTAAATTATTGTAAGTACCATTTGACTTTTTCAACGATATAATAGAGATTTAATGTTTTTTATAAAAAATTTACATTAAAAAATAATGAATTGATTATTATAATGTTTCCAAAAAAAATATTATGGTATTTTAAAAATTAAATTTTTAGATGGTTAATTTTTTTGGATTTAAAAAACTGGTTTTGGCGGGCGGTTTGGGCAGTTTTTAGTGAATATTTAGTGTACTTATTGGTTTAAGTTGATAGTGTCAAACCAAACCAAACCAAATCATAAACGAGTGGTTTTGAGCGGTTCGGTTTGGCGGTTTAGGACTTTTATGTCATCAAACTTAAATATTTAAGTTTTTTTACAAAAAAAAATATAATTTTACTCAATATAAATAGTAAAAAAGTATAGTAATATTTCAATTTACTCACAATATACAATCAACTTACTTCTAAAATTAAATTTTTAGATTGACTAAATTTAATATAACATTCTAAAAATAAATTTTAAACTTTATTATTTAAAAATTTTAACATAATATGTACATGTATATACATGTGATACGGCAGAGCCCTCTTGACGAGCCCTCAGCCTCGGCCCGACCGTAAGAGCACTCAGGCTCGGATCCGCTACGAGGCACCAACCAAGGCTCCGTCATCGGACCCATACGGCTGCCCTCGACCTGAGGGACCACTTGTCAACATCACGGGTGTCATTCACGCCACCGCACTTTCCGTGTAGTTACGCTGACGTGGAAAGGTCCAGATTACTCCTGGCGAAGCCTATATAAGCATAGGTAGCTTCATCAGGACAGGTATTGAATTCTTACTCTCTCACCATATACTCTCACTTCCGATCACTGACTTTAGCATCGGAGTCCTACCACGGGAGCCCCCTCCCGCCGTGGGTTGATTGCAGGTCGCGTTCTGGGAGCAGGAGTTGGACTGAAGGAGACTAATTCATCAACATGTATGTGTATACGGCTTGGTTCGGTTTTTCAACATACCAAACCGAACCAAACCAAACATTGATCGATTTCGTTCGGTTTGTCATATTTCGGTTTAGTTTGGTTCAAGTGCGTCGGTTTTGTTCGGTTATGAACACCCCTACCGTACTTACATCTACCTAAACTTTCTTCCTACCAAAAAAAATGTTTACTCTAAATAAATTAATGAGGACAAATGTGGCACATGCATAGGTTTGTCGTTTGCCAACTAATACAAGTGTTGTTGTAGAACAAGTCAAAGAAGAGGACGTACAGGTCACATGGCTGATTATCACTTAACAGCCAGTAGTGACATGTCGGAATCAACAAATTAACATATACAATACAAGACCATCAATTTAAGGTACAATACCATTTGTATGAAAATTGAAAGACAGCATGCATTCCCACAAGGGTACAAGTTCTTCTTTTGATAGTGCAATTAAAAATGCAATTGTATAGTCTTTTAGTTTTTTTAAGGCCAAATGACTTTTTTTTTATCCTCAACGTTTGCACGAAGTTTAACATTAGTCATCAATATTTTAAAAAGTTATTTTATGTCCTCAACATTACAAAAAGTTATTTTAGGTCCTCAACGTTTTTTTTTGTCAAAATTTGTCCTCTAGCGTAACATTGTCCGTCTAGTTTTGTCATTAAATGCTGACGTTGAAGGCTTATGTGGCACACCCTCTCTCCTAAGTGTCATATTTAAATGACATGGCACTCTCTCTCACTCAAACTCAGCAAAACGACGACGTTTTGATTCATTGAAATGTTCTATTTTGGTTATTTAAATGAATCAAAACGGCGTCATTTTGCTAAGTTTGAGTGAGAGAGGGTGCCATGTCATTTAAATATGACACGTATGAGAGAAAGTGTACCATATAAGCCTTCCACGTAATCATGTAATGACAAAATCAGACAGATGTTACGCTAGAGGGCTAATTTTGACAAAAAAAAAACGTTGAGGATCTAAAATAATTTTTTAAAACGTTGAGGATCAATATTAAACTTTGTGCAAACGTTGACGACCAAAAGAGTAATTTGACTTCTTTTTTTTAAAATTTTGTTTCTTGTTGTTATTAATTAATGTAATTTTTTTCACTCTAAATATAATCATTTATAAGTAAAATTATAGCGATATTACTCTAATTAGAACATATGGTTAATTGAACTAACAACGAAGTTCAAATGAGATTATAGGCATTCAAAGTTTGAATGAATAGCATCACGAACTAAAAAATTTTATTGAAAATAAATTAGATCTTCATCCAATTATAAATTTTATTTATACTCTTTTTTTTATGATTGATCATATAAAATGAAATATTTTATATTATTTTTCTACCATGATTTATTACTAAAAAATAAGGTTATAGTGACGGTTAAAATAACCGCTAAAAGTACTCAAAATTGTTACTAAACCTTATAAAAATAGTTGTTACACTTGTTACTATAAATTTCAAATGGTTGTTATATCTGTCACGACCCCTTATCGGACGTCCGTGACCAGCACGGGAGTAGGATTTCTCCTATCCCGTAAGCCTCTAATTCCTGATTGACATTCTTATATATGCATAACTACCCATTTCTATTACAAATAGTATATATGGTCATTCCTATCCAGTGACCTAAGTAGCACGCAATCCACGGCTCGCTCAACGCCGCTTCAGTCTATACATATACACATAATCAATCACACGTACATATAATATACATATTGATCACGCGCTTCAGGGCGGGTGATCTATCCTATTCACATGCAGGATTCCTGTGTACAGTCAGGCATATATATTCAATCACACACCTGCATAAAGTATACATATTGATCACGCGCCTCAATATGTGTGACCTATCCTATTCACATGCGGAAGCCGTATTTTCACACAATCAAGTATTCAGTCACACATATATATAAATTTACATATTGAGCACACGCTCAGTGCGTGTGATCTATCCTATTCACATGCGGAAGTCACATTCATATATATATATATATACACTTGATATTCATCATATCATAACCTATGATCCCAACAACCAGACCAATCTTTAACCTGTATGAAGCCGACAATTCTAGAGTGTGACATATACATATATGCATATAGCAACTGTACAAAACAATGCTATACCAAAATGAATCATATACATATATATCCTGTCAAAATACATATAACAGTACTACCCACGCGGACAATGCGTGCGGTCTCTAAGTCTGTCCGCCTCCCTGAGATGAAGTGGAAGTGGTCCCGATGCCTATACCACCTGTGTCTGTAACATGTAACATTGGGGTGAGTCAAACAGACTCAGTGAGAGGCTTTCCCATCCCTGGTATAGTAGCGGGTACCACTACAACTGGGGAAGAGGAGCCAATCACAAACACATACGCATATAACGGGTTTAAATTTTCATATATTAGGTGGTCAGGCAATTAACATATATCATATTCACAATAAAGAATTTAAAGCATGAATTTACATACATTTAAATTCACACATACATCATATCATGATTTAACATATAATTCCATGTGGTCGCCCGTATTCAATTAACCGTAATCATAAACTGGCCCGAAGGCAATATCTCCGATAGGAGAGAATCTGGCCCGAAGGCAATATCTCCGTTAGGAGGGAATCTGGCCCGAAGGCAATATCTCACGTGAGCAATATGAGAACCTAGTTGATCATTCTAGGAACCCCTGGTCCCAAGACTATACTTGGACAATAATCTGACCCCAAGACTTCACTTGGAGCATAGCCGGCGACTCATCTGACCTCGGTTTACCCAAGGCAATAGCCACAATGTGGTGAACTCATGTACTCTGTATTTCTGTGGGTTGACTCAAGACAAGAGACTCAATCTACCCGGACCACCCGTGATAGACTCGGTTCCCGCGTGGTACCATAAATGACCCCTATGGACCACTACTTGTTCATTTTAATTTAATAAATTCATAAATGACATCGAAAGGGTTCGGAAGGAAAGTCTCGAATTGGCTCGAAAGAAGCAATCCATGCTTTCATCTTTCTATTCCTCTTACTCCATAGTTGAGTTTGGAGCTAACTTCGATTGATGGCATCCTATGGCTGATTAGACCCTTATCGTGATGGAGGAGAAGGAGAATCGAGCACAAACCGTGGGTCAACAGTGGATGGACGACAACCAACCAGAACGGATGATCGATGAAGATTGTTTAGAACCTTCGGGGAGTTCTCCGCACAAAGGAAATATATGAGAAGACTACCTAATAAACCAAACCGCTACGCTACTGCACCTATTGGTAGAAAAACCTGGAATCACTAAAGCGGGAAGGTACGTAGCTACCCTGGTTGGGAGAGTTGCGGATTGAGGAAAACACCAATTCCCTTCTTCGTTCTCAGATATGGAACTCTATATCCTCTCTCTAGAGTCGAGAGACTACTTTCCTCTCGCTTCTGCGACTCCGCTCTTACCCTTGCCTTTCGGTCGAGCTGGGCTTCACTTCCTATCACTCTTAGTTGAAGGAGAGCGTAGGAAGCCAAAGACTTTTTTTGAGTTCTGAGTTGAATAAGGCGGGGATAGGTGAATTTTGAGATTAGAATAAATAGGTCTTCGATCCGTTTATTCTGTTTTCACTTCAGGGCATACTTAATTACGTATAAAGAAAGATAAGGGGAAGGATCAAAACATTTCTGGATTAGAATCTATCCAGAGGAGGACTTGGGATAAGAAGAACCAGAGAAGCTAAGACTGTGTACTTTGATTTCATTTGTCAGGAGACGGAGTTATCTTGCTTAGTAAAGAGCGCAGTCCATAGAAAAAATGGCCTGAGTTTTGTTGTGCCCAGTACTTGAGTGACCAACCGTGACTAAAGGGATCTCTTGTTGATATAGCTGAAAGTGGGTTGAATCAATCATTTAGTATAGTTGATTACGGTTGCATTTAGGATAAGAGCGATTTGTTCATCCAACTAGAAATATCGTAAGAGAGGGAGGCTGTTAGCAAAGGGTGGAGAAGTGATACCACCTTCGTGGATAGACCGGGTGTGGTGCAAGTCTTGTTAAGTGAGATTGGGTTGGACCTCTTTCGACCTCGACGTTTTTCGCTAAGCTTTTTCTATCCCGGACTGAGCTTATCGTCTTGTTGCTGAGGAAGGGCTACCTGTAGCCTATGAGTTCCTTTTGGGAAAATATAAAGGAAGCCCATACCGGAGCGAAGAAAGAAGCATACCGGGCCTACTAAGTGAAGAATCATAGCGAACAAACCAAGCCTGTCGAATCGAGTTCATCGACTGAGCCTGACCGTAGCGTCTCATCTCGAACTACCGAACCAAAGGGGCTGAGCCGATGCCAACTCCTTTTGTCTCCCTCAAGCATTGAAAGAGGACTGAAAGTCAGCCTAGATAGGGCTTAAGCCGTCTTTCCCTCTTCTTTCCAAAACCGTCCTATCTTACTAACCGTCGTTATCTTAGCCGCAAAAGTCAGTAGAGCGTATGCTAGGAAAGAAGATAATTAGGCGAAGTAAGTCTTGCTGCTGCTTCCCGATTGACACCAGTTTGCGTTTTCCTCATATACATTCAATATATGGATGTACACTTCGAGTCACTTGCCCTTCTTGACCTAACCTGAAGCGCTTGTCTTACTTTTCTAACTTACAAGTGAGCGGAGTGGTGTGTGAGCTGCACGAAAGGTTGCTTGCTCCTAACAAGTTGCATAGCTCCCCCCTATATAATATAGATGTGATCGTTTGAGTCTCGATCGATGAAGCCTTTCGAAGCACTTTCTAAACGCTAGTTATATGCTTAACACATGCATCTGAGGTAAGCTCAAGCTTTAGTTGTCTCCGCTTGGGCCTGCCTTTCGGTCAATCAAGGAAGTGCATCGAATCGGCTCTTAGAGATTGAAAGCTAGCTCCTGACTCGAGGGGGTATGGAATGACTTATATAATATAAGAGATCTCTCTTAGGATACCCGGGAAGAAGGCTAGTTAATCAGCTTCGGGAAAGAAGGAAGCAAGCGTTCCAAGCGAAGCAAAGGAGCCAAGACAGTAGGACGGTTGCTAGCACGACTTATGGCTTTCTAATCTCTTTCTTTCTTTCCCCTCGGGATGTCTGTGCAAGCCTGTCTCTTTATAGATAGTCATTCCTTTCTTTCCTTTGTTAGAGAATCACCTCTCTCTGGTCTGGTAGGAATTCCCTCTCTTCTGTATTAGAGAAAAAATCGGTTATCCCCGCCTACCCGGAAAGACCCCTTTAAAAAGGCATTCTTACGGCTCGTCTGGCGATGGCTAATCCAATAGTCCCTATCATCCAGTCATTGATGCCTAAGATAAAAAAATGCATCATTGACCGAGCGGGTCACACAGGAAAGGGAGCAATTCAGTCATTTATTGAATCTTACACCCGGGACGACTGACATCTTACATCTTAGCAGGACATGACTCATTATTAAGTTAAGATTAAGGCCCTAGGCCCACATAGGGATGGATAGGAGAGGTATGTAAAATAAATAAAAATCTTGCCCATATCTTTCATCATGCTGGGCCTAGTTCAGCCCGGTCAAAGTGAGGCTCTTGGGGACCCTGAATAAGTTTTGAATCCATCTTTTCGTATGTTGCCATCTCAGCGGGGAGGAAGACAGACAGGTCGGGCAGTCTATAATGTCTAAGCTATTGGGAAATCGATATCAGGGAAGGACGCATCTCCAGCTACCTCTCATAGTTCTCTCTTTGGATTCTAAGTCCATAACGGATAGGGTATAAGAGAGTAGTGAAAGTGAATGTGCTACAGAAGTCAAGGTTTTTATTCAAATGAAATATGGGAAGCCCATTGAGGTCTTAAAATAAAAGAGGCAGAATAGCTATTTACTAAGAAGAATCCACAGAAAGAAGAATGCTTAATACCCTTGATCCAAGCATCCAATTGTTGCATAATCCCTTAAGATAATAAGATGGGGAAGGGAACCACTTAACTTAGAGGGCCCTAATAATAAGCAACTTGCGATCCTAGACCTCTCTTTGAAGCTCCAAAAAACCTGACTTTCAAGACCAAAAATCCTCTAGGCCAACCCAAGCAAGTATGATGTATAGTGAGAGTCTTCCTCCTGACTATACTTAGTCTTATTTGGGGAAGAGCTTAACTAGTTAAGAAAGGAAAGGACTACCCACTTACTTAACGGATGCTATTCTATCCGTATTTGAACCAAAGAGCCTTCTTTCTATCCCTGTACGCGCTTTCAGCCTGATCATGACTCGTAGAGAATCCCTACCTAGTAGATCAATCATTCAAAGGAGGCCCTAAAGATAAGATTTCGGTTAGAAAGAACATATGGGCTATCCTATTTACTATAACTAAGAGGCTGCCTGAGCACTTCTTACTGGTAGAATCAAGCATCTGAGCCCCTTAGAAGTCTACTGACTGACAGCCTAGGTTGTGGGGAAGGAAGGTCAGTCTTGCATAGGGAGTCTAGCCAAAGACACTTAACCTTAACAGAAGGAGTGCCCCAGAATCGTCTATCTCATTAGGTCTTCAGTCTTAGACTTTTGAAGGGTCAAAGCTTATGCCCTTTGGTCCATGCTCTTAGAAAGGATCCCATAACTACTAGAATAAGAGCGGCTGCTCAGTGAAGCATAGAAGACGGCCCTTTCCTGTTCCTGGCCCTATCAGACCAGTGACTAACCTGTGCGCTTCTGCCTGTCAATAAGCACTTCCTCCATTCCAAGGCCATGCCCATACAGACTGACTGCTCTGTGTTCAGGATTGAACTACCCGCCTGATGGTAAAGGTAAACGACGAGATAACTAAGACTGAGAAGTGGCTTAGCCTCTTTTAGCACACATTGCACTCTCTTTATCCAATCTGTTCCTGAATTGATCTCTCAGTATCGGGATTATTAGCACTCTTTCTTATTAGTAGCATAAGTCACTTCCACTACTATATTTCCATACAATCTCTTCTTTATCTTCATGCAAGACTTAGGGAATGCAGGAAGAATATCATAGGCATCATCTTCCTAGTAAAGGGCCAACAATTTAGGATGACAAGATACCTTCTTTCTTTTGTGAAGGGGACAGCTAGCCTTACACTTCTACGAGCATCAGGCAAATTTAGATTTCCAAGTGGTTTCTAATTCAGACTCTTGGTTCAGAACAAAGTCACCTAGGTTTATTCTCTTTAAGGACTTACTTACAAAACTACACCCTTTAGATAATATTTACTCGATCCTACCCCCGATGTCGTATAGGTCCCGTGGACCTTCTTTTCATATAAGGCTCGTTGAGCCACCATTGCTTTTACAATTCACATACACACTTATAGCACGTTTTCACATATACTGTAATTTAGGAACAACAATAGCATGTTATCTAACATGTAATTCCTACAAATAGGCAAGAAGGCAAACCATATATCCATATCCGCAGTCAACCGTATAGGGCAAGGATAGGAAAGCCCCTCACCTGGTTGGCCCCTCTGACCGGCTCTCGGTGCGCCCGAAAGTCCACTCACAGTATGGTGCCCTATACACATATACTTGAGAGATTCGGAAACTTGCAATTTCAACAACTATCGTGCACATGTAACGCTAATGTTCATATTCTTTCTAATTAATTCCATAGACTAGTTGTTGGCTTGGAATGCCCTCAACTAGTTTTCGGAACACCTAGCATGCTTCTGTTCGTGTTCAGCCCTTCCTTAATCACACTATTCGGAAGCTTTGGCTTGGGAATGCAAGGTTACCCAATTTCACCTCCATGTGTCCATATGAAATTCCCATTACCCAAGTCTTGAATTTATGACTCAAGAGAGTCATAAATTCTACTTGTCTAAAATTTCCATTTACCGAATTAACTTTCAACACCTTACCTGCATATGCATACACATATCCGGACACGCTTAAAATTGGAAAAGTGTCTCTTTTTCCCCGAACCGGGTTCCGGGTCAGAAGGGAATTACTCGGGTTTTAATCCCTCGTACATTCCAATAATTTTTAATAATTATATAATTATCATTCAACCTTTCAAAGCACCCCAAATCATTCCACAACACCCTTAAACCTTAACAACCACATTTTCCTACACTTTTTCCAACCCGGATAAATTCTATCAATTTGGTTCCGGTTCCTAAGCTTCCAACTCACTTCCTAGCATGCAAATACTTCAATTTAGGACCCAGAATACTCAGATTGAATCAATTGGGGTCTTTCTAAAAATCCCTAAAATTGTAAAAATTGGGGTTTGAGAGTTTCGGGACTTCTCACCTCGATTCAACTGGTTAGAAGGACGATACGGAGTAGAGGAGACTCCCGGCTACCTTCCCCGGTGAAGAGACGGCGTTTTCCGGCGAGAAGGCTTTCTCCCTCTTGTTTCTCTCTCTAAAACCGTCACTCTCTCTCTTCCAGCACCAAACGGCGACGACCGGTTCTTCACGCACGTCCGGCCACTCCGTCTCGCGTGCCGTCGTCCTCCTTGCTCCTCCATGCGAACGACGCTGCTCCTCCCCTCTCTCCCGTAGTTTCTCCGTTCGTTTCTTTCCCTCTCGTTTCCTCACGCGTCTTTGTCCACCGTTTCTCTCTTTTCCTTATTTCTTTATTCAATTCTTTTCTTATCTGTATCCTTTTCCTTATATTACACACACAAACACACACACACACACACACACACACACACACACACACACACACATATATATATATATCACAATTAAAAAAAATCTGGTTGCTTTTCTTTTTTCTTTTTTTTTTCTTACTCTTTTCTTATTCCTTTATATAATATATATATATATACCTAATTAATATATATATATATATATATATATATATATATATATATATATATATATATATATACATATCACAAAGAAAGAAAAAAAAACCTGATATGATTAAAATAAATAAAAGGAATATTTTTTTTCCATTCTTAAATGAATTAATTTAATTTAATTAGTGATGATAGTTAAAATATTCTCGGGTATTACAATATCACTGTCAATATAAAGTTCTACTAGCACTTGCATTAATTATTGGTGCAAATTTACTCTATGGCAACAAATGTCAAAATCGCAGCTATAGAGTCAAAATTATGTTTATATACACTACTACAAAAAAGGGCTATAGTAACAATTTATTAGTAACAAATATAAAAATTGTTAGTATAAATATACAATACTAATAGTTTTTTTTTCCGTGAAATTAGGGGAAATTTTGGGTTAGAGATCCACCGAAGTGGGTAGCCTTAACCGTATGTGTGGTAACAGGAAAGCCCAAAGGTTGTTCCCGTCCCTGTTAGGGGAGATGCCAACCATCTCTCCTTTCAACGAACACAAACTTAAGAGTCTAACCCTAGGTCTTCTACAGAGAGAATGTGTAAATAGAAGAGAGCAGCCGCCAACCATCGCAGTGCACCGTGTCGGAGATGAGAACGGGGCAGAGAGACGAAGGAGAAGATTCAAACGTATCCAAACCGGTATGCACACTCTCTAACCGAAATAGGACAGTTGATCGATCCAATAAAAAATTGCCGCCGTTCAGCGCTGCTGCCGTCTGATCTTACCTCCACCATCAGTCACGTCGCTACCACCGCGAATCACCGTCTACCGTCGTGAGTCACCGTGAAATAGCACACATGTCAGTTATCTCCAATCTACTCTGTATTTCTCGAATCTCGAGCTATCTCCTCCTTCTTCTCAATCTCTCGACCTTATCCACTCTTCACCGAATTGCTTTAAGGAAAATTTGTCAGAGAATAGTATGTTGTGGTATGCCATTAAGTTGGTTTCTCTTTACTAATTTACGGGTGTGTTCTTTTGGTAGAAGTCATCTCCCTCTTCTTTTCTTCCTAACAAACAAACCCCACTTTTTCAATGTGATGAAATTATGTTGTTGCCCTTACTTTTTTACCCACTCTTATTCTTTTATCACTTTTAATGTAAGGGAAAAATGGTCATTTTACCCACTTATATTCCATTTACATCACATCATATTGACATGACATTTTCATTCCATCGTCTTTTCCCATTCTCATTCCCATTCCCATTCCCATTCCCTCATCTTTTCAACCAAAAGAACATACCTGTACGAATTTCTCTGTTTCTCTTTTCTAAATTTTAAATTGCTACACTGATTCGGGTTACTTACCTGTGGATAGTTATGAGCTATCACTGTTTCCCCCTATCTTTGAATTCTAAGCAATTTCAGCTTTCTCAAAGTTCTACAAGGTCATTCCTCAAATATGTTTGCACAAATTGGTTTAAATTTAGAAATATTTTCTTTCTATTTTCTATGGTGTAAAGTGTAAAGGAGGTCAAAAGGGGGAAAATGACAAATGGAAATGGTTTCATACTAATAAGACTTGATGGATGTAGCCATGCGGAGTGAATAAAAGAATAAGGACTGACATCAATTGAAATGGTTTCATACTATTTTGTTGGAAATTGTCTATTTAACTAACATCTATCTTACATTGTATTTGGGTTTCAAGCCTCATGCTTAAGCTCAGTCCAAAGTTGAGGAGTTCTATTTGTTGGACCATCTATTCCAGATCATAGTTAGGGTGTTTTAGGTGGGAAAGCTAAAACATGAGAATATGGAAAAGCAGGCTTGCGAATGCAAAAGGAGAGGGGAGGTAAGGTTTTGATTTTCACTTGTTTGTGCTTAATTAATAGAGAAGGTGAAACAAATGGCATGATTAACACCTATATTGCTTAGATTCTTGATATTAGATTTCCTTTCATTTACATCCCAATATGAGGTTAAAAAGATTTGCAAAAACTAGAATGCAGTTGGTGGCAAACCATTATTCTCTTAACAAGCAAGCATGCAATGGTATTTTTCAATCCTCCCATCCTATGTCGTCCTTACCAAGCACACTCATAATATTTGTTTTTCTGCTACCGAATGAGTTTTCGTTTTGCTTGGTTATTTTGTGGTGAAACTGTTCAGAACTAAAATATGCAGTGAGATTTCACTTTTGTTTCTAATCTAGGTTAAATTTTGAGTGAGATTTCGCTGCTTCTGTACCAAAAGAGAAACATCATTTATTGTTAGTTTAGATTTTTTTTTTTGGATAGATTGTAGATTTTATGCTAAATTTCTATCATTCACATACTTTAAATTGCAGTTTGTGTATCTGTTTTTCTCATGCCTAATCATCCGTGTTTTTGGTTTATATACTTGTTTTAGAATACATTTAGGATTAATATTTGGTACAGTTTATAAAATTCTAGAGTATTTGGTGGCAATTTGGATCCTCCTACCTTCCATTATGCAAAGGAGGAAATGACAAAATCACTTTCTCAAGGATGTGGCATTGAATCAAGTGCAAGTACACCTCAACTATTTCTGAATAGTTTAGAGGGGCCTCATGCTTTATATGGTCTGAATATACAGAGAATGTGATTCTTTGAAGCCGCAGAACAAGGTATATATATATATATGAAATATCAAATATATCTTATTTATCTAGAACGACCGCTAATTCATTCTTTAATCCTATTTCACTAAATATATAGTGCGTTTCATATGTATTTACTAGTTAATTAAATACATCTTACTTTTTTGTAACTGTCGTTTTTGGTTCAGACAATTCTAATTTGTAAATAAGGACTACAAGGGGTCATAACCTTGGGGGACTTGTCCTTAGGTGGGAACCTAGGTGCCTAGGTACCCTTGTGAAGGGATCAAAGTCCACGTAGTTCGTCAGGATGACGTCTATAGCAGCCATTAGGCAAGGTGATTACCTGTATGGGGCCGTGTGCGGCTAAGACGTGTGTAAGGTACTCCGGGCGGTCGAGCCATTCGTAGGAGGTTGCCTTAGGTTATGAGAGAGCAAGAGTCTCTTAAAGCTGCTAGAAGCTCTGTTTATGGTCGTCTCCGGGACGGAGATATGCCCGTTAATCTTCGGAACTTGGTAGTGCTGGGGGCTAAGTTCTGGAGTTAACCGGAAGGTGTATTGTGTAAGGGGAACTAAGTCTAGCTTCGATGTAATCAGACTCTGTGTTGCTTGCCTTTAATTCTGATGTTTTTCAGTCCCCCGAGTGAAGGCCTTTTATACAAGGTGTGGGGGAGAAATTGTTCGACCCACGTTCTTGCTAGACGTGGGTTGTCCCACAACGCCCGGAAGCTTTCCACGTCTCTTGGACGGCAGCCCAGGAGGAGAGACGTGGGTACCGACCACGAAGAAGGTAGATGAGTGGTGTCACATGTCACTGGTGCAAGCTGCCGTGGAGCTTTTGGAAGCTGAATGCCACGTGTCCCTAGGCAGAATATTCTGTAGTTACATAAGTCCCCCAAGTCTACGGGTGTCGGGCGCCCGTGGACTTAAGTTCCTTTTTAGCAAGCTACTTAGGAAAATTTTCGCTTGTTACCTTTTGTCCAAACGAGCCTGTTCGCAGGTGGGTCTGGCCATCTTGGTTGGTCGTTCGACTGGTGAGGCTTTGTGTATTTCTGGATTTGCTCTGAGAGTAGAGACGTCGAAGATGCCACACGTCTTGATCTGGGTGGCTAACTGCTTGACTTCCTCAGCAAGTTTTTTGAGCCATCTCTGTAGAAAGTACGCGTCTTTCCGAGGAGGAGTCATCATTGCATTGAGGGATTTTCCGGAAATGCCCTATGGGCGTGCGCGGAGGAAACTCAAAGGCTAGCGGTACTTTGGCCATTTGGGACGCTTTTCCTTGAGCAGGCTCATCCGCAGCCTATGGCTGGCAAAATGCTTTGTTGAAGAGTTGCCTTTTGAAGAAGCGGGTTGTGGTCACTGCCACGTGTCATGGTCTGATTAACTTTTATGGCTTCGAGTGACTTGCAGCCGTTTTTATTCATTTGATGCCAGTGAGTTTTCGAGGGTTGTCATAATTAGCCTTAGTTACGAATTTTCCGTCAAGGCCCTTTGATGTCTTCGTGTGACTCTTGGGTTTCCCAGGGTTTTTTGGTCTTTGTACTTCTGGTTTTCGGCTGATAGATCTGGGTCGTTCCTTTTCTCCATGTGTTAGGCTAGGGCAGGTGGTTGTAGCCTACGATGGATGCACTTGATAATTGTTTTATCCATTATGGGATTCGAGGGGGCAGAGATTTTCAAATCGTCGCGCCTTTGTGCTTCTTATAAATACCCTGCATTTGAAAGTTTGTTGTTTTACCTTTCCCTTTCAACGATTTCTTTGCCTCTTTGCTTCGTTTTCTTTCTCTGATTCTCGCACCTTTTCTTCCTCTCTTATTTTTCACTAAAATTTCACCATGGCCGGTGATGATGACAACTTTTTCCCTTTTGATTTTACTGACTTGGGGGATCTTCCTTCTTGTTCTCCTCCTCCTCTTAGTCGTACTTGTGACAGTAGTCAGAGTAGGGGGAAGAAATCTGGGCAAGACCTTTCACCAGGAGCAGTTGCTAAAGCCTCTGCAGTAATTCCTGGTGGAGGTGACAGAAATATTCGGTTGTCTGTCCCGCCGTCTCCTGATAAACTCCGCCAGCAAGAGGATCCCAAGGGGAAAACAAGGAGGAAAGATGGGAGAAGAGACGGCGGTGGTTCCAGAGGGAGAAAAAGGAGGGAAGTTGCCAAGGCAGTGGACCTCAAGAATAAAGAAGGAGGGTTCAAGAAGTCTTCCGGTGCGGGTTCGAAGTCGTCGTCTCAGGTTTCTCAGCAAAAATCAGACTCGACGGACGTGCGGGTGGTGACTTTGGTGGAGGGTACTTTTCCTCCTCTTGTGGCCGTCCGTCAATCACCTATGAAGGCGGTTTTTTCGACTCGCGCCGCGGCTCCAAATTCGATTGGTGGAGCTGATGAACCTACCAGGAATAAAGCTCGGCGGGCGGTCGAGGAACCAGTGTGCGAATCTTCTATCGAGGAAAGAGCCACTGCAAATGAGACCATGGCTGAGGCTCCATTAGAGGGGCCAGAGCTGGTGAAGCAGCTGGAGAGGCCGGGGCCCTCTCTGGTGGAGGGAATGTAGTGGTGAGTCAAATGGCTGCCACAGAGGATGTTTCTTTGGGGTTGGATGTCAACCCTTCTGAGCCTATCGAGCACATGGAGGGAGAACCTTCTTTTAACCTGGTGGCTTTGAGCAGACACTTTCCTGTGGATATGGGAGAGAGGGATGCTAGGGGGTTGGACACCAGACCCCTCAATATTGCTATTTGTGCCTTTGGCAGAGTTGCCGAGGCGTTGGCTGACTTCCACCAAGCTGGTACCACGTGGGAGAAGCAAGTAGTAAGTATCTTTGCTCCGTCCTACCTTCTTTCACCATTTTTACTTGGATTTTTCTTTATTTCGCTGATGTTTTTCGTTTTATGCAGCGAGAAGCTCGTCTCGATAGAGACCGACTTCTTGGAATAGTGACCTCTAGAAGTTTGGCTCCGGAGGTCACTAAGAAGAATTTGGAGAACATGCACGGGCGGCTATCCGCGAAGGAGTTGGAGTGTGAGGACCAAGGCCATGAGGTAAAGTCCTTGACTAACGAGGTGGCCCGTCTTAGGGCCGAAGGTACACAACCTTCCGAGGTTAAGCTTTTGCGATCGGAGTTGGAGAGGACTCGCAAGGAGCGTGTCGCCCGTCGGGAGGACGTTGAGAAGCGCCGGCATGAGTTGCATTCTCTTCGTGAGGCTTTGAAGGGTGCTGAGGCTCGTGTTAGTGATAACCTTGCTGGCTGGCTGGAGGCTGAAGGCAGGGTGGCCGATGTTGCTGATCTCCAGGGAGAGCTGCAGGCTCAAAGGATGTATGCCATGCTTCTGGTAGTTGATCAGCTTGAGTGCCTTCGTGGAGAGAGGTTTTCAGCTGAATGGGTGGCTTTTCTGCATCCTTCCATGGAACTTCTTGATGGTGAGCTCCGAGGTCGGCTGGAGATTAATTCTCCTTTGAACCTTGTCTATCTCCGCCATTTGGCTGACCGCCCGATGGACCACCAGGTGCTTTCTGTTATTGGTGGGCTTGCTCCGGAGATTGGAGCTACTTCTCAATAGCTGGCTGAGGCTGTTCAGAGGAAGCTGTCGGGAGACTCTGGCAGCGTCGAGCCTGCAGGGGCTATAGCCAACGTAGATCTTAGGAATGCCCAAGAGTATGTTTATATAGGGTTTTTAGGTTTTGTACCTTGTAATAGGCGGCCGCCTCCCCCATTTATTACATTAATGAGAATTAATGTTGATTTTAACTGTCTCTCTTTTTACTTCTGGGCAAAAAGGTTTTGTATGAGTACAGTCTCATTGATTTTGTTATCCTTTTACTTCTGGGTAAAAGATTTTGCATGAGTGTCGTGTGATCAGGACGGTCGCATACTTTTGCTAGCATGTTTTTTGTGAACGTTCACTTCGTGTTTTCGCGCCCAAGGGGTTTTTTAATTGCACTTTTAGGGAATCTTAGCTTGGCCTTAGAGGTTCTTGAGCATTTCTTTGGGCGGTCGGCCCACTTCCCTTCCTTGGGACTTATGCGAGTACTTTTAAGATTTAGGTCACGTCTTATTTCAAAAGGAAAACTTTGATTAATGATAAACAAAATGGTTACATTCGAGCAGCCTTGGTCAGGCTGAAAGTAAACAAAATGATTACATTCGAATAACCTTAGCCAGGCAAACCTTAGTCAGGCTGAGAGTAATAATCCTAACTTTTGAAATAAACTGAGACGTGTGTAACTTGACCGGGAGGTGTTCCGAGCGTGCAAAGTGCGTTTAGAGCTTAGGCGGAGGTTTGGTCCGGGCGGGCGGAATCCTGGTTTTTTCCTCCTGACTCTTTACCCCCGAGGGGTTCCTCGCGTGATTCTCTGGGACCAAGGTGAGCGACCTTGACGGTCTTGGTTAGGCTTGCTGCGTAGCACGCTCGTGCTAGTTTTTTATCTGCCATGATTTCTCCAACCCTTGTTAAAGCACTTTGAGCTAACAGAAGCATTTATATAAAATAAAACAACCACTAAATTATATTAATTTTCACAATAGTTGATCTAAATAGTAAGCGGTTTGGTATCGTTTAAGCAAGGTCTCATGTTCTAGACATTGTGAATGCAATTATTCCTGTTAGGAGACTCCTTTATTATAGTCATATGCGCAATACGGGTCAAATCCGAATTAGTCAGAGCAGTGCTTCGAAGACTAAACGAAAAAACAAACTAATTTTCATATATTTTTTGAATTTCAAGTAAAATGCATACTTTCAAATTATCTGTTTTAATATAGCAGTCAACACTTAGAAACAAAATTAAAGGCCTACTCTAGAAAAATAATTTCTTCTGGATTTTTACAAGTGGTCCTCCTATTATTGAAAGTAATAATGTTTGAGATACTCTTGAGCATTAAATGTAAACACCTCTTTAAGTGAGCTTTCAAACTCGGATTAATTACGATGTGAGGGATTAATTTCTTTCACTAAATTCGATCTAATTCCATTTGGTTAGAAAAAGAAGCTTGTCTCTTAACCCTTATAATATAGCAAACTCAAATTCAAATCTCAAGAAGAACCAATAATATTTAATACGTGTTTCAAGTAAGATTATCTCTTTTAAATAGGAAACAAATTCATAGGAAACAAAAGAAACTCATGGGGCCGTTTGGTACATGGAATATGTATGACGGAAGAGATTAAATCATCTATATTATGTGATAAAGTGGTAGAGAAAAAAAATTAATAATATGGGATCTACAATTTTTTTTCCTCTATACTTTAGTGAGCACTTCACCTCACAATGTAGAGGATTCAATCTCGGGAGGAAATGGGAATGAAAATAAAAAAAATCGATATTAGGTAGACTTTGAAAAGTTAATTTTATCCTCCTTTTTAAATAATTTTACCATTCATTTAAAAATTATTTACATTTAAAAGACAAGACAAACTTAATTTTATCATTGCGATTCTCGCTCCCTCACCCTAATTCATTATGATGAGTTATTGTCAATAAGTTCGTATTAGTATTTAAAAATAAAATAAAAATATACATTTTAAAAAAATCCAATTTTCAATGAAATTGAACCAAAGACTACCCAAAGAAGCGTTTAAACATGTTACGTAGAAAAGGGACTTATGATTCCTACGACTGAGTGTGGGGAAAAAGAGGTGGCGTGGTGGGACCTTAAGTATGGTATCACGCCTGAATTTGCTGGCCTCCAGACTAGCATTACTCTTGGGATACCCCCACCAACGGCTCCTAACTCCTTCCTTCGATGGATCCAGCTATGTGACCGTTGCTGGGCCCCACCCCCTACTCTCCTTCCTTCCTTCCCCCATATAACCGTTGCAACACCATCTTCCTCTAACACACACACACAAGACAAGACAAAGACAAAGCAGCAGAACATACCCTTCTGCTTTGCTGTACTATCATTGTAAGCTAACTCATACTCTTGCTTCTTTTTTTCTCACTCTTATACGGATTCTAGGTTAAGCCTAATCCTTCTCATTTGTGCTTTCTTTTTTCAGTAACAACCATGACCGCCGAAGTTATGACTCCCGAAGAAACCCACACCACCGATGTGGCCATTGCAGCGCAAGAGGAGCCCAAGAAATCCCAGCAAGAAGACGTTTCGAAACCCGAGAACACCGCCGCCACCGTTTCGAAACCCGAAACGGTGGAGAAGAGCTCCTCGTACAAGGAAGAGAGCAACTTCCCTTCCGACCTCAAGGACTCGGAGCGAAGAGCCCTGAACGACCTCAAATCCAAGCTCGAGGAAGCCATCCTCGAGAACACCCTCTTCCCCGACGAGATGTCCGGAAACGGCGCCGTTTCGCTGTGGGGAGTGCCTCTCTTACCAAGCAAAGCCGCCGAGGGCATCGACGTAATCCTCCTCAAGTTCCTCCGCGCGAGGGATTTCAAACCGACGGAAGCCTTCGAGATGCTGAAGAAGACGCTCCGGTGGCGGAAAGAATCCGAGATGGATTCGGCGGTCGCGGAGGCGGATCTCGGGTCGGATCTCGGCGGGGCGGCGTTCATGGACGGGGTGGACCGGGAAGGGCACCCGGTGTGCTACAACGTGTTCGGGGTGTTCGGGAGGGAAGAGGTATACGAGAAGGCGTTTGGGACGGAGGAGAAGAGGAGGGAGTTCATAAGATGGAGGTGTCAAGTGATGGAGAAGGGAATAGGGAAGCTGAGTATGAAGGCAGGTGGGGTTTCTTCTTTGCTTCAGGTTAATGACCTTAAGAATTCTCCGGGTCCGGCCAAGAAGGAGCTTCGTGTTGCCACCAAGCAAGCTCTCGCTGTTCTGCAGGACAATTACCCTGAAATGGTCGCAAAAAATGTAAGTTTGAAGTAAATTATTATTTTGACTATTGAAAAATATAACATTCCTGAAATGAAATATTAAATTTTATTTTAAAATATACAATTTATCTCTCTTTAACATTTTTTTGTTAATTATATTAAAAAGGAGATTGTCAAACTAACTTCCCTGTTTTAGGGTCTAAATTTTACATTTTTATTTTTAGGGACAATTTAGATAAATTGTATTATTTAGGGTCTCATAAATTTCACATTTTCTTATTTTAGGAATTCAATTAAGATAAATTGTATCAATTTAAGGTCTAAAATAATAATTTTATTCTTTATTTTACTGTATTATTTTTTAATAAATTATTATTTTGATCTATATAGATTTAGTATTTGAATAATGAAGATATCAAATCTAATTCTTAAAAATCAATGAGAGTTGGATCTAATGGAAAGGACTAGTCCCTCACAATGTGAGATGAATCAGGTTCAAATTCTCGCTGAGAGAAGTATCACATTTAGTGCCCGGAAGTATAGGAGGATACATATGGAAACAAAAAAAAATCTAACTTAAAAGATGAAATCGTAAACCAAATTGTGATATCTATATTAATATTATTCTAGCCCGGTCCTTTGATCTCTCAAAATAGTTATTTAAATAATTAGATAATAATAGTAGGAATAGTGGTAGGTTTTTTCTTAAAAATGATAATGGTAAAAAATAACTTTCTAATAATAATTTATATTATATTTTATAAATTAAAAAAAAAATCTGACCACCAATTTAATATTTTCATATCTTATATAAAAATTAAAATTTTCATATCTTATATAAAAATTAAACTAAGTAAAATAGAACCTTCAAGTTCACAAAACAGAATTGTTCTCTATATTCTTCATTGAAAATGAATGTGCTTCTGTTTCTGGTTGATTACAGATTTTCATCAATGTGCCATTCTGGTATTATGCTCTGAATGCCGTATTGTCCCCTTTCTTAACCCAAAGAACAAAGAGCAAATTTGTGGTTGCTCGTCCTACTAAGGTCACTGAGACTCTGCTAAAGTATGTCTTCTTCTTCTTCTTCTTCTTTTTTCTCTAAATTTCTAGAGAGATGATGTGGTTATGATCTTAATCAATTTCTTTGAAAAACAGGTACATTCCAATGGAGGAGATCCCAGTTAATTATGGAGGTTTCAAGAGGGAGAACGAGAGTGAATTCACCGACGAAGAAGATGGTGGAGTTTCAGAGATCAGTCTTAAATCTGGATCAACTGCAACCATTGAGATTCCTTGTGAGGAGGTTGGGAACACTGTGGTATGGGATTTGACAGTTTTGGGTTGGGAGGTGAATTACAAGGAGGAGTTCGTTCCAAGTGATGAAGGTTCTTACACAGTGATTGTTCAGAAAGAGAAGAAGATGGGGTCACATGAAGGGCCTGTTAGGAACAGTTTTAGGAACAATGAGGCTGGGAAGGTTGTCCTCACTGTTGAGAACTCGTCAAGCAAGAAGAAGAGGGTGCTCTATCGTCACAAGACCATCATCATCAATAAGAAGAACAACTCCTGCTGAGGATTTTTTTGTACTTCCCATTTTTTGTTACATTCTGTTATGTGCTGTAGTTTCATGAGGTGTGTGAAGTATTATTATTCATTTATTTATTGGTTTTTCATTAACTAATTCTATTTCATTGTGAAATTGAAAGGTCATTCTTATTCTTATTCTTTTATTTTGCTGTGCCAATAATGTATCTTCTAATCCATCCATCCATCCCAGATGTAAATCATTTTCTTTGAGAATTGATAGTGTTTCTTTCTTCTTTTCATGTTTTTCTTGTTCTGTTTTATTGGAAATCATGCTGCAAACAGAGAGAAAACTGAATTATACTGAATTGTATTGCATTAATGAAGAGAGTACAGCCATCTATTTATACACAAGAGAAAGGGAACTAAGTAGCTAAGATACAGATACAGAATCTAAACTGACTCAACTAATTAACTAACTTTAGTTAATCCTTTACAGCCCCCCTCAAACTCAGTGTGGAAAGACTTGAAATTCTGAGTTTGGTTCGACAAGGGAAGAAAGAGGTACTAGAGACTGCTTCTGTAAGAACATCTGCTACTTGAGCATGGCTTGGAATATGAGACACAAGGATTTCCTTACGGGCTACTCTTTCCCGAACAGAGTAGAGGTCAAGCTCTACATGCTTGGACCTTGAATGGAGCACTGGGTTTGCAGCCAACAAAATAGAACTTAGATTGTCACAATACACTTGAGGAACAAAAAGAGGAATTTTTAGTTCAGTAAGGAGAGACTGTATCCACAGAATCTCAGCAACCACATTTGCAAGGCTTCTATATTTAGCTTCAGTGCTGCTTCTAGAGACAACAGCTTGCTTCTTTGATGACCAAGATACTAAATTGCCACCAAAGTATACACACCAACCCATAGTTGACCTCCTATCATCTAGATCAGAGTTTGAGGAGCTTTCTTAATGAGCAGACCATGATCAGAGGTGCCAGCTAAATACCGAAGTATTCTTTTTACTGCCTGCCAGTGTTCATGCTGAGGACAATGCATATATTGGGAAACCTTATTCACAGCAAATGCTATGTCAGGGCGTGTAATTGTTGCATATTGTAGGGAGCTAACAACGGAGCGATATAAGTGTGGGTCTGAAACAGGTCCACTGCCTGTTATGGTGAGCTTAAGTCCACTCACCATAGGAGTCTTGATAGGTTTGGCATCAAGCATATGAGCCTTGGCTAGCAAGTCAGTGACATATTTGGACTGAGAGAGCAACATAGAGCCATCTGAGGTGCGATGAACTTGGATGCCAAGGAAGTAATGGAGCTCTCCAAGATAGGGAATATCTGATGATGTTTGTGCAGATGTAGCAACAAAGAAAGTCTGTGAATCAGACCGAGAGGATGACCCATGTGTTGAATTTTGTGCTTCCATGATGTTAGTACTAACAGTGGGAATAGATATGGTTTTTGGTGTACTTGGTGATGCAGGAGTAATGGAGAGAGATAAGGAGGAGTTACTTGAAGATGGTGGAGAGGAGGAGACTGGTTTGGAAAGGGTAGGCATAATGGGGGAAGTATTTAAGACTTGAGTAGAAGGGGGAGATGGTGACTGAGGCAGTGAAGATTGAGAAAACGGGAAGGTAGTTTCATCAAAGATTACATTTCTAGCTATATATATACGCCCCGAAGGATGAAGACACTTATAGCCTTTATGTTGAAGGCTATAGCCAATGAATGTACATTTAGCAGATTTAAAATCAAATTTGTGGGAATTGTAGGGTCTTAAGTGCATCCAAAGGTTTTAAGGAAGAGATAGTTGGGTTTCACAGAGAATAAGGTTTCTAAAGGAGATATGTGGGACAAATTTGGAGTAGGGAGTTGATTTATTAGATAAACTGCAGTTCTAAAAGCTTCATCCCAGAATTTTAATGGCATAGAAGCATTAGCAAGGAGGGTAAGACCTACTTCAGTGATGTGCCGATGCTTTCTTTCAGCAGTGCCATTTTGGGGGTGTGTGTGTGGACAACTTAAACGATGAGTAATGCCATGTTCAGCCAAGTAGTTTGAAAAAGGTCTAAATTCACGCCAAAATCACTTTGAACAAATTTTATTTTAGTATTAAGTTGATTTTCAACAAGTTGCTTGAACTGAATAAAGGCTTGAAGTGAGTCTGATTTATTTTTAAGTAAGTAAAGCCATGTGAATGTGGAGTAAGCATCTATGAAGCTAATGTAATATTTGTATCCTGTGGAAGATACAATAGGAGCAGGACCCCACACATCGGTGTGAATTAATTGAAGAGGAAAAGTATACTGAGTTTGAGAGAGAGAATAAGGAAGAGTATGCCATTTTCCTAACTGCAAGCATGACAAACTGAATTCAAATTTTTATTGATTGAGATATTACAAGATTGTAGAACTGCAGATACAATTTTAGATGAAGGATGGCCTAGTCTAGAGTGCCAAATAGAGAAATCTTTAGAAGAAAAGTGAGTAGAAGCAATGTTTGCAGACATAGGAGCAGTAATTTGATGACGAAGCTAGAAATCATCAAAACGATACAATCCATTTTGAAAACTACCCCTGAGAAGAATCTCGTTGGTGACCTGAGATTTGACAAGACAGTGATTAGCATGAAATTCAATGTAAATGTCATTGTCCTTGGCTAATTTGGAGACACTAAGTAAGTTCTTTGTAACTGAAGGAACATGAACAAGCTGCTTTAAAGAGAGAGGTTTGGATTTTGTAAGAAGACAAGCATCACCAATATTAGAGATAGATAAACCATATCCATTACCAATATAGACCTTTTCCTTACCATCATATTGCTGTTTGTCTGAAGATTGGCAGCGTCATTGGTGCAATGATTTGTGGCACCACTGTCTGGATACCATGAAGAGTCAAACAATGTTTCAGGTGCAACGATCATTGCTTCCATAGGTGCAGAGGGAGGAGGCGGGCGATTGAGTTGTTGAGTGAGTGTTGCTTCAATGTAGCTTTGGTTGTATCTGTGATGACAGTTGATAGCAATATGTCCAGCTTTCCCGCAGACTTGGCACTGAGCTCTTCCTCCTTGCCAAGTGGTGATGTTGCGTCCTCTGCCTCTTCCTCTGTTGTTTTGATAATAACCATTGTTGTAGCCACCATTGTAATTTCCTCTATAGGGACCTCTGCCTTGGCCACCATTCTTGGAACTGTTCGAGCTGCCGGCTTGGTTCTTGTTTTGATTCTTGGAAACATCAGTTGGAGCAACATTCACTGATATTGCTTCTGTGGATTTCTTGAACACTTCAACCCTTGATTCTTGGGCAAGAA
Source organism: Senna tora (assembly GCA_014851425.1). Lineage (NCBI taxonomy): Eukaryota > Viridiplantae > Streptophyta > Magnoliopsida > Fabales > Fabaceae > Senna > Senna tora. Next base: position 34,915,493 of record CM026261.1, read on the forward strand.
GTAAAGCCTCAATTTCTGTAATTGAGTATTTCTCTTTCCTAGTTTTGCCAGTGCACGTAATCTTCAGAGAGTATTCTAGCTTCTTTATCTTCTTGAGTTTCATACATGGGAGGAATGAATCTTCCACCCACAAGATAATTATGTAGACTATAGCCATTGATTGTAGCAATTACTTGAATTTTCCAAATGAGGAAGTTTACCTCAATGAGCTTGATGGTGGTTGGGGTTGAGAAGGAATGAAGGACTGGTAGTGCCTTCTTGGAAGCTTCATATTCTTTCTTTGATCTTGAATTCCCCTCGACGTTTGATTCACGCTCTGATACCATATTGGAAATAATGCAAACAGAGAGAAAACTGAATTATACTGAATTGTATTGCATTAATGAAGAGAGTACAACCATCTATTTATACACAAGAGAAAGGGAACTAAGTAGCTAAGATACAGATACAGAATCTAAACTGACTCAACTAATTAACTAACTTTAGTTAATCCTTTACATGTTTCAGCTGTTTTAAACTTGCGGTATCTTTTCTTCAAGCATATGATACGAATCCAGTGCTTGATTCTTCTGTGCTTTTATGTGTTAAATTCATAAGAAATTAGTATAGTATTTTACTTTCTCAAGAACATTATGTTAAAAAAATTAGGTCAAAACCCCAAATTGTTCCCTTATGTTTGCACGAAGTTTCATATTGGTCCTTTATGTTTCAAAAAGTTTAAATTGGTCCTTTATGTTTGCAAGAAGTTCCAAATTGGTCTTTTCGTCTACTTCCGTCAATTTCTTAAGTTAAGTGCTGACGTGTCCATCTAAGCTACCACGTCATTGCCACATCAGTGCCATGTCATCACATATGATAGTATATGAAGATGTGTCTGTGACGTGGCATGACACGTCAGCTTAGATGGACACGTAGGAGAGATGATATTTCCACCTCAGCACGCCACGTCAGCACTTAACGGAAGAAATAAACGGGCTTGGACGGAAGGGCCAATTTGGAACTTCTTTCAAACATAAAAGACCAATTTAAACTTTTGGTCAAAACCCCAAATGGGTCCTCTATGTTTCACCCCAGTTTTATATTAGTCCTTTATGTTTCAAAAAGTTTAAATTGGTCCTTTATGTATGCAAGAAGTTCCAAATTGGTCCTTCCGTCTAATTCCATCTATTTTTTCCATTAAGTGATAACGTGGCTTGCTGAGGTGTCACACTCTCTCTCCTACGTGTACTGCTTGGCAGACGTGGCTTAAGTTACTTTAAAACCAGGGACTAAAATGAAACAAAGTAATTTTTTACAAATGAAAAATGTAATTTCCCCTTTCCCATCTTCTTCTTCCTCGTAGCTCCCTGATTCTTGTGAACCCCTCTTCTCTGATGAAGTTGAAGTTGAGTGATCATCCTTATTATCTTCTCTACCATAAGAAACAATAATATTCTGCTCAGGTACATGTCCATTAAGAACACCATTTTGTGTTTTTTCTGTAAGGTTCAAGACAGAAGCCATGGAATTTATGCTATTTGCATTGAGGGCATGGAAGTATCTTGTCAGGTTTCTTAAGAGCTTTTTCTTGCGGTGCACTTGACTCACTCTGCTCTCCATCAATTGGCATTTGTAGATGATCCCATTGGGATGGAAACTCGTGCAGAAGCAGTAGAAAACCTTCTGCATTTAGACTCTAAAGATGTGGTTTGCGTTGTAGGGACTCATGGAATGAGCGGGATAGGGAAGACGACTCTTGCTGCAGTTGTGTATAATAGGATCTCTCACAGATTTACCCCGATCGATTTGGAACAAATCTTTAATCTCAGATTTCAGGAGATGTTGAAAATTAGGGTTCATGTAGAGGATGTTCATGGTTGCAATCGGAGGGGGAGCTATGAGGAAGAAGAAGATGGGAAAGTGGAAATTACATTTTCATTTGTAAAAAATTACTTTGTTTCATTTTAGTCCCTGGTTTTAAAGTAGCTTAAGCCATGTCAGCCAAGCAATACGCGTAGGAGAGAGAGTGTGACACCTCACCAGGCTACATCATCACTTAACGGAAAAAATAGACTGAATTGGATGGAAGGACCAATTTGGAACTTCTTGCAAACATAAAGGACCAATTTAAACTTTTTGAAACATAAAGGACCAATATGAAACTTGTGTGAAACATAGACCAATTTGGGGTTTTCACCTAAACTTTTTGAAACATAAAGGATCAATATGAAACTTTGTGCAAACATAAGGGATCAATTTGGAGTTTTGACAAAAAAATTATGAGAAAGTTTGAACAAATAAAGCTCCTTTAAGTATATCATATGATGCAAGTGTACATTTAAGGAAGTATAAAGAAGATCCAATTACACAAACTAAGTATATTCAAGTAATTGGGAGTTTATTGCACTTGATAAATTATAACAGACCTGATATAGTTTATGTTGTACGTGGACATAACACTCAACCATCACATGTTGTAGCTCTTACTTCTATTGTTCAAAATTCAAGTCAGTTGAATAAGTTAGATTCAGTTTATGTTTTGTTTAATAAAAGTACAGATAGTGACAGAAACGAGTGCTCTAAGCTTCAACTTTGGCACTCAAGGCTTGGACATCCATCTTTAGTTGTTGTGAAATCTGTATTAAAGGAATGTAATGTTCCTTTTAACAATGATATGACTTTTCCATTTTGCTCATCATCCTGTTGTTTAGGAAAAAGTCATAAGCAACCATTTATTGCTTTAGGTATTGTTTACAGCAAGCCTTTGGAATTAGTTGTATCTGATGTATGGGGTCCTGCCCTACGTAATCTGTTAATGGATACACTTACTATGTTCATTTTCTAGATGCTTATTCAAGGTATACTTGGATTTGTTTGTTGAAGAAAAAAATCTTATGTGTTTCTAGGATTTTTTTTTATGTTAAAGAAGATGGCTGAGTTACGACTTGGGTCTAAGATAAAGACTTTACAAACTGATTGAGGTGGAAAGTATAGAAGTCTTACTACTTCTCTTAATGAGCAAGGTATTATTCATAGGTTGTCATATCCACATACTCATGAGCAAAATGGTATATGGCTGAGAGAAAACATAGACATATTACTTAGTTTGGACTTACTTTACTAGCTCATTCTAAGGCTCCGTTTGGTGTAAAAAAGGGTCAGTAAAGAAAATGGGTCTGCACGGAAAAAGTGGCTTGAGAAAGGAAAAGTATGGAGGGAAAGTAAAGTAGGTAAAGGTGAGAAATTGTTTGGTGTAAAAAAATATTGGAGGGAAAGTAGAGTAGGTAAAATATTGTAATTACTAAAATGCCCTTATTAGCTTGCAAGTGCGTTCAGAACTGAGAAAGTGATAGTGATAAGGTCGTAATTTCAAGCAACATTCCTTCAGTAAAGTTGAAAATCGACGCCTTTTTTATGTAAAGTTTTTTGTACTGTTCATTGTAAATGAGACTGCAACGCAATGTAATTTACGACACTCTAAAAATGGTACCAAGCCATTTCTTTTTATTGGGAATTGTGCTTTTTACATTGCAAGCCCTACAATACATTGCACCAAACGGACCCTAAGTTGTCACTATAGTTTTGGGATGATGCTTTTTCTACTGCTGTGTATCTTATTAACCGGTTACCTACCTTTATTCTTCAGAATAAGTGTCCTTTTCAAGTTTTATTTGCAAAGCTTCCTGAGTACTATAATTTTCTTAAGACTTTTGGATGTGAATGCTTTCCTTACTTAAGGCCATATAATTTGAACAAGTTTGCTTTTAAGTTCAAGTCTTGCATATATTTTGGGTATAGTTCTAAGCACAAAGGATCTAAGTGTAAGGATCCAATAGACAATAAGGTGTATGTGGCTAGAGATAATATCTAGTGTTGTACCTCATGGTACAGCACAAAGAGAGATAAGAAATAGGGAGTGGGCTCCACACATGTGGGATCCATGTGTAGGGCCCACCCCCAATTTCTTATCTCTCCTTGTGATGTACCTCATGTTGTACCATGAGGTACGACACTGGATCCAAAATCATGTGGCTAGGCATGTTCAATTTCATGAAGTGTCATTTCCTTACCAAAGTTGCTTCTTCGACTCCTTTAGCTTCACCCACTATCAACAAATCTGCTCCACCCTCTACAATAGCTGTACTACAACCTATGCACTCTACATCTCAACCACTTTCTAATCCTCACTTCCTTTCTACCTCATCATGTGAAGCCTCTTCCACCAAAACATACAGTACCTAATCATGTCAAAAATAATTCTACTCCTATATATTAATCTTCCACTTCTATTCCTAATCCGCCACTTATATCTCATCAGTCTGGTCTATTACTTTCTCAGTCTTCTTCTCAGAGGAGTTCTACACCTATATCTCAATCTCCTACTATGTCTTCTAAGTTCTCTAGTGAAGCTATCCCTATTGATGTGTCTCATTCAATGCCTCAAAACCAATATTCACCCCATGCAAACTCGAGCAAAGTTAGAAATTCATAAACCTAAGGTACATCTAGCGGATGTTATCAAGGAACCAAGGACAGTCAAAGAAGCCATTGCTATTCCACACTAGTTTCAAGCTATGGAAGTAGAATATGATGCTCTTTTTACAAATAAAACATGGTTTTTTGTAAAGCTTCCTCCAAATAGAAAAGCAATTGGGTGTAAGTGGGTGTTTAGAACAAAGTATAAGTTTGATGGGAGTATAGAATAATACAAGGCTAGGTTGGTAGCCAAAGGTTTTCTATAACAGTATGGTTTTGATTTTTTAGAAACTTTTTCTCCCGTTGTTAAACCAGCCACTATTTGAATTGTGCTTACACTAGCCTTAGCAAGATAATGGTCTATTAGACAACTTGATGTCAACAATGCCTTTTTGAATGGTGACCTACAAGAAGTGTTTATGGTTCAGCCTCCTGGTTTTGATAATAACTCTGGTTTGGTGTGCAAGCTTAACAAGGCATTGCATAGCCTAAAACAAGCCCCTAGAGCTTGGTTTCACAAACTCTCAACAGCACTACACTCATTTGGATCTCATTTGGATTTGCTAGTTCTAAATGTGATTCTTCTTTGTTTATTAGAAGTACAACCACTGATATTTTGTTCATATTGGTACATGTTGATGATATTATTATCACATGTAGTAATTCTCAGCATAGTCAAAGTCTTAATTGTTTCCCTTAACAATAAATTTGCTCTCAAATATCATGGCAATCTTCATTATTTCTTGGATGTTCAAGTGGTTCGAACTGATAAGGGACTTCATTTATCACAGTCAAAGTATATTTCTGACTTGTTAGCGAAAGCCAAAATGTAGAATACTAAGCCAAGTTCTACTCCTATGCCCTATTCATGCAAGTTACAAGCCACATCGTCAGTTCCTTTTGAAGATGCCACGTTTTATAGATCAATTGTTGGAGCACTACAATATGTTACAATTACAAGGCTAGAAATTTCATTTACTGTCAACAAGGTTTGTCAATGTATATGCAAAATCCTACTGAAGAACATTGGAAGGCAGTCAAGAGAATTTTAAGATATCTTGCAGGCACTCAACATTTTGGGTTAATGTTCACAAAACCAAAAGACTTGGAGCTATATGCCTTCTGTGATGTTGATTGGGGAGCTAATTTAGATTATAAAAGATCAACAACAGGGTCATGCATCTTTTTTCGTAATACTCTCATTAGTTGTTGTGCTAAGAAGCAATCAATTGTGTCTACATCTAAGAAGCACTGACACGCCAGTTCTATAGCGTGTCCGTGTGTTCGACACGCTGACACACCTGCGACACTCTGTCTCTACTTTTTTCTTCAAGGTATACACACACACACACATATATATATATACTGTGTATGTATATTATACTATGTTAATATATATGACATTATAAATATTGTAATTTTTAAAGCTTTTATCAATATTTATAAATAGGTCAAAACCCCAAATTAGTCCCCTATGTTTGCACGAAGTTTCATATTGGTCCTTTATGTTTCAAAAAGTTTAAATTGGTCCTTTATGTTTGCAAGAAGTTCCAAATTGGTCCTTCCGTCCACTTCCATCAATTTCTTAAGTTAAGTGCTGACGTGTCCATCTAAGCTGACGTGTCATGCCACGTCATTGCCACATTAGTGCCACGTCATCACATATGATAGTGGATGATGACGTGGTGATGACATGGCATGACACGTCAGTTTAAATGGACACGTAAGAGAGCTGATATGTCCATGTCAGCACGCCACGGAAGAAATAAACGGACTTGGACGGAAAGACCAATTTAGAACTTCTTGCAAACATAAAGGACCAATTTAAACTTTTTGAAACATAAAGGACCAATATGAAACTTCGTACAAACATAAGGGACTAATTTGGAGTTTTGACCTTATAACTATTTTGTGTCCTCTTGAAATTAATATATATATATATATATATGTCGTGTCATGTCCTTTAATAAGAATCGGCGTGTCGAGGTCTTCGTGTCCGTGTCATATCGCGTGTTCGTGTCAGTGTCTATACTTCATAGGTCTAGATTAAGCACTAAGGCAGAGTACAGGTCTTTAACCAACACTGTTGTTGAATTCACTTTCCAGTCTTTACTTCATGAATTGAGTGAGAGTACCCATGTATAAGCCACCACTTGTGTATTGTGATAATCAAAGTACAATGTTGATGGCTGCTATTACATGCTAGGACCAAACACATTGAATTAGATTTGCAGTTTGTCTGGAAAAAAGTTCAAAAAAATCATATTCAAGTATGTCATGTTTCCAGCTCTGAACAAGTGGTAGATATTATGACAAAATCAACTTCTGAAGCTCATTTTCAAAGAAGTAGATTCAAACTTTGAGTCATGTTATCACTTGCTCTTAGTTTGAGGGGATGCAAGTGAGTAATGGAGAGATCAGCTTCTAGAAAGGCAAGTTAGTTTCCTCGATCTAAGTTATATGAGTGAGCCTCGTGATTATCAATCTATTGTGTATATATATATATAATAGAAGTCTAGAGATAACAAATTATCAAGCTAATACATTCTCATTTCACAATATGCTTTTCTCATCTTTCTATCTTTCTCTATGTGTTTTACAAGAAGATGTTCAATAGTATAGTAGTACTGAGCTTCAGTATATCCTTCCAATTAGTTGGTCCCTAATCCATTCAAGGTGGGTCCTTGTTAAAGTGAGTTTGTATTAATATTAACAAATGGCACTACATGATTGGAGGGATGTACCGAAGTGCAGTAATATCGTAATACTGAACTTTTATCTGTGTTTTACAAACAAGCCCTAAGTTCCCTTTTTATTGGAATTCAAGTTTTTCTCGAGTTAATCTTCATGTTGATTCTTAGACAAAGACTTGAGTGAGGGAAGGAAATCTGATGAATAATAAATGAATCCCACAAAACTTGAATGCGGATCCTTAGCTAGCCCGGTTATGCTGTTGTAGCTAACCGATAAAAAAATTGTAGGCACATTTTTAGCTACGATTATTGATCGATTAGTCACGATTATAATCATAGCTAATTCGGACAGTACAACTGTAAACAGCAAAAAAATCTGAACTGCACAACATTTAACTAGTTGATTGAATCAACTTGATTGTACTTTGTCCAATTGTAGCCTTAAGTCTTGTGAAATATTATTTTGTTTTTGGGTTTTTAGTTTGTCTTTGTATAAGATTATTTCCTTTGTAATTGTAGTAGTTTTAGTATAAGCGTATTTGTGTAATTCTCTTATATGTATCTGGTTGTATTTTAGTTTTTATTTTAATTAGGTATACACGTGTTTTAGTGTAATTAGAATTAGTTAGGTTTAGTCTTTAGTCTTCTCCTCTGCTTTGTATATAAGACAAAAGGTCTTTTTGCATTAATCAGATTGAGTATTCATTCAGATCTACTTTCTCTCATATCTAAAGATGGTATCAGAGCAATAAAACGATCCAAGATAACAAAGATTGGAATCGGCCATACTAGCCTATTTGAAGGAAGAAAGGCTAACGGCGTTTTCGCTGAATGATTACTCTGGTGAAGGAGATCTCGTATTCTTCGGCCGAGGCAAGCTGCTGAAGGAGATCTTGACCTAAATCAAGATTTGTCCATTTTCTTGAGGAACTGATGGCAAAGGAGACTGGATCGACTTCGACTAAGGCTGATGATGGCGCTTGGCAGCTCTATAACTCAGATCAGCCAGGGATGACGCTTGTCGCTTCACAACTGACTGGAGGTAACTATCTCTCATGGAGTCTAGCGGTAAAAATCGCTCTCGAAGCCAAAGACAAACTAGAGTTTGTCGATGGCACAATAAAACTTCCCTTAGATGCAACTGAATTCAAAAAATGGAAAAAGAATGATTCTATGGTCAAATCATGGTTGACTAATTCTCTTTCAAAAGAAATAGCGGAAAGTTTTACATATTGTAACACCTCAAAGATGTTGTGGGATGAAATACAAGAGAGATATTCTGCTAGTAATGGGCCAAAATTTTACCAGATCCAAAGGGAATTGGTTTCCCAAATGCAGGGGAATGAAATTGTGACAGGATATTATGTAAAGATGCATAGGTATTGGGATGAGCTTAACTGTGTAAAGCCTCTTCCAAAATGCTTTTGTGGAAAATGTGAATGTGAGGTAAACAAAAGATTAGATAGTCATGAATAGGACATTAGGCTGGTCCAATTCTTGATGGGGCTAAATGTGAATTTTGAAGTGGTGAGATGATAGATTGTAAACCTTGAACCATATCCATTAGTAATTAAGGCTTTTAACATGATAATAATGGTAGAAACTCATAAAGAAGTTTACCATAACTACAGTGTCAATAGTGTAGAGGGTTCTGCAATGTTGGCAAAGCTAGGAAGGAAAGGAGATTATTCAAATAGAAAGGTAGATGATAAATCAGGAAAATTCTGTGACCACTGTATGCAAAATGGACATACTAGAGAATCTTGTTTCAAGATTATTGGGTATCCTTAGTGGTTTAAGGAGCTAAAAGAACAAAAGAAAAAGGCTGCAAAGAAGAACACAGGGATGGCAGCCAATGCAGTTACAAACACACAGGCTGAGATTTAGATTTGTTTCCTTTTATATAGAAATTTGAATCTCAAAATTAATTATGTGATTGAACTATTAAAAAGAAGAAAAAAAAGATGTTCATAAAAAAAAAGAAAAAATGAGTGGGCTGATTCAAGGGATTTCTTATGTGGCCCATTTCTGAAATGATGAGAAAAAAATTAAAAACTAAGCTTATAAAATATTGGATATGAATATGGTTTACAAAAATAATAATAATAATTGTGAAACTTGGCTTTGCAAGACTTAGAAAACTTTTCCTGCCCAATTTGTAATGACCCAATATAAATTTAGCCCAAGCCAATTTATCATATAAAAATTGTCCTTATAAAAAAAAGATACAAATAGAATATTCCAATTAACCAGAAGTCTAGAACAGTTGTGTGAAAACACAAATGGATCATATATAAATGGGCTACCCATTCATTAGGCAAGCTTAGACTATAAAATTTAAGATAGATTATTTTGGCACGCTAGCTAGTTCCATACTATTTTTTATTTTAAATTTTTAATATTTTAAAATTACTAAATTTAAAGTAATAAGTATTCTCTTTTTTTTTTATAAATTTATATAGAATTAATTAAGTTTATTATAATAAAAATAATATGTCTAAATTAATATATTTAACAAAACAATATTATCTTCAATTTAGATTAATTATCTATTAAATTTTTTTTCATTAATTTAATTTTTATTCATGTTGTAAGAAATAAAAAGTGATGTACAAATCATCTTCATAAATTTATTTAACTATACTTACTTTAAATTGGTTTATAACTATTTAATGGCCCCATTGTGTACTCCATTTAGCCTAATTTTATTTAAATAAGTCAATTTTTTCTTTAAGCTTACTTAATTAACGGATTGAATAGACCGACCCACAGAATATGACATGTTTTGAGGATAAAAGTTTAGTGGTACTATACTACTGAAGTTAAGTACATCCCTCCAATAATGTAAAGTCATTTATTAATATTAATAGAAATTTACATTAATAATTACCCACCTTGAATGATTTAAGAACCAACTGATTAGAAAAATGTACTGAAATTTAATACTACCGTATCACTTATATCTGTGTGAACTCTCTAAATTAATGGCTTTCCCATTTTCAACACATGCAATGTGAAATTGGGTGTTAGCTAGCGTGAACTAATTAATCAAAATGAGAGTAAACAATAGACGTCTTTGAAATGTGGCCGGCTTGGTTGAAGAATTTGAATTCCAATAATTTATAGAAATTTTAATAGATGAAGAATTGTGTGTATATATATATATATATATATATTGTCTTGAAATCGGCCAACTAAAATTAAAGGGTGGATATTTCTAATTGGATAAACGAGCAACATCAAGTAAAGTAGTAATTAAGTCTAATTAGAAACTTCAATTAATTATGTCATTGTCAAATCTGTTTTCTCCCCATGCATTTTGATGTAGCTAGATTTGAAATTGTTTCAAAGTCATATATATCCTAAAATTAAATTCCTATTATTTCAAAATTGGTGTGCTTGAGAGTGAGAATACTGAAACTCGTGGAGGTGATATTGAAATACAATAAATATAAAAAGTTTAAAATTTATGCGTTGTTTATGTCCTAAATAATGCTAGGATAATTTTTTTTCTACATATGTCGAGTTAAAATTTTTCATAAATAAACTTTTAAATACTAAAAAATGCAAGTACTTGCGTACCCGTCACACACACACACACATATATTCAATGTATTGTTAATTACATGATTATTTTGTTTTTTGAAATTGATGATTTAATTCCTACCAAAATTTAGTAAATTCCTAAATGGTATAGGCCAAAAAAAAAAAGGTAAAAGGTGCACTAATTTAAAATGGAAGGTAAAATTTCGAGATCATTTATATAAGAGTAATAAGATTTAAAGATTTGGGACCATCACACAAATACTCAAGAAATAGAAGAGGACATGCATAAATTACATATGGTATAAACTGCGTGGAAGACTTCAAATGAATAATTGTGTTTTATTGGGCCCTCCTATTACAGGCTTCAGTAAAATATTAAAAGACTTACACATAGCCATATACCAGACTTCTATTATAATGCGTACTATTAGTTCAACTGTGATTATTTTATACTTTGAACTTCTTTTATATTGAATCATCTATCAATTCGATTTGTTTAAAAAACTAAATAAAATATTTTAAATAATTATTGTGAGCCAACATATAAAATATTTTTCTAACGTGATCATATACGGAGATCATTATAGGCTTTTGTACAAAGTCATTGATCAAATAATGAAAGTTAGACCAACAACTAAATGCGAAGAAAAATCAAAGAAAAAAATAAAAGAATTTAATTATTAACAAATTAAATGATACAAGATGAAGCATGTGTTCATTGATGTTGTTTGATCTATATATGTAGCCAATACCCACAATGCATAGTATAATTATTAGCACTTTGTTGGTTCCTTAAGGATTTAGTTAAGGGTTATCAATTCATGATAGTATGTAACGAGAGAGTTTTATGGCTAGTACTAACGGTATATTTAAATTAGAAATTAAGGAGGAGAGAGGAAGGAATGGGAAGGAAATAACATATTTTTTTCTTTATTTGGAAAGTTAAGAATTGGAGAGGAAAATAATGGAAGATTGATGCTTAATCCTCCATATATCCCTCATTTACAAATTTAAGATACCCTAAATTGAAATATTTTTAAAAAGCTACCAACATCCAAACAAAAGAGAAAGTAATAAAAGATTAATCTCGCCTCCCCTAATTCTCTTCTCCTCTCTTTCAATCTCTTTCTTTCCCTTATCTCTCCTCCTAATTGTCAAACAAATCCTAAACTCTCTTCAAATAATTTACAAACCAAAAAAGATTACTCATTATTTTCGGCGGTGAAAATTTGAACAAAAAAAAAATCTAGGTAGCCAATTCTATTTAATTAAAGAAAGAAAAACTTTATCTATTTTTTTTAGTGTTGTTATGGTTTCTACCAAAAGTCTTAATTTCTATTAGTCTTTTACTCTCTTAGAACAATATTAGAGGGAATGATCGTCCACTTCAAAAAATATATATAGTCTTATTATGATGACTTTGATAAAGATGGTAAGTTTGAATTCGACATTAAGGAAGTATAGAGAGAAAAGTATTTATTGATTCTCCTTGATTTTAAATTTTTTTTAGGAAAATATATTAAAAAATTTTAATATGTTAATTCTCTTTAAACTTTACCCTTTATTAATTTGAATTACTACAAATTAAAAAGTTTTGAAATATATAAACAAAGGTAGGATCACCTATTATTTAACCTCCACTCCACTCCCTTTCAATCTCTCCCCTTTCCCGCCTCCCTCTCTTATTTATTTTTCAAACATACTCTCAAGGTTTGTTTGGATTGGAGATTAAATAGCTAGGGGAATGAAAGAGAATTTAGGCTACGTTTGGAAACAAGAAAAGAGGAGGGAATGAGAATGAGAATGTTGGAGGGGATGGAAATATCATGTCAATGTGGATATGATGTGAATGGAAATAAAAGTAGATAAAATGGCTTATGTTGAAAGTGAGAATTAAATAAAAGTGGGTAAAAAAGTAAGGACAAACATAATTTCATCACATTGCAAAAAGTGGTGTTTGTTTGAAATGAAGAATGTATGAAGAAGAATAGTACTCCCTTACTTTTTCGGTCATGTTTTCTTATTTTTCAAACGTAGCGTTAATTACTTTTCCCCTTGTTTGATTTTTGAAATTTTAGAGGAGAAGGAATTTGAGGATTATTTGTTAACCCTTCTTCCCCTCCCTTTGTTAATTTTAATTGCCTCACATTAAAAGATTTTGAAAATCCAAACAAGGAGAAGAAGAACCATCACTTCTTACCTTCCATTACCCTCCGATCCGCTTCTATCACTTTCCTATCCCGCCACCCTCTTAATTGTCAAAAGGATTATGTATTAAAGAAGGGAAGCGGAGGTACTAAGAGAGAAGTAGGATATCTTCGATCTCTTTATTTGAGAGCTAAAAATCTAATGAAAAAATAATATATGATTAATTTTTAACAGTTCATTATATCTATTCTTTATAATTTTAAAATATTTCAATTTAATTCGTTTTGAATGATTCCAAACACAAAGAAGAGAAAATGAAAATTAACCACCTTCCCCTCCTAATTAACAAAACATATATCCTTCTATATACCCTTATATCTTTTGTGATATTTCTATTTCAAAATGACACTTCTATTATCGATAAGTGGGGAGGTGCCAAATTCACATCTCAATGTTTGTGTAAAAGATGTGTACTTATTTTAATTATTGATTGCTTCCATGACAACCACGTATAGTATATGTCATATTTTGATTTTGCGTATTAAAAATAGAGAATTCATCGGACGAACTCGGATCCGTGTGGTGTTAGCTATTTTAAGAAATCCCAATTATGGTTAAGAATTAAGATTGCAATGTCACTAATTTGGGACACCACAATTTTTTTAAATAAATAAATATAAATATTAGTAAATCTGTTCACCCACGTCTTTTTAATTGCACTTTTTACATGAAAAAGAAAAAATAATTACACTTGGCACTCTTATAAGAAATATTTAAGTTATGTGGTCTTCTTTAATGTTTTAAAATACATTCCAATATCATCCAAAAGTCAACAAATAAACTATATTGATATTCTCTAAGAAAGAAAAACGCAAGTTATACTACAAAAAACTATAACTTTAACATTAGTTTTTTTTCCCAATAATTTTAACATTAGTTAAAAATTACTTATAATATCAAAATTAACAAATAGCATTATTATTAATTAATAAATGACGGTATTGAATATAACGTCAGTCATTAATAAATGACATTAATTAAATAACTAATGTTAAAATTGATTTTTTTTAGTGTTATAATATTCTTTATTTTTAAGTAGACCAAAATAATATCCTTATATTTTTTAATTACATAAATAACAAGTAATATATATATATATATATATATATATATATATATATATATATATATATATATATATATAAATTGAAATTAATGGTATTATGAAGAGTGTGTGGGATTATCTTTTAGTTATAGAGCAATTTGGATATACTGTTTTTTTTTGTCATCATTTTTTTTTTGGATAAGATACAACAATTACAGCTCAGTAAGAGGATACCACCCTATAGGTAAGGTAGAAACGCCCTGCTCCAATATCACATTTCAAAAAATAGAATAATTTATCTATAAAAATAGCTAAGAAATTAGTAATAATGCAATTTTTTTGACAATAGGAATTTAATTAACAAACGGAGACTTATCAAATCTGTTTAGGTTCTTAATTTCTTTGTAAATTCTCCATGTATTCTTGTAAGAAATAACCTTCTCAGTCACGTGGTTGAATTATCTTCCTACGTTGAATCATGTTTCATGTTATCATGTCTACTTCTCTAGTACTATACTACTACTATTATAAATTAGTGACCTTTCTCCCTCTCTTCTCATTTCTCATCACTCAAATCCAAAATGAAGCATCCATTCTCTCTTATCTTCTTCTTCGCTCTTCTCTTTCCATTTGCTTTGGCATCATTATCTTTCTCTTCTTCTTCTTCTTCTCACCAACACTTCCTCAAATGTCTATACCTTCAATCTCAAAACTCCACAACCTCCTCATTCTCCAACCTTATCCACACACAAACCAACTCTTCATCATCATCATCATATTCGTCCATATTACACTCTTCCATTCACAACCTCAGATTCGCTTCCAACACAACACGCAAGCCCCTCCTCATACTGACCCCTCTTCATATCTCTCACATCCGAGCCGCCATCCGTTGCTCCCGACGCCACGGCCTCGAGATTCGAACCCGAAGCGGCGGCCACGACTACGAGGGCCTCTCGTACGTCTCCCACGTCCCGTTCATCGTCCTCGATCTCATAAACCTTAAATCGATCGACGTGGACGAGGAAGATGGTGTTGCATGGGTCCAAGCCGGAGCTACCATCGGTGAAGTTTACTATAAAATCGCTGAGAAATCCAAAACCCTAGGGTTTCCCGGGGGTGTGTGTCCCACTACCGGTGTGGGTGGACACTTCAGCGGCGGAGGCTACGGCTTCTTGATGCGAAAATACGGCCTCGCCGCCGATAATATCATCGACGCGAGAGTGATTGACGTGAAGGGAAGGGTTCTTGAGAGAGAATCCATGGGGGAAGATTTGTTTTGGGCCATTAGAGGAGGCGGAGGAGCGAGCTTTGGAGTTGTCGTGGCATGGAAGATACGGTTGGTTTCTGTTCCATCAAACGTCACCGTTTTCAAAGTTCCACGGACATTGGAACAGAATGCGACAAAGATCGTTCACACGTGGCAGTCTGTGGGAAACAAGCTTGATGAGAACTTGTTCATAAGGCTCAGCTTGCAAAGACTTAGTAATAATAATAATAATACCATACAATTGCAAGTAGTGTTTGAATCGATGTTTCTAGGGAGTGTGAGTGACCTTATTCCCGTGATGCAAAAGAAGCTTCCAGAACTAGGCTTGGAGAGAGAAGACTGTGTTGAAATGAGCTGGATCCAATCCATCCTTTACTTCGCCGACTTCCCCATTAATGGATCTCTTCAAGTTCTGCTCAATAGATCAGACCAAAGTAATAGCCTCTTTTACAAAGCCAAATCGGACTTCGTGAGACAACCCCTTTCAGAAACCGAGTTAAAAGGGATATGGCAGATGTTTTACGAGGAAGAGGCAGAGTTTGCTAGGGTGGAATTCAGTCCTTATGGAGGAAGAATGGATGAGATTTCTGAGTTTGAAACTCCATTCCCTCATAGAAAAGGAAATTTGTACAAGATTCAATATTTGGTGTATTGGGTGGAGGAAGGAGATGAGGCAGAAAAAAGACATATTGATTGGATTAGAAGGCTTTACTCTTACATGACACCTTTTGTTTCAAAGTCTCCTAGAGCTGCGTACCTTAATTACAGAGACCTTGATTTAGGAGTGAATAATGTTAAAAATGGGTTTACAAGTTATGAGGAAGCTAGTGTTTGGGGTGTCAAGTATTTCAAGAACAATTTCAATAGGTTGGTACAAGTGAAGACGAAGGTTGACCCTCTTAATTTCTTCAAGAATGAGCAAAGCATACCTTCTTTGATATCCAATAGCAAGAACGGAGGCAACTAGCAAGCTAGCATGCTACATAGAAGCATATATATTGTTGAGATAGTCATTTGGTTTAATAATAATTAAGTCGCTATTAATTATTTTATTAGTTACAAATTAGTTAAGTGTTCATCAGTCATTTAGTCTATATATACTATATAGAAGAGGTGCATGTACTGATTTTTCATTCAATAATTGATGCTCATTTTGTAGCTATTCTTTCTCCTCTCCTATTTGGTCTCTAAATACATTTATGGTATCAAAACTTCTAAGCTTAGCAGTGGAGTCCAATACCATTGCAACAACATCTTAACCTTCAGTATACTACTTCTGCATCATTTAACAACATTGTGAAGACAAGCATAATGGTGTTCAATAATCCAATTCCAACCAAGTTAATAAGTGTTGGGAAACTGAGAGAAAAACGGAGAGCAGCAGCAGAAAAGATGAAAAAGGAAAAAAAAAGTGTGTATCATAGATTGAAAAGTCATCAACATACATAAGACACCATAAGCAAATTAGATACAATAGTCAATTACCTAATCTAGCTACCTAAAGACATGACATAACCAACCAAGGACCATATACTAAGTAAGGTCTCAAAAAGTACGAGAAACAGTGAGCAAACTGAATACATATCAAAAATTAAAAAACTATGACTAACATCTTAGGACTATAGGATAAGTAAAAATATTAGAAGTCCACATTTTCCTCCTTAAGATTTTTACTTGAGACTCCAAGTGCAGTCCTTAAAATACAGGATTTCCTCTTAGGAAGAGCCTTAGTAAATATGTCTGCAAATTGGTCTTCTGAAGAACAGTGCAGCACCTTAATCACTTCATTCTTCTCATCTTCCCTCATAGCATGAAACTTAATGTTAATGTGCTTGGTTCTACCATGAAGAACCAGATTGTGAGCCATAGAGATTGCAGACTTATTGTCTACAAACAGAGATGTAGGTTTCTTCTGCAGTAAGCAAACATCATTGAGCACCTTCCTCAACCAAATAGCCTGATTCGTGGCTGCAGCTGATATGAGCACAAGACCTTGGGAGACCCACACCCCAAAAGCTAGCTATTGGAGTGGGAGAGCCCAAGGCCTTATAAGGCATTTTTTTAATTATAGCCTCCCCAATGTGGGACTTGTATCATTACCACCCCCTTCGAAAGCCGGCGTCCCGACGGCTGCACACTGCGACACTTCACTCGGTGGTGCTTCACTCGATCACGGTCAGCCCCTCCAACGGTCTTGATACGAGCACAAGTCCTTGGGAGAACCACACCCCAAAAGCTAGCTATAGTAGTGGGAGAGCCCAAGGCCTTATAAGGCATTTTCTTAATTATAGCCTCCCCAATGTGGGACTTGTATCATTACCACCCCCTTCAAAAGCCGGCGTCCCGACGGCTGCACACTGCGACACTTCACTCGGTGGTGCTTCACTCGATCACGGTCAGCCCCTCTACCGGTCAGAACCCTCTGCAGGTAGCCCTTACCGGTTGGCCGGCTCTCAGTGAAAGCACCAATTGATACGAGCACAAGACCTTGGGAGAACCACACCCCAAAAGCTAGCTATTGGAGTGGGAGAGCCCAAGGCCTTATAAGGCCTTTTCTTAATTATAGCCTCCACAATGTGGGACTTGTATCATTACCACCCCCTTCGAAAGCCGGTGTCCCGATGGCTGCACACTGCGACACTTCACTCGGTGGTGCTTCACTCGATCACGGTCAGCCCCTCCAATGGTCTTGATACGAGCACAAGTCCTTGGGAGAACCACACCCCAAAAGCTAGCTATTGTAGTGGGAGAGCCCAAGGCCTTATAAGGCATTTTCTTAATTATAGCCTCCCCAATGTGGGACTTGTATCATTACCACCCCCTTCGAAAGCCGGCGTCCCGACGGCTGCACACTGCGACACTTCACTCGGTGGTGCTTCACTCGATCACGGTCAGCCTCTCCACTGTTCAGAACCCTCCGCAGGTAGCCCTTTTCGGTTGACCGGCTCTCAATGAAAGCACCAATTGATACGAGCACAAGACCTTGGGAGAACCACACCCCAAAAGCTAGCTATTGGAGTGGGAGAGCCCAAGGCTTTATAAGGCCTTTTCTTAATTATAGCCTCCCCAATGTGGGACTTGTATCATTAGCAAGTGCCACATACTCTGCTTTCTGCTATGGATTGTGCTACAACTTCCTGCTTCTTAGTCATTCATGAAAAAGCACTTGACCTAAACAATAAAAGATAGCCAGAAGTGCTTTTATTACAATCATCAGTGCATCCTCCCCAATCACTATATGAAAAACCATACAAGATTATATCTTCTTCTCCCTTTGTATACCGGATTCCATAGCTCTTGGTCCCCTTTACATATCTTAAAACATGTTTTGCAACTCCCATATGAACTTCTCCTGGAAATTGCATTTATCTGGACAACAATCTTGCAACAAACATTAAGTCTGGTCTTGTGGCAGTTAAGTACAACAAGCTGCCAACAAGACTCTTATAATCCGAACCATCAATTTCCTCACCTTCTTTAGTCATAGACAGTTTCAAGTTAGGAGTTATTGGTGTAGCTACTGATTTACAATGCTCCATTTTGAACTTCTTCAACAAATCAGAAGCAAACTTCTTCTGAGATATAAAAATTCCCAGCTTACATTGATATACTTCCATGGCAAGAAAGTATATCATCTTGCCCAAATCTGTCATTAAACATAGTTTGTTAAAGGATATGTCTATGGTGGCCGTTAAGCAAGGAGATTACCTAGAGATATGAGCCGTGTGCAGCTAGGCATAGAGTGGGTGAGCAAGGTTACCGAAGGAGAACCATGGAGGCCAATTCTGTAAGGGTGGCATAGGAACCATAGATGGTTAAAGAGTGCTCACGACATTGACATATGTGATCCCTAGAGGTAATGATTCATGTAGGGTTATGTGAATAGGGGATGCGAGATAATGTGCGAGAAAGCGGGAGGATATCTTGATTGGTTGAGAGAATTGAGAAATTAACTCTAGTAAATATTCAGGGGTGTAAAAGGTTGCGTGCCTACGGTTTCATGTGAGGCATTAGTTATAGTCTCTTATTTGGATTAACGGGCCATGGGCCCCTTTAAGTATAAGCCTTCTAGGTCGTGAGAGTGTGACACACATACATGTCACAAGTGAAGTCGATGTTTGATACTAAGTAGTAACACAAAGAAATAATAATGTTACTTTGGATTAGTAGAAAGACTAAAAATGATAGGATTTTAGAGAAAAAGTTAGGGTAATACACCTATTATAGTGAAGTTGATTGTAACAAGCTTTAGATGGTTAGATCATATACATGAGATCATTATAAGCTCTTGTACAAAGTAAGATCAAATGAAAGATAGGCAATTAACTAAGGGCCCGTTTGCACATGTGAAAACTGCTAATTTTCAAATGACTTATTTTTAAATGGAGTTTCTTTAAAAGTGTGAAGACCGGAGCCTTCGACGGGAGTCGCCACCAAATTTTCAATCAAAATTTGGAAAAAGAAAAAATAAGTTCAACAGTGGGGTAAAATGAATTTTCATAAAATGTTGGATTCGGGAGTCTGATCGAGATGAAGGGCAGGTGTTAGGCACCCTTCTTCCCCCGTCCGAAGACAGTTACCCTAAAAATTAATATTAAAATTATTTGGCCTTAAAAATATATACAATTATGGGGTAAAATGAGAAAAAGAAAGAGGGAGGGCTTGACCTAGGATAAAAGCCTAGGGCCTACGTACCCTCAAGGAGGGATCAAAGCCCACGTAGTTCCTGTGACATGCAAGTGTGTGAGTGAAGGGGGAGGCTCATCAAGTGAACACTCAGATGGCCTCCCAGTGCAACGTACCTAAAGAGGCCAACGCCTTTTGGTACCTATCTACCATACAAGACATCAAGGAATAAAGAGAGTGCGTGTGTGAGGGCTCATTAGGCGTAATACCCAGATGGCGTGAAGACTAGCGCTCCTATAAAGACCAAGTCTCTTGGTGGCACAAGATTATATAAAATTTTCTCATTGAGCAAGCAATTAATAAAAACCTTTTTATCGCCCAAAAGACAGGGGGTCGCGATGGGTAGGCTTTACCGTCGGGACTCACTGTCGTGAAACAAGGACCGTTGCGACGGTAGTGGTAACCCGTCGCGACGCCTTTAGTCTTTTAGAAGAAGAAGAAGACAGAAAAGAGGGTGATAACACTTTTGAGAGTGTGAAGCAGAGGAATGTGTTTGGGCAAAAAAATTACTCCCAGTAACCAGGCGAGTATGAACAAAATCAAAGAAAGAATGAAGTATTACTCATAGTGCGTGCTCTACCTGTTTGCTTCTTATTCTCTACTCTTAGCCTCTTGATTTTTCCGTCCCCCTCAACAAGTGATGCGGGGTTTATTTTATAGTGGGTCGGGAAAACTATTATGGGAAAGAAATTCGGCCATTAATGGCAGACCAGTCGCGACTCTTATCATTTAACGTCACGACGGGTATCGTGCAGATACGATCCCGGATACGTCATAAATACGCAACCCGTCGCGACGTGTGGCCGTGCCGTCGCGACGGATAACACTCCGCACAATTCGTCATAGATGCAAGTCACATCGCGACGCATCTATTACCGTTGCGACGGTATAACGTTTCCATCACAACGGTCCGCCTATACCGTCGCGACGCCTTTTTATTTAGTTTTATCATTTTTATTATTATTTTTTTCTTCTTTCCTTTTTGTTTTTATTATATTTTCAGCCGGTCAAAGTGAGGTGTTCACAGAGTCCCCTCTTTACTTTTCTTTTATTTCTAAAGGAACAAGTAAAGAAACAAAATGAAACCGAACTTGATCATTCACTGTTCTTTTTTTTGGGGGGGGGGGGTTACAAAACACAGGGGGATAAAGTTAAATGCAAACCTACGGTCTTTATATGGCCTCAACCTACTCGTTACCGTTGCCTTCCTCATCACTCTCGGAGTGTTCTTGGGGCATGGGTGTGGGGATCACATCCTCAAATAGGTGGAAATGCCTTAGTAGGGATCACATCCCTCCTTGCAAACCCCGGATCTCACCTCGGAGTCCTATTATCTCTTGCTCCTGGCGCTGGATCTGTCGGGTTAGAGCGTCAATTCGTTCTGCCTTTGACCCTGCCGGGGCGTTCTGCTCTTGGGGATGATCTTGCTCCGGAGGCTGCTGCCTCTGTTGCGGTGGGGGTTGCGGCTCTGAGTTATTCATAAGGATGTCATCCCAACCTTGGTGAGCGGGGAAGTCAGCCATATCTTGATCTTTCTTCAGATAATAGGTGGTGGCCATCTCGTAGTAATCCAATGCTCGGCGAGCAACCTGATAGCGTTCACAGAAGGCAGTAAGGAAATGAGGAAAGGCAATGGCGGTAGGAGGGCTTCGGGATCTTGGCTCCAGTCTGATGTCGTTGGTGTTGTTGTGGAATTCCCTCCACATAATGGTGGGGAAGCAGAGTGGTGCCCTCCTCATGATCAGGAGGATGAGGACACTTAACTTCCTACTCAAAGATTCCCTGTGTTTTACAGGGATGACATTGCTGGTGAGGAAATTCTGCCAATTCTTGGTCATGTTATGGTTACCACTTCTTTTGAGCCTGCCACTTTTGGATTCCCATTCGTCTTGCCCAGGAAAAGTGAGGGCTGCCGCTATCTCCTCCTTCGGATACCCCCTGATAATGTCTGTGCAAATATGGAGTTGGGCTCCATCCGTAAATTATACATTTTGGCAAAGTGCTGGGGAGTTACCTCTGGGAGAGCACATTCCCTGAGTATGAATGCTTTGCTTCGTGTGGTGGCGTATCCCACATGATATTGATAAACCAGAGGGACATTTTGTTGGTTCGTGATTTTTAGCAGGTCATGGAGGCCGTAAAAATCGATGCCTTTTGCAAACGAGGGGCTGATCTCCAAGCGCTCCATGTTTCATTCCAGGTTCAATGACCTTGTCTGGATAGCGACCCGGTAACGTTCCTGATTTATGGGGGGCTGAGATGAAGAGGAGGCATTGGTACGAGATCTCTTCTGGTGAGCCATTTTCCTAAAAAGGATAAGTCTTGGGTCAGTAATAGAAAATAATTAATTCCCAAAAAAAAGCTCCCATGAATGCTAGGGTCGCGACGGGTAAGTTAAGGCGTCGCGACCCATCATAACCGTCGCGACGGGAAGAAGAAAGAGGGGGGGTCGTGACGAGCTCGTGGTGGCATCACGACCCTATGTCTTTTACTTACCTCGTGATGAAGACGATATGCGGAGAACCCTCAGGGACTTAGATCCTTCTTCCTTTTCTTTTCAGAGGTTTTGAGGCAAAGAATTTAGAGCTGTGAAGTTTTGAGGGCGACGGGCTCTCCTTAAAAGCCTTTTTGGATGTACCCGTCGCGACGCTTAAAGTTCCCGTCGCGACGGTGTATTCAATGCAGCCGTCGTCTGAGACCAATCAGAGGATGCCATTTTGACCGTCGCT
Source organism: Senna tora (assembly GCA_014851425.1). Taxonomy (NCBI): domain Eukaryota; kingdom Viridiplantae; phylum Streptophyta; class Magnoliopsida; order Fabales; family Fabaceae; genus Senna; species Senna tora. The sequence goes on from CM026261.1 coordinate 34,938,125, forward strand.
ACGCCTAGTGCCGCCCGTCGCGACTCCTGTCTCCCTTTGACCCGCTGACCGACCGTTGGAGAAGACGTCGCGACGCTACTCTCTACCGTCACGATGGTGTGCAGGCTACATCAACCCGTCGCGACCTAAATAAGTTGAGTCACGACGGCACACCCTTGCTCTTTTTTTTAAGGGTACCAAGTCCTAGAACACTTACAGGTAGGATTCGGTGAGACCAAGCCTCGTAACATTCACTGGCAGGACTTGATCAAAAATATGGGCATCGTTACCCCCGAACACTTTTGGGCGGGGTACTGATTCCCGTATCCAATCCCCATAACACTCACTGGTGGGTTTGGATACCGAATCCTAGAACACTTACTGGTAGGATCCGAGAAGACCAGGTCTCGTAACACTTACTGGCGGGACTTGGTCAAGAATGTGGGCATCGTTATCCCCGAACACTTCTGAGCGGGACATTGATTCCCGTATCCAACCCCAAGAACACTTACTGGTGGGTTTGGATTCCGAACCCTAGAACACTTACTGGTAGGATTCGAGAAGACCAGGTCTCGTAACACTTACTGGCGGGACTTAATCAAATATGTGGGCATCGTTATCCCCAAACACTTCTGGGCGGGACATTGATTCCCGTATCCAACACCAAGAACACTCATTGGTGGGTTTGGATACCGAATCCTAGAACACTGATCGGTAGGATTCTAAATCTCGTAACACTTTTGGCGAGATGTAGTAAAAGATTCTTCGGTGTAATACTTCGTAAATAACTGTTGAATTAGGCATACCTTCTCGAAAAGAGCGAGGAATTCTCTAGCCTCGTTGAAATTATTATTTCCCATCTCTACTGAGTGGGTGATCTAAGGTTACTGGGTTGCTTTCCTGTTACCTAAGTCAAACAATTATTCAGGTGCAAAATAAGAATTACAGAATTAACACACATTTATTTATCTATTGTTCTAAATCAACAATACAATAGTACGTGACTTGCATGGCATAGAAAACAGGTAAAGAGATCTTATTGAAGGAATAATTCTCTTTTTAATATTCATTAGTCAAAATTGGTACATTTTGAGAAATTCTAGGGACCACTGGAAACTTGCAGCGGTTTTTAGAAATGCGTGAAGGATGTTGCCCGGCGATCCCGTGATTTTACTGAGATATGAATCATATGCAATTAGAGTACCCTTCCTCGAAGGTCATTTTCTTTATGCGTAGAACCTTTTGACTGAATCAGAGTTAATCAGTCGACCATATTCTTTTCCGTCTAAATCTTTTAGGATGAGGGCGCCGCCTGAGAATACGTGCTTGACCCTGAATGGTCCTTCGTACGTCGGGGCCCATTTCCCTCTCGTGTCATTTTGATTTGGTAGAATCTTTTTTACTACCAAGTCTCCCTCTTCAAATGAACGAGGTCGCACTTTTTTGTTGAAGGCTCGGGCTACCTTTGCTTGATAGAGCTGCCCGTGACATATAGCTTTGAGGCACTTTTCATCTATCAGGCTAACCTGATCGTATTGGCGTTGCACCCATTGGTTTTCATCAAGGTTGGCTTCTGCGATGATCCGTAGAGAAGGGAGTTGGATTTCTACGGGTAGGACTGCCTCCGTCCCGTATGTTAATGAAAAAGGTGTGGCTCCTGTCGAGGAGCGAGCGGTAGTGCGATATCCTAGTAAAGCAAAGGGGAGCATTTCATGCCAATCCTTGTACGTAGTGGTCTTCTTTTCTAGGATCCTCTTCATATTTTTATTGGCTGCTTCTACCGCACTGTTCATCTGGGGACGATATGGCACTGAGTTGTGATGTCTTATCCCATAGTTTTCACAGATTTTCTGTACTTCAGTTCCATTTAGATAGGTACCGTTATCAGTAATTATTCTCTCTAGGACTCCATATCTACAAATGATATTAGTCTTCAGGAATCATACAAATGTTTTCTGTGTAATTTTGGCGTAAGAATTTGCTTCTATCCATTTGGTAAAATAGTCAATTGCCACTAGGATGAAGCGATGACCGTTAGACGCTTTTGGGTTTATGGGACCGATGATATCAATTCCCCATAGAGAGAAAGGCCATGGTGTAGTCATATTGTGCAGCATTGTTGGGGGAGCGTTGATTCTATCTGCATAGACTTGGCACTTATAACATTTGCGGACGTATTCAATGCAGCCACTTTCGAGTGTCATCCAGAAATACCCCATTCTTTGTATTTGGCGTGCCAGGGTATGCCCATTAGAATGAGTCCCGCATACCCCTTCATGTACTTCGGTCAAAATCTGATTGGCTTCAGGCGCATCAACGCAACAAAGTAGAACTCCGTCTGGCCTTTTCTTATACAATATCCCTCCATTGAGAAAGAAGCTTGTGGCTAGGCGTCGGAGAGACCTCTTTTCATTTTCATTGACTCCCTCTGGATATTCTTGTCTTTCCATATATGCCTGAATATCATGGAACCAGGGGCGAACATCGGGCTCTTGTTCAACCATTGAATAATGAATTTTTGTGTTTCTGTATTCCATCCTGATGGGTTGGAGCATAACCCCACAGTTGGTGTCGAGCATTACTGCCAAGGTAGCTAGGGCGTCAGCGAACGAGTTCTTACATCTTGGCAAGTGATGGAAGTTTATGGACCTGAATTGGTTTGTTAATTCTGTGAGGAACTTTTGGTATGGGATCAATTTTGGATCCTTAGTTTGCCACTCCCCTTTGGTTTGGTAGATTATCAAGGCTGAATCACCAAAGACTTCTATCTCACCGACTTTTAGTCCTATAGCAGCCTGTAATCCACAAATGCAGGCTTCGTATTCCGCCATGTTGTTGGTACATTCAAAGTCTAGCTTGATCGCAATTGGAAATTGTTTCCCCTCTGGAGATATAAAGACGGCTTCAATCCCACTTCCAAAGACGTTAACTGCCCCATCAAAGAACATCTCCCAGGTTTTTGCGCAAGATTCTTCTTTTATGGCATTCAACCCTTCATCTGGGAACTGATAGTTTGAGACATGCTTTTCGTTCAATGGGTTGCCGGCGAGGTAGTCGGCTATGACGCTCCCCTTGACGGATTTTTGGGTGATATGTTTAATGTAATATTCTGCTAGTATTACTTGCCATTTGGAAATTCGTCTAGACACATGTGGGCTTTTGAAAATTTATTTCATTGGATTCATCCGCGTTATGAGGAACGTCTCATAGTAAAGCATGTAGTGTCTTAGTCTTACTGTCCATGTGAGAGCGCATCATGTTTTCTCGACCAAGGGGTATCGCGACTCGTTTGGGTCGAATTTCTTGCTCAAATAGTAAATGGCCTATTCCTTTCCTGTTGTAGGATTGTATTGTCCTAGGACGGCTCCCATAGATTCCTCTAGGACAGCCAAGTACAATATTAGAGGACTTCCTGGCGTAGGCAGAACAAACACTGGTGGGTTAGTAAGGTATTCCTTTATAGCGTTAAATGCGGACTGACACTCTGCGTCCCATTCTAGTGACTAGTTCTTTTTGAGAAGTTTAAAGAGGGGTGTGCATGTGGCCGCCAAGTTACGAATGAAGCGAGCAATGTAGTTTACTTTGCCTAAAAAACTCCGTATTTGCTTCTCTGTAGTGGGGGTGACATTTCTCTGATGGCTCTGATCTTGTCAGGATCGACTTTGATTCCTTTTCGACTTACAATAAACCCAAGAAGTTTGCCTGACTGAGCCCCAAAGACACATTTGTTGGGATTGAGTCGTAGTTTAAATTTTCGGAGTCTATCAAATAGCTTTCTCATGACTTTAACATGACTTTGCCCCTCCGCAGACTTGGCCACCATGTCGTCTACGTAGACTTCGACTTCCTTGTGAATCATGTCATGGAATAGAACTACCATGGCCCTTTGGTAGGTTGCTCCCGCATTTTTGAGTCCAAATGGCATAACTTTATAACAATAGGTCCCCCATTGTGTAATGAAGGTAGTCTTGGCCTTGTCCTCAGGGTGCATGAGAATTTGATTGTAGCCTAAATACCCATCCATGAATAAGTAGCGGAAACTTCCCGCCGTATTATCTACCAACACATCGATGTGCGGTAGTGGGAAATCATCTTTTGGAGAGGCTCTGTTGAGGTCTCTGTAATCAGCACACATTCGTACTTTCCCGTCTTTTTTAGGAACCGGCACTATGTTGGCCATCCATTCTGGATAGACTAATACCTCCAGAAAACCAGCGTCCCATTGTTTTTGTACCTCCTCTTTTATTTTGAGGGACATATCGGGTTTCATGCGTCTTAGTTTTTGCTTCTTTGGTTCCATGTGGGGGAATGTTGGTATTTTGTGGGCTGCAATTGTCGAATCTAGCCCAGGCATGTCTTGATAAGACCATGCAAATATATCCGAGTATTCCTTTAATAGAGAGATCAATTCTTCCCTCACCGGATTGTCCACAATTTTTACTTCCTTCTTTTCTTTCTCAGTCCCCAAGTTTATAAGTTCAATTTCTTCTTGGTGCGGGACTATTCCTTTTTCATCTGATTTAACCATTTTGGCAAAGACTAGTGGAGTCTCTTCTTCATCGGGATCATTCTCATTTTGCATATGTTCATTATCCCCATGTTCATAAAAACCAGGAATCGCCAAATGGGGCGGAGTCTCGGAGAATGCTAATTCCCTGAGGGTAGAGAAAAAAAAACATGAATTAAGAGGCGAATGAGAGAACTCCGAAAGAAGAGAATATATACAAAATTTAGTAAAATATGCCAGCCATTTCTTATTAAAAAGTTGATAAATGACAATAGATTGCCAAGATCCAGTCTTCTTCCCAGTTCTTTTGATCCGCCTCCTCAGTCGCGCACCATATGAGGGAGTCATTGCATGTTGCTTCTTCTTCTCTAATGGTTGAGACGCAGTTGTCCTTTTTGACTGGCACGAACCTTCGGGTGAGAGGAATGATTTCCTTTTGGTCGCTTTCATCTTGGGTAGCCTTAGTGTATCCTAATTCGACTAAGGCCTCTCGCTCTTTGGGCTCGATGCATCGTGATATCCCAGTTAGCGCGGGACCCAAACCTCGCCCTTGTTTGTAGCCTTGTCTTGCCATAATCTTGGAAACTACGCTGTTGATTTGGAAGGTTTCTTTGGGTCGTCTTTCTATTTCTAATCCTTGGAAAGATGATTCCATAGCCTCTTCAGTACTGTCAATGAAAGGCACGGGAGAGGGATGACTGATCAACATGCTTTCTTCCCCTTTGATAGTGATGACTCTTCCTTCTTTGAGGAATTTGATCCTCTGATGGAGAGTAGAGGGTACGGCCTTAGCTTCATGGATCCAGGGCCATCCTAATAACATAGTGTATGCGGCGTCAACTTCCATGAGTTGGAACGCGATGTTGAAAGCGAGGGGCCCTATTTCAATCGGAAGGGTAACTCTTCCCATGGCTTCCCTTCTGGTTCCATCGAAAGCCCGGACAATCATATTGCTTGCATCGATTCGTGTTGATTCTACGGGAAGCTGCTGAAAGGTAGTCATTGGCAAGACATTCAAGGCTGACCCTCCATCTATAAGTACTTTCGCTATCGTGAAGCCATAGCATTTCACAGTGATATGCAACGCTTTAATTCCTGGGCTAATCTCTTCTTCAGAGAAAGAAAGGGTGGAAGCATGTCTAGCAGCGTCTACTAGGTTCACCATTTTCTCTGGTGAAATTTCTTTCGGGACATGTGTGTCTGCTAATATCTTGAGGAGAGCTTGACGGTGCGTATCAGAATTCAGCATAAGAGCTAGCATAGAAATTCTAGACGGAGTTTTTCTCAATTGGTCTACGATATCGTAATCACTTTTCTTAACTGTGCTTAGGAATTCTTTTTTGAAATTGCCCCCTTCCTCTTCTGGTTGGTCATCAGGCCCTTTTTCTTCCTCTGTACCAAGTGTTTCTTTTGGTGTTGCTGTCAGGTTTCTTGCATATAACCTCCCGCTTCTGGTAAATCCCTGCCCAGGAGTCACACTGGCATTCGCGAGGATCCCCCTATTTCTCCCTTCGTTCCTTCGACTTCCACGATTGCTTGATATCTCCAAGGTACAACTTTATTGGAGGCGTACGGCATGGGTTTCGGTGGGTAGATGGTCATTTGTGGGCGCGTTATTTTTGGTGGCCTGGGTTTTCTAATTGTAAAAAGGGGTGATGATCTCGGAGTTGGTGAGGAAGGTCCCACATTGGGGATTTCGAGGGTAAATGGCAATGCCTCCCTCCTTTGATGAGAGGTTGCACATACCTGAATCTCAGGCTTTCCTCTTTTCATCGTCACGATCCCCATGGCCATGTAGTGTTGTAATTGTTTCCTCCAAAGCTTAAACTCGTTAGTGGAATGGCCGATGGTCCGATGATAGTAGCAAGAATACACATTGTATTCCTTGATACGTGGTACATACCCAGCTTCTTCCAGGGCTTTGTATATTTGTTCGAGGGAGAAGGAGACAGGGCCAACTCTTTGTTTGTCCATTCTTCTCTTTCTATGGTACTAACCCCATGCTGGGGTAAGGGATTTTTGGTGATATTCGGGAGGTTAATCCATCCTGCATTTATCATATGCAAGACGTGTGTTTTGAAGTGGTCATATGTGTCAATTGAGTGCCCTTTGGTGCCTAGGTGATATACGCAGTACAATTCCGGTTTATACCAGGCCGGGTATGGGGGTTCCCAGTTCTTTCCTGGCCGAGCACACATCATCTGTTGTTCTTTAAGGTGCTCGAACAATTCAGTTCGTGTGAGGCTAAGCTCGGGCAACTCTCTGTCCCGATTGTTTATTCTATTATTTTTCGGTGCCTGGTTTTGCTGGGAAGTCCCCGAGTTTCCCACAGCGTTAACCGAAAATGTCTTTGGCGCACTCGGCGTAAAGGCGGTTCCTTCTTCCTTCTTTTTCCCATAGTTGGGAGTGAAATTCGTTCTTGGCGGGGGCGACTCTTTGTTTCTTGCATCAATGTCTTCCCCTATGGCGACTAAATCCGGAAAATCCTGATGTGATAAGATTGCCAGAACCTCGTAAGCCAGATCACCTAACGCCTTGACGAAATAGCGGCATGTTTCCCTTTTGTTCATTGGAGGTTGGACATCCACCGAGGCCTCCTTCCACCTGGAGGCGTATTCTCGGAAGGTTTCATTGCTTCTCCTTTTTAGAGCCACCATACTTTCCCTAGTCATTTCACTGTGGATGTTATGCTTAAAATTGTTACGGAAGGCTTTCACCATTGTGGTCCATAACTTCATGGTCTCATTTTCCTGTCTCATGAACCATTTGTATGCGGCTCCCTTCAGACTATTGTGCAAGTGAGCGAGCAAGAATGCTGGTTCAGAGCTATATGTGGCCATGGTTGCGCAGTATCCCTTGACGTGATGATCTGGATTTGACAAGCCATCGTACTTTTCAAAAAGTGGAAGCTTGAATTTGGGGGGAATTTGGATTTTAGGGAAGCTAAATAGAGCCACCTCATCTTCATCTTCGGTTCTAGTGACCATCTTGAGTGCACGACTTACCTCTTTTTCTATTTGTTCCCTAATTGTGTCCCCATCTTCTTTCTCCTAGTTTGGCTTGTCCTGTTGGGCCTTTAGGGCAGCCATTACTGCAGCTATGTTGATAGAGATCCCTTCATTAGTCTTGGATTCATGAACCTTGGGTGACTCTTCTACGGGTATTTCTTCAACATATTCTTCCTCATGGCCTTCAGGTTTTATGACCTGGGGAACTTTTTTTTCTCTAAAAGCTTTATCCGAGCCTTCCCCTTGCTCTTGCTAGCCTCCTGCTAGGTAGGCCAATATTTGATCCATTTTGTCGTTCAAAGTAGCTACCTGAGACTTAGTCATGTCTAGGCTTTTTTTCATTTATGCTATCCTTGCTACGGATTCTGCTGCTTGGGAGTCCATCTGTGCTTTTCGTGTTCGAGTGAAGTACTGATGGCTTGACTGAGCTATTTTGAAAAACCTGTTAGACCAAATTTCCTTAGTAACTTTTAAAATTGTTTTCAAGTTGGGTTATTTTGTTAAGATCAGTGAATTTAGCGCCTAAAAATCCCCCTCCAATCCCTCTATGAGTTAGAATACTCAATAGGAGAAGAAGGTTGATAGTTTGCTATGAGAACTACGTTCATCATGCAATTATCATAACCGACCGGCTCGAGCTTTTGAGAGAATGAGAAACACAGGGTAGAGATAAAAATAGTAAATTTTATTTATTTGAAATTTTATTTAGGGATGCTCCTCCTAACATTATTTCCTATGAGGAGTCTTTTACATATATTTTCCTTGTAATCTCTGCCTGTTCTTCAAGATATAGCCTTTGGAGCTTTTCCAAGTCTGCCCAGCAGCACATCTTGGAGTATGCGTGATGGAAATTGGATGCCAGTTTTTTGTTCTCAAGTGATTTCAGGCGATATTTCTCGGCCTGTTGGCGAAGTTCCTTTTCCTTTTTCAAGTGCGAGCGCCTTTGCGCTCTTATTTCTGCTTTGAGGATCTTGTTTTCTTGTCTGAGAAATTCCAACTCTTGTATGTTTAGTGCATGCCTTCTTTCTTCCAGCTGAGCGTGAACGTTCCCTGACTTCTCAGCTGGGTGGATTTTAGGTGCCATTTTTACTGATATTAGCGTAAACCCATTTTATTATTTAAATAGAACCAGAAAACAATAGAATAGCATATAAATAAGAAAAGCAAAATTGCAAGTTTTATTAATTCATATGGCGATCAAAACATCCTTATTCCCATTCATAAATACAAAATTCAATGATGGGAACAATTGATAAAGTGCTATGAAAGCTATGGGCCCATCATGCACCTATCTTGGCCTTTCACCCTGCGCTACATGTTTGGCATTGCGTTCCATTTTTTGATTAATATGCGGCCAAACACTATGAGCTCTACCAATTCGGGCGGGACATGTGGCAGGTTGATTCGCCATTCAACTTCCTTAAAGGCATCAATGAAAGACGGGATGGACATGTTGATTAATCGAGCTATCTGCTCAATTTTATTATGCAGCCGGATTGCATCGTTCTTCCATGGTTCGATCTCTCTTTCTAGTTCTTTCACGACGTTTTCTCTTGCTTCGCATCTTTCTTGCAGGTTTTCCATTGCTATGCCCATAGCTTGGATCTGGAGTAATGCCCTATCAAGTTGGTCTTGAGTAAGTGGATTATAGTTGAGGAGTTGGGCTTGCAGCCCTTGATTGTGGGCCTCCAAATCTCTGACTCGAGCCTCTAGTGCTTGAGCCCTAGCTTCTTTAATTTGGATTTAAGTCCTCATGAGTTTTTCCCAACTTCTTTCTTTTTTAGCCAATTCTTCTCTTAACTTACGAATTATTTCCTTGAGGCTCTTGTTCTCTGTCAACAAAGGAGAATTCCTGCGAATGTCTTCGCTGTCGGCCCTTACGCTGACGTATTCTCTTTCTGCTTTGCGGATGGCTTTCATTTTCCTATCGCTTTGGGTTTCGAGATTTTCCAGTGTATCCTTATGCTCATCGATCTTTCTCTTTAGGGCCTTTTCGATCTTCAACTGATCATTTCCTAGGAGAGGGTCTAGTGGCACAAATCTCTCTACCACCTTGTCATTTATCCTTTCTCTCAGCCAGACTTTAAAGTCATTAGTTGGTGCTAGCCCTCGACTCCCTAACTCAGCTTTGCCTTTAAAGTGCATATGGTCCCAGGCCTTTGAAATGGTAATGTCATGTATAGAGTCAGGTCCTTTGAGGGAATGTAAGAATGAGCGCACCAATTCCTCCGCGGGTACGTTCTGACGGAATGTCAGCTAGGAGTGTGCCAATGAGGAATTATAATTGGCTACAAACCTTGGTCCTACTAATGGCACATTGAAGAACAGGCCACAGCTGTACAGCACCTCCTCGCTTAACCACCAGACCAGTTTCCAACGGATATCTTTTTCCTTAACCTGAGCCAAGAAATGTATCCACCATTCTGTCCCTATAGGTCCTTGTGATTCAACATTATACAAGCGAAGTCCTTCTCGTCGAGAAAAATCCTGCAAGGGATGATGATTTACTTCCAGAATTCCTCCGGTAGAATACCCTTTGCCAAAGATATGATTAGCTAGCCAAACTGTGAGGAGTTGTAGGCAACACTGTAGCTTCTTTGCTTTTCCTGCCTGACAATAGGTAAGGGAACCTACTGTCTCTGCCAAAGTGGCGGGTATGGGGTTTATTCTGTATCTCTCAACGGCTAGAAAGACCCCAATGGAAGATAAGTTAACCACATCTAGTGTAGTGGGGAAAAGGACAAGTCCATAGACTGATAGAGCTAGCGCCCTCCCAAAAATTGTCCAATCCCCTTTTCTCCTCATGGCTTCCATGTGTTCCAAAAGGAACTTGGCGGAGAGAGTTCCCCCTTGAGCATGGTTTCTAATGATGGCCTTCTTTTCTGGAACCTCGAGTAAATCAGCGATCTCCTTCTGGGTCGGTCGTCCCTGAAAACCTGTACACTTGACTTGTGGAGAGGAGAGGGCTTCTTAATAGCCCGGCATACTCTTCTGGCACGAGTGACAACATGAAGTTGGGGAATATGAAAGCTCTCAATTTGTTGTCCCAAAACTGTAGGAGTGCCTATAGAGCTTCTTCGGCGACTTTTATGTCCAGTAGATCTAAAATATCCCCGTATCGGCCTCGAAATTTTCTGAGCTCATCTCCTGGTAAGTATTCCGTCATCTTGATTAGGTCGTGCACAGCATTGGCTTGAACCTTAATTTGAATTCTCCTCCTAGTGATAGCCAAGCTTTTAGGGGCATAAAAGGCCGTTACATGTTCTGATGCCATTTCGAAAGGTTTTGTTTTGAAGAAAGAAAAAGTAGAAATGCTAATCTCATAAGAAGAAGAAAAAGAAGGTTAGTATACAAATTATACAAGAGGATTATATGCAATGCGTGCAATATGGGGGTTTTGGCTCCTTGTGTCCTACAAGTTAGGCTCCTAAGGTCTCTAAAATTGGCTGACCTAATAATGGTAGGTTTTTAAGGTGAACTTGTACATGGTTTAGCTCAGGATCTAGATACCCTAAAAAGGCCCTTAGATTGCCCCTACCAGAGGTAGAGACCTTGACTTAAGGGGGGATCCTGTCACAGAAAAGTCTGCGCGAATCAACCCTTAAGGCAAGTAACAATCTAAGCAGGATAGATAGGTCAACCTCTGTAGGCCTAAGCCCAACAGGGAAAGATTCTCATATCCCATTCTACTTATTTGGACGTACTCCGGGTGTAGGAGCCAATAGGTTGTAATAAATATAAATAGTGCATTTGTGAATTCATGGAGCATCCTAACTACCCTTCCCTTCCAACCGAAGGTGGAAACACTGCAAAGAGACAAAGAAACCACAAGTATACGAAGATATATACAAATATAAGAGGCCAAACAATCTCAATATTAATTTTTGAAAGAAAAGGGCTGGACTCTCTTATTGAAAAGTCCCCAGTGGAGTCACCAACTGTGAAGACCGGAGCCTTCGACAGGAGTCGCCACCAAATTTTCAATCAAAATTTGGAAAAATAAAAAATAAGTTCAACAGTGGGGTAAAATGAATTTTCATAAAATGTTGGGTTCGGGAGTCTGATTGAGATGAAGGGAAGGTGTTAGGCACCCTTCTTCCCCCGTCCGAAGACAGTTACCCTAAAAATTAATATTAAAATTATTTGGCCTTAAAAATATATACAATTATGGGGGAAATGAGGAAAAGAAAGAGGGAGGGCTTGACCTAGGATAAAAGCCTAAGGCCTACGTACCCTCAAGGAGGGATCAAAGCCCATGTAGTTCCTGTGACATGCAAGTGTGTGAGTGAAGGGGGAGGCTCATCAAGTGAACACTCAGATGGCCTCGCAGTGCAACGTACCTAAAGAGGCCAACGCCTTTTGGTACCTATCTAACATACAAGACACCAAGGAATAAAGAGAGTGCGTGTGTGAGGGCTCATCAGGCGTAATACCAAGATGGCGTGAAGACTAGCGCTCCTATAAAGACTAAGTCTCTTGGTGGCACTAGATTATATAAAATTTTCTCATTGAGCAAGCAATTAATAAAAACCTTTTTATCCCCCAAAAGACAGGGGGTCGCGACGGGTAGCCTTTACCGTCGCGACTCACTGTCGTGAAACAAGGACCGTCCGACGCATGGAAAAGGCGTCGCGACGGTCCTTTTAACGGGGGGCGTCGCGACGATAGTGGTAACCCGTCGCGACGCCTTCAGTCTTTTAGAAGAAGAAGAAGACAGAAAAGAGGGTGATAACACTTTTGAGAGTGTGAAGCAGAGGAATGTGTTTGTGCAAAAAAATTACTCCCAGTAACCAGACGAGTATGAACAAAATCAAAGAAAGAATGAAGTATTACTCATAGTGCGTGCTCTACCTGTTTGCTTCTTATTCTCTACTCTTAGCCTCTTTGCCTCTTGATTTTTCCGTCCCCCTCAACAAGTGATGCGGGGTTTATTTTATAGTGGGTCGGGAAAACTATTCCGGGAAAGAAATCCAACAATTAATGGCAGACCCGTCGCGACGCTTATCATTTATCGTCGTGACGGTTATCGTGCAGATACGATCCCGGATACGTCATAAATACGCTACCCGTCGCGACGGATAACACTTCGCACGATTCGTCATAAATGCAGGATACGTCGCGACGCATCTATTACCGTCGTGACGGTATAACGTTTCCATCACGAAGGTCCGCCTATACCGTCGCGACGCCCTTTTATTTAGTCTTATCATTTTTATTATTATTATTTTCTTCTTTCATTTTTGTTCTTATTATATTTTCAGCCGGTCAAAGTGAGGTGTTCACAAAAAGTGATGTGAAAGAGTAGCAATTTGTGGTTGACAAATTGAATTGAGAAGTACTTTTATTAATAGCTAAACAACCATTTGTGTTTGGTAAAATTATATAAATAACTGCTTTTGACTGTAAAATTTCCAAGAAGGGCATGTATAAATTATGACGGAAGATATCAATGAGCAAATACAGGGCATCGATCTTACCTGCCACCAATTCGATGAGATCATTCTCGGTGAATGCTTGCTATAAACACTACATGGCAGTGGGGCTTGTGCACAATTACTCTGTGTAACTGTCGTTTTTGGCACAGACAATTATAATTTGAAATTAGGACCGCAAGGGGTCTTAAACTTGGGGGACTTGTCCTTAGGTGGTGCACCTAGGTGCCTACGTACCCTTCGGGAGGGATCAAAGTCCACGTAGTTTGTCATGGTGATGTCTATAGGAGCCGTTAGGCAAGGTGATTACCTGTATCGGGCCGTGTGCGGCTAAGACGTGCCTAAGGTACTCCGGGCGGGCGAGCCGCTCTTAGGAGGTTGCCTTAGTGGGAGAGAGCTAGGGTCTCTAGGGGCTGCTGGAAGCCCCGTAAAGTGTGCACTCCGAGAGGGGGCGAGTTTGCCGGAGGTTGGCCGGAATGGGGGCCTGCGGCGGAGCTCGTGATGTGTAGAGATTGCGTAGGGTGTCTGAGGGTACTCAGATTACCCAGAGAATGCATGGATGTCACCGTAAAGGTGTAGTAATCCTTCAGGTTGTGTATTGTTCTGTTTCGAGATATTCCTCTTTAGTCCCCTGAGTGAGGGTCTATTTATACTCGAGTGTGGGGAGATCGTGCTCGACCCACGACCTCGCAAGGCGTGGGTCGTCCCCGAGGCTGGTGGAGTTCCCACGTTTGGTTGAGGGGATGCTCCGTGAGATGACGTGGGCAAGGGCCACGTAAATGATAGATGAGTGGTGCCACGTGTCTCTAGCGGGTGTTGAGGCCGTACTTCTAGAACGTCAGTGCCACGTGTCCCAAGGTGGAATATTCCGTAGTTACATAAGTCCCCCAAGTCTACGGGTGTCGGGCGCCCGTGGACTTAAGTTTCCTCGTCTGTAAGGTACTTCGGCTAAGTCCCCCTCCGTTTGGTCATTTTGAAAGGCTCTCCTCTGGCTATGTTTGTCCGTGGTCAGTGGCTGAAGGTGGATTTCTTGCTGAGGGTTATTTGTTGAAGGAGCGGGCTTTGTTGCAGGTGCCACGCGTCAGAGCTTGAACGGGTGCCACTGTCGCTTAAGCGCTTTGCCGCCGTTTCTCCTTCATTAAATGCGAGTTTTATTCTGAGGGTAGCCATCATTAGCCTAGGCAGAGAGTTTCGCGAGGCCCTCAGGTGTCTCGAGGCGACTTTTGGGTTCTCAGGGGCTTTTCAATCTTTGTGTCTCCGTTGTCCTGGCTGTGCATCTTGTCCGTTCTTTCTTTCCACGTGTGCGGTTGAAGTGAGCGGTTGTTGTTGGGCTGGATTGTAGAGGATAATAGGTTTTATCTGTTGCGGGATACGAGGGGTCGATGTTTTTGAATCGTCGCGCCTCTGGGTGCCCTATAAATGTCCAGCGTTTGAAAGTTTGAGACTTTACATTTGCTCACATTCACTTTTCTTCGACGCCTCTATTTTCCCTGCCTTTGCTTTGCTCTGCTCTTTTCTGATTCTTCCTTCTGTCGAGTTTTCGCAATGGCTAGTGGAGGTGATGATTATAGCTTTTACCCCTTTGACATCACTAATTTGGAGGACCTTCCTTCATCTTCTCCTCCTCCTCCCCCTTTAAGTCGTACTCGCGACGTTCGCCGGAGTAGGGGGAAGAAAAACAGCCAACAGGGGCTTTCCCCGGAGGTTGCCACCGACGTTCCTGCTGCGGTGTCTGTCGGTGGTGAGAGAGAAGGACGGTCGCTTGTGCCTTCGTCTTTCGAGGGGGAGCGCCGGCAGGAAGCTCTTCCGAGAGAGAAGAGGAAGAAAGATAGGAAGGCAGGTGGGAGTGGACCCCGGGAAGGGGAAAGGAGAGGAGCCTCTAGGGCGAAGTTGCCCAAGAGCAGGGAAGGAGGATTCAAGAAGCGGCCCTCCGGTGTGGAGTTGCGGCTGCCTTCGCAAGTCGTACGGTAGAGTACTGACCGGGGAGATATACAGGTGGAGACTCCGGCGGGGGATGATGTTCCTATTTCTGTCCCTGCCCCTGTTCCTACCTCTGTTACCTCTTCTGCTCCTGTTCGTCAATCACCCATGAGGGTGATACTTTCCACCCGTCCTTCCGTTCTCGGCCCCGTTGAGGGGGTTGATCAGCCTGTTGCCAAGAGGGCTAGGGTGGTCGTTGAGGAGTCTGTTGGAGAATCTCTCGCGGCTCAGACGGCGGTGGAAGAACCTGCGGCTGAGGAAGTCGCGGAGTCTGGTGGTGCGGTCGTGGAGGCTAGAGCCCTCTCAGATAGAGGGAATGTAGTGGCGATTCAAGCGGCTGCCACGAGAGATCTTGTTCCTGGGTCGAGCGTCGGCCTTTCTGAACCCCTTGGGCCACCAGAGGGGGGATTGTCTTTTGAGCTGGTGGCGTTAGGCAGGCGCTTTCCCGTGGAGATGCGGGAGAGGGAAGCCAGGGGGATGGACACTTCTCCCTTGAATCTTGCTGTACGAGGCTTCAGCCGGGTTGATGAGGCGTTGGCTGACTTCCACCAGGCTGGTTTTGAGTGGGAGAGGCGTGTGGTGAGCTCCCTTGCCTTGGTGTTCTCCTCATTTTGCTATGGCTCGTGTTTCTGATTTCGCTTCTTTTTTTTGTAGGGGGAGATTCGTTGTGACCGGGATCAATTTGCCGATGTTGCGTCCTCCAGGAGCCAGGCTCTGGAGGTCTCCCAGAAGAGATTGGCGGACGTGCGAGGGTAGCTGTCCGCTAAGAAGCTGGAGTGTGAGGGTCAAGGATGCGAGGTTAAATCATTGACTGAAGAGGTTGCCCGTCTTAGGGCTGAAGCTGGTCATCCTACGGAGGTTGCGTTCCTTCGCTCGGAGTTGGAGAGGACTCGCAAGGAGCTGGCCGTCCGTTGGGATGACGTTGAGAGGCGTCAGCAGGAGCTGCATTCACTCCGTGAAGCCTTGCGGGATGCGGAGGTTCGTGCTGCTGATAACCTTTCTAGTCGGCTAGCGGCTGAGGGCAAAGTTGCCGACGTTGCCGATCTTCAGGGGGAGCTATCTGCGCAGAGGATGTATGACATGCTCCTGGCGGTCGAGCAGCTCAAGCGTCTTCGTGGGGAGATTTCCAGCGGAGTGTGTGGCTTCCTTGCATCCTTCCCTGGAGTTTTTCGAAGGTGAGCTTCGCGGTCGGATGGAAACATACCCTCAATTGAATCTTGCTTTCCTTCGTCAGCTGACCGATCGCTTGGTGGATCACCAAGTGTTGTCTCGAATCGGCGAGCGAGCTCCAGGGATTGGACCTACTTCTCAGCAGCTAGCTGAGGCGACCAGGCGGGGGTCGTCAGAAGGTGTTGGCCATGCGGGGCCTGCGTGGCCGAGGCCTTTGTAGATCTTGGGGATGACCAAGATTAGGTTTATCTAATTTTTAGGGTGTTTACCCTTTGTAATGGGCGGATGCCCTCTCATTTTTGGCATCTAATGAGAATGATTTTTTGCAAAGAGTTTTTCCTGCTTCCCTTTTTACTTATAGGCAAAAAGTCGCGTATGTTTGCAGTTTCTCTTTTCGTAGTCATCTCTTTACGTCTGGGTAAAAAGATTTTTGCATGAATACCGTGTGATTAGGACGGTTTGTATGCGTTCTGCTAGTGTGGTTTGTCTTAAGTTCGTTTTTTGTTTTTCGTACCCAAGGGGTTTTTTACCGCGCTACTGTAGGAAATGTTAGCTTGGCTCTGGGGGCGCTTAGCATTTCTTGAGGCGGTCAAGCCCACTGTCCTGTTGTAGGACTTGTGTGAGTACTTTGCAAATTTTGAAGTCTAGTCTCTAGTTGGAAAGAAGTACTTTAATAATAGACAAAATGGTTACATTTGTGCAGCCTCAGTCGGGCTAGCCTTAGTTCGGCTAAAGGTAACCAAAATGTTTACATTCGGATTGCCTAGGTTAGGCGAGCCTTAGTCAGGCTGAAAATCCTAAATTCAAAGTAGAGACATATGCGACTTGACCTAAAGATGGTGCGATGGTGCAAAGTGCGTTCGAAGTCTAAGCGGAGGTTAGGTCCGGGCGGGCGGACTCTGACTTCTTTTCTCTTGACTTTTTACCCTCAGGGGGTTCCTCGCTTGTTTCTTTAGGACCAAGGCGGGCGACCTTGATGGTCTTGGTTAGGCTTGCTGCGTAGCATGCTCGCGCCAGTTTCTAGTCCGCCATGATTTCTCCAACCCCGTGGGGTGTTGGGAATTTATTGTGAGCTGTGTGGTAGACACTACAGCTCTGAGTTTGTTTAGGGATGGTCGCCCTAGTATCGCATTGTATGCTGACAGTGCTGAGACAATGAAGTCCACATCAAGGCTCGTGACCTTTGGTAAGGTGCCTATGGTTGTTCAGGCGGTGATGATTCCTTCTACTGGAACCTGGGCTCCTGAGAACCCTATGAGTGTGCTGGGGAACGGCCTCAGGCTAGCTTCATTCAGCCCGAGTTTTCTGAAGGTGTCAAAGTAGAGAACGTCTGCTGAAGATCCTTGGTCGATCAAGATTCTCTTAACTTCGTAGTTGGCAATTATTATGGCGGTCACCACCATGGGGTCGTCGAGGACCGGTCCCTCTAGGTTGGTGAGATCGAAGGTGATGGGGTCTCCTTTGGGTTCGCTCCTCTTTTTGCACTTCGGAGCGTAATCGAGGGCGAGTATAGAGCATTCCATCCTCTTCTTGTTTTGCGGTAGTGAGGAGGTCCCTCTCTACAGTCCGCCTGCTATAACGTTAATAACCCCGCGAGTAGGCGCTTAGTCGTTGGCCTCTCGGGGGTGTTCGGTATTAGCCCTGCTTTCTTCCTTGATGAATCTACCGAGCTGTTCTTTCCGGATTAGGTCCTCGATTTGATCCTTTAGGTGGATGCAGTCGTTGGTTTCGTGCCCGTAATCCTTGTGGAATTGGCAGTACTTGGACTTGTCTACCGCCTTTCCCGTCTTCCGTCTTTTGACCTGCGGGGGGAAGTTGAGCATGTCCGAGTGATAAATTTCTTCCAACACCCCAACATGAGACTTGTTGAGGGGAGTATAGCTCGTGAATCGTCCTCTGGGAGGCGTTCGCGGTCGAGGTGGTGACCTCTTCCTATTGCTCTTCTCTTTGGGGGCTTGGTTCTCGGTTCCCATCTTCTTTTTCTTCTCTGTCCGTTCCATTTTGGCCCGGCTTATTAGGAATTTTCTCATCTTGTCCTTGGCGATCTGAGCGTTTTCCTCTTGAATGAACCATTCCACATGGTCCATAAGCTCCTGTAAGGTGGAGACGGGGCATCTGTTCAGTTCCCCGTAGAATTGTGAGCATAGAAGGCCTTGCTTTATGACAAAGATGGCGACGACGTCCTGGAGGCCCCAGACTTGGAGCGAGAGTTTGGTGAAGCGGACCAGGAAGGCTTGCAGGGTTTCTCATTCCTTCTGGTGGAAACCAATGAAGGAGTCTTCATTTTTCTGATATTATTTGCTGCTGGCAAGCTGTGTGAGGAAGTTTTACGCCAGTTGTTCGAAGCTGTGGATCAAGTTTGTAGGCAGTAGCGAGAACCATCTCAGGGCGGCTTCTTTGAGGGTCGACGAGAAGACTCAGCACTGTTGGCCGTCTGTCATGCTCAATATCGGTATGGCCGAGTTGAAGGTGTTCAAGTGATCTCGTGGATCGGTTTCTCCACCATAAGGTTCTATGTGAAAAGGCATTTTGAAACCCATGGGCACGTGCTCATTCATGATCTGCTGGGTGAAGGGGTGTCTCCCCTTTCCCTGGAAGTTGAACGTGGGCCACTGGTAAGCATTTGGACCGCATGCGACGTACGGGTTGTAGGTCACTGCCCATGGCATATGGAGGTAGGATCCCGGAGGATAGTTTAGGACTTGTCGTCGCGGATAGTTCATGATGGGTCGTGCTGCTTGCCCGGCGACCATGGTTGGTCCAGGTGGGATCACTGCTGGAGGTAGTGGCGCCGTTAGCGACAATCGCACGAATTCCATTGGTAAGGTCCCAAATTGAATTGCGGGCAGGCTGGTAGGGTCGCTGGAGGTCCCTGCCGTCACACCGTGCGGCACTAGCGGTAATTGGGCGCTCGCGTTTACTGGGGCGAGGTTCTTGTCCTCTTCCCATCGCTGTTGGCGTAGAGCTGCTACTTCTGCTTCAAGGCGGGCGATCTCAGCGTCCCGCGGGTTCCTTGCTAGCTCTGTCGTCTCTTGACCACCGGTTGCGGAGCAAGGGACGTGCGGCATGCCATACGGGTGTTGAGGGCAAGTTTCCTCTCTAGATGTCGGGTTTTGAACCACGGTTTCCGTGACGGCTACCTGCGTTATTAAGGAGCTTTGAGGCTGGGTTGCGCTTGATCCACCTACCTCAGTTGTGACCGCTTCGGCCGTTCCCTGTCGATTCCTCGTGCTGCGTCTTAAAGCGCTAGCGTCGGTCATGGTCGTGGGGAAGTTCGAGTCGGTCATGATGTATTATAACATGTATATCCTGTATCGAGGATCAAGACAAAAACAAAAACAAATACGGGTTTCTAAGTGTTAGGCATATACTCTTACTCCCCGAAAAAGAAATGCCGTTTAGCGGTAGAGTGCGCAAGGCATTGTGGTCTGAATAAGACCGCGGTGGGCGCCACTGTAACTGTCATTTTTGGCTTAGACAATTGTAATTTGAAATTAGGACCGTAAGGGTTTTTAACCTTGGGGGACTTGTCCTTAGGTGGTGCACCTAGGTGCTTACGTACCCTTCGGGAGGGATCAAAGTCCACGTAGTTCGTCATGGTAACGTCTATAGGAGCCGTTAGGCAAGGTGATTACCTATATCGGGCCGTGTGCGGCTAAGACGTGCCTAAGGTACTCTGAGCGGGCGAGCTGCTCTTAGGAGGTTGCCTTAGTGGGAGAGAGCTAGGGTCTCTGGGGGCTGCTGGAAGCCCCGTAAAGTGTGCACTCCGGGAGGGAGGCGAGTCTGCCGGAGGTTGGCCGGAATGGGGGCCTGCGACGGAGCTCGTGATGTGTAGAGATTATGTAGGGTGTCTGAGGGTACTCTGATTATCGAGAGAATACGTGGATGTCACCGTAAAGGTGTAGTAATCCTTCAGGTTGCGTATTGTTCTGTTCCGAGAGATTCCTCTTTAGTCCCCCGAGTGAGGGTCTATTTATACTCGAGTGTGGGGAGATCGTGCTCGACCCACGACATCGCGGGACGTGGGTCGTCCCACGAGGCTGGTGGAGTTCCCACGTTTGGTTGAGGGGATGCTCCGTGAGATGACGTGGGCAAGGGCCACGTAAATGATAGATGAGTGGTGTCACGTGTCTCTAGCGGGTGCTAAGGCCGTGCTTCTAGAACGTCAGTGCCACGTGTCCTAAGGTGGAATATTCCGTAGTTACACTCTGTATCAATTATGGGAGGCAAGGAACTCGAAGAAGTTTGCATCTGAGTTGGTCAATTTTGATCAATTATGGTGTAAAGTAACACTGATGTGGGAAGACTGAGATGGATCTATGCAGATTGATAAGCCGACGGATTCATATTAATTCTTAAATAAATATTGATTTTACTTAATTTAATTTTGTTATCTATGATTAGTTTTTTTATTGAGGAACAATGTTGAAGAGACTGATTGTAAGGTGTAGTTGTATAGGTCAAAATTAAATTTAAAATAATAAAAGGTATGCGGAAAATATTAAATTTTATTGAGGGTGTTTTTGTCTTAAACTATTTAAATTTCAGCTTCTGCTACTAGTTAAAAAAAAAAAGCTCTAATTTCTAGCTTATGCTTAAAGCTAAAAAAGTTCATTCAGCTACAACTAAGAATCACTTATTTTATTAAATAAGCATGCACAAACATCACACTTTTTTAAAATAAATGATTATTAAACAAAATAAGTGCTTCATTTCTAAAAATAAGCATGCACAAACAGGCTCTAAATGCTTAGGCAAATCAAAGAATTTAATTATTAACAACCTAAACTATAGAAAT
This sequence comes from Senna tora, assembly GCA_014851425.1. Taxonomy (NCBI): domain Eukaryota; kingdom Viridiplantae; phylum Streptophyta; class Magnoliopsida; order Fabales; family Fabaceae; genus Senna; species Senna tora. The sequence goes on from CM026261.1 coordinate 34,958,999, forward strand.
GATTCAAGATGAAACACGTGCTCATTAACATCGCCTGATCTATGTAGCTAATACCCACAAGGCTTAGTACAATTAGTATAATTAGCTGGGTTCCTTAAACATCTAGATAGGAATTCGATCATGCTAGTGTGTATTGAAAGAGTTTAATGGCTAGCATTAAAGTCTCTTCGAAAATTTATTGTACAAAGAGATTAGTCACTCTTATCAACAATAAAATTTTAAACTAAAAAAACATATAGGTGGCCAATTGAGAGAAAAACATATAGTCTTTTTATTATAGAGAGCATATATATGAGAATGACCTTTTTTTTTTGAATGAATTGAAAAACAAGACTATTTAGATTAGGTATTAAAGAATAGAGGTGAGAGGAGGGAAGGGAAGAGTATTCTGTAATTCTTTGTTTTTTGTTTTTTGAAATTTTTGAGAAAAAATTATTAGAGGATTTTTTGTTAACCCTCTTTAACCTTCTTCAGTTCCTTTGTTAATTTGAATTAGTACAAATTAAAAGATATTGGAATATCCAAACAAAAGAAGTATAACCTATTATATATTTAACCTCTATTCCCCTTCCAATCTCTAATTTTCCTTTCCCTTCTTATTATATTTGCCAAACATATCTTAGGCTATGTTTGGTAGAAATGCAAGGATCGGAAGGGATGTAAAGTACTGTAGAGTAAATGAAAGTACTGTAGAGAAATGTATGTTGAAAATGTAAAAAAATATCACGAAAAGTATGTTTAGTATGTAAAAAATATGATGTAAATTTTTTTAGGAAGTGTGAGATTACATTGCATCTACTGTAGCGCAAAACTATCAAACGAAGTCTTAGGATTTGTTTGGTTTGATAATTAAGGAAGAAAAGAAAAAAAAAAGGGAACTTAGTAGTCTTCTCCTTATTGATTGTTGAAATTTTGGAGGGAAGGGAATTAGAGGGTTTTATGTTAACCCTCATTCCCCTCCCTTTGTTATTTTAATTACCTCACAATGGGGGGATTTTAGAGATCCAAACAAGCAAAGAAAGAACCATCACTTCTCTTCTCCTCTCCTTCAATTACTTTCCTTCTCTTTCTCTTTTAATTGTCAAAGGATTGGATATTAATGAGGGGAATATGAGGGGAGGAGAGAGTAGGACATCTTCTCTTTGTTTGAGAAACTACAAATTTAATGGGAAGATAATGGAGGATTAATTTATATACTAACAAATGATTGATTGGAGTAGTAGGTACTTCATTCCCCTTAAACAAGGTCTTGAATTCAAGTTTTGTATATGAAAAAACCTCTGCTGAAAGAGCTTTAACCCCCGTTATTGAGATCTCAGTTAGTTCGAATAAAATTGTCTCTCATAGGATGATACGTGTGAAAAACAAAAAAATAGAGGATTAAGTTTTAATCTTCTATACAATTTTAAAATACTCAAATTTAAAATATTTTGAATGATTCTAAATAATAAAAAAAACTTTTCTTTTCTTCCTTTTCCCTCCCTTTGAATCTCTGGATCTCCCTTCCTTACCCAATTATCAAAGATATCTTTAAGGGCACGTTCTTTCTGCAGAAAGAAAAAGGAAATGGGAATAGGTTTATTGTGTTTGGTAGTAAAAATTTAAAAATAAAAATAAAATGTGAATTGTTATGGTTAAAATAACAATGCAGCAAACATATGAATAAATGAAATGGAAGATCAATACTCTCAGGATATATGTATATATATAATGCAAAATAAGAGCCAACTCTTAGAAGAGAGTACAAATGATGAACTAGCAAAAATAGCTAAATGACAAGAAATAACAGTAGGAGCCACAATGGTAGAGAGAATATAAAAACAGTAGCAGAGAAGAAGGACGAAGCTGCACCAGAGAGAGAGAAGAGAAGTCAGGGAGAAGATTTCCATAATATTCCACACCCTTTTTTCCTTCTTATTGCATCTTTATATTATGTTGTCTTGTGGCCAACTTTATCTGTTAATTCTTTTGGGTCTTAATTTGGGCCTGCTTTGTACTCATGATATGAATATATTGAAATTACTAATTTATCCATTATATTAAAATAATAAAAAAAAAAGAAGATTATGATTTTGTCAAATCAAAATGTATAATATATATTTTGTATTTTTTTCTTTTTTCAAAAAGAAAAAGAAAAAATAGGTGAAATTAAGTGAATTCCACCTACTTTTTTATTAACTGATAAGAGAATCCATTGATAAGAGAATCCGTAGAAAACCAACGTGACCTAAATTTTTTGTGATATTTCTAGTTCAAAATGACACTTCTATTAACGATAGGTGCAAGTTTGAAAAGTGCCAAAAATTCACATCTCAATGTTTGCGCACAAGACGTGTACTTACTTTAATTATTGCTTCCATGACAACCACGTATATGTCACTAATTTTGCCAAAAATTCTGATTTTGTGTATTAAATTACGGATTTCATCGGACGAACTCGGGTCCGTGTGCTGTTAGCTATTTTAATTTAAGAAATCCCAATTATGGTTAAGATTGTAATGTCAATTTGGGACACCACAATTTTTTTTTAAAAATAAATCAATATAAATATTAGTAAATCTGTTCATCCACGTCTTTTTACACTTTATACATGAAAATGAAAATTTAATTACACTTGACGCTCTTATAAATATTCTATAAAAGTCAATAAAATATTGATATGCTCTATAAAATAGCGCAATTATAATATTTTTTAAGTTGACCAAAATTTTTTTATGTTTGGTGATTACATAATTAACAACTATAATATATATATATATATATATATATATATATATATATGACTAATGTTCAAATCCTCGCTAAAAGAGATGTTCACATTTAGTGTCTGACAGTGCCTCAAATAGGATTACCTCTATAGGTGGATGGATACCCGTAAAAAACAACAAAAATATATATATATGACTAATATAAACTATAAAGTACTCATTAATTTAAAATATATAATTATATTTATATAGATTAAATGAAATTAATGATATTACACTACCAAAAAATATAATTTTAACATTAAAGAGAAATTGCTTTTAACGTTGATAGCTCCCGTCGCAAGGTTGACCAAATTAATCGAATTAGAATGCAATATAGCAGCGTAACTCGAATCGTTTTCACTCAAGGAGCCTTTATCTAAGATCCTAGGCTAAACTAAGTATAAAAAACATGCAATTAACAAACTAAAGTGAAGTTTTGGGATTTTAAGCTATCTACTAAATGAGAAAAGCAATAAAAATAAACTTAAATGTAAATAAAGAGAACCTAAATTACTATTTTTGGTATTTTTCTTGAAAAAGCTAATTAAAAAGAGGTTGGAATTAATATTGAAAATGTCCTTGGAAATAGAATTATAGCTATCATAATTCAAATTAATATGGGAATTAATATTTCACTAAGTCTTAAAATAAAACCTCAATGTACCACTTGAGTCTTGTGTTCTTTCTTAGTAATTACTCCTACTACCATGGCTAGCAATTACTCCAAAAGACACAATTAAAAACCACTTAGTGTATGATTAAAATTAGACAAAAGCAACTTGTTCCTCTACTAAAAATTGCTCAACCGAGACAATCAAATACAAGCATAAAAGATTATATTATCTAATCATGAACATGATAGAAAATACTTTCTAATTGCATTGTAAAGGCAATATTTCTATACAATCATCAAGTTGCCAAAATCAATCTAAATCATAATCACCCAATACACATAGACAATGTATCCATAAATCTAAAACTCTAAATTGCACAAAGATAAATCATAAACCTAGGAAATCAAATATACAATTTAAAATTAGGTATTGAGATAAAATAACTCCCCTTTGTAGAATGGGAACTCAAGCCCTAATCTCTATCTCTAAGAAGCAAGGAAATCTAGCCACACATTGAGAGAGATGCTACAATACCCTTCCCTTCATCCATGATGCAAGAAATGGAAGAGTGTGATGATAGTGAATGTGGTGGTGGCTGGAACTGGGGAGGAAAAATGGAAGTGTGAGAGATGTGATAATGAGTATGATGATGGTGAATGTGATTATGATATGGAGGGTGTGTATTGGTGATGGAGTGATGATGGCTTGGTGGGAAGAAGAGAAATATTGGAGTGAAGAGAGGAAGAGATAATGATAATGGCGTGATTCCCCCTTATTTTTTTATGGTGGCTTGAATTGATGTGGGATGGTTCATGGATTTTGGGTATTTGACTTGAATATCGGGTGTTGCAATTTGGGCCTTGAATTTTAGGCTTCTTGAAATTAATTGGTCTTGGGTCTTAGATTGTACAATTTTTGTTCTTCTAAAATTTTAAGATATCCTACAAAATAAAATTAAGCCCAATCTAAAATAATTTATTCCAAAATTTTTAATTAAAAAGCAATCACAAAAAAAAAATTTAACCCTCTTTAATATTATTTTCATGTAATTACTCTTTAACCAAATTGATCATAATTGATGCAATTAATTCCAATAAAATATAATAAGAACCCTAAAATAAGATAGAAAATATTATAGAAAATAGGGACTTATCAAACATCAATAATTATAACTATTTCACAATTGACGTAAGCGATTATATAAGGAGTATTTTAATATCGCTCATGATAAAAAAATTAATAGATAATGTTATTAGTGAATAAAGTTGTTGAATATAACATGAATCATTAACAAATACTTTATGTGATTGATTACCTTTTAGTTATAGAACATCCATATTATGAAGATTTGACAAAGCAATTTGGAAAAAATTATAATTTAATCATATTTCAAAAAATTAATAGATAATGTTATTAGTGAATAACGTTGTTGAATATAACATGAATCATTAACAAATACTTTATGTGATTGATTACCTTACGTACGTTGAATAGTGTTCATGTACTATACTTCTCTAGTTCTATTATTATTGGGCTCAAATGTAGGTGCAACTTCACCATTGGGCTCTTCTTCAACTCATTATCGTCGTATTTCTTTTATTTTGGAATGAAAGTATTAATATATTTAGATAACATTGTCTTAATATATTATAAAATTAAATAAAATATTAAGCCAATTCAATAACTGAAAATTAAACTCCTGTATTTTGATAAAGAAAAAATCTAGGACAAAACAAAATTGAAAACAGCACGAGAAAAGGCAAGGTGAAACGAAATGATTGTATATGTGCTTTTTATTTGTATCATTTAGTTTTATTTTAATACGAAGTCGAAATTCGTTAGTCAAAAAAAAAAAGTTCTTAGATTATAAAGTTATGATTGGTATGAGAATTTTAGAAATTCATAAAGTTAGAAATGTAAATTCATAAAGTTAAAAATGTAAGAGCTTTAATTCTTGTAATTGAGTTTCAATCATTAAACTTTATAAAGCTGTTATGAAGAAATCAATGTCTTGAAAGGCTTGTTTATTGATATATAAAGAGAGTTTAAAAGAACATTATTTATCGCATGAATTATTTTGTGTGGCAATAAATATTGAAGATAATTAATGGCCATATGGTTAATTAGTTTCAATTCCATGATATTTTAAAAGAATCAAACAGGACGTAAATATAACAACAGATTTAAAAGGGTAATATGCTATGATTAGTACATTATTAGTTTTAATTTTTCCTAGTCTAAGAATATTATTTCATAAAATTGTTGAGTATGTTATCATCGAAGTGATTCATACATCAAAGTTTTACAAGATAGTTTAATTCTCTTTATTGATAGGAAATCATAAAATTTTCATTCTTAGTCTGAGATTTTTACGTTTCTTGGATTGTTGAGAATGTTTATCACTAAAGTGGTTCATTCATCAAAATTTATAAATTCTAGTCTGAAAAATTTTGTCTTTTTTGTGAATTGTTAGGACTTTTATCGCTAAAGTGGTTTAGCCATCAAAATTCTCAAATTGTGCAATTGCTTTTTGATATAATTTGATTGAATTAATGCATATGATTACCTGCCCAAAAGGGATCATTATGGCTGCGTTTGGTTCAAAAAACAATGTGGAATTGGAATTAGTGAGATGGAATTAGAATTGAATTATTTGAATTGAAAATTGTGTTTGGTATGAAAAGATGGAATTGAAAGTTTATAAAAGAATGTGAGATAAAAAGACTAATTTGCCCTTTAATAAATATTAAATAATTATTTTTTATAATAATATTAAATAATTAGTTTTCTTTTAATTTTATTTTTTGATATATAATTAATTTTTTTATATTCATTAAATAATTAAAAAAACATTAATTATTTAATATTGATTAAATAAGACGTGGGATTGATTCAAAAAATTTGGGCATATGGGATGCCTTTACATTGTCAAATTTTCAACTAGGCTGCCTTTGGTTCAGAGTGGAATTGGATGCAAACTGGAATTGCACGATTTTCAATGTATTCCACGTTTGTTTCGGATTGCTGAAGTCGAAATTGAATTCTAGTCAGGTGACTGATTCCGTGAATGTTTAGAAAATGGCCATGCGTTGTTTTCCGTTTGAATACCAAGGAAAACCACACAAATTTTCAGAATTGGCGAGAAAAGACCAAATTTTCCCTTGAATGTCATCCAAATTTTGTCGCCTTCTCCGGTTCATCCTTCACCCCTTCTCTGCACTTCCATCGCTATCAACATTCTGGTCCAACATCTTGCTTGCTCAAACCCTCTCGTCGCCGACGTCTGCTGATCATGGTGCTCCGGCTTTGTCGTCTGCCACTTAGGTGAGTGTATCGCACAGTAGTGTTTGTGTTCTTTCGTATTTCATCACCCCTTGTTCAAACCATCTTGTCTCCGGTGTCTGTGGACCATCGTGCTCCAGCTTCGTCGTCTTCCACTCAAGTGAGTGTATCGCTTTCTTTTTTACGGAATCGCCCCAATTTTTGAAATCGATTGTTAGATGGATGAAAAATCATCCACCAAACAAATCTAAATCTCAAGCCAAAAATCCGCCCCAATTTCTTCAGCCGGGGTATCAAATTTGATAAAGGCCTTCGAATCAAAAGCACAACAAAGTGAGCCTGGACTAGAGGTGAAGGATTCCGATGAATGTCAAGCACCACTATATCCATTTATTTTCAGCAAAGGGCTAATTGGAAACTTTAGAGAAACACTTACAAAATGCAGGTTGGATGTTTAGATTGCTGGTTCACTGCTTAAATATGAGTAAGATGGTAGAAAATTTGGTGAAGCCAAGTACAGAGAACTCCAAGATCAATTTGAAGCATTGAACCAACACTGCTTTAATTTCGAAGCATCCAACATTGAACTTGCAGTTCAAAATGAAGCTACCAAGCTACTTCTAGAAGACATACAGGGATGGGGAAATGGTTGATATTTCTAGTAATGCATTTCCTAATCTAATGAACTATAATAGTTATCAGACCATCATGAGCTCTCTTGAGGGTATATTGATTGAGAAGCTAGAACTTGAGTCTGTTACCAAGGAGGTCAAGTCAGAATTAATGCAGAGGGAAAAAGAATTGAAGGAATTGTTCATTAAGTGTGTTGGTTTAGATGATGTTAGTAAATTAATTGCAGATATTGAAGGTGAGCTGAATGTGGAAGATACTAATAATAAAATGAATAAGGAACCTCTCCTTCACCTCACTTCTTTAGTGTCTAGTTTTATTCATAAAACTAGAGAGGTTGACATGCAGTCACATATAACTAAGGGAGCCTATGGATCTAAGGTGATGTGGAATTGACTGAATTGCTGGAAAAGATGCATTATTTAGACACTAAATCTTGAGCATGAAAACGAAATTCTTATTCTAAAGGAAATCTTATATTGTGTATATATATGGTTCCTAGTGGTAACCTCAGATTGGATGGGTTGCCTGGAAAAATGAATGTCTATAGGAAAAGGTGGCAAAGCCCTTTGTCGTTTTCAGTGTTTATCAGCATGCATGTTTCTTTATCATGATAAGGAGTACTAGAGTAGACTAGTGAATTTGAGGAATTGTTTAGGGGAGCATTCTGAAGTTAGCCTGTGTGGTTTCAAACAATTTTTATCCTTCATTCTATTTTTCATTCGTAATTTCCCCCTGGAATAGTTAAGAGTAAAATTTTTGTTAAAATCTGATAGTAACTTTTGAACTGATGTGGATTCTACATTCAACTTCATTACTTATATAAAAGTACTGACCCTTCGATGGAAAGGTAGTGTTAAGTACTATGTGTTTTTTACTGGTATTCAATTTCAATGTAGTATGGAATAACTAGTGCTTCCAACTAGGTGCTCGTGTAGACAAGCAAAAAAGTTTACATTGTATATTCTGCTTCAGATAGCCTTTGGCATGATATCTCTCTACTGTCATATTTTAATGTCTTTGATACTATCCATACCATAAGTATACAACTAAATTTTAGAATAGAATAAATAGAACAAACATAGATGGATTGCTTGCACAAAAAAGTCTATATGTAGTTTATTAATTGATTTCAGATTCCATTGGGAGTGAGGGGTGAGGTGTAAGAGACAGTGGCGCAGTTGCGCCACTATGGGCACAACTGCGCCCACTCTCGGGCAAATGCCCGAGAGTATGAGATAGTGGCACAGTTGCGCCACTATGGGCGCAACTTCGCCCACTCTCGGGCATTTGACAGATAACCAAGTTTGTGCTATGCATTCTATACATGGGATTTGAATTTTGCTTGTCATGAAAGTGATATACTTCACTGTGAAAATTTTAATAGATATGCATGATTTCTTTTGGGTATATATATATCGTTTGTACCGGATCATTTTGTTAAAGGATGAACTTTGAAACATTCTAATCAATAAATATTCATAAAATATTTTATTTTCTGACAGGGCCGGGGCTGTTTAAATTTATTGGTAATAGATATCTATATATATTCTTATTCTGGGAATTTTTTTTTTGCACAAAATGCCAATGTCTGATGGAAGTTCGTGTACAAGACCACAAGTAAGCTATGGAAGTTCAAGAATCCGATGCCACTGTGGTGAGGATGCTGCTTTCAGGACTTCTTCGAGGGTTTTAATGTATGGTAGACGGTTCTTCAATTGTCCAAAGATGCAGGGTCAACAATGCTCATTTTTTGAATGGTTCGATAAGTAACCAACATGTGAGCGGGGTCGTGAAATTGGACAAAAGGTACAAGTAAAAATCAGCAAGCTTGAAGAGGAAATTATGGTGTTGAAATTGAATGAGGACCACCTTTGAAAGGAGTGTGAGAGATGTACGAAAGGGGAAGCCATGCAATCACAACATCTGAAGAAATCAAAGAAAAGAGAGAGGAATGTCATTCGCATTTTGATAGTTTCTTGGGTGTTGTTTATTGTTGTTCTAGGTTGGTTTGATCTACATGTCAGATTTTCAGCATATGGACCGTATTTACCTTGACTAATATGTCATAGATGTTTTTGTAATATATTATATATATATATATATGTGTGTGTGTGTGTGTGTGTGTGTGTATTGTGTTTCTTTATTAATACCATGATAATGGATATGGTTTATGTTTCTTTATTCCCTATGACTCATATATCAGGAAATATGGAGAGATTTATTAAAAGCTCCCAATTTCCAAGTATGACACTCTACATTTCAGTTTCCAAATATGGAGAGATCAGTACGTAATAATTCAATCAGTTATATAAAGTAGTCACAAAATAGATATATAAAGTAGTCATACCCACAAAATAACATACACACACTATGCATTTCAGTTTCACTACTTTATATATCCGAAAATTGAATTGCTTTTGAGTAGAATATTAGTCTTCGGATATTAGTAATAAACACCTCTTGAAATCAGTTAAGATTCTAAAGAGAATTTCACAATGTGACAATAAACTAACCACTGGACTAATATGCCATTCCTTTAAAATGATCAAAGAAACATGAACAATGTGGTAACTAAAAACTAAGAATTTAAAATGAGTGTGAAATCGTAGCCTTCAGGCAAGATTCATGGGTATATTGATTATATTGTTTTCTGATAAAGAATAACAGTGAACTTAGAGCTCAAGATTCTAGAATGGTCTCTTCTAATAAAATCTATTATTGAGGTATGGGTACACTTTAATTTATTTTTGTAGTAGGTATGGGTTTACTTACTTGTTCAGGTTCACCACTTATACAGGCTTTACAAGCGAATGGAGAATATCCAAAACTTATAACAATACCCTGAAATTCCATGAGCAGCTAGAATGATACCATTACCAAGCAACACACACCTAACCCAAGCAATTAATAGATAAGCTTCTTTCACTGTCTGAATTAGTCACCAAAATACATAAGTAGTCATACCCACAAAATAGATATATAAAGTAGTCATACCCACAAAATGCATACCCACCACTGTCTGAATTAGTCACCAAAATACATAAGTAGTCAAAAGCAGTGACCAAAATACATAAAGCAGTCAAAAGCAGTCACTAAAATACATAGAGTAGTCAAAAGCAGTCAATAAAATACATATAATATCACAAAAGACACAAGATATTGTACTGGTCCATACCCCCAACAATCAGATGCCTATGATGTCGCGTATGAAATTTGCTTTGTTTTCAATCGGAGTTTCGTTGAAAAGGCTCCATAGTATTTTGGATGATTTTAGCTCCGAATGTGCATGACGGAGTTGAAGTGGACTGAAGCCTACAAGCTTATGCAGTTCCTGAACAATTAAAGCATCCTCGTTTGCACTTTGATCAAACGATGCACATAGCTTGTCAGTAAGCTTCTCTGAGGCTTCCTTGATTGACAAGTCCATCATCTTGCTCATCTGTTTGAGGGTCTCTACATACTTCTCATCCCGATCAACGCATGCTCTTTTCCTCTTCTTCGATGAATATGAGGAAGCCTCTGGTCCTTGTTCTAGGCTCATTTCAATGAAGTACACTTCTTTATTGACACCAAGTGCAGCTTCAGTTGTTTCCTCTAGCAATGGCTCTGGAGTGTAAGCACCCTCGTACATATCATTAGTGTCATCCATTCCTATGCCTGTTGCTTTATCCTTGGCCCAGACCTTCGTTAACTCATCATAATGGGGGAAGGTCTTGTGGCGCCAACCTGCGGCCTTTGGGTGGGTCTGTATGGAGAAAGAAAATTTAGACAACATGTTGATTCAACCAATATAAGTCAGAGGAAAAGTTATGCAATGATGCAAGCATAACCATAAATATAGTTGAAACCAGCTTTATTTGAAACCAAAACTATAAAGATGTTCCTATAATGTGGAATAACTAACCTGGATGTATTGGTTCCAAACAGCATCATCAGCATAGACACACTTTCGGACGGGGTCCCATCCAAATCTAGATGCATTTGCCAGCTCATATACTGCACTCTAATTTACCTTCATGGTTTTCAAACGGGACTGGATGTTAGGATTTGTCTTGATTCCACAACCAGGGCATTTTTCAACCATTTTTTGTTGTAGCTTGTTGTTTGATTCCTTCTTCTCAAACTCTCTGGTCTCGAATAGTTCCATCACACTTTGCACCAACATCTCATCTAGAATTGAGGTCCAATGAAAATGCCTCGAACCTGTGGTTATTGTGTTGCTTGACCTAGAGTCTACGTCCATGATGATGATTAACTGTGGAAAAAGAACAAACAACAAATCTGATAACTCAATGCCAATTAAAATTAAACAAATGAAGTCACTGGCAATTACAATCTGATAACTCATTGCCAATTAAAATTCAAGTCCTCACAATGTCATCTCACAAAGAAAGAAAGCAAATAGTTTGTAGCAACACAAGGAAAATTAAATAATGACATATAAATGTTACAACTCATAGCTAGAAAATTATTTTCGTGCTAAAAATCTTATCTACGTCCTCTTCGCCCCCTAAAGTCATTGAACATGTCAACCGCCAACGCATTGCGGAAAGCAGTCCAAGCATTAGAGGTTTCAATTGTTCCAATTGTCTCATAGACCATCTGTTGTGTATCTTCATATACTTGGTTTTCAAGGGGATCTAATACACAGTGTTCTCTTATGAGGTTGTGTAGAAGGAAGCAACAAAGAATGATGCGGTTATGCGTTCTCACAGGATAGAAAGAGGGATTTCGTAGGATTTCCCATCTTTTCTTCAGCATGCAAAAACAACGTTCAATAACATTTCGGGCCGACGAGTGTCTCATATTAAAACACTCCTTTGGGTTAGTTGAATTATGCCCCTCTCTCCACTCACTCAAATGGTATCATTGTCCTCTATAAAGGGCTAGAAAACCTGGACCATTGGTGAAACCCGCATCAACTAAGTAATATTGACCTACACAAAAAAATATGTATAACACCAAATTACAACCCACAAAACGCATACATATAAATTCATAATGAAATGATACAAAATTAAGTCACCTTCGGGAACTTTGAGTCCATTCGGCTTTAAGATAGCTGATTGCAAGACTCGACTGTCTGTAGCAGATCCTTCCCAACCCGCCATAACGTAAACGAACTTCCCGTCTCGTGAGCAAACCCCAAGGACATTAGTTGTGATTTCACCCTTTCTATTTCGATATCTTGGTTGGTCTTCTAGCGGTACCCTAATCCTAATGTGGGTCCCATCAAGTGCATCGAGGCATCCCTGCAAATTGATCAAAAAACATAATCGTGAGTTCAATTGGAACATTGGCAATAAATGAACATGCACAAAAAGGAATAATCATACCTTGAACCATTTCCACCGCTCATCGGTTGAATCATCCGCCACCGTTTCCGGTTCTTTAAATAAATGAGGCATTAGTGGAATCATTGCTTGCAATACGGTGTGAAAATACCTACTTATTGTCTCCCCCGACCGCCCAAATCGAAATTGAATGACTCTATTTTTAACGTGGTGGGATAGAATATGTAGGAAGATGGCCACTTGTTCATCAACTAGCATGTTTCTAGTAGGCCTAAGACCCCCAATGTTGTCAAGCATACCACAAAGCCGATCGAAAGTTGCTCTATTCATTCTTATTTGGTTATAGCATGTTACATCACTTGCGTACACCATACTCCTAAGGTAGGCTCGCTTGGCCTCGAAATCTAAGGTATAAGACCGAGGACTAATATGCCTCATACGTAAATATAAGGATACTGCCATGGACATATAAAATTTTCTTATTTGGAAGACAAATTGGAACCACCAACAAACAACTTCACCTATCATTTCTCTCATAGTTGGAGCCATAACTGTATGATTACAATATCACAAAAATGTCATTGCCCAACATATAAATGCATGAAAGAAAAGCAACCACATGCATGAAAATTATATATATATATATACCAATATCTAGTAATAATAATGTCCATTGATAGTGTGAACCTTCCTAACCACCACTACGAGCCATTTTCATCCGCATTGTTCTTAATATTCATTAATCCATATAGTCAACAACAAAAGCCTAATCCTACCAATATAAAATGCTGACATAGATTTCATTCAACAATCAATTAATTAAAAGTAAAAAATTAGGGTATTGCTCAAAGGGTATTTTATGTATACAAATTAAATAATCATTTGATCTTAATAAACATCCCAAACTTCTTAAATTGAGTCTTTTGCAAGGAAGTGCCAAGAACGCAAAATAGATACAATGCATCTCTAGTACAGTGTACTAACATATAAATTTACAATTTAAATTACATAGAAAAACAATATCAAAATGCCGTAAAAACTAAAAGCTATATATACAAAATGAGGTAATGCACCTCATAGAATCTTCTATAGGAACAAATTGACAGTACATGCATCTTAGTACATATATTAATTTATTCCTAAACTTTTTACTATTCTTTCCCTCTTATATTCCATCATGACCCTATTCTGTTATAAAAAATTTTAAGAATGAATTAAATTAAAATTTTGCATCTAATGAGTCCTTTATTTCCTTCACAACATTCATGTACAAATTTAAGTAAGCATACCTCAAATAATTAACTAGAATGTAAATTCCCACTCTATGGAAACTTAACGTAAGTCTTATATATCAAAATGCTCAGGGTCTTGAGATTGTGCAAAAAAATGCATAATCAAGGAAGCCAACAAAATTAAAGAGAGGAAGTTATTAACAAATAGTAATATATTGTAGTTGAAAGTATTAATAAATAGGAAAGAAATTAATATATATATATATATATATATATATATATATATATATATATATATATATATATATTATATCCACATATTTGCCGTTATAATAAGCCAAGAAGCTTTCGGGAAACAAGGTTATGCAATAAGTAAGAAATATAAAGAGGGGTAGATATAAACAAATACAAGGTTGGTAAATGGTAATAATCCATTATCAGCATTTTAATATGAAAAAAAATTAACAGCACTATAATATGTGAACAAGGGGGCTTTAAACTACAACAAAACAGAGTAAGTGTGAACACCTAGCTAGGTAGTGAATCATCAGATCTGGGAAAAAAATACACACACACACAAGAAAACTAAATACTACTACCAAATACCAAATCTTGGAGTAGATCTACACACATAGAACAAGTAGCAAGCCAACACTGTACATGTTTGAAGCACAAACTCCGACGAGGTGGACAACCAAACTGATGAGAACCCAAACGATCTGTCAACCACCCCAAGTTGTCGTCTGCTCTTGGTTGGACTCGAGAGTGCTGTGTCGGTGAGTGAGGAGCTGTAAGAGTGAGGTGAGTGAGTAATGAGGTTAAACGAGTGGAAGTAATGAAGTTTGGTGAGAGTTTGGTGAGAGCTGTGGGCACCCGTTTTTTTATCGTTAAAAAATACATTTTTTAACAAATATTTATTACATTTAATAAAATTCAATTTTTTATTAATATTCTATCAAGGGCAAAATTGTCTTTTTAACATATCTTTTTTTTACCAACTTTCAATTTTATCTTTTCCAACCAAACACATTTCTCAATTCAAATAATTCAATTCCAATTCCATTTTACCAATTCCAATTCAATTCTACATTTTTTTCCAACCAAACGTAGCCTAAGGATCAGATTTGTGGAGGAACAGAGGCGAGAGAGAAAGAGAGGTGCAGGAGGGTAAAAGTGTCATTTCCTTCCAATTGTACAAAAATGGCCCAATTCTACCTAAAAAAAATGAAGAATTGGATTCCAAATATGATACAAAGAAGCATGGAATTGATGCAATTCCACATAATTCAATTCCATGTTACAATATTCTAACCAAACTATAGAATTTATGGGGAAATGTGTAATTCTATTTCCAATTCCAATTCTTCATTGAGCCAAACATAGCCTATGTGTATTAATTCTGGTGTTACATGAAGCATGTGAATGAGACTATATACATATGGTTTTGAGAATCAAATTTCCTGAAAGTGATATATTTTCATAATTCTATTCTCATCATATTTTAATTGAAATATGAAATATAAAAGATTTTATCTGCCCAAAGGTGATTTAATTCTTTAATATTTTGTATTGTGATTATTAGCTTCATGGAAGAAGGGGACTAATAGAATGTTGTATTCCCTGCTTAAAGGGGAGTTTATAATGATGCACATGGTGCTCCTTCAAGGTATGACTTGCTCAATTTTTTAACAATTTACAAAATTTTCCGTTTCAAAGAACATTATATGGTCATACAGTATAGAGCCTTTTTTGTTACATTGGTATTTTAAATTTTGAAATTTTTGCTTGCCCAAAGGTGACAATCCTTTCAAATTTGATATACTATGAATGATTAGTTTATCCCCTAACAAGAGGTAAAGACCCATACAGTTGGAAGAACACACTCAGGTTTATGCGTGTTTGCAGGTCTTCTGATTTCTTAAGTTAATGAGAGCGTTGTGTGCTTAAAGTTTAAGAGCCTCATGATCTTTCGATTCAGTGGGAGTCTTGTGCACTTCAAATTTAAGAGTCTCATGATCTTTCGAATCAGTAGGAGCTCTGTGCACTTGAGGTTTGGAGAATGTCTCCACATATATTATTATCAATATATTAATACTTTGCTTATGCAAAGAAAGATGGATACAATATGTGCCTTAAGACATTTTATTTGTTTTAAAGAGTGACCATTGTATCTGACAAGGTATTAGATACAACATGTGCCTTAAGACATTGTACATGTCTTAAGAGTGACCATTGTGTCTTAAAGAGTATGATGCAACATGTGCTTTAAGACATTGTGTCTGTCTCCGAGTCTTCTTGAGGATCCTCTTCAAGGTCCTCATCAGAATCTTCTTCAGGGTCCTCCTCAGGATTCTTTTCCTAGGTACATATTCTGAAAATTTCTCATCTTTGGATGAGTATTTCAATGTACTATAGTCGGTATTTTCAGTGCTAGCATAACTGCATAAGTCTCTTGCCTCATTTTAACTTAAAAACAAAATAATAAAAATTATTTTGAATTTTCTAGAATATTTCTTTATTTTTTCTCACATAAAAATACAAGAAGAAAATTCACATAAATCGATCCTGAATTATCTCAAAAATTGACGGATTATATATCAAATTGAATATCTTGAATTTACGAATTTTTAGAGACAAATGGCACCTCAATAGGAGCTCCGACGTACTTGCACGTGCCCCGAAAAGCTAATATACTAGAGAAATTAAAAAAATTTTAAAGCCTACTCTTAGTGGTGGAGAGTGAGGTCCACTCATCGCTTTCCGGTCGCCGACGACACACGTCGGACCGATGGCTATCCGGCGATGGAGCCCATGTGTCGAGCCGAGGTGTGCCACATGGCCACACTTCCCACGTGGCATTTCTGCCACTTTTGTTCCCCTTTTTTAAAAATTAATTTTCTAATTTTTTTTGGATTATTAGGTCTAGCCCTATTAGACTAGACTAAAAAATAATAATTTTTTGGTTTGGGCTTGGCCGTGCAACAAAAGACCTTTTTTTTCAAAGCTTGGGCCTAGTCCAATTGTTAAAAAAAAATCTTTTCTTTTTAATTCGGCCTTGTCCCATCCGCCAAAAAAATTTTAAATGTCATATCCAAAAAAATTTTTATTTACAGTTTTAGTGATGGTTTTGTAACTACTGCTATAAACAAAAGCAGTGGTGTAGTAACCGCTACTGAAACCTTCTCCTTGTTTAACCTATAGCCGGGTCAACTTGACCCCAAAAAACTGTTCAATAGGTGGCGACTAAAAATGTTGTCACTGAAAGTTACTTTTCAGTGGCGACTAAATAAAGTTGCCACCATTTATATTTCTTATATCTTTTTGGTGGCGACAAGAGGAAGTCGCCACCCAATGTACAATATTCGGTGGCGACCTTGAAAAGTCGCCACTGAAACCTCTAACCCTTCATTACATTCAGTGGCGATCTTGCAAAGTCGCCACCAAAACGTTTAACCCTTCAACACATTCGGTGGCGACCTTGAAAAGTCGCCACCGAAACGTCTAACTATCATTACATTCGGTGGCGACTTTTTGAGGTCGCCACGAAACGTCTAACCTATCATTACATTCGGTGGCGACCTCAAAAAGTCGCCACTGAAACATTTAACCTTTCAACACATTCGGTGGCGACCTTGAAAAGTCGCCACCGAAACGTCTAGTCCTTCAACACATTCGGTGGCGACCTCAGAAAGTCGCCACAGAAACGTTTAACCCTTCAACACATTTGGTGGAAACTCTGAAAAGTCGCCACTGAAACCTCTAACCCTTCATAACATTCGGTGGCGACCTTTCAAGAGGTCGCCACCGAAACGTCTAGCCCTTCATCACATTCGGTGTCGACCTTGAAACGTCGCCACCGAAACATTTAAACCTTCAACACATTCGGTGGCGACCCTGAAAAGTCGCCACCAAAACGTCTAACCCTTTATTACATTCGGTGGCGACCTCAGAAAGTCGTCACTGAAACGTCTAGCCCATCAACACCTTTAGTGGCGACCTTGAAAAGTCGCCACCGAAATGTTTAACCCTTCAACACATTTAGTGGCGACCTTGGAAAGTCGCCACCGAAGGTAGAAAACATAATAAATATATTAGAATGAAATTATATAACAAAAAGTAATATATGGCTCAGTGGTTGCTGTGGACACTACTATGCATCATGTCCCGCCTTCAAATCTGTCCATGCGCCATTTTTAAAAAAAATATAAGATGGTCATGAAAATGGAGATCCGGCGGCCGGAGGTGGAGGTCCGACAACTGGGGACGGAGGTTCGGCGACCGGCGACTTTATAGCCCCACATTTTATGTTATTTACACAAAGGTTAAAATTCAAATATATAAATTTGGGTCCAATTCACCAAGAGTGAAATGATCCATTTCTCTACATTACTAATTAGGAGAATTGAGTTTTACACTTGTTTACAAGAGACAAACATGTTTAATAGTTTTTTTAAAATAAAGAAATATTCAGTGTTATACCGCTTAAAGCTTTATATCAAATAAATGAAATGTTTTAACTTTTGCAGTTATCAAATAAAAACATTTTTACTGAAAAAAAAAACATTTTAATTCATCACTTTTATACCTATTTGCAAATAAGATGATTATAGGCCTTTCATATCAAGTAATTAATAGACATGCTAATTCAACTTTACACTGATTTGCAAGAGACGTGCATACTCGTACTCATTGACCATTACATTTTTACCAAATAACCAAGGGAAATGATGAATCTTGTTTATACTTTATACTCATTCACATGAGACTTTTTTTTTCACTTTTTTTTTGGTCAAATAAAGACAGATTTGCCTTTATACCCATACGCAAGAAAGGTGCTCAAAGGCTTTTTCATATCCATATAACTATATTGATTAATTTTAAAACCTATTTGCAAAAGGCTTGCTCGTTAATTAACTTATAACTATAAGGTCATATTCACATATGATTTCTAGCCATGGTGTGTGATTGTGAGGGACGAGACAGATCAAAATCAAAGAAAAAAAAACATAGTGCAAGTTGGAACATATTTTGAATGTAATCAGTCAAGGTGTGATAACAATTATCTTATATGGCAGAGATTTAAGTAGAGATCAAGTTATAGTCAAACCGCGTAGCGCTTACTCGCTTAGACTAGGCCAAGTTAAGTAGATAGAGTTGGGCTCTGACTAATAGTTATAGCTTTTGGTCCAGTAATAAGCGCTCAATCCAATAATTGGTATAAGAGCCAAGGTGAGGGGTTCAATTCCCAGCTAGGGCAATTGCTGAGGGAGAAATTATATTAATAGCCAAGGTGTGGCAGCAATCGTCTCATGGCGGAGGCCCAAGTAGCTAGAGACCAAGTCATAATTAAATCGCGTAACGTTTGGACTGGGCCAATTTAAGTAGAAAGAGTTGCGTCCTGATTAACAGTTATAACTTTTGGTCTAATGGTAAGCGCTCGATCCAACAAATGTTACTTCACTTTCATATATATATCTTAAATTTAAAATAAATCAAATTTATAATTGTTAACTCAAAATAATTTATGATGAGGTTATAATTATTTTTTAAAAATAAAGTTTAAATGTTTTAAAATACTAATATTAGCATTAAGGGCATTTTGATAAAAACAAAAGAAAATCTAAATTTTTTAATCTTTCATCACGTGTGAGTTGAGTGTTTGACATCTCTTTGAGAGAGGAAATTAAAGTATATAATGTACTCTATTTACTTACATATTTTAAAAACATTATTATAACAAAATTATGTTATGTGAAACGACACACGTAGCTGTCTATGACTATAAAAATACATATATATTGATTTTTATTATTATTATTATTGAAACATTATTTATTTTCACAATCCATCATATATATATATGAAGTGCTTGCTTCTTAGTCAATATTCTAAATTCTATCTCTTCCCATTTAATTTGTTGGCTTTGTTGGTATGCTTTGTTCATTTCTGAAGAAATTATGAGGATCAACCTTTGTCTTAATTTGAACCAACTTGTCGAAGTTTTCCTTAAAGTACTCAACTCCATAAACTCTTCCTTCTTGATAACTATTCTTACCATTGTGGTTGATACCCAAGTCAAGATCCTTATAGTTGAAGAAAGCCTCTCTAGGGTTCTTGGACACGAAGGGAGTCATATAACTATGAAGTTTTCTCGTCAAGTCTATGTAGTAATCTGCTACCTCTTTCCCTGGTTCGTTCCAATTTGCTTGATATTGTACCTTTTTGAAACATTATAATTAAGAGTTAGAAAGTTATTCATCAATTTTGCCTCAATTATTTAACTTCATTTTTGGTCATGGAGTGATCGATCTTTCAGACAATTATATGAGCATTTGTCAAAAATTGTAACGAGAAATTTAATAACGAACCTTTTAAAAATAGTGAAAAAAAAATCATGTGTTATCAATATTAGATGTTTCCATTGAAAAAAATAATAATAAACCTTTAGAAATATAATTATTATTTTTTTTAAAAAAATTAAATATGCTTTTTTTTACGGTCAATAATTGTGGATAATAATGTTTTCAACAATGCCTTTAATTTTTTGACGACGACAATAAAAAAAATATACCGATAAAAATTTATTGTCAAAAAACGTAAATTGACAAATATTAACCGTTGAAAATATTATTATTGACTTTTTTTAATAATTTTTTATGACGGTCAAAGTTTTTTTGATAAGAGAAGTAACTTTTTTATATAATAAGTAGTGGTTGTCAAAATATAGGTTCACTACAAAAAAAATGAATATTTTTAACAATTTATATTTTGACGGTTACTTAATTGTTGAAAAAATTATACTTTTTTAACAATTAAATTTTGACTGTCGAAATAAATATTTGAAAATAAAGAAAATAATGATATTTTTTATGGTTAATAATTGTCGATAATATTTTTTTGTAATACTTTTTTCATCAATATTTTTTTCGACATCTGTTATCGAAAAATTTATTGTAAAAAATAATATTATTAATAATTGTTGATCGTAAAAAATTACAATAGTTGACTTTTTTCAACAAATCATTTCGATGACCAAAATTTAATTATTAAAAAAAATACTTATTTCAATGGTCAAAAATTAATTGTTAAAAAAGTATTTTAATTAATAATGACCGTCAAAATATACTTTATTAAAAATACTCTTTTTTCCTGTAGTAGTTGTTCAAAATAATCATTTTTCTTATAGTTAAATTATTAAATTTTATATCAATAATATAATAAATTAGTTTATAAAAAAATAATATAATAAATTAAAGAGTAAATTATATCCCCTCATTTGAGAGAGTGTCAAATTATAGTATCTTCTATTGAGAGATAAAAAATCCTAGAATTTCATAGAACTTACCAAAATGCCTTTCTATTTAATATTTATATAATTAAATATATGTTTAACGTAACTAAAATTTTAAAATAAATTTCACTAAACTCAAAGTACATGATATTTTTTAAAATATATTATTTTAATTTTTTAAAAAGTTAAAGAGTATTTTAATCAAAATAAGTTTATTAAATTTTTTAAGAGTGAAGATTTTCAAAATAAGAATGTAATTATAGAGTCCGAATCCTCTGTTGTTTACGGTTGTGTTGTTCAAAACCGTGACTAATTGATCAATAGCCATAGCTAAAAATTTAACCACAATTTTTGATCAATAACGGTACTAACTAACTAAACAGCATGACTGGAATTTGAACTCTGTAACTATGTCATATGTGTGGTAAGCGGTTTAGTTAGAAAACACATACCTTCCACAGATTTCCAGCACGATGAGGGAACGGCGTCGCCGTGGCCGGAATCTCAGCCATTCGTCCACCGTAAGGATTGAAATACAGTATCGTATTCTCCAATTCAATCATCTTCTTCCATATCCCTTCCAACCCTTCTTTCGAAATAGCTTCCTTCACATAATCTGACTTCCTCTTCAAGTAGTTCAAAGATTGAGGCATCCTATCAAGCAAAATCTCAACGGGCATAGTAATATTAATATTGGTCCAAAACAACACCGATCTAAGCCAACTTGTTTCTATACAATCCGATTCCTTCAAACCCAATTCAGGGAAGCTTTCCTTCATAATAGAAAGAAGCCTCTTGGAATCACCAAGAAATAAGGCTATGAACGTACCCCTCACCGTCTTATTTGTCACATTATTTTGTGATGTACTATTTACCACGTCCAAAATAAGCCTAATGAAAAGGTCATTATCAATATTTGGAGCCACATGCTCCCATTTGTACACTATATTCGTTGCATTTTCCTCTAGTGTCCTTCGAACTTGGAAGACCGTGACTACCTTAGGGACTTGTACTAACCTTATTTTGTAGGATATTACAACCCCAAAACTAGCACCCCCACCACCTTTAATAGCCCAAAATAGATCTTCCCCCATAGATTTCCTATCAAGCAATCTTCCATTAACATCAACTATTTCAGCATCAATCACATTATCCACCGAAAGACCATATTTTCTCATCATATTCCCATACCCACCTCCACTTATGTGTCCCCCTACCCCAACCGTAGGACACACCCCGGCCGGGAACCCATGGGTGTCACTCTTCTCAGCTATTCTATAGTAAACCTCGCCAAGCGTCGCGCCGGCTTGGACATAAGCCGTGCCCGCGGCGATGTCCACGTCGATGGACCGGATATTGAACATGTCGAGGATGAAGAAGGGGACCTCCGCCACGTAGGACACGCCCTCGTAGTCGTGGCCCCCGCTTCGGATTTTCATCTGCAGGTTGTGCTTTTGGGCGCAAACCACGGCGGCTTGGACGTGGGAGACATGCAAGGCGGTGATTATGAGGTATGGTTTTCGAGTGTAGGAATTGTTGAAGCGAAGGTTTCTAATGTAGGCTTGTAAGACGGAAGAGAATGAGGCATTGTTTGGAGTGAAAATTGCTGGGGTTATGGGATTGGAGGAATCGGAATGGTGCACGAGGCAACGTATGAACGTGTTTTCAGAAGATGAATTTGTTGAAGCTAGGGTTTGTGAAGGGAGGGAGAGAATTATGAGTATAATAGAAAGTAATGATAGTGGTAGTAGCATTATGCTTGAAGGACAAAACATTTTTCTAGCCATTGGTAATAATGTTTTTGTCTGAGTTTATAGTAGAAAATCTATGTAGGGATTTATAGGGATTTGGTTGGGGATAAATATTATTAAAGAATTAATGAGAAGATTATTTAGGTTACCTCCCAAATTGACCAATAATTTTCAAAAGAGAAATTGATGGCGTAACTCAATTATTCTTTGACTTCGGAAAATATTATCAAAACCCAAATATTTAAATTCACATGTAAAACCTTCCTTTCATGGGAGGGAATTTTTTTAAAAAAAAAAAATCGGTGAAAAGTCAATTAATATATATAATTTTTCGTAGTTATATTTATTGTTTCTATGTGTCATCAGATTCTAGAGAAATAGAGAACACAGTGATTTCAAGTAGAAAATGCTTTGGGTCATGGTCTATCACTTTCACACTGTTTCATTGATTACTGATATCTAATCATTGATTTTTTTTAACTTAATATTTTGGATTCACCTAATAATTAATTAATGAGTGTCTAATTAAGTTTGAGATTTGAAAATAGATATATATCATTACCATGTTAGTTGTGAAATTGTTTGTTTGACTTAAGAGAAATATATATATTTGTGATTTGAAAAATTAATCAATTAATTTAAGAAGAATTTTATAATTCATTTAAATAAGTCCTATTACATTTTTTTTCCATTAACTTGATTATAAAAAAGCAAGTTGTTTTAAATTTTTTTTCCCTGAAATACTCTTTAGCTAGACATGTCATTTAAGATAAAACTTCTTCCATATTTCAAAAGTCATCTTATTTTATAATTTTTATTTGCCAAAAATATCTTTTACATATTTCATATAAGATGTAATTTATCTTCCATTTCAAAAGTCATTTCATTTTATCTTACTTATTTTTTGCCTAAAATTTCTTTTAGACATGTCATTTAATATAATGTGTAACTTCTTTCATTTCAAAAGTCATCTTATCTTACAAATTTCATCTATTTTTTGTTTTTGCCTAAAATACCTCTAGACATATCATTTAAAATGTAAATTCTTCTATCCCATAAGTTATCTTATATATCGTACAAATTGTTTATGCCTAAAAATACCCTTTAGACAAGTCATTTAATTAACTTTTTCGGAATTCAAAAATATGTGTCTTACAACTTTTTTTAGCCTAAAATGCTTTAGACAAATCATTTAAGATATAACTTCTTCCACTTCAAAAGTCATCTTATCATAAGATTTTTTGTTTTGCCTAAAAATACCTTTAGACTTGTCATTTAAGATGTAACTTTTTCCATTTCAGAAGTAATTTTGTGTTACTTGGCCTAAAATACTCGTAGACATGTTATTTAAGACATAACTTCTTTCATTTCAAAAGTCATCTTATCTTATATTTTTTTAGCCTAAAATAACCCTTTGTACATGTAATTTAAGATTTAACTTTTTACATTTTAAAAGTCTTCGTGTCTTACAATTTTTTTGATAAAAAATATCCAAGACATGTCATTTAAAATATAACTTTACTTTCATGTCACACTAAAAAAAATCAATTTTAGTATCAGTGAATTAATTAATTAACACTATTTGTTAATAACTGACATCGTCAATAACATCATCATTTTTTAATAATGTTATATTTATTAATTTGGTTGTTATAATCAGTAAAATGCTGCTCTTGACACATTATATAAAGTCAATTATAAAATTGATGCTTATCTCTTTAACGTTGGTCATAATGAATGCTGAATATAACTTTAATTTTAACTAGCGCTAAGGTTATACTTTTTGGTTGTGTCAAAGTCTTCTTGTTTTGTGAGTATGTTTGAACACTTGTGATGTGATAATGAGATGGATGTTTTTTCATAATCATTAAGTACCTTTCTTAACCCTAATGTTTGGGGATTCTGTCAGTTTCGCCCCTAACGTTTTTTCGCAGTCAATTGTACCCCTAACGTTTTACGTTTCTGCCAATGTCACCCTTTTCACTAACACCGTCAAATATTTAACAGTTTTTGCTGACGTGGCATCCTATGTGGCAAAACGTTTCTTTTTTCTGTCAATTGTAACCCTAACGTTTTACATTTCTGCCAATGTCACCCTTTTCACTAACACCATCAAATATTTAATAATTTTTGCTTACCTGGCATCCTATGTGGCAAAAATATCTGACTTGGTATATTTTTTTTCCACATCAGATTTCCTACTCATCTTTTCCCCACCAAAGTTGTGTCGTTTTGACCTCGGCCTATTCCATCTAAAATATAACTCAAATGCACACGCTATTTTGCTCATAAAAACAACGGAGACGTTATCCATTCTCTATTTTAGGGTAACGTCTCCGATAAAGTAGAGAATGGGTAACGTCTCCAACAAAGTAGAGAATGGATAACGTCTCCAATGTTTTTGTCTGCAAAATGGCATGTAGGTTTGAGTTATATTTTAAAAGGAATATGATGAGGCTAAAACGACACGGTTTTGATGGGAAAAAGATGAGTAAAAAATCAGGTGTGAAAAAAATATGTCAAGTCAGATATTTTTGTCACATAGGATGCCACGTAAGCAAAAATTATTAAATATTTGATGGTGTTAGTGAAAAGGGTGACATTGACAGAAATGTAAAACGTTAGGGTTACAATTGACATAAAAAAGAAACGTTTTGCCACATAGGATGCCACGTCAGCAAAAAATATTAAATATTTGACGGTGTTAGTGAAAAGGGTGACATTGGCAGAAATGAAAAACGTTAGGGGTACAATTGACAGCGAAAAAATGTTAGGGACGAAACTGACAGGACCCCCAAACGTTGGGATTAGGAAAATTACTTTTGCCTTACATTAAATTGAATGTTTGAGAATAAAATATTATTTTAAATCATACTAATATATAGCTCTTATATATATATATATGAGCGAGAGATCAATGTAGATTTTGCATTATTATTATTTTCTTAATTATTATTAATTATAAATAAAGTAATTTATCTTTTTTTTTCTTTTCATATTTATGTTTCCTCTATCTTGAAATAAACTTATTCCATCATCAAAAAAGAAATAGAAATTAATAGGTGATATAACTTATTTTTATGAAGTGTTATTATACTTTAATTATATATAGATGAGACTTATATGTAATTTTTTTATATATTTGTTATAATTTTTTTAAAGAAAAATAAAGGATATGATTTTTTTAAGAAAAATAATTGATAATTATGAGATAGAAACGTTTGAAACCATATATACACAAGACGATGTTTTTTTCTTCTTCTAAATGATGGTATCCATGTCGGTAATAGTAATTAATCATCTCGTTACGGATTCTTGATTTAAGGTTAAACGACTGATCATACAATACTTTTCGATGCTTTTTGGTAGAAAAATCTTATGGCATGAATATAAAAACGTTTTCCATGAAAAAAGTCATCTAATTCTTTTTCTTCAGTTATTTAATTTTTTATATAAGTTTAATTATTGAATTTTATTATTCTAAAATTTATTTTTTATTTCCATAAAAAATATTTTTTATTTTAAAATTTTTAAAAAATTGACACTTACCTATAGTCCTATATATATACACTAGAGGCTTCACATACACGTACGTGCATTTCAATTTTTTTTTAATTTATAAAATATAAAATAAATTATTATTATTAATTGTAAAATAATAAATTAAAGATTAAAAAGTTATTTTCTTTGATAACTACCACAATTATTATTTTTTAAAAAACAAAATTACCACTACAACTATTCTCCTATTTTCTCTCTCCCATGATCTTCTCACATGATCTTTTTATTTTTTTAATTAATTAAATGATTATTTTGGGAGACCATTAACGGAAAAGATTCGCAGCCATATAAATATAGATATGAAGCCTCATATATACATGCACACGAGTAATTATTATATGTATGTGTGTGTATATATATATATTATTTCTAAATAACTTTTATAGAGGATTTTATTTAAAACTTTATTAATGAAGATTAAAATTTTAAAAGTATGTTGCATGCGTCATACAAATTCTATTCTCATTTTAAATTATACACTAAAATAACACAATAATTGATCTAATGAAAATCTTTATGTATTTATTTACAGGCAGCGGTCTCCCTAACCTAGTCGGTTATTGGATTATTGGTTTTAATATTTTGGTTTGGCATCTTCTGAGACTTTGACATTAAATTAAAAATGAAAGATTAATTGATATTTTCTTCAAACCTTTTTCAATATTGCTGCCATGAAGCCTTACTTGCCCGGCTGCTTCTACTTTCTCTTATCTATTTTCAAAGTGTATGACTGGCATCAGATAGTCAATTTTCAATTCACTGCATGTATATTGTTAAATTAAGGTGAAAACCCCAAATTTGTCTCTTATGTTTGCACGAAGTTTTATATTGGTCATTTATATTTCAAAAAGTTTAAATTGATCATTTATGTTTGCAAGAAGTTCCAAATTGGTCCTTCTGTCCACTTCCATCAATTTCTTAAGTTAAGTGCTGACGCGTTCATCTATGCTGACATGGCATGCCACATCAGCACCATATCATCACATATGATAGTAGATGATGAAGTGGCATGACATGTCAGCTTAAATGGACACGTAGGAGAGATGATATGTCCACCTCAGCACGCCACGTCAACACTTAATGGAAGAAATAAACGGACTTGGACGGAAAGACCAATTTGAAACTTCTTGCAAACATAAAGGACTAATTTAAACTTTTTGAAGCATAAAGGACCAATATGAAACTTTATGCAAACATAAAGGACCAATTTGAGGTTTTGACCTTAAAAGTTATATATATATATATACGTCAGTGTGAATTCAGTTTGTGTTGCTTGTACCTTGAAAATTTCTCAGTAGGAAGACTTCATTTTTGCTATTACTAATTTTCTTGCACCATAGAATTTTTTTAAGGGATTTTAGTAGTTCATTTTTCCTATACATATATACTAGAGGGCAGAGGCTTCACATGCACGTATCGTGTATATAATTTGTTTTTATTTTTTAAAAAAATATAAGATAAAATTATTATTATGATTTAAAATAATAAAATATTAAATATTTGATAATTTTTTAACTTTCAAAATATAATATAATAATTATATTTTAAATAATATATTAAATCATGGGAAGTTATTCTTGAGAAGTTATTTATTGATTAGTTATTTTTAGTGGGGAAGTTATTTTTTTGGTATCACACTTTGCTTGTGTGACACCAAAAACTCCAAAGTCATATATATATATATATATATATATACTAGAGGTTTCGCATGCACCTACGTGCATACATAAGTTATTCTTAATTTTTTTAAAAATATAATATAAAATAGTTATTATATTTTAAAATCATTAAAAATTAAATATCTGATAATTTTAAAATTTTTAAATAGAATTTTTATCATAATTTAAAATTAAAAAAAAATGAGAAGTTATGCACTTCTTCATTATTTTTTTAGTAACCACTTATCATACTTGTTTTTTCTCTCCCACATCCTCCAATCATATTATTTTTTTGTATTTTTTAATTATAAAATATAGCTATAATTATAGATATAAATTTATTAAGAAGTTGGTTATTTATTGGGAAGTTAAGGGGGAAGTTATTTTTTTGGTGTCACACTTTGCTTGTGTGACACCAAAAACTCCAAAGCCATATAGATATAGATACTAGAGGCTTCGCATGCACGTACGTGCATGCAATTTATTTTAATTTTTTAAAATATAATTATGATATTTTAAGGAAATAACAAATTAAATTAGATATTTGATAGTTTTTTAATTTTTAGATTAGAATTATTGTCATAATTTAAAATAATTAATTAAATTATGAGAAGCCCACTTTTCTAGTAATTATCCATCATATATTTTTTCTCTCTCCCACTACCTTCCATTATATATAGATATAGATAATATATTTTTATATTTTTTATTTTAGTGGAAGAAAGTGGGATAGGGTAGTTATTTTTTTGATGTCACACTTTGCTTGTTTGACACCAAAAACTCCAAAACCATATATATATACTAGAGGCTTCGCATGCATCAAGGTGCATGCAATCATTTTTTTTAATTTAGTATAAAAATATAATAATAATTATTATTATATTTTAAAATATAATAATAATTATTATTATATTTTAAAATATAATAAATAATTCAATAACTACTTATATTTCTAATTTCTCTCTCACCACTTTTATTAACTACCTTACCCATGATCTCTTTTTCTCTCATATCTCCTCCAATCATGTTTTATTCCATATTTTTTAATTATAAAATATAATTATTTTGTGACCCCAATGACCAGAAGGGTCCAAAGCATAGTATTGAAACCCGGACCGACCCGGACGGTCGGACCGGTGGACCACTGATCCGGAACCAAAACCGGTCTGGGTCACTTCAAAGGACCGGAATTACATTGACCCGGTAGTGACCCGGGTTGACTCGGGCGGGTCATTGAGACCCGGTGACCCGGTACAACCCGGGACCCGGTGCAAAATTTTTTTTAAAAAAAAAGCATTTTTTGTGCCTCAAATACAGTCGTTTAAGTTTAGGGTCAGTTCATGTATTATATAGTAAACACAAAAGGATTTATGGGAGCCTTATTAACAAGGATTTGGACAGAGAAAGTAGTGTTATTAGGGGTGCTGATACTCATAAACTAATCAATATGCTGCTTAAGCAAATTGCAGAATTTGTTGGAGACCCAAGTATATTGGGATACTGAGATATTTGTATCAACTGCATTATTGCAATGTGAATGTAATACCTATTTTATGATCCTTTTAATTAATAATAAATTTTCCAAGTTAGAATCTTTCATTCAAAAGATACAACAATATGTATTTAGCGTAATCCTAATATTATTTATTTATTACATAACTAAATTTGGATAAGCTAGTTGATGAGGAGGAGGAGGAAGAAGAGTAAAATGACATTGAAGCCGATAGACCACTAGTTGAAGATCATAGATCATTAGTTAATACTTTTGGTATCCCTTTTAATCAACTAAAGACAAAAAATTATTTATAAATTATGATAATTGCCTGGTTTAATTTCTATGTATTAGTGTGAAGTGTGACTATTTAGTTTTGTCACAATCTCAAGTATGAATGTATTTGGTTGCTTGAATGGATTCGACTAATCATAAAATACGATGGTTGTTTTTTAAAAAAATTTCAAGTATGAACTTATGCATTAATATATTTCAATATATATATATATATATATATATACACATTTTACCGGGCCAACCTGTTGGACCAGTGACCCGACGGTTGGACCAGTGACCCAATGACCCGAGCCTTTCACCGGGTCAATGACCGGTCTGGATCCAATGACTATGGTCCAAAGCCACATATATATAGATATAGATATAGCCAGGTGATTCCAAGGAGAAATGGTCATCAGGTCACCTTACACCTATAAAAATTATATAGCTTAGCTTGAATTAAATTTTAAGTGGTCCCTTAGTCCCTTATTTAACGATTATTAATAAGTGTTCTAAATTGAAGACGGGCCTTGACCCTGAACTGAACGGTCATTCTCTCATCTAAATTTGTCCATAACCAATAAAAGAGATAAACTATTTTTTAGTCTTTGATTTGTTGGTCAAACTACCATTTAGTCCATAAATTTTGAAAATAAATTATTTTATTTGATCTTTAAATTTACACTCTTGTTAACTATTTAGTCCCAAGGACGTTATCCGTGAAACCATCGAGCGACATAGCACCATTAATTTGCCACCATTTTACCCCCTCACCTTGTCACATCATCTAAATGTTTAAAAGTAATACTAAATATAGTCTCTATATTTGCTACCAAATTACCACTTTTAATTATTACTGAGACTAATTAGTTATTACTTTTAACTAATACATAAAATATTTAGTATTATTTTAAATATTCAGATGATGCAATAATGTGATATGATAACATGGTGCCAAATTAACGTTCCACATTAGTACATAATGACCACGTCATATTGTGACTTACTGGGTAACATCCCAGAGAAATAGTTGACGGGAGTATAAATTCTTGGACCAAATATAGTCTTTCCAAAATTTATTGGCTAAATAATAATTTGACCAATAATTCAGGGATAAAAAAATAGTTTACCCCAAAATATATATATATATATATATAAAAGAGGCAAACTACTTTTTAATCCCTGAATTGTTGGTCAAACTACTATTTAGTTTTTGAATTTTGAAAAAAAAATACTATTTAGTCCCCGAATTTGTAATTATGTCAAATATTTAGTTTTTTGGACCTTACCTGTTAGATAACTGAGTGATGTGACCATTAACCATTGACATAGCATCGTTAATAATGACGATGCAGGTGTCGTCGCCAATGTTGGAGAGGATTTTTTCATGAGGCGAGGTATGATGTGACCGCCAGAGCTGCACATCAAGCGTAGTTTGGTTCCAGGAACAGGGAAAAGGAAGGGGTCATCGACCCAATTTTTGACAAGGCGGGAGGAGGAGTGAGGAAAGGAGTTTAGCCTCGTCAGTAGTTAACAACCATGTTAATTGATTATCTAACGAGTAACATCCAGAAAACTAAATAATTGACAGAGTTACAAATTTAGAAATAAAATAATATTTTTTTAAATTCAAAAATTAAATAATAATTTGATAAACTATTCGGAGACTAAAAATAATTTGCCTCTTAATATATATAGGGATTAGTGAGAGCCAACAAAGATGTGCCAATTGTCAACTCCCTATATTAATTAGTACGGCTTATCAGTGCACATCTGGGAATGAAAACTAGTTGAACAAGTCATTATAAACTAATACAATCTTTTGTATTATTAATAATCGTTTCAAATTTGGATTCCTACCTCATCACTTGGATCACCTTATCCTTTTAGTTTGTCCATATCATTGCTCATACTCATATTTATCCACCCTTGTTTTTAATTAGTATTTAATTTTGTTTTTGGACTTTAAAGGTGCAAAAACGAGTAATATATATTATCTATTAAGTGTTTATCAAAACAAAAAATATTATCTATGAAGTGCACGTAAGGTGCAAGATGTGTGCACACTCCAGGACTTGAATTTGTGAATTAATTAGGATATTGAAGAGGATTTAATTTAATTTGGTCTGTAATTAAGAGAAATAAATAAAAATGTGACTCACTCTAATGCGAACTATATGAATTTCTTTGCAGTAGTACAGAGGATTAGGAGATAGTTTGGTAAATAGAGAAAATTAAATTAATTAAATGATAGAATAATTATTAAATAAACTATTGTCTTGTAGATAGAAGTGTTGTGTGGTTTTAAATTTATTAACTGTTATTTTTAAATATCTAAAATAAACAAGTAAATCGCAATAGGAAGCAAAAAGCAGCCGAAACAAGAACGAAGGTAAGTAAATGAAATCAGAATGCAAGTCAAAAAACAATAGTCGTAAACAACTTTATAACGAAAAGAAATCTATTCTACCTTCCTCTTGGAGGGACTAGAAATTAGGGAATTTTGGTACACTCTTTTAGGCACGCTTGGTATAAATAAACAGATATAAAGTGAAGGAATGTAAAGTATTATAGAGTAACGTAATGTACTGTAGCATAAAGGAAAATACTATAGAGAAAAGTGATGAGAGAGATAGTAGAGAAAAATTAAGAGAAATAAAAAGATAATTCCGTGCAATGTAGACTTAGTTAGGTCAAATTAGAGATAATTTATAGATTTTTTAAAGGAAAAAACTAAGGTAAAGTTCATTAGGTGCTTGCTATTAAGTTCTTTAATCAAACATTGTATTTTTACTCTCTCTTTCTTCTTTGATTGGTTATGCAATTTTTTGTCTTTTATATTCTCTCTCTATCATGATTGGTTATACAAAAAAAAAAAATTCACGTGAGAAAGAAATATGAGAGAATGAATAATATTCTGTGTTATATTATTGGAGTATACAAACACCCTTATATATATACAAGTTACAGGCTGATATGTTGACAGTGTGAAGGGATTACAACCATACACGTATAGGGAGATCCCATAATATAGGATAGTGACTTACAACTAATATACCAAAGGGATATTCTATTATTATTAACTATTGTGTCTTAACATCCCCCCTCAAACGAGGCGGGGCAACTGGCAATCCGAGTTTGTTCCGATGTTGCACAAAGGAATGTGTAGACAGAGCCTTTGTAAGGCAATCGGCAACTAATTGAATGGATGAAGGTACATGATGGATGTGAAGTTGTTTAGACAAGATCAAGTCCTTGACAAAATGAATGTCAATCTCAATGTGTTTGCTTCATGAGTGCTGAATAGGATTTGAAGCCAAGGCTTGTGCACTTAGGTTATCATGCCAGATCATAGAAGGAAATTTGAGTGACATACCAAGTTCATAAAGCAAGGAACTTAGCCACAGAACTTCAGCAGCCCCATCTGCCAAGGCACGGTACTCGGACTTAGTACTTGATCGAGAAACCACTCGCTGCTTCCTAGAACTCCGGGAAATCAATGTCACACTGAAATAGACACACAATCTAACAACAGATTTTCGATCGTCAATGTCAGTAGCCCAATCTGCATCCGTGAAGGCAACCAAACGTAGTGACTTCAACGGTTGGATGTGAAGACCCATATTGTGGGTACCCTTGAGATATCTAAAGATTCTCTTAACCACTTGGAAGTGTACTTTAGTGGGTTGAGACATAAATTGGCTAAGCTTATTAACCGCATACGCAATGGCAGGTCGAGTTGTCATTAAGTATTGTAGTGAACCAACGGCTTGTCTATAAAGAGAGGGATCTTTCATGAGTTCGCCCTCAAGTTTTGTTGGATATATTGGGGTCTTCAGGACTAAATATCCGCCCATGTTGGAGTCCGATCGGGTCAAGTGAGGATCCGTTGGAAAGCTTGCAGAGAGACGAAGAGAACGAAACGAAAATGACTCTCATCGGAGGTCACACGAGCCCGTTCTCGTGGCTCAAAGTGGGCTAGGCGATCATGATGGAAGTGAATATTTTGTTCACCTTCCAAATCCCACATTGCTTGCGTCAATGATGGGAGCTCTCTCATCCTCCTATAAATAGGAGTGACTCCACCCCTTTCTAGTTGCTCATTCCATGTGTTGGAAAGGGGGGTCCCGTTTGGGAACCCCACTCAGTATAAGTTTTCTCTTTCTCTTGAGTCCTCTTCCGCGCATCAGTCGTGGACATGTGGCTCTACCTCTCGTAGGTAGAGTCCTCCGTTTGGCGCGACCCTTTTCGGTGTTCGTCGTTTGGAGGACAGCCCTGGTGGAACAGAGGCACTAGCAAGATCCGAGGTCTTAGCATTGGCGTCCAGGTTAGTAGCTTCCGCAATATTTATATTTATGCCTGGATTTATTTTTGGTTTTTCTTTTAGGTCCCTGGGTCGGGTCGGATCATGTGGATCCGGGCCTTTCCCTACATTGGTATCAGAGCCAGGTTATGCTAGAGCTCTGTTCTCCAGGGATTGATGAACCGAAAAGGGTTAGGAACATATTTAGGGCTTGTTTGTTTAAAACTTAGGAACATGCTTAGGTTCCCAGTTTTAATTATATGTTTTAATTTTAATTTAAAACATTTGATAGTCAAATATTGTAGGGTAGGGTACCATAATTTTTGAATTTAAATTATATGTGTTAATTTTTTTAATTCAATATTGATTGGTAACCCATACCCTAAAACCTAGAAACTTGTTTAGGTTCCCATCTCAAATATTAAAGACTCTAATTTGCATGCATGTATATATTATTTAAGGTATGTGTACCCTACGAATTAGATATATACATGTGGATGTACGCTACTGTTTTGGGATGGGGAATGATGACTGAAGTGGTTCACCGGCGAACGGCGCCATCACCGTCGGAGGTCCGGCGACCGCCATGGGTCGCCGGAGACGGTGGAGGTCCGGCGACCTCCGCCGCCGAGGATCGCCGGCGACGGCGGAGGTCCGGTGACCTCCGCCGCCGATGGTCACCGGTGACGGCGGAGGTCTGGCGACCTCCGCCGCCGAGGGTCGCCAGCCGGAGAGTCTCCCACGGTCGCCGCCGCCGCTGGTCGCGGAGGGTCTCCGGCGACAAGCGCCGCCGCCGCAAGTGCCGGTGGTCGGCCGGCGGTGATCCGGCGCCGGCCGTCCGTTGACCGCCGGCGAGGTCAACGGTCGACCGTTGACTAGTCAACGCTGACCGTTGACCAGCGTCGCGAAATTTTCTGTCGCGCATAATTTCTCCATTTTAGCTCCGATTTCGACAATTTTTGAGTCGTTTTTCTCGTTTTAGCGAGACGAATACAAATATGGGGAGAAATTAGGGTGAATTGGAGTCTATAGAGTGGATATGACCATCTCTTGACTCATTCACATACACAACGAGAGAGAAGATTTAAGCAATTTGTGATCGTTTAAATTACCTTAAGTGTTTTACTCGAGTGGGAGCTAGGGGCAGCATGTGGCAAACCCATAACTCGATGTAAATGCTTATCCACGTGGGAATTTAAATAGTAAGTGACTATTTAATTGATCGTAAGCGTTGTAATCAAGTGGAAGTTCGAGGTCGTGCCTGTGGCGAATCGATGTTCTTCTTGATCGCTTACATAGTGGGAATCCAAAAGGGATTTTGAATAGTATGTGACTATTCTATGAAAATTGTTGAGTCAAGCATAGAAAAGTGTACATATATAGGCTCTCTGTGTGATGAGGGTGGTTGACCCTACTTCTCGAATGCAGAGACTGACTATATCTACACTCGTCTTGCATTGATTACAATTTTCAAGAGTTGTGTGTTGTGTGATAAGGAGCTGTGTAATTAGTGTTAGCGTTTAGGATTGACTGATAGCATAACTACAAAACTTGTAAACGTAGATCACATTAAAGATATTGCTTTGGTGACATTGTGGTCACCAAACTGAGGCAGCTTACAATCAAGTTTGATGCCTCCAAGATGCACTCTGACAAGAGAATGAAAACGCATCTAAGAGAGAAATCAAACTTAATTTGGGAGTGTGAGTAAGCCTGAGCACTCCCCACTAGCAAACAGTAAGTTCAAACTGTTGATAGATCTCTTCCCTCCTATTGGGAGTGCATGTAGGTCATTCTGACCTTCACTAATACCATCAAGTTTCTGGATGATATTAAACACCACTTAGTGCTCAAAATTGGTGGCATAAGGCTGCAAAATCTATCGAGTACGTAGCCTAAGTGGCTAAAGTTACTTAGAGCTCTAGGCTCCAAGAACAAGGACAATGGGTCCAAGAGATGTGGTGCTAGGAAGAGAAAAGGGTAAATGTAAGGTAAGTAGCCTCAGTTCAAAGGAAAAACAAGAGAGGAAAAGAGATTTTGGCCAAGGTCAAATGTTGCTTGTGTCATTCCATAAGGCACTATGCGCAAAAATTGTTTGCAGCAATCATTTTCCTCTCACCCATGAACATTGGTCCATGGAGTTCCGTCCTCTGCCCAATGGGAGCAGAAGTATCCTCGTGAGAACAAAGAATTATTAAAGTTAAGAGGTTGGACAACTACAAAACGAAGTTGCGTAGTGGCCACTCTTTATCTTTATAAATGTTTTATGTTTTAGATACTGAACGGAACTCATTATTAGATGTTTTTCCGTGAGAGAACTTAAGATATAATATGATCTACATGTTTATCATGACTCCGTAGTGTTAGTTCTTGTTTTATGACAATGGTTGTGTTGTGATACACTTTGAATTACATTCTCGTAATTCAACTAGTTGCTTTGCTGTGTCTTCCTATGTGGTTGATACATCTATTTGGCAAGTGCGGGTGGGACGCAATTACGTATTATCAAAGGAGAATTTGTGAGGACAAATTCCCAATGCTAGTTTGTAAACGTTGCCTTACAGACAAAGCAACCTGTTGCTGTGTCTTCCTCTGTGGTTGATACACCTATTTGGCAAGTGCGTGTGGGACGCAATTACGTATTAGCAAAGGAGAATTTGTGAGGACAAATTCCCAATGCTAATTTGTAAATGTTGCCTTACAGACAAAGAAATCTGAGAACCATTCAGTCATAAAATCAGAAAACCCGCTTTCATCAAATTAGTCCACTCGGACATTAGTGGTCCGATAAGCGTGGGGGCAAGGCAAGTGGCCTAGTATTTTCTCACAGTTACGTGATGAAATTGGAATTGTTAGACAACTAACTATTCCACAGCAAAATGAGTTGCTCCTGGAGTTGGTTAAGTTGATAATGACTCAGGTGAACGTTCCCATTGGGGAGATGCTTTGCCAACAGTCACTTTCGTACTTAACCATATGCCATTTTTCAAATTATGTGAATGATTCCTGATGAATTTTAGTTAGGTAAAAGACCTGATTAGAGTATGATGAAACCATAAGGGTATACATCATACTTGATCCTTCCTGTGAGTATAGGAAGCTTGACCCTAGAGGCAAGTAGCGTGTCTTGGTAAGATAGCTTGGTCACTCAAAAGGATGCGTCTTCATTAGTAAGAATGAAGACACTTCGGTCACATAATTTGAGTCTAAGGATGTAGTGGTCCTTAAGACAAACTTTTCTAGAGAAAGGGAGACGGATTTTGGGATGTGCATCTTTATTGAAAGAAGGTGGACCTACAACACGTTGAGAGGAGCGTATAGACGCATCTCCAGTTGTTGAGTCCAGTGGGAGTAATGCTTATGAGGAGCATATCTCCACGAAGCACAATCCAAGAGGAGTACTAGATGAGTACTAAATTATCAAGTAGAGCCTTTGATAGTTCAAAGGGCTCTCTCCGGCCCTACTAGTAAAAGTTGGACTAAAACGATGGAAGAAGAAAAGACGAAGTCTATAAGGACATACCAAGTATAAGGCTTGGTGGATCTGCCCCGCGTCACAAGGCATTTTGAGAACAAGTGTGCTCTCAGAAGTTAAGAGAGACAGATTGGTCAATCGACCACTACTAAGCACATTAAGCAGTGATGAAGTACACACAAACAAGAAGGTATCGACTGTGACGAAACCTTCTCGTTTGTTGTGTGGTCAGAGTCTGATTCTAGCTTTGGTCACCAGTTTAAGTCTGGGAGTACATCGATTAGGATGTCAAGACCACTTTATTGAATGGAAAACTAGGTGAAGGGATCTACGTGCACAAACACATAGGTCTCATGGCAAAAGGCCAAGAGCGCAGAGTATGCTGACTCCGAGGATCTGTCAAGATCTCAAATATTCATCTAGACTCGTGGTAATTGACCACTTAGTCCATTTCAAGAAAGCTGAGAGTATTTCATTACCCTCACGTTCTATGTAGAGGACATATGGCTAGCTAGAAATGACACAAAGACTACTTTAGCCAATTAAGGATGGCTATCCTTTCATATTTTAAGATAAAGGAAAAGGTTTAGACAATGGGAGTCAAGATTCATGGAGAATGCTCCAAGAATTGACTCACTATGTCACAAGAATCCTATGAAGAAGAGATTCTTGGTGGATTCCAATTGAGGGGACCTGAACCCGAGTGATGTGCTAGTAGCTAGAGGCAAGAGTTTGAGTCTTGCTACACGTCTTTAGACTAAGTCAGAGATGGAGTCATTGGATAGTATTTTGATACATGTGGTTGGTAGCTAGAAGTACAATTAGGATTATACTCGCTCCAACGTGCTTTTTGTAGTTGGCTTTGTAAGCCGTTATCAGTCAAACCTTGGTCAGACACACTGTTTAGAGTGTTCTATGGTACTTGAAGGGCGCTGCTGAAAATTGATTGTTTTCATCATATTGGTGACCTGCAAATGGCGGGCCACACATTGATGTCGATTGGGTAAGAGACTTGGATGAGAGGACATCCACGTCTTGGTGTGCTTTGCTAAGCACTGTAACTATCTTGCAGAGAGGCAAGTAAGGATTATGCATTTCTCTGTCCACTAGGGACATAGAGTTCATTGCATTATCATCAGCAGTACAGGGCAGTTTGGATTGGAAGATCTAAAGTCACTTATAGATAGCAGAAAGAGCTGTTGACCTAGTGACATTGATCTCATTAAGGCAAACAGCTATGGTTTACACCAAAGAAAGCCTAAGTACCACAAGAGAACGCAACATAGCTTTGTATGAGACATCGTTACACAGTAATTAACTACCCTGTTGTGTTAGTCTAAGCATCAAGTGACCGAAGAGAGGGTCCTCACAGTATGACCTGTGATAGAGCATTGGCTCTACATCCTCACGGACCCGCATTGGTGGGTTGGCTGTATAGAGATACAAGCCATAAAACAAGTGTTTTAGATACACTGGATTGCTTAGAACCAGGGTGATTTAACATAATTTATGTCATGAGGACAAAATTTGTGAGAGCTCTATTATTTGATCATAAGTAAAGTGTGATGCCAAGGCTTGCCTTTATTTTGTGTGGATCAAGAAATAGAAGTACTTATTACACAACATATAAAGTATGTCGTACAGGCTTGGCAGGTTGGCTCTCTCACACGAGCAACCGCCTTGGACACGCAAGTGGTGTGGGCCAAGATGAGACTTGGGTGCTTTTTCCTTAAACACCAAAATGGGATATAGTGTGAATATCCAGAGGCAGCTGAAAAGCGCCGAGTGTTGGACAGAAAAATGCCACTGAGAATTGATAAGTCGCCCTAGTCAGTGTACTCGGATGAGATCCGCTAAGATGATGAGGTCTTAT
Organism: Senna tora; assembly: GCA_014851425.1. Lineage (NCBI taxonomy): Eukaryota > Viridiplantae > Streptophyta > Magnoliopsida > Fabales > Fabaceae > Senna > Senna tora. Next base: position 34,998,484 of record CM026261.1, read on the forward strand.
GATCGAATTATGAATTCCCGCTATTCATAATGCTTGTAGCCAGACGTGAGTGCTCCACTTGGCGCTATGTGAAGCGAGCGAAGTGTGGTAGCAAACTCAGGTCAGATTCTAAGTGAGTCTGGACTAAGGTCTGTGTGGTGTAAGTGATTGAGGATCAAAATCGACATACGCTCGAGAACACCACAACGTGCGTTTCATACCGCATGTGCTTTAAGAACCGCAAGGGAAGCATCTGAATGAATCCCTGCTTCAATGCTGTGTGAGTCCCTGAAAGGATGCATCAATCCTTTCAAAGGGTACCCTTATGCACTTTGACTCTGTCATGAAGAGATGAGGTAGTGCATGCTACTTTGATACCTTTCCAAGAGGCTATCGAAAAATACGGCCCGATGGAAGACTGTCAGGAAAGCAGCTATCTTTGATTGAACTGATAAGAGGTCGAAAGGAAGATTGTGTTGACATATGCATGTGTGATAGTATCCTGAGGTCGACCCATTATGTATCCCTTTGAGGTTCTCATGGATGTGGATACCTATCGCAACTGAGTGTGGCTGAAGTCCTAGTCTTATTGTAGACTTAGAGGGATTGGACTAGCCATGTATATGAACACGTCTAGGGAACCCATGGCACTATTTTTAGGTGAGACATGTGGTCACATCATCAGACACTTGGGTTGTAGCATCACTTATAGCTGGGCCCTAACAGGCTTCTAGTATAAGGCTCCCACATATCGTGTCAAGCGGTCACGACTGACACGGAGTATGAAAGAAGACGACGAGAGAAAGAGAAATAGAGAAGTCCTTTGTGATAAGGATAGTCATGGGCCTCCCACCATGTGCGAGTGGGAGTATGTTGGATATATTGGGGTCTTCAGGACTAAATTTCCGCCCATGTTGGAGTCCGATCGGGTCAAGTGAGGATCCGTTGGAAAGCTTGCAGAGAGACGAAGAGAACGAAACGAAAATGACTCTCATCGGAGGTCACACGAGCCCGTTCTCGTGGCCCAAAGTGGGCTAGGCAATCATGATGGAAGTGAATATTTTGTTCACCTTCCAAGTCCCACATTGCTTGCGTCAATGATGGGAGCTCTCTCATCCTCCTATAAATAGGAGTGACTCCACCCCTTTCTAGTTGCTCATTCCATGTGTTGGAAAGGGGGGTCCCGTTTGGGAACCCCACTCAGTATAAGTTTTCTCTTTCTCTTGAGTCCTCTTCCGCGCATCAGTCGTGGACATGTGGCTCTACCTCTCGTAGGTAGAGTCCTCCGTTTGGCGCGACCCTTTTCGGTGTTCGTCGTTTGGAGGACAGCCCTGGTGGAACAGAGGCACTAGCAAGATCCGAGGTCTTAGCATTGGTGTCCAGGTTAGTAGCTTCCGCAATATTTATATTTATGCCTAGATTTATTTTCGGTTTTTCTTTTAGGTCCCTGGGTCGGGTCGGATCATGTGGATCCGGGCCTTTCCCTACAAGTTTTAAGAATTGCCTCCTTGTAACCATTGGTGTAGTGACGGGTGCACACTCTGTCGTGTGAAATTTCTTCAACAAATCAAGTATGTATTTGCTCTAATTTAGAAAGAAACCCGACCTGTCTCAATAAATCTTAATGCCCAAGAAATAATAAACAGGACCCAAGTCCTTTAGAGAAAATAGGGCATTTAGTCTTTGAACAAATGTCTTCAGATATGCAGTATTATTTCCAGTAACCAGAATGTCATCAACATAGATTAGAATGAATACCTTTGGTCCGAAGAAAGAAAAGTGAAGTCTCGCTCCGAGCATTCTGAAAGCCCCACTGTGTTAAGGTTTGTCTTAGACGATCAAACTAGGCTCGTGGAGCTTGTCTCAACCCATAGATTGCCTTGACAAGTTTACAGACATTATTCGGACACTTTGCGCTACGAAATCCATCCAGCTGGCACATGTAAACATCTTCTTGTAAGTAACCGTTTAGAAACATATTGTTAACATCCAGTTGCCGGACTTCCCAATTGAAAGTGACTGCCAATGTCAACACAATACGAACCGTTGTGGGCTTGATTATAGGGCTTAACTTCTCTCCAAAATCAATGCCAGCGGCTTGTTGGAATCCCTTAGCGACCAACCGCGCCTTGTGCTTGAGTATGGAGCCATTAGGCTTGAATTTAGTCTTGTAAACCCACTTTGAATCAATTAGTTTCTACACTCCATTATAAGGAAATAACCTCCATGTTTGATTTCGTTGCAGGGCATGAAGCTCTTCTTCCATGGCTCGTTTCCAATGAGGTGAGGCAAGGGCTTCGGTGATGTTACGAGGTTCAGAGGCGAGAGCAAGCACAAGAGGGTTCTTAGTGTGAAGAAGAACGATGTATGGGTGCTTGGGCTTATGCACACCTACTTGGGCTCTAGTCACCATATGATGTCTTTGGTGAGCTTGATTTCTTTCGGGTTCATTCACAGAGTTGGGTCTGCTGCTTTGTTCCTCATGGGCTTGCCGTGTTTCAAGTGTTAAAGTTGGACCATCATCACATTCAATCCTATTTAGCCCACTTGAGGAGTACTCACGGGTGCCACTTGAATCTCCACTAGAAGACTCACGTGACTCTCGATTAAGGGCTTCAGTATGACACCTGTCACGTGTTCGGATCACAGCCGCAGAGTGACTATCTGTTGGAGCATTCTCAGCTCTTGATGAGCTACCCATTGAATCACTATTATCTAGGTCAAGAGCCATATTTTTCTCTGAGCCACTTTTCAGACATGCATCAGAGGGGTTGACAAGAAAAAGAGGGATTTTTCCATTCTCATGTATCTCTGCTTGCTTTCCCTTTCGATTCAAAAACCCTGAGGCAAAGGGAAACACACTTGTATCAAATATTTCATGTCTTGATACATAGACCCTACCAGTAGAGCTGAGAAATTTGAATCCCTTCTGCTGCGTCGCTGGTCCGAGAAACACACAGAGTTGACTATGGAATTGGAGCTTGTGTTCGTTGTACGGCTTGAGGCACGGGTAGCATGCACAACCGAATGGTTGCATGAACTTGTAATCAGGATCTTTCTTGTAAAGATGAGTCAACGGGTTCGAGCCATCTAGCACCGGTGTGGGCAAGCAGTTTATGAGGTAAGTTGTAGCTTGGAAGGCGTCCAACCAGTATGTGAGTGGCATATGTACTTGGGCTAGCAATGTGAGACCCATCTCGAAAACGTGTCGGTGTTTCCTTTCGGCATGTCTATTCTGATCTGAAGTGTATGGACATTTGTATCTCATTATAATACCGGAGGCTTGAGCTACAGCTGCGAAAGGTTTAAACTCAGCATCGTTCTCACATTGTATTGATTTTGTTTTCGTGTTGAACTGATTTTCGACTTGTGCCTTCAAAATCCTATCACTAGTGGCCGAGTTTTTTATGCCATTTGATGTATTCCTTCTCATCCTCTTCAGTTAGTGAAGCTGCCATGTTTGCCTCTGCCTGCACACTAGCCACCGGATACATTCCTGCTCTTGCTGGAGCTTGAACCAGCAGCTTGCCTGTCTTCTTGTCCTTCACAAGGCATTTATCATTAGTAAACACAACTTCAACATTATTATCTGAGATGAGATTGTTAACACTGAGTAAATTTTTTGTTGCAGTTGGAACAATTAAAACATCATTGAGGTGCAATTTAGAATGAGGCAGAGAGAGTGATGTATTACCAACACCAGCAATGCGAGTCTTATCACCAGTGCAAATGTAAAGATGGTTTTTACCTATGGGAGCAAATGAGTCCAGTTGATTCGTATATGGTGTGACATGGTGAGTAGCCCCACTATCAACATACCAAGATGGGTGAAGCATAATAAGCTTGAGGCGGAGCAGAGAAGTTAGGTGGAGGACTCTGCCATTTGGGTGGTTGGAAAGATTTGTCAAACCTGTAGTAGCAATTCGCAACCACAAGACCAGCTCTTTCACATAGATGGCAATATGGTATGCTTCCTTCTCCACTATTTGAGTTGTTTTGACGGCCTCGGCCATGGCGTCCTCCTCCTCGTGTTGCACGAACACCACCACGCCAACTACCATTGTTGTTGAGGCTAGTGTTGCGAGTCTCCCCATCTTCACGTTGAGCAACATTGGCACTGCGATGAACATAAAGATTAGATAAGTGGTTGAGTTGTTCTAAACGGCTCTCAAAGGCAAGCAGTTGTGATTGCATCTCTACCCAATCTAAGTCGAGTTTGTCATTCAACTTGACGACCACAGCATTGTAATCAGAGTCAAACAATTCAAGGTGAGCAAAATCAGATCTTCAATCGGTACTGGAGCACCTGCGAGAGCTAGCTAGTCAGATATGTTCTTCATCTTAGAGAGGTACTCATCCATCTTTTGAGCAGTTTTCTTGGTTTGATGTAGTTTTGATCTCAAAACCATTACTCTTGACTTCAATGAGGCACAAGTTAGCCTCTTGGCGCATGTCCACAGCTCGAAGGCTGTCTTGCAATGCAAGAGCTGTGATGCTATTTCTGTTGACACAGTGTTCCTATGCCAACCCACTAGAAGGTTGTCGAATGCAAGCCACTAATTGTAAGCTGGATTGGGAGCAGCCTCGACAGCTTCTGAGGCAGTAGGAAGAAGATGTGGCGGCGGAGAGACAAGGCCACTAATATGAGAGTCCAACATGTTTCCTTCAATTAGTGGGAGCACCATTGACTCCCACAGTAGATAGTTGTATTTGTCCAACTTCACAGATGCAGTTTGAGCGGATGAGCTGAAGAGCGAGCAAGTCTGTGCTTGTGTAGAGGAAGCTGCAGAAGAGCTTTGTGATGACTGAGAGGAAGCGCTAGACACACTCTCCATGAGGTAATGAGCTGCTCTGATACCAAGAAAGAAATATGAGAGAATGAGTAATATTCTATGTTATATTATTGGAGTATACAAAGACCCTTATATATATACAAGGTACAAGCTGATATGTTGAGAGTGTGAAGGGGTTACAACCATACACGTGTAGGGATATACCATAATATAGGATAGTGACTTACAACTAATATACCAAAGTGATATTCTATTACTATTAACTATTGTGTCTTAACAACGTGTCTAATTTTTATTGAAAAACTTGCAAACACCTAATGAACTTTACCTTAATTTAGTCCTTTTTTAAATTCTTTTAGTTTTGTCCCCACGGTTTCACACTTAGGAAAAAATCACTACTTATTTAGGTCATATGGAATTCCTAAATACCTAACCCCTCATTTAATTTACCAAATTATAATTCTCTTAATTTAATTTTCCTCAATTTACAATTTGACCACAATACAAGGAATAATTACACAAACAATTTTGTACCTAATTTTAATTTTAAGAGCTAATTCATTTTATTATTTTTTGTTAATCTAGGTGGATGTTACAAGACAATTAATTAAAATCCCTCACTGGCAAGATGTCCTGTCGGAATAACTCATTCATCCGTTATTTCTACTGCATGAGAAAGCTGATAAGGGCGCCATTAAGAAGTTCTCCGTAGCTTGGGAATCTATGAATTGGGAAAACGGTGCTATGAGCCATCACAAGCTTAATTATGAGGATTGGATGAAAATAAAAAGCTAATGTTACAAATTCAAAAACTTTAAGAATAAGTTGAAAGCTTGAAAGAAAAGCATGCCCAAGAAGCTTTAGAGAAGAAATCAAGAAAGAAAGGCCTTGGCACTCGACACTCCTAATGAGATTGAACACTTCTTGCGTATAGGAAAGTACACTATTGATAGCACCCGCAAAAGAAATACAAAATGGAAAAGAACAGAGGTGAATAAGTGTGGATGAATAGTATTGAATCCCTGGAGAATTGGGAAAAATACAAGCGATTTCCTCTTCGAGTAGGAATAGACTCCTAAGCAACAAGCTTAAACAAATTCAGCATAAAAACAACAAACTAACAATGAACGCAATATAAAGGAACACGCCTAACATAAATGCTACACTTTCTAGAACAACACATGGGCTCTACATCTTGTAGTCCTTGGCCCATATTGGAGCCTTCCTCTCTCTCTTCTCATGAGCTAGTTGCTTCACGGCTGCATTGGGCTTGCTGGATTCCCCAGTAGCTAGAGGCCCACTTGCTTCAATCACCACATCTGAGCCCATAATTGTATCAGTACCCTCCCCATTAAAAACCAACTTGTCCTCAAGTTGGAGATGTGGAAAAACCTTAGTCAAAGTCACCAGGTCCTCCCAAGTTGCATGCTCACGGTCCCCACCTTCCCATTCCACCAACACCTCCTTCCTGGAAACTCCCTCTTTATTCACGTGCCTTATGTCAGTAATAGCAGCTGGTTGTTGAACAAAAGGTAAAGGCTCCTTGGGTAGAGTGGCTGCCACTGTAGGTAAGGTGCCTTTGAACTCCTTTAATCTTGATACATGGAAGACTGGATGTACCTTACTAGCCGTTGGTAACATCAGATGGTAAGCCACAGGCCCCACTCGAGCTTTAACCTCAAAGGGACCATAGTATCTCTTAGCAAGTTTAAAACTCAATCTTTTGGCAGCAGTGGATTGTTTATAAGGGTGAAACTTAACCCATACCCAACTTCCTTCCACAAATTCCTTCTCCTGTCTCTTCGCATCCGCCCTCCTCTTCATTCGCTCCTGTGCCTGCAGAATATGGCCTCTAAGTTGCTGCTGGATTCGTTCTCTCTTTAACAGCAAGTCATCAACAGTTGCCACGTTCAAATCTCCAGCTCGGTATCCGGGTAAAATCGCAGGATTCCTTCCATAGAGACCTTGATAAGGAGACATCTTGAGAGTAGAATGAAAAGTAGTGTTGTACCAAAGCTCAACCCAAGCTAAGTAAGAGCTCCACTTCTTGGGTTGATCGCTGACATAAGCATGCAAGTACTACTCTACACACCTATTGACCACTTCAGATTGGCCATCAGTCTCTGGATGGTAAGCAGTGCTGTGAAACAGCCTTACCCTGCTACACTTCATAAGTTGTTGCCAAAATTGACTCAAGAAGAGTGAGTCTCGGTCACTGACGATGCTTTTTGGAAATCCATGGTGTTTAACCACTATGCCCACAAAGAGTTGAGCCACGGTGGCGGCCGTATACCCCGGTTTGAGAGCTCCGAGATGTACCACCTTAGTGAAGCGGTCCACCACAGTAAAAATGGTTGTGTATCCTTGAGAATTTGGCAACCCTACAATGAAGTCCATTGTAATGTCTTCCCACAGACCGTCTGGCACTAGTAATGGTTGCAACAGGCCCTGCTTCTTGGAAGTATCATACTTGATTTGTTGGCACACACCACATTCAGCTAAATATTGCATCACGTCCTGACGCAGAGTCTTACATACAAAAAGTTCCGCAATAGCCTTGTAATTCTTTTGCCCTCCTCCACGTCCTCCCATGGCAATATCATGAAAGATCTGTAAGATTAACTTCTTGATGCGTTCTGAAGCAGGAACACAAATCCATCCGTCATGCAACAAAATGCCTTCTTGCACCGTGTAAGCTTTATGCAGCTTACACGTGAATAAAGAAGGAGTTTCCAGGAAGGAGGTGTTGGTGGAATGGGAAGGTGGGGACCGTGAGAATGCAACTTGGGAGGACCTGGTGACTTTGACTAAGGTTTTTCCACATCTCCAACTTGAGGACAAGTTGGTTTTTAATGGGGAGGGTACTGATACAATTATGGGCTCAGATGTGGTGATTGAAGCGAGTGGGCCTCTAGCTACTGGGGAATCCAGCAAGCCCAATGCAGCCGTGAAGCAACCAGCTCGTGAGAAGAGAGAGAGGAAGGCTCTAATATGGGCCAAGGACTACAAGATGTAGAGCCCATGTGTTGTTCTGGAAAGTGTAGCATTTCTGTTAGGCGTGTTCCTTTATATTGCGTTAATTGTTAGTTTGTTGTTTTTATGCTGAATTTGTTTAAGCTTGTTGCTTAGGAGTCTATTCCTGCTCGAAGAGGAAATCGCTTGTATTTTTCCCAATTCTCCAGGGATTCAATACTATTCATCCACACTTATTCACCTCTGTTCTTTTCCATTTTGTATTTCTTTTGCGGGTGCTATCATTTGGTGCTCTTATTGATTCGTGCGATGGCCACAGGAACTCACTCTGATATGTTGATGATGGTTACTGAATTGCAGAAGTCACAAGGTGATCTGGGCGATCGTTTGAGCAAGATGGAAGAAATGTTGTGTAAACTCGTGCGGCAGAAAGTTCAGGTTGAATTGGAAGTCAAGTCCGAGTGTAAACATGGTGGTGAACATGGAAAGCATTGGAAAATGGAGATTCCTCGCTTTGATGGTACCGATGCTGAGGATTGGGTACACAAAATCAAGCACTTCTTCCATTTCTACATCACACCATCAGATCATAAAATCCAGGTAGCTTCGTTTCATATGGAAGGTCCTGCATATAAATGGTATAAATGGATTTGTCAGAACAAGCCTGATTTACTGTGGGATGAGTTTCTTAACGAATTGTTATTGCGTTTTGGTCATACCTTATATGAAATTCCTAACAAGGCTATGAAACAGTTAACTCAAGTGGATTCCATTGATACTTACCATGAACAATTCGAAGCTCTTTCTACTCGTGTACAAGGTTTATCTGAAGATTGGCTTGTTAACATGTTTATTGGAGGTTTAAAAGAGTACTTATGGTATGAGGTCCAGTTGGCTCAACCTACCACCTATTATGAGGCGGTGGCATTAGAAAAAATGCATGAACAGAAACACTTGAAATTATTGCAGGTTCCAAAATCAGGCTACTCGAAACCGGCTACTCCTTCTTTGAGCACATCGGGTTTTCATTCGAAGCCTTTTGTTGCAGCACCTATTTCGAGCCCTTCTAAGCCGACTTCGGGTGGGAATGATTCGAAGAACACGCAAGGAAAGTTGTTGACCATACCTCAAGGTTCCAATCAAGCTACTCCAGCTTACAAACGACTCATTGCGGAAGAGATTCGTGAGAAACGACGTTTAGGCCTCTGTTATTATTGTGATGCTAAGTATAACAAGAAGCATGAATGCCCTGGCCGTTTTTACCTGCTGTTAGGACTGGAAGAATTAGAGGCGTTGTTGGATGATGAAGTGGAAGGAGAGTTGAAAGCATTAACGGTTAAAAGTCCATTGGTCGATGAAGAGAAGATGGAGGTTACCCCAGAAATCAGCTTTAATGCTCTAGAGGGACAATTCCACCCGAGCACCTTAAGGGTCACGGGGAAGCATCAAGATTACTTAGTCAAGGTGTTAATTGATAATGGTAGTACGCATAATTTTATCAAGACAAGTGTTGCAGCTAAGTTGAAGTTACCTTTGCAAAGCATCAAACCGTTTAAAATACAAACGGGTAACGGGGCATTCTTGGAGTTTACCCACAAATGTGTTGATTTCCAATTACTCGTACATGACCATGTTTTTTTTTGTGGATCTATGTGTTCTTGACATTAAGGGAGCGGACATCATGCTCGGTGTATTGTGGTTGGCGGAGTTAGGTGACATCACTACCAATCACAAAGCTCTCACTATAAGTTTCACAAGGGGAGATGAGGTTGTGAAGTTGCAAGGCGAATCCTTAATGTGTCAGGCTCCAATCACGGCCAAAGGTGTCAAAAAGCTTGCTGTTGAGAATGCTCTAGCATGTTTATACTCAATGAGCCCCATTCTTGATCCGAACATACCAGGAGGGGATACATTGCCAACGGAGATTCAGGAAGTTATCTCGCAATTTGCTGATGTTTTCGGCGAACCCTCACACTTACCCCCTGCTCGAGAGGTTGACCACAAAATTGATTTGATTTCAGGTTCCAAACCGGTAGCAGTAAGACCCTATCGTTACCCTCATTTCTAGAAAGCGGAAATTGAACGATTGGTGACTGAAATGCAAGAAGGAGGGATCATAAGGGACAATCACAACTCTTTTTCCTCACCTGTTTTGTTAGTCAAGAAGAAAGATGGAACTTGGCGTTTTTGCATTAATTACAGAGCTTTGAGTGAGATCACTATGAAGGGCAAGTTTCCTATTCCCACTATCGATGAGATCATGGACGAATTGCACGATGCCACTTGTTTTTCTAAGCTTGATCTTCGGGCTGGTTACCATCAGATAAGAATGAGGGACGAGGACATTGACAAGACTGCTTTTAGAACTCACCTGGGGCATTATGAATTTTTAGTCATGCCATTTGGATTGACTAACGTACCTTCTACTTTTCAAGCTGCCATGTACAAGGTGTTCCAACCTTATTTGAGGAAATTTGTCGCGGTATTTTTTGATGATATTCTGGTTTATAGTTCCACCTTGCAGCAACACGTGGAACACTTGACCTTGGTTTTGGATGCTCCTAAGCAACAAGCTTAAACAAATTCAGCATAAAAATAACAAACTAACAATGAAAGCAATATAAAGGAACACGCCTAACAGAAATGCTACACTTTCCAGAACAACACATGGGCTCTACATCTTGTAGTCCTTGGCCCATATTGGAGCCTTCCTCTCTCTCTTCTCACGAGTTGGTTGCTTCACGGCTGCATTGGGCTTACTGGATTCCCCAGTAGCTAGAGGCCCACTTGCTTCAATCACCACATCTGAGCCCATAATTGTATCAACTATCTTGTAAGTGGAGGAAAGCTAGCCACTCTTGAGCGGTTGCAATATAAGAAACCTCCTCTCATTAGTCATTTGGTGTTCGAATTTTGAGATGTACCTTGTGGGAATCTGATACAGTATTGTCATACCTATGGACCAAGCTCACCTACCGATCGAGCTCCCTCAGTCGATCGAAGCTATAAACATCATCCAATTATTACTCCTAACAAAATTCGGTTACATGAGTGGACCAGTCCCAAATGTAATGACCATACTACCCTCAAAGGGAATACTATAAATATCCGACCCGTACCCCAAGTACACACGATTGAATCTACTCTTATCTAGTTTCTCCTTATTTTCATATATACACTTACTTGAGCGTCGGAGTCCAATCAACGGGCCTTCCCAGCCCCACCGTGATTCTAACCTGCAGCTGCAGGTCATACCCCGCTGATCATTTTTAGGAGATCTTCTCTCAATTAGTCAAAGCATCTACGTCAATCTGGTTCAAATAAGAAAAAGGCTCGCAGCAACTGTCCAATATAATCGCCAAATGACTCTCAAAGCAAAAGCTCAAAAGGCCTAGATGCATACATGAGGAACCAATGTTCACATTATATGATCATCAACTTTGGGAACCTATTAGAGCCACTCCTAGCTGGCTCACTAGATTCTGAAGGATCCAAAAACACATATGGTATCATACTGTCAAACGTCAAAACTCTCATTGCAAATCAATGGATCTAAACCAAGCACCCATTGCAAACACCGCTCCACAAGGGGAAGGGCACTTTTCTTGATGGAAAGGGAAGACCATTCACGTTAGGGCCACAAGACATGGGAGGGAGCTTAAACACATACAACAACTAATATTGGTACTTTGTGCTGAAATTGGACCATTTTTTGAGAAAAAAAAGGTGCGCATAAGAAGTCTTTTATTTTGTACAGCCAACCCTAGTGTCTTTTCTTTTAAATTATTTTACAAAAATTATAAATTAATTCAGTTTAAGTAAGAGAATGTTAGAAAATATAAGCTCAAATGAATTAATTTATTTTCTATATATACTAAAGATGGTTTATGAATAGTTCATTAAATAAGGCCCAAATGAAACACATTAAATTAAAAGGTTTGGTAAATAGTTAGGTGTAGGCCTTTAAGGTTTTGCTAGAACGGTAGAACCTGTAATAAAAGGATCCAGTAAGACACAAATATTTAAATTAGATTCCATCTCGAGCTACCTATTTGAACCGCTGCACAATCAAATATAGAAAGCAAGACCTAACTATTGCCATTTAGGACACTCTAAGGGGACGTTTGGTATGATGTATCTTAGATAATATGATATCTTACATACTATGTTATAAAAGAGTGTTATCTCAGGAAACCAAAAAAAAAGAGTGTTATCTCAAATACCATGTTATCTTTGATACTCATGTTTGGTGTGGTGTTTGACATTACAGTGATATAAAATGCAAGTATTTGGTATAAAATGGTGTCTTCGAAGATACCATGTTATTTATTTTTGTATCTTCCAAATTTACCCTTATAAATTTAAGCAAATGAACTATTATATTTATTCTATAATTATTTTCAAAATTCCATAATATAATTGTAAATTAAAAAAAAGACTAATCAACATAGACAACAAAATATTTTAAATAATCAAATATTTTAATATAATTAAAAATAAAATTTATCTAAATAACCAAAAAAATGTAGTAAGTTAAAAAAAAAATTATAGTGTTTTTAATAATTTATGTAAAAGAAAATAAAATATAATTAATATGGATAATATTGATAAGTTAAAAAAAATTTATACTCAATGGTGTCATCTCATATGATACAATATTTTTAGTGTAATAAGATGACACTTTTTTTGTGTCATGTGATGACACAGTGTTATATGACAAACGGAGTCATCCAATATACAGTGTCATTCAAAATAACATGTTATCTTAAATAACATCTTCAAAATAATTATGCCCCCTATTCTCTTTATTTCTTTCAATGTTCTAAGCATCACCTTAACTTCTTAATTATCTAAAGTGAAGTTGTACAAAAAAACTTGATAGAATCTATTCTATTTCTACTTTTACATGTCCGCTTCCCTTATAAAATTTGACTTTCTCGAGTCTTTTATTTTAGAGTAAATTATACTGTACTCTCCTCAAAGATGCTGAAATTACATTGTCCTCCTCTTTAGTTTGCAAAATTACACTGTCCTCCCTTGAGAGATCAAAAGTCATTACACTTTGATTCAAAACACCATTCTCCAATAAAAAAAAGTCTAAAAGATAAAAAATTTTCAACTTCCAATACAATAATTGGAGAATAGTGTTTTATATTAAAGTGTAATAATTTTTTATCTCTCAAAGAAGAGCAGTGTAATTTTAACATCTCTCATGGAGTACAGTGTAATTTACTCCCCAACGGTTGCCTTTCGGAATGTGATATTTTTTTTTGTACTGGACCCCAATGGTTGCCAATGGAATGTGATATATTTTGTTGGATTCTTGATATAATAATGACCACTGTCCCAATGGTAAATGGAATTACGAAATATTAAATTAAAGAAAGAATTGAGAGGGCCGACTGGTGGTGTTGGGAGTGTGGAGTTCAGTCGCTTTCGAATTCCTACCATCTCTATTACTAAAATTTGATAAATTATCCATGAAATGGTGCGCCTTGTGGAAGATGGACTACTTACCACTCCAACTAACCACCTATTGATAAGATGAACTTTCATTTGAAGATAAAATGTCACGAGACTTTTTGGATTTTGAGATAGAGACATCGGACATATATACTTTGATAAATTTTAAAACTTTATAGGCAAATTTCTTGAAATTTTACACCTAAGGGTAGAAAGCACTTTTTCGTCAGTCTTCTGTTTACTTTTAGCTATTATCTGCCACATCATTAACCCTAAAAATGGACTCATACACCACAAAAAAATTATTATTAGCGACGGTTCTAACCAAATGTTGCCATAGTATACCTTGGCTAAGAATAGTACAAGGGCAAGTTTAATGGAAATAGAATGCATTTGATGTGTTTAGTAGTAAAAGTTTGGTAATGGAAATGGAAAGGGAATGTATTAAAATGACCATTTTACCCCTTATATTAAAATAATAAAAAGAAAAGAGGGTTATAATTGTGTTAAATCATATCAAATCAGAGGGATATAATAGATTTTTTATATTTTTTTCTTTTCTTTTTTTTTTAAAATTGATAGAAATGGAAAAGTGAAAAAGTAAGTGGGGTCCCCACCATTTCCATTGGCTTTTCCTTAGACAATTCTTGCTAGTGAACATGGCCCAAGTGTATAACATTTCAATTTACGTACAATTTTTTTTTAATATCTGCTATTGTTGAGATTGGAGTACAAGATGTATATTTTGCATTTTGGTATTATAAGTTCACTTTGTATTCAAAAATACAAACGAGGTTGTATGACAACAGTTATTAAAAATTATTCTCTTCTTTTAAGAACAAAACAAAATATTTATTTGAAATTTTTTTTCCAAAATAGTTTTAAAAATAAATAAAAAAAGATTGATTATTCTCTTTAGAAAAAAACAACAATAAAAGTAATATTTGTTTGGACTATTATTTTTCTGTTTTGATTAAAAAAACATAGAAAAGCTTTTAGGGAATTATTTTTATTAATGATTAAATATATAATTTTACTCATTTTATCTCCATTTTTTTAATGAAAATTTTAAGAAAATTATTTTTAAAATTTTTCTTAAAACAAAATTAATCAAACAATTTTTTTTTCAAAACTTAATTTTTAAAAACATTTTCCATAACTATCTTTAAAAATACAAAACAAAACCAACTGTCAAACATGCCTATAATTTTTCTTTTCATAGCTAAAAATGAAGACTTTATTCATAATCTTCTTTGCTATTAATGGTAAGGTCAAATGTTGCTTAAGTTTAAAGTAAAGTTTTTATTTTCCGTAGAATAAAGTAAAGGTTTTGTTAACCAATAATATGTTTAAGGGCATTGAATAAAAAAATTATTTGTTTAGTTAACAGAGTATTAGTTTAATGATGTAATATTTTAAAAAATTAATAAAATTAAAAGAAATAAATTTTAAAGAACTATATAAATCAATTAACGAATTCTTTAATTAGTATCCCAAAAATACTTAATAAAATCTTTAAAGTAATTAATTAGATATCTGACCTTAAAGTTTCCAAAATTTCAAACATCTCGCTGCCACCAAAAGCATTAGATTTTTTTTTTATGAAAGCACGTTAGATATTTAATGGTACAATAGTACTAAATTTTAATACATTCCTTCAATCAGTTAGTTATTAAACCATTCAATGTGGGTCCTTATTAATGTGAATTTATATTAATATTAATAAATGACTTTACGTTATTAGAGGGATGTACCGAACTTCAATAATAATATAATACGATACCACTAAACTTTTATCCAACCAAAATACTTCAATTATTTCTTCCCCAACGTTTTGCATTCAAAAGTTCCTCTTCAAGGCATGTCAGTGTCTCCGGTTTGTTTCCAAAGAGACTTGCCCACCACCATAAATGTTCTCCGCTTATCTTCCATAAAATGGAAAGAAGCGACAACATAGATCCGTACCATCATTAAGAGCCTGTCTAGCTTTGTAGGGTACAAGTGTTCATTTTTCTCAAAAGTATTTATTTTAAAATTTTGAGGTGTTTGTGTAATTTTTCTAAAGACAATTTTTTAGTTAATTTTTTTAAAAAAAAGGTTAACGTAGAAGTTAAACATTTTTTAATTTTTAATTGATCAGATGAAAGATAGTTCATTAACTAACTATTTTTAAATTTAAGTGTGCACTAATTGACTTCTCTAACTCTGACCTCTTCTAGGGTTTCCCGGTGCCGTCAGAATAAGGATAGTTGATCGTTTCCGGTGTCTGTCGTCGACGAGGAAGACATACTATTATAGTGATGTCTGAGCTTGGGTCCTCTTTCCTTCGTTTTGTGAGGGTGAGAGATGGCTGAGAAGGTTTCGGCAAAGGGTACAGCGATGGGTGAACGTGTGCAGCAACTTGTTGCACAAGCGAGGTCTTTCCGTACCTCTAGTTATTGGACTATCTTCCATCTGATCAACTTTAGATACAAGAACCTCTACCAGCCTTCTTTGCACATGGCCAAACCATTTAAGATGCGCTTCAACTGATTTTTCAACAATAGGCAATACCTCGCCAACTTTCTCTCTAATGTAATCATTCCTAATCATATCCATCCCGAGTGTGATCGCTCATCCAACACAACTTTCTCATTTATGCCAGCTTGAATTTATGCTCATGCTGACTTTTTGTCGCACAACATTCAATTCCATACAGTAAAGCTGGTCTTATAGCTGTGTCATAAAATTTTTCCATAAGCTTAAGTGGTTCTTGTCTATCACAAATAACACCTTAAGCCTTTTTCCACTTCGTCCATCCTGCTTGGATCCTATGGTCTCTGTCTTCTTTTGTTTCTCCATTGTAACTGTCATTTTTGGCTCAGACAATTGTAATGTGAATTTAGGATCGCAAGGGGTCTTAACCTTGGGGGACTTGTCCTTAGGTGATGCACCTAGGTGCCTACGTACCCTTAGGGAGGGATCAAAGTCCACGTAGTTCGTCATGGTGACGTCTATCGAAGCCGTTAGGCAAGGTTGTTACCTGTATTGGGCGGCCGTGTGCGGCTAAGACGTGTCTAAGGTACTCCGGGCGGGCGAGCCGCTCTTTGGGAGGTTGCCATAGTGGGAGAGAGCTATGGTCTCTGAGGGCTGCTAGAAGCCCTGTAAGCGGTGTGCTCCAAGGAGGAGGTGAGCCGGTCGGAGGTTGGCCGGAACTAGGGGCCAATGACGGGGCTCAAGATGCTGGACGTACTCGTGAGGGGTATCTGAGGGTGCTCAGGTACCGAGAGAGTGTGGAATATCGGAGATAACGTATAATAACCCTTTGGGTCGTATGTGGTCCTGTTGAGACTGTATTCCTTGCTTAGTCCCCCGGGTGAGGGGCTATTTATACTGGCGTGTGGGGAGATCGTGCTCGATCCATTACTTCGTGGGACGTGGGTCATCCCACGAGGCTTGTGGAGATCCCACGTCTAGTTGAGGGGAGGCTCCGTGTGGTGACGTGGGCGAGGGCCACGTAATGGATGGATGAGTGGTGCCACGTGTCTTCAACGGGTGCTGGGGCCGTGCTTCTAGAACGTCAGTGCCACGTGTCCCAAGGTGGAATATTCCGAAGTTACATCCATTATTTTGTATCATTATTCCAAAGATTTAAAACTTGTGACTGATCTTGAATTAGCTTCCCTACCACTAAATTTACATTCCATTTTCTTCGTTTTTCTTCGACTTATACGAAATCTATATATCTCCAAAGCTTATCTTCACGTCCCTAATTTTTCATTTACTTCTTTTTAGGAATCTCCAACTAGAACTATATCATCAGCAAAAAAAACATATGCCTTGGTGCTGCTGCCTCTTGTATTGTTCTGTGAGCATTGAGCACATTCAATACCAATTTAAACAGGTAAGGCTCTTGATGTAGTCATATAGTTATAGGGAGATTCTTCGTGGCACCACCTTGTGTTCTCACACAAGTTATGACTCCATCTTACATGTCTTTGATTACTCGGATATAAACCACACGTATTCCTTTCTTTTGTATAATAAAAATTTATATATCTATTTATCTATTTAATATTATTAATAACAATAGATCTACTCATCGTCTTTTTAGAAATTTTATAGTAAAACACACTTTTATACATATTTACCAAATACAAAATGTTTCTCTCATAGCATTTTTGTTTCAAATTCTATTTGAAAAGAAATTATTTAAAAGTAAACACTTTTCAAAAGTAAAGACAAACAAGTCCTAAATTTTCAAATTTAAAGTAATCCTTTACATTTTTTTAGTGGAGTTATGAGAGAGATAGTGAGAAGAAAAATGTTCTCTGATCGCACCCAAAGTCATCACTGATTTTAGTGGTCAAATGGCATACATTATATTGTACAATCATGCATTCTACATATAATTATGCCTTAATTCTGATGAAGGGTGTTGTCATCATTTCTTGCTAATTTCGGGTTTTTAACGCTTTATTTATACAAGTTCTTTGAGGAAGAATTTTTACCGAACTTTGATGCAAGGTTCTGTAGGATTCCTTAAGAACCTAAAAGCAAGTAATGAAGGAAAGAGGGACAAGAAAGACAAAGAAATAGGCCATAACAACTCAGAGCAGGACAGCTTGAAGCAGAAGAAAAGCTAGCAATGCCTCGCCTACATCGAGTAGCACAAGCTCGCCAAAAGCGAACACTCTTAAGAGGCAACTTATTAGTTGCTGGTTCACTTAGAGCGAGTAAGGATTGCTCGCCGTTGCGAGCCAGTCAGGATAGGCAAAACACGTGAAGGGACTGCACTAAACGGGATTTGGGCCTGATTGAGCCTATTTTAGAGGCATAACCCTAGCCTCTTGCCTACAAATAGAGGCTAGGGGGCAGGCATTTATGATACCTTGTCATTTGCAATTATTTTCTATTTTCTTTGAGTAGAGAGACAATATGGAGGCTGCCTAAGATTTTCTTAGGTCACTTGCCTCAATAGGATTGCTCTCTTTTTAGCATTCCTCTAGCTATGTATGTGGGGTTGAGGTGGCTATCTAGTAGCTTCACCCACATGCAAAGCTAAGTCTCTCTTCCCTTTGGGAGGATTGAGATGTAGCTTGAGCTATAGGTGGCTAGATGGAAGACTCATATCTTTATTTATTATTTAATGTTTTCATAGTTTTAGTCTGTTTCATTCTTGGATTCGCACTCGATGACAGGAAGATGCTCGAGTTTAGAGGGTAGGAGGTAGCCTCATCCTTGGGGTCATTCACCTAACAAAAGCGGGAGTTAGAACATTTGAGGAAGGAGCACGAGTGTACTTCGACCACTATCACAAAATGTTGAAATCATGATAGGAGTATGAGTAGTTATATGTAATCCTTTTGATGACCTAATAATAATAACGGTGATTTCAATCTTTGTTGAGTTGTTAAAGTTTCAAGAGTATAACTATGCAGAGATGGATAATGTGAGATCCATTATTTGTTGATTTCCATTTCTCCCATTGATTTTATATTTCAATGATGCATCTCAAGAGAAATCTTGGTCGAGTAGTGATTGATACTTCAATGCATAGTTGTGCGCTATTGGATGGCATGTGATTCACATATACCCCATTTGCTTAATTGAAGGCCTCGTTCACTAGGAAATTCATGTGACAGATGAATTTCTATTAGTCGACATCGGATAAGCCACAGGAGTTCAATCGGTTGATTGAATGGACTTTGGATAATGGTCATCATGATACAATTCTCCATCTATTCAATGACTAGGATAGCCGCATAGGGGATACTCTTTTTTATATCTGCATTGCATTGCATTTTATTTTCATTTCACCCTTGTCAAAACCCCAAAATACACATACCAAGTATTTGACGAAAGTTTCGATAGACAGTTGGGATAGCTTTCGATCTTGAGCCCTTGCGTTTCCAAGACCTTAACATTTGGCAACCTCCTCGAGAGATCGACCTAGGTTAGTGCTACTAGCTGCATTAACCTAGCAAAATATAAATTAAATTGGATCCCGCTCGGACCCACGACATCCGAGCACTACTGCAAAGTAGGAGGGATCATTCTCTTTCTTAATTCTTCTCTCTCTTAAATTTCTTTCTATCTCTCTTACAACATTACCAAAAAGGGTGAGTCTATGATGCAACTTGTTGTATCATGCAATACAATTTTAGTCAATAGGATTGTGACACTTGTTATTTTGTTGCATCATGTAGTGCAATGGGATCACATCAATGGCTACAATTGTGCTACATAACCTATTGCATGATGCAACTACCAAAAAATATAGAGAATTACTCTATATAGATGACTCACTTTCCTTAATTTCTATTTAATAGAGTAAATTAAAGATCAAGTCGGTTGCAATTTGTTTTAATTTGATCTTTAATTAAGTGATAAAATATTTCAATGTGATCCTAAAAGGTAAACTTTTAATTTATTTGATTTTTTTATTAATGCAATGGATTAAAAATAAGGACTAAACTGAGGTAAAGTTACTTAGGTGCTTGCTATAAAGTTCACCAATATAATTGAAACACGTGGCAAAAATTTTTTGTATAACCAATCATGGTAGAGAGAGAAAATGAAAAGCAATAAATTACATAACCAATCAAATTGGAGAGAGAATATAAATAAGGTTTATGATTGGTGAACTTTATAGCAAGCACCTAAACAACTTTACCTTAGTTTTTTCCTAAAAATAACTGCCAGTACCATAATATATGCTAATTTAATTATTAAATAATAAATTAGATTGTTTTCAATAATATAGAAGATAAATTAAACCACATCATATAGATTCACAAATTATAACATCGTTAAAAAAACAAAAAATTATTTTATTTATATTTTTTATGTACAATTTATAAATATAATTTAGTTTATTTTACAAATTAAATGACGCACATAATTCAAAACACTTTTTTTTTTGTTGAATTTGATTAAGTTGGTCATCATTAAAATTATTTTTTTAAAGTAATACTTAATATACTTAACATTTATTATAATATTATTAAAACACCTCCTCAAACTTAATTTATATCTTCACTACGAAACTGATTTATTGATAAAAAAAAACTATCACTAATAACTAAATTACAAAATTGTAAAATTAAACAGTGATGAAATTTATCTATTGATAATATTTTCTCCTTATTATATCAAATTTTGCTTCTACTGTATTAACGGCACGTTTGACTGCGTGAATATTGAATGTAATAGAAATGAGAATGTTGGAAGGAATGAGAATAGTAATGTGAAAGTGATGTGATGTGATATAAATGGAATAAAAGTGAAAAAATGACCATTTTACCCTTATATTAAAAGTGAGAATGGAATAAAAGTAGGTAAAAAAGTAAGGGCAAAAACATAATTTCATTACATTGCAAAAAGTAAGGTATGTTTGGTAGAAAGAATATTTGAAGTAATGTTGAATTATAGAGTGAATTACATCTTTTTTTTCAAGCAATCAAACATGCCCTAATTCTATGCTCTAATTACAAAGCAGAGAGGAGCTGCAAAAATGTGTGTAATTACATAATATTCTCTCCTATGAACACGTGGCACTAGTCTTCTAGAAGTATAACCAGACTTCGGATTAGTGACACGCGGCACCACACGATGGCCTCGTGCATGTCTCATACCACGACTCCCTCAGACTCTCTCGTAAAAGAGGCGTGGGAAAAGAATCACGAATATGGGTTGAGCACGATCCACAGGAACGTGGGACGACCACGTCCCTCCATTCACCTAGTATAGATATCCCTCACTTGAGGGACTCAACTAAATCTAATTGACATAACTTAGAGCTCACTTGTCCTCGTGCTCTAATCACTATTCAGATATCCTAGTTCTCTTACCCTTCACTTACATATACCTTCAACAGGTGGCTCGCCCGTCCGGAGCAACATACACACGTCCTAGCCGTACACGGTGACTAAAGGTAACATTGCTGCCTAACGGCTCCTATGTACGTCTCCTCTTTGAACTACGTGGACTTTGATCCCTTAACAAGGGTACGTAGGCACCTAGATCATCACCTAAGGACAAGTCCCCCAAGGTTACGATCCCTTGCGGTCCTTATTTTCAACTATGAATTGTCTGAACAAAAATTAACAGTTACAGTGTGTATCATATCAAATCGACTCTGACAGTTCAATAGCTTCATTAGCGTTCCAATAAACTTGGATTCACTAAAATACATTTTATATAAATATATAAATAAAATATGCGATCTAAATTGTTATATGAGAATTAAAATCTATTTACATATTATAATACTATCATTTGACGATTTAAATTGTATACTTTATACGTAGGACTTGTTTCATTTGTAAATTTATTTTGAGTCACCAAGAATGAAAATGGGAATACGAATAGGAATGAGCATGTGATGACTACATTTTGTATGATAAAAAAAGGGGAAAGTACCTTTGGTATCCTCAATATTTGAGACTTCGGTCAAATATGTTTCTAACGTTTGATTACAGTCAATTATGTCCCCAACATTTCATTTTTCTAGCAATCTTATTATTTTTAGTAACACCATTAAAATAAAGAACAATTGTAGCTTATCTGACATGACATGTGGCAAGAAAATCTATTTGGGTTGATCTATACCACGTCATATTTTTTTCTATCCTCCATAGCATCATAAAATGTAATTAACCATTTACCCTAACAATTTATCTCAATTTTTCAGAGAATCACCTTACGCACCATTTTGGCCGTCGTTTTGCTCTAAAACTTAACAAATCGATACATCTTCAACAACAGAATAAGTTTCTCTCTAACGATGTCTCATACGTAATCCACAACTATTATTTATTTTAATGGTGTTAATTAAAAGAGTAAGATTGTTGAAAAATTGAAACGTTTGGGACATAATTGACCACAATCAAATATTAAGAACATATTTGATCAAAAGTTCAAACATTGAAGTTACTAAAGATATTTTATCTGACAAAAATAAATGCAATCTAGAGTAAAAATGGGAATGAGAGATATTTAACAATTTTACCATTATTTAACAATTTTACCATTATTCTTAAAAATTAGGGGTAGAGATAGGACAACAATAGGATAACCATCACTTTTTTTACCAAATTCTTTGAGCAATAGGGATGATCAAAACAGCTATGTCTAATGGGTATTCTGAAATTTTATTTTGTGAGTCTGAGTATGAATTTGAGTACAAATTGAACGGATTCGGGGACGGGTAAAGAGGTATCCTACCTATACTTTACCTGCAATAGTAATTATTTATTTTTATATATTAAAAAGTTATATTTTTAAATTCTTTTTGTGTTGAGAAAATATATAATAGCAAAAAAAATCTTAAATATTTTATACATATTAAAGTAATTTAATAATACATTTATATTTATGATTTAATTATTTTATTTTTTGTGGTTATAAATAAAAAATTGATAAAACTAAGTTTATATTAATAAAATAATAATTTATTTCAATATTGTTATGAGTCAGAATTCGAGTATGAAAATTCGACTATTCGTAAAATCTGAAAATATGAATTAAGTTTGATAATCACTCAAGTTCAAGCCTAAAAACATAGAGGATAATATCTGAATCAAATCTTACCTATAATTATCCCAATTGAGCAAACCTCCGAAGCCTCTATTTTTATGGGGGAATCCAAGGCCTTGGCAATTCCGCACCATTTTGTCAAATCAAACATGTCAATTGAAATTTGAAAGTCACCTACCACCATTCCATTCTCATACTTCCGTTTCACTAAATCAACCGGAATTTTAATTGCTTCAATTTGGCGTTGTGATAATGTCTTCTCAAAGATGAGAGAGGATCTTGTGCATTACTTCAGAATACCGCACAATGAAAAAAAGAAGAAGACAAAACAGTTGTTTTTTTACAGGTATCTTCCTATTAGAGATAATCTTATTCGAGTTAGCGGATGTCCCCATAAATGTCTCTTAGCAGGAATTTTTTCATACACAAGTTAACACAAGTTTTAAACTTGAGACCTTAATTACTTAAGGAGAATGGAGTACCTACTCCACTCTACATGTTAGGGTTCCTTTCAATTTTTTCTTAATTGACACAAATACTTAAAATAATAAATTTTTTAAAAAAAATATTTAAAGTTAAAAAATATTTATACAATTTTTCGTGTAAAATCCAACGGAATTACCAAAAAATATGAATAAATTATTGTATTACCCCTTAAAAGATATAAAAAAAATCAAAACCTTCAAATTAGTCCTCCCAAAAGCATTTATGAAATAATTTATATATTTTATATAGATGTCCTGATGGACAAAATATAGTTGCCAGAGGTGGAGGGAAGGGACTAGGGGTGGCCATGGCCCCATTAAACTTTTAGTAATTACATATATGATATATATATAATAATAATAATTTTATATTGGTACCATCCTTCAAAACATTATAGAACATTGAGAAAATTTTAAGGGTATGTTTAATTTGGATAGAAGGTCAATAATTGAATGAAATGGAGTGAAATGAGTCAGATTTATGTTTAGTTGTTTTTATGGAGATGGAATATAATTAAAAGGTGAGGGTCTTTAAAATTCTCATTAACCTTCCAAAACTTCATAGTTTGTGTCTCCCAAAATTGGGTTGTCAAGGATAGAATGAAATGACCAAGTATTCTAAAATACAATCATACCATTTTAAATTTGAGAAATTACAATTTTATTCTAGTAATACAATTAGTCATGTGTTTATATTATAAGAGATAATATTAAAAAAAAATTAAAGAGTCATTTAATTCAAATCATGTTATTATAAATTCCAAACATAACTAGTAGTCCCTCTCAATCTTTTTCCTTTTTTTTTTTTTGCTAATCATCCTTTTCCTTGTTAAAACTTTCAAACAACATATATATTCGAGTCATTCCACTCCATTCCATCATTCCTTAAATTGTCAAGTATATAGCATAAAGGAAAAAAAATTATGTGTATAAAAATAAATAAATAAATATATATATATATATATATACTAGAAACAAACAAATATTTTTTTCTTAAAAAATCATAATTTATCTAAAAAAGATGATAATACTTATAACAAATATACATATCTTTTTATGTATGGAAATAAATGTAACATTATATAAATAAAGATATTGTTATTGAATCTTAATTTAATATATATTTACAAATAATCAATAATTTTTCAAAAAAAATATTTTGTATTATAAATTTCGATCTTGGTCCCTAGTGTCAAAACTTAGCAGAAACCAACAATACAAGAAAAGCACGTGACAACCACTTCAATATTCGGTTCCTTGTTTTGTGTTTATTTTACTGTCAATAAATTCTGTTTCCATTTATTTTGCTATTTTAAATTTATTCTGCAGTTTTTATTTTATTTGGAATAATAGAGAATGCTAGCGAGATCCTTGGAAATATTCTAGGAGTTAGTTTACAACCTTGGTTTATAAAAGGCAGTAGCTGTATTCAATTCAATTCAGTGTGGAGAATAATAAATCGTAGCATTCCTGATAAAGCTTCTTTTCTGCTTTTATTCTTCACTCTCGTTTTGTTTTATGGTATCCGAGCCAGGTTGCTCAAATGGAGATTTCAAATGGAGGTAACGGACAGCAAGGCATGGAGAAGTTAGTCGGCACAAATTACAAGTACTGGCGAATGTGCATGGAGGCTTACCTCCAAGGGCAGGACTTGTGGGAGCTAGTTGCCGGGACAGATACGATGCCCACAGAAACTCCAGAAAACGCTGAGGCGCGACGGAAGTGGAAGATTAAATGTGGGAAGGCTCTTTATGTCTTGAGAACCTCCATAAGTAAGGAGTATATTGAGCACGTTCGTGATGTTGCCTCTCCAAAAGAGGTGTGGCAAACCCTTGAGAAGCTGTTCACTAAGAAGAATACAGCACGGCTGCAATTTCTGGAAAATGAGTTATCCAGATTAACTCAAGAAGGTATGTCAATTTCAGAATATTTCTTGAAAATTAAAAGTGTGTGTGCTGAAATTTCAGAAATCGACACGAATGAAAAGATCAGTGAGGCAAGGGTACGACGCTATATTATACGGGTTTAAACAAGGAGTATGGACCTTTTGTCACTTCGGTTCAAGGGTGGGCAACGCAACCTTCACTCGAAGAACTGGAGAATCTATTATCAAACCAAGAAGCATTAATCAAGCAGATGACAAAGAGCTCTCAAAGTGATGCTGTTCTCTTTTCAAGAGGAAGGTCAAACGTGAAAGCCATGCCTAGCAAAAAGAACAGACACGATGACTCAAGTGATGAGGAGAATGGAGAGCCTCGTGTCAAGAAACCTGTCACGTGTTACAGATGCGGTCGACCTGGACATATTAAGAGATTTTGTCGAGCCAAACTTTCAAAGGCAAATATTGCATGCACCAGCGAAGATGATGATGAGACCAAATGGGAACACTGCCTCACAGTTGAAGCAATTGATCAAAAGCAGCCTCAAGGATGTGCAAATTTTGTGTCTAGTCAAGGTACAGAATGGATTCTTGATTCGGGATGTTCACATCACGTCACCGGGAATGAAACCTTGTTTTCAGAACTGCGTGAACACTGTGGAGACAGAGTAATTGTGACTGCTGATAATTCAACTCATCCTGTGGTCAAAGAAGGTGCAGTAACCATTGAAGTAAATGACCAAGCAAGCCTAAAATTGCACGACGTGTATCACGTCCCAGGTTTGACTAAGAACTTGATATCTGTTCCTCAGATTACTGAATCTGGAAAATACGTGCTTTTTGGACCAAGTGATGTAAAAATACTAGATAATGTGAATGAAATGTCTGCTGATGTTTTATTTTATGGCAAGAAAAAAGGTTCTCTGTTTGTAATGACCGCAGGGGAAGCATATGTTAAGAAAACCAGTCAAACTGATAATGCCGCGATATGGCATGCTCGGCTGGGACATGTAGGATATCAATTGCTGCAACAAATATCTTCAAAGGGATTGGTGGATGGAATACCAAGTCTGAAGAATGTTCGCGAGAATGCGGTTTGCCAAGGATGTCAGTTTGGTAAGTCACACCGACTTCCATACAAAAGTTCATCAAACCGACGTTCAGGTATGTTCGATTCGGTTCACACAGATTTGATGGGACCAACAAAAATATCAAGTTTCAGTGGGCAGCGCTACGTTATGGTGTTAATAGATGACTACTCACGATTCACGTGGGTAAAATTCTTAAAAGAAAAGAGTGAAGCACTGACCAAGTTCATCGAATTCAAAGAAGCAATCGAGAAAGAATTTGAGAAGAAGATAAAATGTCTTAGAAGTGATAATGGCGGAGAATACATGTCCGATGACTTCTTTGAGTATTGTGATAAAAACGGCATCGCCCGACAAATGACTTGTCCGGTTACACCTCAGCAGAACGGAGTTGCCGAGAGGAAATTGGCTCATCTCACATCTATTTGTCTTTCATGGTTGCATGACAAAAACCTTCCTAGAGAACTATGGGCAGAAGCAATTCAATGCGCATGTCATGTAACAAACAGATTACCTTCTTGGCCAGGTATACAAAAATCCCCTTTTGAACTTGTATTTGGTGAAAAGCCAAACGTAAATTACTTTAGGGTGTTTGGATCCATTTGTTATGTTCATATTTCCAAGAATAATCGTACTAAACTTGATCCAAAAGCTAGGAGATGTGTGTTTGTTGGGTATGATCCATACAGGAAAGGATGGAGGTGCATGGATTCGCAAACAAAGAAGTTCACAACCTCTAGGGACGTCGTGTTCGATGAAGTATCAACAACCTTCCCAACTTCAAAGTCTGTGATTCTTAATGATAGTAGCACAGAAATTCTGTTTCCTGAGGTCAATGAGAAAATAAGCAGTGATGATGAAAAGGAGAAACAAACACCTCCCGAAGATGATGAATCGAACGAGCAAGCTACAAGGCGTTCGACGAGGGACAGGAGGCAACCTCAGTACTTGAATGACTATGAAGTAAATAACTGCACTGTTGCTGCGTGTTTTTTCATGGGAGAGCAATGTATAAATGAACCAACAAGTTATGAAGATGCAAAAGGGAATTCAGATTGGGAGGAGGCCATGCAAGAAGAAATAAGTGCATTAAACAAGAATGAGACATGGGAACTAGTACCCAAACCAGAAAACTGTGAGCCAGTTTCGTGTAAGTGGGTGTTTAAAATAAAGAAGAAGTCAAATGGCATCATTGACAGGTATAAAGCTCGCTTGGTTGCTCGTGGATTCTCCCAAAGCCATGGGCTAGATTATGAAGAAACCTTTAGCCCTGTAGCCAAAATGGTGACTGTAAGAACTATTATCTCACTTGCTGTATTCAAGGGATGGAAGTTATGGCAGCTAGACGTGAAGAATGCCTTTTTGTATGGAGAGCTGGACAGAGATGTTTTCATGCAGCAGCCACCAGGGTTCGTCTCTAAGCAGTTTCCTAATCATGTGTGTCGACTAAAGAAGGCATTGTATGGTTTAAAGCAAGCACCCCGGGCTTGGTATGGTAAGGTTGCCCAATATCTCATTTTTTGTGGTTTCAAGGTGTCGGAGGCAGATTCGAGCTTGTTTGTAAAAACAGAATCAAATATGCAGCTGTTGGTTCTTCTATACGTAGACGATATGATTATGATCGGAAGTGATGAGGATGAAATTTCCAGCCTAAGGCACAATTTATCTCTTCGTTTTGACATGAAGAATTTGGGAGAAGTAGATTGCTTCCTTGGCTTAGAGGTTGAGAAAATCAACCAAGGATACTTTGTATCTCAACGTGCCTATGCAAAGAACTTGTTGAGTCGCTTCAGCATGGGGGAGGCAAAAGAAAAAGCCACTCCCATGGAACCCAATTTGAAACTGAAGAAAGATGGAGGAAAATTGTTGAATGACCCAATCAAGTATCGACAATTAGTAGGTAGTTTGATATACCTAACCATCACAAGACCAGAGTTGTCCTACTCTGTTGGCATCATATCTCAGTTCATGCAGGAGCCAAGAGTCCCTCACTTAGAAGCTGCAAAAAGAATTTTGCGATACATAAAAGGGACCCTTGAGTATGGACTTGTGTACGAGAAAAGTGATAACTTTGTATTGAATGGATTCACAGATGCGGATTGGGCAGGAGATGCAAATGATAGACACTCCACTTCTGGGTTCTGTTTTAATGCTGGGTCTGCTGTAGTATCATGGTGCAGCAAGAAGCAAAACATTGTTGCTTTATCCAGCACCGAAGCAAAATATGTGGCAGCAACAATGGCTGCCCAGGAGGCTGTTTGGTTAAAGAAGTTGTTTAAAGACATACTTCATGAAGATGATTATGCTGTGGAAATTAAGTGTGACAACGAAAGTGCTATCAAACTCGCACTAAATCCGGTTTTTCACGCTAGAACGAAGCACATCGAAGTTCGCCACCATTTCATACGTGAGAAAGTCCTAAACGAGGAGATAGAACTGACAGGGGTTAGGACAGATGCACAGGTAGCGGATATATTCACCAAAGCTTTGGTAAAGCCAAAGTTTCGAAGCCTTCAGAATGCTCTTGGAGTAGTAGATAGGAGGTTTGTACTAAGGGGGAGTGTCAAAACTTAGCACAAACCAACAATACAAGAAAAGCACGTGACAGCCACTTCAATATTCGGTTCCTTGTTTTGTGTTTATTTTACTGAGTCAATAAATTCTGTTTCCGTTTATTTTGCTATTTTAAATTTATTCTGCAGTTTTTATTTTATTTGGAATAATAGAGAATGCTAGCGAGATCCTTGAAAATATTCTAGGAGTTAGTTTACAGCCTTGGTTTATAAAAGGCAGTAGCTGTATTCAATTCAATTCAGTGTGGAGAATAATAAATCGTAGCATTCCTGAAAAAGCTTCTTTTCTGCTTTTATTCTTCACTCTCGTTTTGTTTTACCTAGCACAAAAATCCTGACTCCGCCCCTGATAGTTGCTATTTTGTATTGTTTTGCCTTGCTGTAATAACAATACACATTTCGACATCCATATAATTAGAGAAATCTTTTTTAGGAATAAAATTCAGACAAAAAAATATATTTTAGAGACCAAAACAATATTTTTCTCAAAAATATCTGTACGCCGGAATCTCTAGTTGAGATAACCTTATCAATTCCGAATCTAAGAAGTTTTACCATCCCTATATGGGATCCTTATAAATTCCAACAAAGAATATCTCTCCATCCATATAGCACAAAATAATGGGAGGCCATAGATTACTCCTACTCATCTCATTACTTCCAATTCTTGCGCTACTAATTTCCCTTCCTTCCCCAACATCTGCATCAAATTCATCATCTCATTATTATAACACCTTCATCCATTGCCTACTAACCCATTCCAAGCCTTCTCACCCTATAGCCTCAGCAATTTTCACCCCAAACAATGCCTCTTTCCCTTCCGTCTTACAAGCCTACATTAGAAACCTTCGTTTCAACAACTCCTACACTCCAAAACCAAACCTCATAATCACTGCCTCACATGTCTCCCACGTCCGAGCCGCTGTGGTTTGCGCCCAAAAGCACAACTTGCACATGAAAATCCGAAGCGGGGGCCACGACTACGAGGGCGTGTCCTACGTGGCAGTTGTCCCCTTCTTCATCCTCGACATGTTCAATCTCCGGTCCATCCACGTGGACATTGCCGCGGGCACGGCTTATGTCCAAGCCGGCGCGACGCTGGGCGAGGTTTACTATAGAATAGCTGAGAAGAGTGACACCCATGGGTTCCCAGCTGGGGTGTGTCCTACGGTTGGGGTAGGGGGACACATAAGTGGAGGTGGGTATGGGAATATATGATGAGAAAATATGGTCTTTCGGTGGATAATTTGATTGATGCAGAAATTGTTGATGTTAAGGGAAGATTGCTTGATAGAAAATCTATGGGGGAAGATCTATTTTGGGCTATTAGAGGTGGTGGGGGTGCTAGTTTTGGGGTTATAATATCCTACAAATTAAGGTTAGTCCGAGTCCCTAAGGTAGTCACTGTATTCCAAGTTCGTAGGACACTAGAGGAAAATGCAACAAATATAGTGTACAAATGGGAGCATGTGGCTCCAAATATTGATAATGACCTTTTCATTAGGCTTATTTTGGACGTGGTGAATAGTACGTCACAAAATAATGTGACAAATAAGACGGTGAGGGGTACGTTCATAGCCTTATTTCTTGGTGATTCCAAGAGGCTTCTTTCTATTATGAAGGAAAGCTTCCCTGAATTGGGTTTGAAGGAATCGGATTGTATAGAAACGAGTTGGCTTAGATCGGTGTTGTTTTGGACCAATATTAATATTACAACGCCCGTTGAGATATTGCTTGATAGGACACCACAATCTTTGAACTACTTGAAGAGGAAGTCAGATTATGTGAAGGAAGGTATTTCGAAAGAAGGGTTGGAAGGGATATGGAAGAAGATGATTGAATTGGAGAATACGATACTGTATTTCAATCCTTATGGTGGACGAATGGCTGATATTCCAGCCACGGAGACGCCTTTTCCTCATCGTGCTGGATATTTGTGGAAGGTACGTACGCTCCTGAACTGAAAAAAAAAAAGTTATTAGGTACATATATGTGTCATGCATTAACCAATGAGAGTTATTTATTTACTCTCGTTTTATTCATGGGTCAGTCTATGATGTGACTTATTGCTTCATGCAATATAATTTCAATTAATAAGATTGTAACACTTGTTATTTTGTTGCATCATGCAATGTAATTGGATCGCATCAATGATCACAATTGTGCGACATAACTCATTGCATGATGCAATTAAAATTGCATCATAAACTCGCCATTTATTTATTATGTGTTTTTTAGATCTATATATGGATCCTATGCCATAATGACGTAGGATTTACACATGTGATCTCGAATAGATATTCAGTAATATAGTAGTATTGAACTTCAATATATTCCTCTAATCAATTGGTTTCTAAATCATTTAAAATGAACCTTAAATTTCTATTAATATTAACAAATAACTCTATAAAAAATATATTAAAGTAATAGTACAGTAATAAATGTTTATACCTGGATCCCACCATTCTTTCCTTTCTCACTACGAAAAATTCTCTACCATTCCTTTTTCTAGTGTGAAAAAGAAAGAATTAATGAATATACTAGTTAGTACATAAATAATACAATTCAATACATGTGCTAAATTTTTTTTCTTGAAGGTAACTATTTTAACTTATATAAACTTAAATGGCATTAAATGAATATATCCATTTTTTAAGTCACGACTTTGAAAAGGTAATTCCTTCATTTTATTTAAAAGAAAATTAAAAATTAGAACGGAAAATCGAAGAATTAAAAGTAAAAGTGGAGAAGAATGGAGGGTCGTAAATTTCAAAAATGGATCCTTTACATTAGTGGAGGTGGATGATAAAGTGGGGAAAAAAAAAATTTCTGAGTCTTACCTTATTATTATTTTTTTCTTTTTCTCTCTTCACCTCATTGTTATTTTACCCGCTAATACAAAAGATCTAATCTCGTAATTAAGATGTCCAACTTTTGGAGTTTTTTTAAAAGACTTAAATGCACTTTCAATCATTCTAATTTAATAAAGAAAAAAATTTAGGTCCATTTTTTTATGTCCATTTCATCAAGTTCCACCAATCATATATTGTATTTACACTCTCTTTCTTCTATAATTGGTCATATAAAAAGTGGTCTTCTATATTCTCTCTCTACTGTGATTGGTCATTTTTAATTTGGTTTCTGATTTATTTTGTGAAATATCTCAATTTATCTTTTAACTTTTTATGGAATTTTTTCAATTTAGAGAGAAATACATTTCGATTCCTTTCTTGAATGATTTCAAAATTACACTCTCTTTTTGTCTATTTTTTTTAGAGACTCTTTTCTTTATTTTAAAAACTTATACTTCTCTCTTTTAAAAGATTAAAATCACCCAATTTTGATTAAAATATTATTAAATGCACTATTAATTGTTTCAAACAAATTATAATTTATCAGAAAAATATATTTTAAAAAATATTATTTATTTGAGTTAAAAATAATAAATTATTTTAGTTTTAAAATTTTTAAAAGTATTTTTTATTATTTAAATAGAAATTTAATTATATAAATAATAAATATAAGAGTATTTTGATCAAATTTGATGAAATTATAAATAGGTTTTCCTTTTCTCTCTCAGGATGGGAGTACAATTTCAAAATCTCTCAGAGAATAAATTATTTATTTATTTTTATGAAGAGTATAATTTAATTACTCTTTATCATATATATCATTATTACAAAAAAATAGTACAGAATTTGACAATTTTTTCAGGAACAAATAAATTTAGTATCAAATTATGTAGATAAAAATGTATAACGAGAAAAATATTGGATTATTTTACAAAATAAGAGGGAAATAATGTCTACTTTTAAACTAGATGGACTATAAAAGGCTATTGAAACCTTATTTTTTTAAATAAAATATTGGTTAGTTTGCTATTAAATTGGTTCAATAAAAACATCCAATCATGACACATGAAGTTTTCAAAGCTCAACAAATGTTGCTTGTGTTTTTATTAGAAAATTAATTAGCAATTCATTAGCACTTAAGTCTATTATTACAATTTTTTGTTAAAATTTCTCACAAATGCTCTTTTATATATATATATATATATATATATATATATAACTGTAATATAATTGTGTAAAAGATCACTTGATGCTCAACCAAAATGCCCATTTTAGTCCCCTATGTTTCATCCAAGTTTTAAATTGGTCCTTTATCTTTCAAAAGTTCTATATTAGTCCTTTATGTTTTCCAAAAGTTTTATATTTGTCTTTAAGATTTCATTAAAGTTTTATATTGGTCCTTTATGTTTCATTCAAGTTCTATATTGGTCCTTTATATTTTATTGAAATTCTATATTGGTCCTTTATGTTTCATTGAAGTTTTATAGTAGTCCTTTATGTTTCATTAGAGTTTCATATTGGTCCTCTTAGCATGGTTTTATTTTTGGCTTTAAACGACGTCGTTTGGGTGTTTTTGGTGTGTCTAAGGCCACATCAGCTATTTGATACACGTAGGAGAGATTATGTGTCCACCTCGGCACGCCACGTCAGCAGTTAACTTAAAAAATTGACGGGTTTGGACAGAAGGACCAATTTAGAACTTTTGGGAAACATAAAGGACTAATTTAAAACTTTTTAAACATTAAAACTTGAGTGAAACATAGAAAACCAAAATAAACCTTTTACCTTAGATTATTAAGTGAAAGTTGATGAATAACTTTTTAATTAATTATAATGTTTCAAAAAGGTACAATATCAAGCAAATTGGCATGAAGCAGGTAAAGAGGTAGCAGATTATTACATAAACTTGACGAGGAAACTTCATAGTTATATGACTCTCTTTGTGTCCAAAAACCCTAGAGAGGTTTTCTTCAACTACAAGGATCTTGACTTGGGTATCAACCAGAATGGTAAGAACAACTATGAAGAAGGAAGAGTTTATGGAGTATACTACTTTAAGGAGAACTTCGACAAGTTGGTTCAAATTAAAACTAAAGTTGATCCTCATAATTTCTTTAGACACGAACAAAGCATCCCAACAAAGCGACCAAATCAGAAGAGATAGAAATTAGAATAGTGCCTAAGAAATACTTCATATGTATATATATATATACTTTAGTCATAAGCCCATGGAAAACCAAGGGGATCTTGATAGTTTAATTAACGAAAATTTTATTTTGATCCTCTTATCATTTAAAAGTTATAAACCAGTCTTTTATCTTTGCAACTTATTTTAAATTGGTCTTTTTGTGTAATATCGTTAATTTGGTTTATCAACTGATAACGTGACATGATAAAAACTTTTCAAAAATTATACTTGCACTCCCACTCTATTAGAAATAAACTTGATTTTGGCCCAAATAATATATGATTAAAAGAGTCCATATTTAGGCCCATTGTTTATGTCTTAGTTAGGTTCATATTGTCTATGTCTTAGTTAGGCCAACTTGTACTCTTAAGCCTATTTATTGTCTACAAATCTCTTTTTTTTTTTTGGTGAAAGGACTTGTAATTTAATTAAGATAAGAGAACAATACATAGTTTGTCCATGGGGCGACCAGCAGACTAGAAAATAAAATATGAAAACTTACTACGGTAACAGACTCCAACATAGAACCAACCGAAAAACACACACTGAAAGCAGAAGAACAAAGAAACACGAAACTAACAAGACTAATAAACTAAGACAACAAAATAACTAATCCCTAGTGCGGATCTGGAGGATTTAAAGCAAAGAGGAGAATGTCTTTAGAGCTGGCAACAGTGGCGCGATCATTGCATGAGGTGGCATCACTAGGGTAGTTTAAGTTCCTTTTGTTATAGGCTTTTGGAAGAGCTCATTGTGGAGGCAGAGAAGTAGTTAAGGGATGAGAGATGGAGAGAGCATTAAGTAGTGTAGAGTGGTGGTTGGAAGGGAAAAAGGAAGAGATGCAGTAAAATTTGCAGCAGCTTTTGTTATGAGGCATAGTAAGAGAAGCAAAAGGATGCTTGGATGAATCATTAATGCTGAGTTGATTGGGGTGAGTTGGGGTAATGAGTGAAGGGAAAGAGTTTGCATTAATGAGATATGACAGAAAAGCCATAATTGCATAGATGGTGATTAATGATGCATTAAATGAATTAAAAAAAAATTGAATTCCTAGTTTAGGCGGCAAGATGGGTAGGAAGGGCATATGGGTTTTCCGGCGATGGCTGAATGTAGAAATGAGGATCTATCATATATAACCAGATGAGGGAGATCTGACGAATGGAGACATCAAATAAGCGATAACAACAATGTTGAATGGGATCTAGGTCCGACAAGTGATGAGCCATATCAAGGAACCCGACGATGAATGCTTCATTGGATGGCAGAGAATATGCTGGCAGAGATGACGCTAAAGAGGATAAGAGAAGCTCACCAGATATCACCTTGGCAACTCCGTCTTTGACAGCGAAAGTTCTAGAGGTTGGGGTGTGAGTGAGAGAGGGAGGCAAGCAAGGAAGGATGATGGATGTGTTGAACCAAGAGGAGACTTGGTTAGGGGTTGGGTTGATAGAGATTGCTTTAAGCATCTTATCTCTAAAAGTGGTTTTTTTAAGTTGAAGAAGAGACTTCATTGCTGTGTTGTTGAAGGATTGCGTGGCAACAGAAGAAGGTTTGGAGAAGAAGAGGAAGAGTATGGTTGCCGGTTTACGTGGACGTAGGGGAAATCCGAGCAAGATAGAACCAGCAACAGTTAAGCTAAGCATTACAGCGCTACATGAAAGAGGCGCCGGAACCTTTGAGGAAGGAGGATGAAGTGAAGGAGCAACCGCAGTAGAAAAAGACGCTAGAAAAACTCTCAATGGAGTAGTCATCGGAGAAAACACCGTTGCTTCCCGAGTTGCCATCTGCGACCGAGGATGGCTTGGAAGCGCGGTAGCGGAGATCGCTTGGAGAGCGAGAAAGGCGAAGCAGGATATGGGCAAGGCGGGTGGAGGCGGCGGCGGATTAGGCAGCGAAGAAGTCATCGCGCAAGAACTAGCATGGAAGCTTGTAGAGCGAGAGGGACGCAGAGTAGTGACGTCATCGGAGAAAGCTCCGGACCTATCTGCAAGAGCACCCGATGAGTTTGACGCAGGGAAGCAATGTGTTTTCAGCCTCATAACAAATTTGTTAATCTGAAAACTTAAGAGGAGAGAAGATGGAATATGTTTATGAGGGGGTATAGGATTTTTGGTGCGGCTTGGTTTGAATGAACATAGATGATGGTGAGATAGGAGAAGAGGGGGCAAGGACCCCAAAAGAAATTCCGGCCGCTTTGGTGGTGGACGCAGAACAGCGTCCATTTTTGCTGGTGTTTTTTACGAATTTGGCTCGTCATTGTCTACAAATCTCTAAAAGGTGTAAGAAGAAACTATATTCTATTAAATGTAAGGGTTATATGGTATTTGGGAGCTGCATTAAATGAGAGTCTAGACTAGAGTCGCCACATAAAGTCCAATTATAATTTAAATTTAAATTTTCAATTACATATAATAAATATATTAGCATGCCATTACATAACAAAAGGTGATATATGGCTTAGTGGTTGCTGCAGACATTAGAATGACATTAAAGACAAATACATAAAATAAATATTTTAGAATGACATTATATATTTGACTTAATGGTTGCTGCAGACATTTCCATGCGTCATATCCCTTTTTCAAATCCGTCCATGCGCCATTTTTCAAAAATATAAAGTGGTCTTGAAGGTGGAGGTCGTCATCGGCCGGCAGAGGCCAGGCTGATGAAGGCTGTCACAGGCCGT
The DNA here is from genome assembly GCA_014851425.1 of Senna tora. Lineage (NCBI taxonomy): Eukaryota > Viridiplantae > Streptophyta > Magnoliopsida > Fabales > Fabaceae > Senna > Senna tora. The sequence continues at coordinate 35,034,962 of CM026261.1, forward strand.
TGGAGTTCCAACAACTGTTTTTAGTGGAGACCAAAACTCGTTGCTGAAGGTCTTCAGTGGCGACCGAAAGTCGTTGCTGAAGACATGTCTTTGGTGGTGGCCAATGTCGCTGTTGAAGACATGTCTTAGGTGGCAACCAAAATGTCGCTGCTGAATATCTTCTGTGACGTGATTATAGGCGGCGACCTTGCAGCGACTAAAATGTCACCACCAATGATCATTGGTGTCGACTTTTTGGTAGTGACCCCACCATTGAGTCCTATAAATAGGGGATGAGTCTCATTTTATGTATCAAGCCAAAAAGCCATTAGCAAAAAATTGAGTTTTTTGCTCTTATGTGATGTGTGTGATTGTAAAGCATACCTCATGAAGACATAAGCATTTTGGAGAAATTTGGAGTTCTCCATTCCAGTAGCAGCATCAAGAAGAAGAAAGGTTGTTGCCTACTTTGATCTTCATGGAGATTCATTTGTTCTCCATTTCTTATGAAATTTAGTATGTTATTCTTGAGTGGTTGGGCATTTCATCTGTGCTATCAGATTATTTTTCTCTTGACATTTTGGTGTTCCTTCAATATCTAACTTTAGGGTTTGGGGAAGATGTTATTGGTGATATTTCACTCTGTTGATAGTGAGTAGAGATTGGTTGTGTCATTGGACATTGTGGTGGACTCTTTTTGCTGTACTCATTTGTTTGTGATAATCAAATTTTTCTGGACTAAGTCCCATGATTTTTACTTCTCAAATTGGAGAGGTTTTCCACGTTAAAAATTTAGTGTCCTTGGCCAGCGACAAACCCTTAAATGGAGCTTAGATTCGCGAAAGATTAGTCCTTGACCTGTCGGGCTAGGGGATACCTTGGGAAACCAAAAATTTAGTGTCCTTATTATTGCTATTTTCTTACATTTATTGCATTATTTGCTGCAGAAAATTATCTTCATTTTGAATTGGCTCTTTGTGACTTCTTTCCAGTAAAAAAAAATTTTAATTTTGGGTAATTATATCCTTTCAATTGTAAGCCCTTATCCAACAAGTGGTATCAGAGCTTTGCTTATTGATTTTTGGACTTTTGCTTGATTGAATTATGGAGCCTAATTACAGTATATTAATCAGTTTGAATGACACTAATTACAATAAATAGAAGCAAATGATGAAGGATTTATTATTTATAAAAAAACTCCATTTACCGGTGTTTTCTACTCATAAACTAGAGTCAACATTTAATGAACATTAGGCTTTTGAACATGAGATGATTTGTGGTTTTATTAAACAATGGGTAGATGATAATGTTTTGAATCACATCTTAAATGATTTACATGCCATAACTTTGTGAGAAAAACTTGAATCTTTTTATGCTTTTAAATCTGGTACCAATAAATTGTTTTTGCTTAAACAAGCTATGAATTTGAGGTAGAAAGATGGTAGTTTCATTTCTAATCATTTGAATGAGTTTCAAAGGTGCTTTCAGTTGTTTGACATGGATATTAAATTTGAAGATGAAATTTTAAGACCTTGGTTGCTTAACATTTTACTTGATTCATGGGATAACCTTCGTGTGTCTTTGACAAGTTCACCTCCTAGTGGCATTATATCTATGAATTTTTTGAAGACTTATGTTTTGAATGTAGAAGTAAGAAAAAGTACTCCAGATGCTTCAACTTCACATTTTGAAGTACTAGTTACTGAAAATCGAGGGAGAAGCCACGTAAGGAATGATAAAGGAAAAGGTAGAGGTCATAGTAAAAGCAAATGAAAGCCCAACTATAAAAGTATAGAGTGTCATTATTGCAAGAAAAAGGGGTACATCAAAAAATTTTGTTATCAATTGAAAAATGATAACAAAAGTAAAGGCAAATAGGAAGACAATAACGGTAACAATGATGATCGAGCTACCACCACCACCTATGGAGATCTTTTTATGGTTTATGATCAAAATTTGATTAACATTACCAGTGATGAGTCCAACTAGGTTGTTGACAATGGTGCTAGTTTTCATGTGACATCAATGAAGAATTTTTTCACATCTTATACTTCAGGTAATTATGGTGTATTGAAGATGAATAATGATGGTTTATCAAAAGTTATTGGCATTGGATTTGTTACTTTAGAAACCAGCAATGAGACAAAGTTGGCTTTGAAGGATATTCTCACCGGTGATGAAGATGTCGTCAACTCGAGTTATTCTGGGTTTAGTAGCGAGTCTTGATTTAATGCTTGAGCAACCTGTCTTGATATCCTTCATGATGATTTTATTATTGTGATGCTCTATATTGATGACATGCTTATTATAGGTCAAAGCTCTTCCAGGATAGACAGGTTGAAGAATGAGTTAAGGATCTTACATGATAGAAAGACCAAGAAGTTGTGGTTATATAAAGAGAAGTACATAAAGAAGGCACTTCAAAAATTTAATATGAATAAAGCTAAAGTTGTTAGCACACCTCTTGCTACACACTTTAGGCTAACTGATAAGCAAAATCCTTCAGATGAAAAGGAGAAAAAGGATACTCATAGTGTTCCTTATGCTTCAATAGTGGGTAGTCTGATGTATGCTATGATTTGCACCAGACCTGATTTAGCTCGTGCAATTGGTATTGTTAGTTGTTTTCTATCTAATCCAGGCATAAAGCATTGGGATGCGATCAAGTGGATTTTGAGATATCTCTGTGGTACTTCAAGTTTGAAACTTTGTTTTGGTACTAGGAAGCCTGTGGTTGTTGGTTATACTGATTTTGACATGGCTAGGGATATTGATTCTAGAAAATCTACTTCTGGTTATTTGATTACCTCTGCAGGGGGCTGTGGCATGGTAATCTAGATTGCAAAAATCTGTTGCATTGTCTACCACTAAAGCTGAGTTCATTGAAAGTACTAAAGCTTGCAAGGAGTTGCTTTCGATGAAGAAATTTATGCATGAACTTGAGTTTACACAGGAAAGGTATATTCTTTATTGTGATAGTCAAAGTGCCATCCACTTAAGTAAGAAGCCTACTTTCCATTGTAGATCTAAACATATTGATGTGCATTATCATTAGATTCGAGATGTTCTAGACACTAAGGGTGTGTTTGGTAGGTCGAAAGAGTGAGGGAATGAGAATGGTAATGGTAATGGGAATGGGAATGTTGGAGGGAATAGAAATGCCATGTCAATGTGATGTGAATGGAACAAAATTGGGTAAAATGGTCATTTTACCCTTACATTAAAAGTGGGAATGGAATAAAAATGGATAAAAAAGTAAGGGCAAAAACATAATTTCATTACATTACAAAAAGTAAGGTATGTTTGGTAGGAAGAATGTTGGATGTAATGTTAGATTACATTTTACATCCAATATTACATCCTCCACCCCACTAATTAAACACACCCTAAGTCAATTGAGTTTGAGAAGATTCATATAGATGATAATTATTCAAATATGTTGACAAAGTCGCTACCAAAGGGAAAGTTTGAAGCTTGTCAACTAGGTTCCGGTTTGGCAAATGCCTCTACATGAGTTGGAGGGGGAGTTTGTTGTGGGTCCTCTCATGTGGAGCCCACATGTTTTTTCAAATTTTAAAATAACAAAGAAAAAAAAAGGAAAAACAATCACATGTTTTTGAATGTGACCCTAAAAGCAAAAAGAAGTTTTTAGGTCTTATGTGATGTGTGTGAGTGTGAAGCACGCCTCACGAAGTCATAAGCATTTTGGAGAAATTTGGAGTTCACTATTCAATAGCAGCTTCGAGAAGAAGAGAAGTTGTTGCCCACTTTGATATTTATGGAGGTTCATTTGTTCTCAATTTCTCATGAAATTTTAATATGTTGTTCTTGAGAGTGGGCATTTTATCTGTACTATCAAATTGTTTTTCTCTTGTCCATTTGGTGCTCTCTTTCTATATCTGATTTTAGTGTTTGTGGAAGATATTATTAGTGATATTTCACTTTATTGATAGTCAGTAGGGGCTAGTTTGGGACTGTTTTTGCTGTACGCATTTATCTTGATAGTGAAATTTTTACGGACTAAGTCCCGTGATTTTTATTCTCACATTGAGGAGGTTTTCTATGTTAAAAATTTGGTGTTCCTATTATTGCTATTTTCTTGCATTTTTTGGATTATTTGCTGCTGAAAATTACCTGTATTTTGGATTGGTTGTTTAGGACTTCTTTCAAGTAGGGAAAGGATTTAATTTTGGGTAATTATATCCCGTCAATTTTTACCCCCTTTACAAACACAAAGTTTTCAAAGAAAGCATGGACAGGGGAGCAAGAATCAAAGTTATGACAAGTCCCAAATCCAATGCTACAATTGTCACAAATTTGGTCACTATTCTTCTGAGTGTAGAAACACTAATTATGTTGAAGAGAAAGCTAATCCTTGTAGAGGTAAAGGAAGATGTAGAGGTCACTTTGTTGTTGACACTGGCTTAAGTAATCATATGAGTAAGTATAAAAGTATGTTCGTGAAACTTGAACAACTCAATGGAAATGTCACTTTTGGTGATGAATCCAAAATACTTGTCCAAGGAAAAGGTAAAATCCTAATTCTCCTTAGAGATAGAAGTCATCAATTCATTTCTTATGTATATTATGTGTCAAACTTGAAGAGCATTATTTTGAGCTTAGGGCAATTACTTTAAACTGACTCTTTATTTGAGAAATCATGCAGGAGTTTTAATAGCCAAAGTACCAATGGCCAAGAATATTCTTGAATGAAATTCAAAATGATCATGTCAATTTCTTGATGGCATGTTTCAATGAGAATTCTTGGCTTTGGAAATTAAGGCTTGGTCATCTAAACTTTGATAGCTTGAAATTAATATCATGCAAGAGCATAGTGAAAGGATTTCCGTCAATAAATCATCCCAATCAATTGTGTGAAGGATGTCTTCTTGGAAAGCATTCTAGAAGCCTTTTGAAGGAGACAACAACAAGAGATAAGGAGCCTCTACAACTTATCCATGCTGACCTATGTGAACCTATAACTCCAAGCTCTTGTGGTAAAAATAAATACTTTTGCTCTTTATTGATAACTACTCAAGGAAAACAGATATATTTTCTAAAAGAAAAAAAATATGATTTCTGAAGCATTTGATGCATTTAATTAAGAAATTCAATGCCCAAGTTGAAAAAGAAAGTAATTATAAAATTAAGGCATGTTGAATTATGGCATTTTAGCTCCAATAGTTTGTTATTTTTTAAAATCAAATAAGAAATCTTTCAAGATTTTTACTGTTAGGTTATTTATTTTTATTAACATTTATATTTCTTATTATCTTTAGTTTTTATATTCAAATTAGATGGCCCACAAAATTAGAAAGTTTGTTATTTACAATCTCTATGTATAAATCAAGTATGAATCATGAATGAAAATGAAATCAGCTTTTAACCTACTTTGAATTCTCTCTATCTCTCTCAATTTCCTTTCTAAAATTTTTTAAAAAAACCAACAAGTGGTATCAGAGCCATAGTTGATCTTTCGGGATCTAAAACCTTTTTTTTAACCTACAAATGGCATCTAGTAATCAAACTCTAAATCCTCCTATCATCCTCACCGGTCAAAATTATCACATTTGGTCGGTAAAGATGCAAACTTTTTTGGAAGCCTACGACCTTTGGGAAACCGTGACTGAAGACATACCAATACCTCCTCTTCGAGAAAATCCTACCTCGGCCCAAATCAAATCTCATAACGAAGAGAAGGCAAAGAAATCCAAAGCCAAGTCACTTATTCAAAATTCAGTTGTTGATTCTGTGTTCTACAGAATTATGGCTTGTAGTACAGCAAAAGAGGCTTGGGAAAAATTGAAAGAAGAATATCAAGGCAATGATAGAACACGTCAGATGCGGGTTTTGAATTTGAAAAGAGAATTTGAATCTTTGAACATGAAGGAGAACGAAACAATTAGTGAGTATGCTGACCAAATCTCTCTTATTGTTAATAATATTAGATTACTTGGTGAAGAATTTCCTGATAAAATAATTGTAGAGAAAGTTCTTATAACTCTTCCTGAGAGATTTGAATCCAAAATTTCCTCTCTTGAAGAGTCTAAGGACTTAAATAAAATATCATTAGGTGAACTAATGAGTGCTCTTCAAGCGCAAGAGCAAAGAAGGCAATTTCGAGAAGACAAAGTCATCGAAGGAGCTCTTTTTGCACGAACCAATGACAAAGGCAAGAGGAACAAAGACAAAATTGAAGGCAACAATGGTAAACAAAGGTATTCACCTTGTCAGCATTGCAAAAAATCTACACACCTAGAGAAATATTGTTGGTGGAGACCAGATGCCATATGTGGAAATTGCAAGCAAACAGGCCATGTTGCAAAGGTATGTAAATCCAAGAACCAAACTCAACATGCTCAAGTAGTTGAGTATGAGATTCAAGAGGATGAACTAGATTGTTGCCTCATGTTCTCAGAATATTATTTCAAATAGCAATTGGCTTATTGATAGTGGATGCACTAATCATATGTCATATAATGATGCGATTCTCAAAGATCTTGACAGAAGTTTTAATTCCAAAGTGAAAATAGGAAATGGAGAATATCTGGATGTGAAAGGCAAAGGCACTGTTGAAATAAATACTTTTTCAGGTATTAAACTTATTACAAATGTTTTGTTTGTACCTGAACTAAGTCAAAATTTATTAAGTGTTTGTCAGATATTGGAGAAAGGATATTTTATTGAATTTAAAGGAAATTATTGTACCATCTTTGATGCTTATGGTGCTAAATTACTGAGCATAACAATGAAAAATAAGAGATTTGCTATTGAATGGAATGAAGTTGAAGCCAATGTTCAGAATGTGCCAAAAGCTACAATTGATGGTGAAGCAATTTTTAATGAAACTCTTGGAGAAACAAGAACTTTCCAAGATGTACACAAAAATTGCAATCTTGTTGCTCCAAAATCCGAAAATTTTTTCAAGACAAGTGATACACCAATTTGGAGAAAAACATAATAGGAGGAGATTGATATTATTATTAAAAACAAAATTCAGCCATTGGAATTTTACTTTATTCAAGAAGTTCAACAATCCAAAGAAGCGATACTGGTTCACGGTCGGTCAAATGATCAACTTTCTGATTTTCTTATGAAGGCTAGAAAAAATATTGAAGTCTGTCACCCAAATGTCAAGGAGGAGTGTTGAATTATGGCATTTTAGCTCCAATAGTTTGTTATTTTTTAAATTCAAATAAGAAATCTTTCAAGATTTTTGCTGTTAGGTTATTTATTTTTATTAACATTTATATTTCTTATTTTCTTTAGTTTTTATATTCAAATTAGATGGCCCACAAAATTAGAAAGTTTGTTATTTACAATATCTATGTATAAATCAAGTATGAATCATGAATGAGAATGAAATCAGCTTTTAACCTACTTTGAATTCTCTCTATCTCTCTCAATTTCCTTTCTAAATTTTTTTTAAAAAACCAACAAGGCATTAAGGACCGATAGAGGAGGTGAATTCACGTCGAAAGAATTCATGAATTTTTTGATATAAATGGAATTCGTCGTCCTTTAACGGTACCTCATTCACCACAACAAAATGGTATGGTTGAAAGAAAAAATAGAACTATCCTTGAAATGGCTCGCACTATCCTTGATGGAAAAACTCCACAAGAAGCATGAAGTGGGAGAAAGCCAAATATCTCTCACTTACGAGTATTTGGGAGCGTTGCCTATGCTCATGTACCTGATCAAAGATGCTCAAAGTTCTATGACAAGAGTGAGAAGTTTGTGTTCGTTAGATACGATAAGAGATCAAAATGATGCAAGCTTTATATTCCAATCACAAAGAAGATTATCATTAGCAGAGAAGTTGAGTTTAGTGAAGAAGAAATATGAAACTGGAGTAAGGAGGGAAATGAAGATCATAATTTAGTCCCTCTCTTCGAAGAATAAGGCGAAGAAGTTCAAGAAATTTATGAGGTAACAAAAAATTTGAATGAACTAACTATGTTATGCCTGTTTGCTGGGTGTGAACCTATAGGGTATGAAGATGGTGCTTGAAGTAAAGAATGGAAAGAAGCCATGGATGATGAAATCAAGGCCATTGTCAAAAGCAAATACTTGGGATGAAGTTAAATGGGTTTAGAAGGCAAAGAAGAATGCTAAAGGAGAAGTGGAGAGATATAAAGCAAGACTGGTAGCAAAGGACACAATCAAAGGTATGGAATAGATTATGATGAAGTGTTTGCTCCAATTTCTTGCTTAGATTGAAACAATAAGATTAATAATTTCTTTAGCTGCTCAACGAAAATGGAAAATCTATCAAATAGATGTTAAGTTGGCATTTTTGAATGGAACATTGGAAGAAGAAGTCTATATTGAACAACCAATGGGTTATTTTAAGAGCGGCCAAGAAAATAGAGTCTTGAGATTAAAGAAAGTCCTATATGGCTTGAAACAAGCACCGTGAGCCTGGTATAGTAGAATTGATAAATATTTTCAAGAAAATGACTTTTCAAAATGCTCGCATAAGCATGCTTTATATGTGAAGACAAACAAAAATGGATATTGGAAACAATCCAAGTTTGAATGTGGATGATCTTCTTTTGAATAAATTGCACATGCCTTAAGAAGATGCAACAGAAATCTATGTTGACAACGAATTCTGTATTTCATGATGGAAGCAAGCACATTGACACACGATATCACTATATAAGAGAATGCATTGCAAGGAAGGAGATTCTAGTGAAGTATGCAAAATTAGAAGACCAAAGTTGCTGACATTCTTAGTAAGCCACTGAAGCAAAGAGATTTTTAAAGACTAATAAGATTGCTTGGAGTTACAAAATCAAGTTTAAGGGGGATGTTAGAAATAAACTTGATTTTGGCCCAAATAATATATGATTAAAAGAGTCCATATTTAGGGCCCATTGTTTATGTCTTAGTTAGGCCCACTTGTATTCTTAAGTCCATTGTTTAGAAATCTCTACAAGGTGTAAGAAGAAACTAGAAATTGTTGATGCAGTAAATGAATACACAAGTTGTTAGGTACTTCTTCATGGTCCTGAAGAGATATACTTAAGTTTCGATAGTATTTCATAATCAGATCTTAATACTAATTTTGCTGAGGATTTATACACTACTGATTTCTTGAATAATATTAAAGGTTTAGGGTTGGCTAATCATGTGTTGAGACTGAAGGTTGGTATCTCTGTTATGTTATTTAGAAATATTGACAAATCATTGGCGTTGTACAATAGGACTAGAATCTAAAGTTATATAAGGCAACAACATTAGGTAGAAGGTTTTGATACCTCAAATAATGATTAGTCCATCTGATTGAATGTTCCCATTTCAACTAAAGAGACAATTCCCTAATTCCCTTTGATTGTTTCATTTGCAATGACTATTAATAAAAGTTATGGATAATCTTTGGAGAATGTTGGATTATATTTTGAGTAAATTACACTGCCCTCTCCTGAGAGATGCTGAAATTACACTGCCCTCCCCTCTAGTTTGCAAAATTACACTGCCCTCCCTTGAGAGATCAAAAGTCATTACACTTTAATCCAAAACACCATTCTCCAATAAAAAAAAATGTCAAAAGCCAAATTTTTTCAACTTCCAATACAATAAATATTCATGACTAAATTACCCCTCACAAAAAAATAAAACTCTATAAAATGTGACCTATACATTGTTTCATTTTTTATTGTCTTTTATTATTTTATTAGTATTTATAATAATTATTATTGTTAACAAAATAAAATTCTAAAAAAAATCTGTAACTTAAAATAGTTTACAGATTTTTATATTAATAATGTAATGTAATATAAAATATTTATTATTTTACTTAATTTTTGACAGTTAAGTTTAATATATATATAATAATAAAATATATCAAAAAAATTTTGTTAGGTGTACTAGAATTCAGTTTTATAATCTACCAAAAAAAAAAGAATTCAGTTTTATAAATTTCGATAAAGCATAACGTTAAACATTTTTTATCTTGTGTGAGGGTCAATTTAGTCATTAATATTTATTATATTAACTTTTTCGACATTTTTTTTAATGGGAAAATGGTGTTTTGGATCAAAGTGTAATGACTTTTGTTCTCTCAAGGGAGAGCAGTGTAATTTTGCAAACTAGAGGGGAGGACAGTGTAATTTCAGCATCTCTCAGGGGAGGGCAGTGTAATTTACTCTTATATTTTTAAAGGTCTGTTTATTGTCATGGACAGTTATATATGACGCATTTTTCTAGAGTCAAGTGTAAACAAGGTTTTAAAAATACTTGTATGCTACAAGAGTGGCAACATCACAAATTCCACACTTAATTTATGTAGTTTACAAGGAAATTAAATATTTAAGAATGTTAAATAGAATATTTTTTACTTTTATATCTCAATTTATCAATAATCTTGTGCTTAACTTCATTTGTTAAACACCATATGATATATTTTTACGTATTTCCATTTGTTGTATTGATACTTTTTGATATGTCATTTGTAGAATATTCCATTCGGGATATTCTGATTTATTCAAAGAATGCGTATTTAATTTTATGTACTTCTAATTAATATATTGACCATTAAATGTTTTATTCATCTTATCAATTTCAAATTTAGTTTGCACATTAATTTTTATTTCGAGTTACTTAAATGAAATGTTAAGTTATGATCTTTATACATTAAAAAATATTATCCCGACCATTGTATGGGCCAAACAATAATTCTACTAAAGATGGACTTTGTACTTTCATACGGAAAAAAAAACCTTTATACTAATTAATTAAAAAATCGTTACTATTTTTCATTTAGTGTCTTTTTTTTAATATTTTGTCTCTACAAAAAAACTTGTAATTTACTGACAATTATTTAGTGACGGATCTTTTAAATTGCCAGAAAATTACATAATTTTTTGCAGTTATAGATCTGTCAGTAAATAAATTCAATTTATGACGATTTTTGTAAGTTTCTGGTGGTCAAACCGCCAAAAAAGAAATATATTTTTTTTTGCAAACCCTTTACAGTCGTAAGAAACATCGTAGCCGAACCTCATACGCGCGGACTCCATTTTCCCTTTTTCGATCGATCTGTTCCTTATCTCTCCATTTTTAGTTCAATACACATCCTTATCTTCAAGTCGCGAGCCTCTTCTTCTCCATTTTCATTTTCAGTTCCCTCATTCCCGCGAGAAGCCATTGACGGCTTTGTTAACGGCGACAGTGGTCCGTGGTTCGGTGCTCATATTCATTCTTCGGTGCTGCTCTCACTCTGTATCACTCCGTTTCGCCGTCGTCATCAACTCCGTAGGCGCATCGGTAGCTTCTCACTCTGTCTTTTTCACTTTCGTTGAATCTTTTTGCAGATAAAGTTGATTGAATAACTGCTGGATAAAATTTAGTAAATAGCCTTGAGGTAAGTTTGCGATGGTGTGTGTTTAGTTTGAGGTATGTTTCTTGCAATGGTGTGTGTTGATTAAATTGCCTTCTATAATTTTGTACTACTATATCTTTTATCTTTTTCAAGAATTTTGTAATTCATTGAAAAATATTTTACCACATAACTTGTGCTAAAAAAAGTTCAATGTTTACATTGAATGATTGTTTGTACAAAATCAGAGTATGAAAAGGATTTCTGAATAATACTCGGATTCAGGTTACGTTTCATTGATCAACATAAGGTATTTATACAGAGAAGAAAGAAAGAAGTTGCAACAGAAAACAACCTCTAAGCCACGTATATAACTAATCTGAAGTAAAGAAACTAAAACGGAGCGTTTCACTAACTAACTATGATTAAAGAAACGCTGCGTTTAATAAAAGCCATAAAGCATGAAATAAAAAATAGCCGTTGAGCTCCAAGTAGCCGTTAAGGGAAGTCAATCTGGAAATCTGCTTACAAACTTTACAGCCTCCCTCAAGTTGGAAGGGGGCAAACAGCAACACCCAACTTGCAAATCATCTCCTGAAATTGAGGATGAGCTAGAGGTTTGGTAAAGAAGTCTGCTAGCTGTCGTTGAGAAGGAATGTATTGAGGATGCACAAATCCTTCCTTTGCTTTGTTACAGACCAAGTGGCAGTCGATTTCGAGGTGTTTCGTTCGTTCATGGAAGACGGGATTCTTAGCAATGTGTAACGCAGATTGACTGTCACACCAGAGGGGAATGGGTAGAGGTATGTGAATCCCAAATTCTTCCAGAATATACACTATCCACTGCAATTCGCACACAGTTGAGGCCATGCTCCGATATTCTGCTTCACAGGATGACCGAGAGACAGTGTTCTGCTTCTTTGTCTTCCATGAAATCAAACAGTTCCCTAAGAAAATGCAGTAGCCTGTTAAACTTTTTCGAGTGACTGGGCATACAGCCCAGTCACTATCACAGAAGGCAGATAAAATCAAAGAAGAATTATGATCATAAAATAGTCCTATGGTGGGAGTACCCTTAAGGTATCGTACGACCTGTATGGCAGCATCCCAGTGAGTGACTTGAGGGTTAGAGAGGTATTGACTTAATTGTTGAACCGAGTGTGATATGTCTGGCCTAGTCATGCTTAAGTATAGTAATATGCCAATTAGCCTTCGATATTTGTGAATTTCTTGAAATGGAGGAGAGTCTTCAACAAACTTGTGGTTCTTAGGTAAAGGGATCTTAGTGGTATTAGCATCTAGAAGACCCAAGTCAGATATGATATCAAGTAAATATTTCCTTTGTGATAGATACAGACCAGTAGGAGTTCTGAGTATTTCAATCCCTAAAAAGAATTTAGCAAAACCTAAGTCCTTAATAGTGAAGGCTACATGAAGAAAATTTTTGATATCTCGGATGCCTAATTCATCACTTCCTGTGATTAGGACATCATCTACATAAACTAAAAGTGCAGTAAACGAAGTACTATCCTTCTTTAAGAATAAACAATGATCATGTGGGGATTGTGTGAAACCAAATTGAATGAGTTGTGCAGTGAATTCGTTATTCCATTCTCTTGAGGCTTGCTTTAAGCCATAGAGAGACCGTCTTAGCTTACAAACTTGACCAGGCTTCGCCTGTGAGTAACCTTCTGGAGGTGTCATGTAAACCTCCTCTTTCAAGTGCCCATGCAAGAACGAATTATTTATGTCAAGTTGATGTATTTCCCATCCATTTATGCAAGCAATAGATAGAAAAATTCGTACAGTTACCATTTTTGCAACAGGGGAGAAGCTGTCAAAGTAATCAATTCCTTGGGTTTGATTGTATCCTTTTGCTACTAGGCGTGCCTTGTATCTATCAATTGAGCCGTCAGCCTTATATTTCACTCTAAATACCCACTTACTCCCTATAGCCTTCTTTCCATCTGGTATGGTTGTGAGTTCCCAGGTTTGATTGGCTTCAAGAGCACTCAACTCTTGATCCATGGCAGCTACCCATTCTTTGGATTTTGCAGCTTGGGAGTATGTGAGTGGTTCCTGGACTTTCTGCACCCGAGCCATGAATGCAGTATATGTAGGTGAAATAGTGAAGGAAGAGCAAGTCTGATTGAGTTTCTCCGAGGTCTTAGTCATGCATACATAGTCCTTTAACCAAGTAGGTGCCTTTCTTTGTTTGGAGCTAGTTCTTGTTTTTGATTTTGTTGTTGTGGGAAAGTGTCTTGTTGGGCAACCATAGGTGGTACATCGAGTAGGTCTATCTCTTGTACCGTTGTGTTATCTGGTGAACCATCGAACCTTTCAATGTTGTCAGTAGAGCAGGTGTCATCATCTTCTATTGGGACACGTAAAGTGGGATGTGCAATGGTCCTGTCTTTGTCTGCCATACTTAAGAAAGGGAATTCATGCTCATAAAAGATAACATCACGTGATACAATTACCTTTTTTAGATTCAAATCATACAGCTTGTATCCCTTTTGCCCATTCGGGTATCCTAAAAAGATGCACTTAAAAGCACGACTCTCAAATTTGTCTTTGTGGGGAGTGGTATTAGTGGCAAAACAAAGGCATCCAAATGTTCTTAGTCTATCATACTCTGGTTCCTTATTTTGTAATTTTTCATATGGGGTTTTCCAATTTAAAAGAGGTGTAGGTAGCCTATTTATAATATAGGTGGCAGTAAGTATAGCTTCTCCCCAAAACTCCTTTGGCACATTAGAGTGGAACATAAGGCCCCTTGCAATTTCTAGAATGCGTCTATGCTTTCTTTCTACTACCCCATTTTGTTGTGGGGTGTAGTTGCATGTTCTTTGGTGTAGGATTCCCATTCTAGTGAATAGATTTAAGCATTGTATATTAACAAACTCTGTTCCATTGTCTGTCCTAATTATTTTGACAATGGCATTATACTGTTTTTGTGATAACTCCAGGAAGGATTCCGGAGTTTTACAGACCTGCGTTTTATTTTGTAGCAAGAGAGTCCAAGTGGCCCTAGTGCAATCATCTACAATAGTGAGAAAATAATGAGCTGAATTTAAAGCTGGACATTTATAAGGTCCCCAAAGATCTATGTGAAGCAATTCCATTCTATTTTCGGATCTAGAGTCACTTGTCTTAAAAGGAATTCTGGTTTGTTTGGCATTATGACATGTTGTGCACAGACTTTGTGTTGAATCTGTTAGTGAAATTTGATTTATGTGATTAAGAACATTCCCAGAAGCGTGACCCAGTCTAAAATGCCATAGATCTATAGAATTTTTATTCAAAACAGGATTAACATTACATTTTGCAATCATATCATGCATGTCAACTTTATTCAGAACAGAATCATCACTACACTTTACTGCTATATCATGCATGCCAACTTTATTTGTTTCGTGTACAAAGTCGTGTCTATGTCTAGTCCTATCAAAAATATTATGAGGATTGTCTTTAGCCAAGGTAGGTTCAGATTGAGTGGTCAGATAGTAGAGATTTCTCATGGAAATCCCTTTTGCTAGTATTTTCTTACTCGTCTGGTCCTGCAGCACACAGGAATATGAGTCAAAAGAAAAGGAGATATTGCTATCTTTAGCTAGTTTATTCACAGATAAAAGGTTGTACTTAAAGGATGGTACAAAGAGGACATTTTTTAAGACTAATTCTGAATTAATTATCACTGTCCCTATGTTGTGTATTATTTTTTTGCTTTTGTCTGGCAAATGAACCAACCTAGGCTGCATTAAAGGTTTAAGGTCCCTTATCAAGGACTTGTTTGAACACATATGGGAAGTAGCCCCAGTGTCTATTATCCACAGATCATCAAGTTGTTTAGGATTTAGAGAGATATTACCTGCGAAATCATGTATGAAGTTCACCTGCTCATCCTTTCTTGTTTTACCTTTATTGAGCTTTTGTACTTCCTTCATCAAATATGCCACCATGTTTGTCAAATCGCCTTTGAGGTTTTGCTCATTATCTCCATGCACAATGGGCGTATCACCAGAGGTTTCATTCACTAGATTGGCCGTCTGCTTCTTCTGTCCCGTGCCCCTCTTTTCTCTCATTTCTTTGAACCATTCAGGGTATCCGTGAATCTTGAAGCAAGTCTCCCTGGTGTGCCCATTGACTTTACAGTGATCACAGTATTTGTCCTTTTTAGACAAATCTCTCTTCTTGAAGTTGGTCCCATCGTTTTTCCCTTGAAAAACTTTGGCCATCATGGCACTGCTCCCCTCAGAGTTGGCTGAGTATGTAAGGTTAATTTGCCTCTGAGATTCATCAGAGACAACCATGGCGTATGCCTTATTGATTGAGGGTAGGGGAGTCAGGTTAAGTATTTGTGTCCTTATGACATCATAGCTAGGGGTCAGCCCAAGAAGAAATTGCATCAACTTGAGTGAATTATCAAGATCTGCAATCTTTTTGCTCACGTTGCAAGAGCACTTGCTGCAAGTGCAGATAGGTAGGGGTGATAGTCTCCCTATTTCATCCCAACATCTATTTATCTTGTTAAAGTAGGTAGTAACGGACTCATTACCTTGAGTCACTGAGTTAGCATACCTGTGGAGATGGTACATCTGAGGGGCATTGGAGACTCCATAGCGTTCGGCCAGAATGTCCCATAAGGATTTGGATGATGTACAGAAGACGAATAGATCTGCAATTTCTTTAGATATGCAGTTCACCATCCAAGACTTTATCATGGAGTCTGCCATCTTCCATTTCTTGTATTCCGCCGGATCTTGAGGCGGTTCTATGGTTCCATCAACGAAACCAGTCTTGTTCTTAGCTTCTAGCGCCGTCATCACGGAGATACTCCACGCCCAATAATTCTTTCCGTCAAGAATGGTGTTCACCAGAGGCATTCCCGGGTGATCGGAACTGTGGAGATGATAAGCACTCTCATCAGTCTTGGATTCCTTCGTTATCTTCTCCATTGTGTAACGCTTTCTTCGTCGTCTTTCTTCTGATCAGCTTCTTGGAGGAAAGAAAGAATTCAAATCTTAAAAGAACCAGGCTCTGATACCATGTACAAAATCAGAGTATGAAAAGGATTTCTGAATAATACTTGGATTCAGGTTACGTTTCATTGATCAACATAAGGTATTTATACAGAGAAGAAAGAAAGAAGTTGCAACAGAAAACAACCTCTAAGCCACGTATATAACTAATCTGAAGTAAAGAAACTAAAACGGAGCATTTCACTAACTAACTATGATTAAAGAAACGCTGCGTTTAATAAAAGCCATAAAGCATGAAATAAAAAATAGCCGTTGAGCTCCAAGTAGCCGTTAAGGGAAGTCAATCTGAAAATCTGCTTACAAACTTTACATTGTTACTGTTCTATTAATAAATTGTGTTTTCCATTATGGATCTCCAAAGAGATTGTAAGGTTCTATTGAGCTAGATTTTAGTTCTTTCTTTTGTTGTTTTACGCCACTTTTAGATGACTTCTTGTCCTCTTCCTTGTAATCTTCTTCCTTAATAATATTTCTTTTTCTATCAATAATAATAATAATAAATTATGTTCTTGTTCAGTGTAAAATGCTGAAAAAAGATGCTTACCAATCAAGATTATGCATGCTAATCCTACTATTCTGCATTATATATTGAACGAGGAAGAATAAAGTAAAGCATGGTTGAAGTTTCTAATAATTCTACTAATTATATATTGAAGCTAAGCATGCTTTATTGTTATTGTAGAAAAAGTGAGTGTGATCCCATTTTCTTCAATATATGGCAATTCTTATTCATGTTCTATTATATACCTTACCCTCCTGGCCCCCAATCTAATATCTTAAACATTAATCAAGGTATATGAATATATGGATGCAGGTGTATTTTTGCCAGATCTACCTCCATTCCCTCCCCTTAATACAAGTCTTTAATGTAAACCAAACGATTATTAATCGGATCAGGTCTTTCCATTCGGATTACTTCTTAAAACTTTGGACTCAAATCACATTTAATAGTTGAGTTTCATTCCCATCTTAATTATCCTGCATTTGCAGAGCTCGCAAATATTTTATGGGGATTTGAAATCGAGCATGGTTGCTAATGATCCAGATCCGGGATCTACCATTCTCATGTGTGTTGAAGTACTAACTACAGTTTCAAGGAAACATGCTATTTTCCAAATGAATTCATGGCATGTAGGTCATTTGATACATATCCCTACAACACTCTTTCAGAGTTTTCTTCAGCTCAGAGTTTCTAAAGGTTCAAGTCCATCATCAGGTTCTTTGATGATTTCAGAAGAGCAAATCTCTCATCAAGTGGTGGATATCTATTATGTTGATCACCAGTTCTCTTTAAACCTAGCTATTTGTTGCATGTTGTCAACTGTTGTGCACCACTATTAAGCATCACCAAAGTATGGTTCATTTATTTATATTTTAACTCACGATTAGGGGTGGCAATTTTGACCCAAACCCATTAACCCAACCCAATCCAACTGCATTTTGACACAACTCAACCCAACCCAATTAATAAATAGGTTATGTAGATTGGGTCAGAATTGACCCATGCATATATGGGTTGGGTTGGGTAAAACCCATGGTTAACCCAATAACTCATTTAATGTATTTTGTATTTTCATTTTTCTCTTGTTTTCAACTTTTCAAAATTATAGTTTTGCCTCAAGTTCCATTTTAATCCTGATTTTCATTCTTTCTTTGATTTTTGACCCAAAAAATTTTCATATTCATATTTTCTCCCTTATTCTAAAATTTCCAAAATTACAGTTTGACACTAATTTTTGTCATAATCACGTTTTTTGCCCAAATTGCATTTTAGTTATTCCATTTCAATTTAAGTCATAGAAACTTTTTAAAATTGCATTCTGACTTCAATTTCAAATTTGTGGAAATTACATTTTGACCCCAATTTTTATAATAATTCCATTTCGGTCAATTTTTTTGTTTTGTTTGAAGAACTATATTATTTTATTTTTAATTTACGTTACTGCATTTATCCTAAATCTATTCAATTTTTAAATCACATAATAAATTTTTTTCATTTGTGACATTTCAATTTTTTCGTATAAATTTTGAAATCACATAATAATATCATTTAGGCATTTAAGTTACATATAAAAACTTTTAAAAAATAGGATAATCGCAGTGCTAATAAATTAAAAATAAATAATATAAATAAATAATAAATTAGAGTGATAAATATGAATAAAAATATAAAAATAATTACTATAATAATTAAAATTTAAGAGATGGAGATGTAATTTATATAAGTGTTTATTAAGAAGTGAAGGACATTTATGTTTTTAAGAAAAAAACAAAAAAATACATTTATTACAAATGCCTCATTAACTACTGTTCTTGGTTAGCAAAACCCAATTTTAATTACATAACAAAAGTATTGGCTAATTTTTTGAAAGCATGTTTTCATGCTTACTTTGTTGGAGTTAGATTTCCAAGAGAAATTAGTAATTTTTGACAAGTAGTTGTAGGATTTGATTTTTATTGTTTCCTATGTCTGGTGGAGAATTGTATCAGTGTTGAACTTTATACTCTTTGTCTAGTAGTTTTAATTTTTATTATCTTTATTGATATAAATATAAAGTAGAATGATTGGTAGGCCAAATTAATTAAAATAAATCAAATAAAATAACGAAAGGAAAATTAATGGGTTGGTGGGTTATGTGGGTTTGACCCATAATTAATGGGTCATGACCCATATAACCCATTTAAAATTTAACCTATTTATGATCCAACCCATTTATGACCTAACCCAAATTTGACCCAACCCAAACCCACCCACCCATTTTGCCACCCCTACTCACGATGATTGGTTGGCCAAAAAAAAACTCATGATGCCATGACCTAAATATACAAAATAGAAAAGGAAACTTTTATGAATTTAAAACAACAACAAACACAGCCTTTTGCCACTTCCCAGGATCATGAGATTCTATCGTCTCAGATACTAATGTAAGATCTTATGATCATATGGTTTATGTCAACATCTGGAAAACCTTGTTTACTTCATAATTGTGATGCCAAACCATGGCTCTGTATACTTTGGATGTCACCATTGCAATTGATGCATACAACACCAGAATTTGGGTCTGCGTATATTTAAAATATTGGACATGCCATCCCTGCATGTTTGCAATTGATGAAAATTGAGAAGAGTGCTAGTGCTGACAGAAAAGGGAGGAAGAAGAGATGCCATGCTTCTTGTCTAAACTACCGGGGGCTAAAACTTTCTTATTTATACCATCTTTGTGTGATTTGCTGCCGTTTATTATAATCCAGAAAATGTAGATATTGATGCGCATGATGACATGGTGATTAATCATCTCTTATGAAGCATATTTTTTTGTATGTTTCCAGTGAGTGCAAGCAGTGTGTTTCCCATCTTGAAGCTTTTGTTTCTGTTCTTCTTAATTGTCTGGAGACAATAGATAATAAATATTTCTTTTGGGAGGTAGAAGAGGGAGTCAAGTGTGCTTGTTTTCTTCGAAGGGTTTATGAAGAGGTATTTGACATCTATTAGTCCGTCTGACACTATGCTATATGAGCTTGAAGATATCACTACCATGTCTTCTTGCATGTTATGTTAATTAATGATAAGTGTTGGAAAAACCAATGTGAAACGTAAAGATTGAGAAAGAACATGAAGGAGAGCAGATTGATGGGTCATTGTTAAAGAAGGTTGTTGATATATTCGTTGAGATTGGTATGGGGCAAATGGATTACTATGAACAGGATTTCGAGACGCAAATGCTTAATCATACTGCTACCTACTACAAAAGTATTGCAACAAATTGGATTGAGGATGACAGTTGTCCAGATTATATGCTCAAGGCAAGTCTATATATATATATATATATATATATATATATATATATATATATATATACATACATACATTAATTATGCCTCCGGATTGGATTGTTGCATCTATCTTGTTAGATCTAAAATTCCTTGTTTTAATTTAATGGTGTAGGCTGAGGACTGTTTGAGAAGGGAGAGGGATAGAGTAGCTCATACCTTCACTCTAGCACCGAGCAGAAATTAGTAGAGGTCTCTATAATTATACAATATTCCCCTTTTTCTCTTAATTTTGTCTGTTCTTATCTTAAAGTTTAATATTTAATTTTTTTTTACAGAAAGTGCAACACGAGTTGTTGGTGAGCCATGCAAATCAATTACTTGAGAAGGAACACTCTGGCTGCCATGCCTTGCTTAGAGATGATAAGGTTCTGAATGAATGAATCTCTAAATCTGTTTATTTTTATGATTATCCTGCAGATAAAACAGCAGAAAGATATATTTAGTCGGCAATGTTCTCTATTTTTATCAAACTACATATGGGTTTATTCAGGATATGGTCCCAAACGAAGTGGGATCAGAAGGTTAATTATCAGTTTCTCTATGTTAACCCTTTTCCTCTTCCTTTTCTATCGAAGTTCACCTGTATTAGATTTCTCATTCATCATCACACTAAAGATTGCCCCTCGTTTCTCTTGTTACCTTGCATTAATTTTCATCCACGTTAAATCCCCCAAATTTTCCAAAATACAAGTCTTTCATTCTCATAATTTGTATTTTACAATCAATCAGCAGTAATATCAGGGGAGATGAAATTTGAATTATAGTAATGGAGACACTACAAATGCTCTTCAACGAGAAATTGTTCGGTTGCAATCAGAGTTGGAAGCTTCAAATGCGCGATTGGAAGCTTCAAATGCACAGTTAAAATTAGAGATGCGAGGTGTCTTCAACATTCTCAAAAATATTATAGGAAATGTACCGTCTGAATTTGCACATTTGATAAATTCTGAGGTATAAATCTTTTTCTTTATATTTTTTAAATTTTGTTCTCTATAATATAATCAAATATATATAAATTTGTTATCTCTTAGGTACCTGAAGCAAGTAATGGACAATCGTCATCAGCAGGACATTCATTCTCAGCTAGTGAAGATCATCCCAATACATAGATGAGATTGACTTACTTTGCAATATTTAGTAAGTATATAAAATTTAAATATGTATATTATTTATTACTTAATTATTTGTGATATTTATTGTACATTACTATAATAATACTCATAAATTTTATTTTTTCAATATATTGCAGGAGCTTAGGTAGAGCTTTTGGATGTTGTTTTAGAAGCTTTTCTCATTTTGTAATGAAATAATTTTTTGGTTTTACAAATATTTTTTTTTGAGAACTACAAACAAATACTTTAGTTTTATTTATTTTGAGTATTATATATAAGTACTTCTATGAGTATTTGTATCTTTTGTGAGCAATAATATAATCAATTATATATATTTTTTAAAAATATATATATGACATTTTAAAAAAAAGTAAAATAGACAATTAGTGACGGTTTAAAGTCGTCAGAAATTTATAGGTCATTTTGTGGCAGGTGCTTAGTGTCGCAAATTTGCCAAACATTTTCTGACAATGGTTGGCAGCCACAAATTTAACTTTCATTTTGTGACGGTTATAAACCGTCAGAAAATTACTTGAAATTTTCTGACAGTTATAAACCGCCGCAATTTTACTTTTCATTTTTTGGCAGGCCCAAACCGTTATAAAAGAACATTTTTTGGCGTTTATTCCAGCAGTTGGCTGGAACCGTCAGAAAATTATTGCGACATGTCCATTTGTGACAGTTTGAGATCCGCTAGAAAATGTCATTTTGTGGTAGTTAAACCGCCACAAAACAACAAAAATAACCGTCGTTAAAAATCACATTTTTTGTAGTGTGTTGCTGCTTAGTATAGTGCTTTTTTGTAGTAGTGAATTATTTAACCGTTTTAATCGTATTAGTTAATATTTATCAATACTACTATATATAAATTAATTTTCTATCTATCCCAGTCCTAAGCACAAGCCACCCTTTGATTTAACTAAGATGTTGAAACTGGGTTGTTGTAAATTCTCGGAATATTCTAATTTTAGGGGAAATTCTGCCGAAATTTCGATAGAACCCTATATGTTAAATGATTGTCCAAAGGTTATGGTTGGAGCTTGGACATAATGGTTATATGCATCTTTTATATACTATATTGTGTTTGGTAACTCGTTTATATTTCTGTAAGTGATACCTGTATGATGCATGTTGTTGAGATAAGATGTTGTATTATTTAGGCTTGCTAGACCTAGTCGATGTATGATATGTCTATTTGTCGGTCGACAAGTAAATTCGGATTGTGACACCAACACAAATTATCATAAATAAATGACAAGTAAAAGGCAAAATCTTCTATATGTAATGAAAGTTAATTACACTTACTAAATTTTTCTATTAAAAATAAGGAAAAAATTAAGGTAAAGTTGTTTAGGTGCTTGCCATAAAGTTAACAAATCATAAACATTATTTATATTCTCTCTCATATTTGATTGGTTATGTAATTTATTGTTTTTCATTTTCTCTTTCTACCATGATTGGTTATACAAAAAATTTTTACCACGTGTTTTAATTATATTGATGAATTTCATAACAAGCACCTAAGTAATTTACCTTAGTTTAATCCTAAAAATAAAGTGCAATGAAGAATGAGATTATTAGCATGTGTAATTTTCCGACTTTATTAAACAATGAGCATAAAACAATGTTTTAAATTATATTATTATTATTATTGAGACACATGTCAAATTTTTTGAGACATAAGCTTGAAACCTTCAATTTTAGATAGTTTAAGAGAGGTATATGTCTTTGGAATGGGATGGATGGGTGTGGTATGGGTTTAAATTTGTAAATAGGGGAAAAATACTTCCTTTTCTCCTTCATTATCTATTCTTATTTTCTTTCACTCCATCAAGTTCTATTTTTTTCATTTAAGTTTCAATTTCTATTTTCCTTGTCAATTTAATTTTGTATCCATCTAATAAAAATCCTTTTTCACTCCCGTCCACAATTTTTCATCTTTTCCATCAATTTAACTCTTGCCTAACCTTGAAATTGCTTTTTGTCCTAGTCCTCAACTTTCATCTTTCTTTTCAATTTAGTCATCATTTTTAATTTAGTGCAACTATATGCAACTAATGCATCAACCAATGTCACACAAAGCATTTTAAATTTAAACAAATCATTAACAACCATCTCTTTAATTAAATCCTAGAATTATGTAGGTCTTACAGATTAGGGACCGCATTTTTGTTATTATTGACAAATAAGAAATAAGGAAAGGAGGTTCAAATATTCCTATAATATTAAACTTTCATACTCTTTATTCCTATGCCCTTCTTTCTATTGACGAAAGAAGAATTAGGCTACGTTTGGTATGTTTTGAATAATAGAATGGAATGAAATAAAAATTTTAAAATAAAAGTATATTTAGTATATAAAAAATAAAATAAAAAATGTGTGAAGAAAAGTGAAATAAAAGACTATATAAATTACTCATGATAATACATTTTTAATTAATAAAATATATCCGCATGCACCAAATGCAACCTTATTTCATTAATTAATTGAAAAAATCATAGGAGGAACAAAAAAGTCTTTTCGAACCTCAATTCCATGTCTAACAACCAATTCCTTTGGTTTACCATTGGAATTGAAGATGATAAAAGTCTTGGAATTTGCCAGTTCCAAGAATCATATCATTCCATTGTTCTATAGACATACCAAACATTATAAAGTCTTGAAATATGTGCAATTCAAATTCCAACACAATAATTCCCAAGGTTTAGAATTGAATCGGTCATTGAACCGGTGAAGTAACTGGTTCAATCATTGTCGGACCAGTATTGATATTATATTATAATTAAATAAATTAGTTAGTTAAAATAAATATAATAAATATATTATATAATTTTATTACATATAAAATATAATAAAAATAATATATCTTACATAAATAAAAAACTAAATATATACTATTCACCAAATTAAAAAAATATAAAAGTATGCAACAATTAATTTAAAAAATTTAATATCTTTTAGATCTGTTTCCCTTTCTTTCTCTTATAATTTGAACCTTTCAAATTTTCTTATATTATTATGCCTATTAACCATCTATTATTATCCTATTTTAATTTTTTATTCATAATTTAATTTATTTTTATCCATCCTCTGTTTTATTTTTGTTATTAATAGTTTCCTATTCTCAATGCCAATATCACATTAGTTTTTACTGGAATTAGAATTGGGACGTTAGAATTGAAATTGCAAGAAAATGGAAAAATTTCAATGTTTGGTATGACATCTGAAAATGCATGAAAATTGAGAAATTTCAATTTCAAACCCACCAATTCCAATTTTTTTCTAATTCAATTCAATTCCAAAACTCAATTGCAACCAAACGTACAGTCTTAGGGTATGTTCTTTACGCAGAAATGGAAAGGGAATGGAGAAGGGAAAGGGAATAGGAATGCATTTGCTATGTTTGGTAGTAAAAATTGGGAATGAAAATAGAATGAGAATGTATTTACTATTTTGCCCCTTATATATTTTTTTTTAAAGTTGATAAAAATAAAAAAATAAAAAAAGTAAGTGAAATCAGTGGGCCCACCCATTACTTCCTCATTTTCATTTAAATAACATGACCTTAATTCTTTTACATCTTCCCAATGTTTCTTTTTAAAAGTGAAGGATAGATGTCTTCAATTCTACAACATCTTCTACCATGTTTCTTCCAAAAAGTTAGAACGGCTCTCTTCTTCTTCAATGCTTCACCTTCTTTTTCCATTCTCTTTTTTCAAGTTTTAGAGTGAGAGTCTCTGAACATGGTACTTCCTCCTCTGCAATTGTTTACTTTTTTGAATGGTGAGTACATTTAAAGGTTATATCTTTATCTTCTTCTTCGATAAGTCTAAAAAGTTTTTTTTTCTTCTTCTTCTTTTTTGTCCATGCTTATTCTTCTAATTGGTTTGAAGGTGTAGATGGGTGTTTCTTCTCATCCAATGGTATCTTTTTTATCGATTGAACTTTTGAAAAAAAAAACCAGCTTAACCCACCTGAATCGTTCGAACTGATCGATTGTTGATCGGTTCAGCCGATTGTTGACCGGTTCTTAGACTTTCTGCTTTTGAGGTTATTTCAGACCGGACAAGGTCTGATTTTTAAAACTATGATAATTTCAATTCCAATTGCTTTACCAAGTCTTTGTACGTACATTATGATTCTTTCAAAGTGTCCACGTGCATTCTTTGTCTTTCCCTAAGAATATACCACCTGGATATACCATTTGTCTCAAACATTAAAATACTTATTCCACCATCCTATACATGAGTTTCTTGTTTCTACATTCGTCATGCACACTCAAAAGTTAAAACAAAATTCTTTGTAAATATCGCATTTGACACAAATGTATATAAAATTATAAATGTATCAATTTACAAGGGCCATATATACCGTGCCGTCTATAGTTTTAACTTTTAAACATAAGTACACTTCCTTCATTTAATTATGCACTATCCTAATTATTCAAAAACAATAATGGCTCTACATTATTCTACACTAGTTCATATGCTTCTCTCCATCTCATGGGTAATAATATCATCAGCAAGTGATAATAATATTGGAATAGCCCAACCTGGTTGCGATTGGTCATGTGGAGGCATACAAATCCCATACCCTTTTGGAATGAACGACCCCAGATGCTACATAGACAATTGGTTCGAGATAGAATGCAGGAAAAACAACTCTTCACCTTTCCTCAAGTCCATAAACGTGGAGGTGACGAGGTTCATAAACGACGACGTCGTCCAGATCCAGAACCCCGTCAATCGTTGGAACTGCCCAAACGACACAGAAAACGCCGAGTCCGTCGTGGACTTGAGGCTAAGCCCTTTCGTGTACTCCCAGGAGAGGAACAAGTTCGTGGCCATCAGTTGCGACAACCTCGTGCTCTTGGTGTCCCACAATGGGTCGGAAATCGGTGGGTGTGTCTCGATTTGTGGGGAGGAAGAGGAGGTGGGCCCACAGAAGGATAGGAATAATGATGACGTGGTCATTAGGGATGGTTGTCTCGGGAGATACTGCTGCCAGACGACGTTGCCGAGGTATCTGAACGAGTACAATACGACGTCGTTTTCGATCGAGGGAATCACGAACCAGAATGTTTCACCTGGCGAGTGTGGGTACGCGCTGATTGGAGATGATGATTGGATGAATAATAATGGGACGAGCAAGAGAGTGAGTGATATAAAGAAATTGGGTTATGTACCTGCGATGCTTGAATGGGAGATACCTGATCTGAATCTCACGTTGAATAATCCTCCAAATGCTATTTGCTCTGAATCTAATATTACATCTTCGGGTAAGAAGGGGTATAGATGTAAATGCAAGGATGGCTACTATGGCAATCCCTACATGTCCGATGGATGTACTCGTAAGTATTTTATAATTCATCTATTTATATTTTTCAAAATAGTTATTTAATTAATTAAAAAAAATAAAAATATGATGTCAAAAGATCATGGAAGAGAGAAAATAAAAATAATGATAATTGTTATTTAAAAAAAACGATAATGACAGCGGTAGTTATTAAAAAATAACATCCTAATTTTTAATTTATTATTTTAAAATTAATAATAATTTATAATATATTTTATAAATTAAAAAAAATTCCTAAAGAAGAAGGATAATGTTAAAAAAAAATTTTGACATGCACGTACATGCATATGAAGCCTCTAGTATAATATATGGTCTTTGTTAATTTTGGTTTAAATGTGTAATTGTCTATACTTAGAGGTGTCAAAATGGACTAAAGCCTTACAGATCGACCCGTTTAAAATATATAAGGTCGGGATGATAGAGAATTTTTTGCCCTAATTAATTAAAAATGGACCAGCTCAACCCAACACTAAAAAAAATAGGGTCAAACCGAGCTAGGACTGACCAGCCCATTTTTATTTATTATTTTATTTTTAATATTTATATATTGAATTAATCTTATGATTTTCAATTTAACTTAAATTATATAATGTATTTTGGATATTTATTTAATTGATCTCATTACTTTAATTTATATTTTATTAATATATCTTATTATTTTAAATTTTAAATAAAAATAAATATTATATTATAAATTATTTTGCAATTATTCAATAATTAAACAATATTATTTTTTAAAAAATAAAATACGGACTAATCCGTTTTGACAACTCTATTTACCAAAGACTAAAATAACAAAAACTATAAGGATTGTTTTAGTTTAAATGAATCCTCTATCATTATGTTCTCTGTCATTCTCTATTAATTATTAGTTTAAAATATTACCTTTTAATAATTTTTTTATAATAAAAAGTTTTAAGTGCCTCAAACTTAAGATATAAATAAAAATAAATTAATACCCTACATTAATTAGGACCGACCGTGAATAGATTAGGGACTATCATTTTATTTATATCTACCTTCTATTTTAGAGAACTTTGTCATTCCTCAAATTTAAAGAATCCAAACTTCAAAATTTAAAAAGATATTATTTTAGACTAATAACAAAAAATGACAAACAAACAAAATCACAGAAAATTCACTTTCAGACAATTTACTCTAAAATATATGGCTATATATTGTTTGAATGGATAAAAATTCAGGACTATCGTACTATTGAAGTTTGGTATATCTTTTTAATCATTTAGAACTATTTGTTAAGATTAATTGAAATTCATATTAATAAAGACCCACCTTAAATGATTTAGGGACCAACTTATTGAAGGAATGTACTGAAATTCAGTACTACCGTACTACTGAACATCTTCTCTGTTAGAATAATGTATATTATGCATATCAACTCCATGACATTAATTAATTAATTAGATGCAAAAATGGTAAGTAGAAAGGACTATTAATTGTACCAAAAGTTCATCTCATATAAATTACGAAAAGTTTTGGTTAAATTACACTTTTTTAATTTAATTTCTATGATTTAAAATTTTATAAATAAATCTGTATTGTTAATAATTCAGTTACTATATTAACTTAATTAAACCTCCGCCATTACATATGCTTTGCAGGTTTGCAATCCTCTGCTGACAAATATTCTATTACTTCACTTGGTACGTATGAGCGCCTTTTAGAGTTACAAGATACATGCGAAACCATATGAAAAATGTCATATTCTTAAAATTAAAATAAAGTGATAATTAATTTATTATTTTAAAAAAATAAACAAAATTCAAAATTTAGAGAAATAGCAATGAAAGAGAAAGGTTTTTGTTTAGGAAACCAAGTTGCTGTAAGGTATTTTTATAAATAGCTTAAAAGAAATTTGTGTTAATTAATCACATGAGTGTGGTTTGGTGGTTCTTTAATTAGTTCTTTAACTAAGTGGTGAGGGTTCGAATTTTATCCTTGACTATAAAAAGTATTATGTGGCCATGTGTTTATCCTTAAACGGAGGACTCGTAATGAGGGGAGTAGTTTTTGCTCTCGACTAGTTTAGACACACAAAAAAGTAAAGAAAAGAAGAGGAAGTCTATATTTGAAAAATTTGTATAATGCACTTTTGACTCATGTCTTAAATTATTCTTATTGGGTTTAGGATCTATTCTTGTAGCTGATCTCATTGGTTCTTTAGTGTTTCGCTGCTATGTTTGTTAGGTATTTATAGCCTGTCTAGTTAAAAAAAAGAAAGTATTATTAATGTTATTAAATATATAAATGAATATAAGAAAAGAAAAATAAATATAAATAATTATTATTGTTAATTTTTATTAAAAAATAAATATAAATTATTTATTTATTAGTTTAATAAGATATTAACAAATAAATTATTAATCTTAAGTAATGGAATTTTTTATTTATTTTCATTATTTTTATTAATTAAATATATATTAATATTATTTAAATAGATAAATGATGTTTTTTTTAAAAAAATAAATAAAAATACATTGAGAAATATTTAAAAAAAATGTCCAATCGGTAATTAATTATAGGGTAATGCTGGCTCATGAAATGCTAGCTTGTAAACATAAAGTTGCCTTTTATATATGGAAAAAATTAAGGTAAAGTTGCTTAGGTACTTGTTATAAAGTTCATTAATCATAAATATTATTTATATTCTCTTTCTTATTTGATTGGTTATGTCATTTATATATATATATATATATAGTAATGTTATAGAGAAATAGTGAGTCAATGCTCACCATTTGTTAGTTATTGGATCTGTATTAAGATCTCGAGACAAATTCAATGATTGACAACTAGTGAGTTCAAGCTTTCTCTAGCTTCAAATAATTACTCAAACATATATCTCATTTTGCAACGTGTGAAGTTCTTTCCACTAGCCTGGGATCCATTGCTTTCCTCGTCGGAATTTGGTGGTCGTACAAAATCATAAAGAGAAGAAGGATAAACAACCGAAAGAGAAAATACTTCAAACAGAATGGTGGATTGTTGTTACATCAAGGATTATCTTCCGGAGATGTCAATTTTGACAAAACCAAGTTATTCACCTTAAAGGACTTGGAAAAAGCCACCAATCACTTCAGTGTGAACAGAGTCCTAGGCAATGGAGGCCAAGGTACAGTCTATAAGGGCATGCTTCTAGATGGTCAAATTGTTGCCGTCAAGAAGTTTAAGGTTCAAGGGAACGTTGAAGAGTTCATCAATGAAGTCCTTATTCTCTCCCAAATTAACCATAGGAATGTGGTGAAGTTGTTAGGGTTTTGCTTGGAGACTCGATTCCCTTTGTTAGTTTATGAGTTCATTCCTAATGGTAACCTTTATGAGTACTTACATGAGCAAAACGAGGAGTTTCCAATGACTTGGGAGACACGTTTGAGAATAGCCATTGAAGTCGCGGGAGCTCTATTTTACTTACACTCGGCTGCTTCTCAGCCAATTTATCATAGAGATGTCAAATCGACGAATATTCTTTTGGATGAAAAGTATAGAGCAAAAGTAGCCGATTTTGGGACATCGAGGATGGTTTCTATTGAAGATACTCATCTCACTACGCTAGTTCAAGGGACTTTTGGGTATTTGGACCCCGAATACTTCCATACTAGTCAGTTCACTGAGAAGAGTGATGTGTACAGTTTCGGTGTAGTTCTCGTAGAACTTTTGACCGGTCAGAAGCCGATATCTTCTTCTTGCTTGAGACCGGAGGAAGCTAAAAGCTTATCTTCATATTTCGTCATGTGCATGGAGGAAGATCGTCTGTGTGAGATTCTTGACAAAAGAATCGTGGAAGAAGGAAATAGAGATGATATCATGGCAGTTGGTAACCTTGCATGGAGATGCTTGGAATTGAATGGGAGGAAAAGGCCTACTATGAAAGAAGTCACAATGGAATTACAAGGAATTCAAAATTTGGGAAAGAGGTCTCTTTCTTCTTCTATATCGTTGAAGAATCATGAAGCTTGGGATGCGATTTTCGCATCAACTAGTCCAATGGAGAGTGAAACATCCTCATCTTTGGAGATAACACCTTTTTTTTAACATTAAATAATTGTTGAATTTTTTTTTTTTTGGCTCATTCTTGTGAAGAAGTGAAATAATTGTTTCATATGAAGTATTGATTATTGATGTGATTCGATAGTTTCATAGCTAGATAATTTTATTTAGTTTCGGAAGACTGCTCATCTTCATATATCATTAAAATGCATTGCTTTATTTTATATTAAAAGACGAAATCCTGAGTTTTTCAAAGAAAAAAAAAAAACTCATGTCTCTAAAAATATGCATGACCTACCAACTTTTTAATCACTTAATCTTATTAAGATATTATTTAGTTCTTGAATATTCACAAGTATAAATCTTCTAGTTCTTATTATAGCCATCTCTATGAACCTTTAAGAGATTTTTAGATGTTGGGTGTATGGGTATAATACATTTTGATGATTGGATGTTAAATCATTATATTTTTTTGAGTAAATCTTGTTAAATTACGAAGGATATTCGTCTTGCTCCGTACAAAGGATTTCATTGTAATTAAGAAGATAAGATTCTTTTAAAACATCTTATCAAGATCAAGAAGACAAAATTTTCTCAAGGCACCTCATCATCTTGACCAAAAGACAAGAATCCTAACCATATCTTTTTCTTTGATTGGTTTAGTATATATTCAATGGATAACAACATACATAATCCCTTTATTGAAAAAGAAAATGTGAGAAACGTCAATACTAAGAAAACAAATACATGAAAAACTTTTAAAAACGAAGAGATAGTTATACACCCTCCTTTAGAAGCAGTTAAATTTAATAGAGATTAATGATTAGAAGGAGAAGCATCATCTTTGAGGACAATAATAAATTCAGATGATATGGAAAATAGTGTTAATAAGAAAGATATAAAAATCATACAAAGTCAAAACAATTATTAGAATTTAGTTTTCATAAAAAAAATTATTAGAATTTAGTTCTAAGTACAATAGTAAAACAATTTGATAGAGTATAGAAGTACACGTCAATAATAAGCGTGTAGAAAACAATTAAAAAAATCCTTCTTTAGAAAAGACTGAGTGTTAGAACTTAGCACTAATCTTGTATTATTTACACTAAACACCTAGATTATTTATTCATTGATTCATTGCAAGGTTTTAAATTGCGGTTGCGGTTCCGGTTGCAGTTGCGTTGCAATTATTGCGGTTGCGGGTACTGCGGCCGTGAATTTTTTTAAAGTTGTAACATATACTATAACAATAAATACATCAATACATATTATTTCCTTCTATTTTTTTCTCTTTTTCTTCCATAGACATACACTCATCCTACATTCATATTTCAACTTCTTAAACGGTTACAAAGTCACAAAATTAGCAAGGTTTCTATGTGAAACCGCATCACACCGCAATTGCAGTGTAATGCGGTTGCGGCAAGTGCTGCAACAGCAATATTGCGGCCGCAATACGCATTGCGGACCGCAATTTAAAACACTGATTCATTGTATCCCTGATGTACACATGTACAGTGATCCGCACGCGTACTACACCTTTTTTGTAACTAACTTTTGGATGTATTATCTCTTTATATAATGCAGCAGGAAAATGGATTCTCTACATTAATTCTCTAGATTTTTTGGTAGAGTTATGAGAGAGATAGAGATAATAGAAATTTTCTCTTTCTTAATTCTTCTCTCTCTTAATTTTTTTTCTCTCTATCTCTCTCATAACTCCACAAAAAATGTAGAGGATTACTTTAGAGGATCCACTAGGCCACCATGATTTGTTTGCCTTGCCAAATCACTCGTTCCTTTTTTTTGTTCTTGGTATCAAAGTATTCTTTTGCGATGGAAGCTTCGTTTTCTTCAACTTCTTCCGAAGTTTCCGTTGCGTCTGCAACTCAGGCCTCCAAAACATATTCCCTTTTCAGCTCTTCTAGCCAATCCGCCTCTATCAAGTTGTATAGAGACAACTATCTGGTTTGGACATCTGTCATTTTTCCTTTGATTAAAGGAAATCATCTTCAATCACATATCTCTAAAATAGGGCAAGTGCCTTCTTGCGAGATTCTAAGCGAGAAAGACATTGTGCGGAATCACTACTCTTGGGTTGGTTGTGAAACACCATGACCCTTGAAATAGCTTCGTAGCTTCTTCATTGTGAAACTGTGTTAAATCTCTGGAACAGTGCTAGAGCACTGACTTCCACCTCTCTTAAAGTCTCGAATCTTAGTACTCAAAGGTGAACTCAACAATACTCGGAAGGGCTCGATGAAGATGCATGAGTACTTTGCACCAAGATGAGGAATATAGCTGAGTAGTTACGACTTGTTGGAGCTCCGATGGCCACGTCAGATCTGATTCTTCATGCTGTCGGAGGACTTGATGCCGACTACAACGCTGTTGTGGTGAACATTCTGAATGATAAGAATATTACCTGGGTGGATACAGATTCATCTCTACCTGCTTTTGAGAGTCAAATGGAGCAACTGAATCAAATGACTAATCTATCCATCCAACCTATTGCTAATTATAAGGCTCAAAAAGATGGTTCGAACAACCAAGCAGGTTCGGGACGGACCAACTTAATTTGCTCAATCACCTTGGAGAGGTTCCCGTGGTGGTGATGGCTCTCGAGGACGTGGCAGGGCTCGTGGTGGTCACCAAGGAGGTAATGATGGTGGTGATTGCACCCGTCGCAAGGTTGACCAAATTTTTCGAATTAGAATGCAATATAGCAGCGTAACTCGGATCGTATTAACTCAAGGAACCTTTATCTAAGATCTTAGACTAAACTAAGTATAAAAAACATGTAATTAACAAACTAAAGTGATATTTTGGATTTTTAAGCTATCTACTAATTGAGAAATGCAATCAAAGTAAATTTAAATGTAAATAAAGAGAACCTAAATTACTTTTTTTTTTTGTATTTTTCTTGAATAGACCAATTAAAAAGAGGTTGGAATTAATATTAAAAATGCCCTTGGAAATGGAATTATAGCTATCATAGTTCAAATTAATATGAGAATTAATATTTCACTAAGTCTTAGGGGAAAACTTCAAGGTACCACTCGAGTCTTGTGTTCTTTCTTAATAATTACTCCTACTACCATAACTAGTAATTACTCCAAAAGACACAATTAAAAACCACTTAGTGTATGATTAAAATTAAACAAAAGCAACTTGTTCCTCTACTAAAAATTTGCTCAACCGAGACAATCAAATACAAGCATATAAGATTATATCCTCTAGTCATAAACATTATAGAAAATACTTTCTAATTGCATTGTAAAGACAATATTTCTATACAATCATCAAGTTGCCAAAATCAATCTAAATCATAACCACTCAATACACATAGAGAATGTACCCATAAATCTAAGATTCTAAATTGCATAAAGACAAATCTTAAACCTAGGAAATCAAATATACAATTTAAAATTAGGTATTGAGATAAAATAACTTCCCTTTGTAGAATAGGAACTCAAGCCCTAATCGCCATCTCCAAAAGTAAGAGAATCTAGCCACACATTGAGAGAGATGCTACAATGTCCTTCACTCCTTTCAACCATGATGCAAGAAATGGAGGATTATGATGATGGTGAATGTGATGAAGTGTGTATTGGTGATGGATGGTGAATGCGGTGTGAAACAGGGGAAAGAAAAATGGAAGTGTGAGAGAGATGTGTGATGGTGGAATGGTGATATGTGAAGGTGTTTGGCGTGAAGGCAAGAAAAGAAATGGCAGAGGAAGAGATGGAATGTGAGATGGAACGAAGGAAAAAAATGGAAGTGGGAGGCGTAGGAACAGAGCAGAAAAGGAATGGGGAAAAGTTGCCGCCTATCCCATATTTCTTTTTTTTTTTAAGTAAAAAAAAAACAAAAGTTAACCTAATGATGTGGAAGTAGGGATGATCAAAATACCCATATCCAATGGGTACTCTGAAAATTTACCCTGTTGGTATGGGTATGGGTCTGGGTACAAAGTCAACGCGTCCGGGTAAGGAGGTACCCTACCCGCAATAGTAATTATTTATTTTTATACATATAAAGTATTATTTTTAAATTTTTTTGTGTTGAGAAAATATATAATTCTAAGAAAAAATGTTAAATATCTTATAGATATTAAAGTAATTTAATTGTACATTTATATTTATAATTTAATTTTTTTATTTTTTGTGATTATAGATAAAAAAATTGATAAAAATAAATTTTATATTAATAAAATAATAATTTATTTCAAATTTTTATGGGTCTAAGTCCGGGTATGGGGATTTAACTACCCGTAGGATCCGGGGATGGGGATTGATTTTGATACCCGTTCAAGTCCGAGTCTGAGTCTGGGGATTATAGTACCCTACCCATACCCTACTCATGATCATCCCTATGTGGAAGAGACTTTTCTGCTTCCCTCCAATGTGCTTGGCAAAGTGGGAAGGTGGATTTGGGTCTTGGGTCTTCAATTTTTGGGCTTTAAATTCTTATGTTTAGGCCCTTGCACTCTTTTTTTTTTAAGATAACCACAATAAAAAAAAAAAGTCCAATGTAAAATAATCATCCCAAAATTAATTTAATTAAGAAGCAATCACAAAAACAAAATAATTTAACCATTTTTAAGATTATTTTCATGTAATTACTCTTTAACTAAATTTATCATAATTAATGCAATTAAGCTCAATAAAATATAATAAGACCCCTAAAATAAGATAAAAAATATTATATAAATTAGGGACTCTGTGAGAGATCTGGGCATGCTATACATAAATGCTATAATTGCTTTGACAGGAACTTCAACCTCCAACTCATGTCAGAGGCATTGGCAGTTTTTCTCCACAAGCTCCACAGGCTTTTTATGCTGGATCTTCAGATGGTTATTATGCACATTGATTTTCCAATATACTTTTTTAAAGTTTAATTATATATATAGCACGGGATACACTACAAAAAAATGTATTTTTAGCAACGGTCAAAAAGGTGTTCTAGCTAAATATTTAACGACGGTTTCTGTGACCGTTGTTAAATACAGCGTCGGGATATATATTAACGACGCTTCGCACAAGCGTCGTTAGAGTCTATGGCATTTTGTTTTGCGACGGTTTTAACCGTCGCTAAAGTTAATTCTAGCTTTTGTTATTTTCAGTATGACGACGGTCCTAATCGTCGCTATATTCTGCCTCTAACTACGGTTTGAACCGTCGTTGAGTCTACGACGGTTATAACCGTCGCTAAAAATAAAGATTATTTAAAACTTAATTAGCAACAGTTTTAATCGTCGCTAGTTTGGATTTTAATTTATTAACAACCTTATTTCTTAAATTAGCTCAGCATAAACAAAAATTTTATATGAAATAAAATAACATAATTCAAATGCCTTGATTTAGCAAACAAAACATATTTATTATTCAATCAAAATAAAATTCACATACGTAAGTTCATATATGAAACTAATATATATACAACACAAATAATCTTAAAATTGTCACAACATAAATTGAACTTAAAGAAAACAAAAGACAATGTTTGTTCTTGGATCATGATTTGCTCCAAATGATCACTTGCATGCCAAAGGTAGTTCCTCTATACTTCTCACAGCATATAACTGTAAAAAAAAAAAAAAATCAAAATAACAAAAGATGAAAGCAAACCGGTATTTTGAATGAAATATTAGAATGATAAGATCAGCACAGAATGAACACTAGTGTTGTTCTATAATTTAGTTAGTTTTCAATACCTTTCAAACTAAAATAAAATAGGCACATAAATAAAGAAGAAATTAAAGTAAGAAAAACAAAAACAACTCTGAGAAGTGAGACTTTGTTGGTAGTGAAAGATAGCTTCATCAAAGAATAAAGGTAACAAAGAACATATCTAAAGACTGAATCACTTCATCAAATGGCAAAGTTTTGTCATCTGGGAAGTAGAGATAGGTAAATGAGTTCCTGTAGAGATTTTGGCAAAGAACCGTCTGTTATTATATATATATATATATATATATATATATATATATATATATATACATACGATAGTTGGTAATTTGGTATATTGGTATTAATGCCTGAATCACAGTTAACAATAACTCAACAACTAATAACTACCCACATTTCCTGCCAAACTATAACTGTTTTACTCTATCCGTGTCATATCCAACATACCAACAACATACAAATCCCTTATCCCTTAGCCACAAAAGCATGACCTTCAAACTTCAAATCACTCTCTTTGGATCACGAGAAGACGCAATATGGTCCTACAATCATGAAACAATGTGATCAAGTAAACCAACCAAAAACTAATATTCTGTAAAAAAATATATTTATCAAGTTTATCAACAAACACGTTTTACGATGCACTAAAACTTCTAGGTGCTGATTTCATCAACACATTAACTATTAATTCTGAATCTGTACCAACACTCACATCATGTATAGTCCAAACCAATTATACATGTACTTTCACCACTTGATTGTTGAGTATAAGAAAAATCTACCACCTCCTGCAAAAATGAGGCATTCAGTTTTAACACCTTATATTAATTAATCCTGATACGGCAGAGCCCTCTTGACGAGCTCTCAGCCTCGGCTCCGCTACGGGAGCGCCCAAGGCTCGGATCCGATACGAGGCACCAGCCTGGGGTCTGCCATCGGACCCCTACGGCTCCCCTCGACCCGAGGGACCACCCGTCAACGTCACGGGTGTTATTCATGCCGCCGCACTTTCCGGGTAGTTATGCTGACATGGACTCGCGCCAAAACGACTTCCCTGGAAAGGCCTAAAACACCCCTGGCGAAGCCTATATAAACGAGGAAGGTTTCATCAGAGCAGGTACTGAATCTATACTCACTCACCATATACTCTTACTTCCGATCACTGACTTTAGCATCGGAGTCCTACCACGGGAGCCCCCTCCTGTCGTGGGTTGATTGCAGGTCGCGTTCTGGGAGCAGGAGTTGGACCGGAGGAGACTAATTCACCACTGGCGCCGTCTGTGGGAAAGTTTTCACACCCGAAAACACCACGTATCTTTTCTTTCTTTTCAGGAATTCGACATGGCGACTC
Source organism: Senna tora (assembly GCA_014851425.1). Classification (NCBI taxonomy): domain Eukaryota; kingdom Viridiplantae; phylum Streptophyta; class Magnoliopsida; order Fabales; family Fabaceae; genus Senna; species Senna tora. The sequence goes on from CM026261.1 coordinate 35,072,659, forward strand.
AAAGGACAGAAGGTGGAGCAGCCGGCGGACCCTCACAGGACCGAACCACCGCCTTGCTGGAAGCACTGACGACACGAAGAGCTGCGCAGGAGAAGGCGCGAGAAGCTGGGGCAGGAGGTACTCCGGAGCAGGGTTCGGTGAACCTACCCCCAGATCCAAGGGACGACGTGATGATAGCCCTGCTTGAGCAGCAAAAGTTACTTAAGGAGGAAATCCAGGAGATGCGTAAGAAGATGAGAGGCAAGGAAGGAGAGGGGGACAATTCGAAGAAGCAGGACTCCCACAAATCTGGTTCTCGAAAGAGCAGCAAGCGGCGCGAGAGGAACGAGGAGTCGAATAGGAGTTCGTCGGAATCCAGATCGGGGGAATCAAGTTCTTCCTCGCAGTCCTCCGACTACACGCCCCCAAAGAAGAAGAGGAGATATCCGTTCCTTGATCGCATTATGGATGTAGCAATGCCAAAGCTCAGAACTCCAACGCAGTTGAAACACTATGATGGAACTTCTGATCCAGTTGCGCACGTAAATTCCTTCAAGGCGGCAATGCTGTATGCGGGGGCGCCTGACGAAGTGATGTGCAGAGCCTTTCCATCCACTCTAGACGGGGACGCGCAGCTCTGGTTCTCTGACTTGCCGTCGGGAAGCATCTCCTCTTTCAGGCAGTTATCTAAGAGATTCACCTCCTACTTCGCCACTAGTAGGACGATTAAGCGGACCGCCCATTGCATGAAGAATGTGGTGCAGGGGAAGGAGGAATCCCTCAAGGATTTCCTCATCAGGTTCACCAAAGCAGCCAGACAAATTCAAGGACTGAAGATGGAGGTGGCGCTTAGTTACCTAACGGATAACCTGCGGAGCAAGTTATTTTGCTGCTCTATCACCAAGAAGCCCCCGAAAACCATGGCGGAACTGTTGGCGAGGTCCACCAAGTACATTGCATTTGAGGAAGTGCAGCAGGCTAAAGAAGGAGGGCAATCCAGGAGGGAGTAGTCGGAGCCTTCCAGGAGCCGAAACGACGGATACAGGAGGGGAGACAGGAAGGACGATCGGAGGGATGATCGGAACCGAAGGGAGCGGAGACAAAAGCCCCCCCGATCGTTCGGACCCAGATTCAGCTCGTACACCCCCCCTCAGTCAGAGTCAGGCCCGAATCTTGGAGGAAGTGCCTAGCTCCAATATCATCCAGTATCCTCCCTCCAAAGCTTTGTCAAACCACGCGGATCGCAACAAGTATTGTAAATTTCACAGGAACTTTGGCCACGACACGGAGGCATGCGCAGCCCTGAAGGATCAGTTGGAGGACCTGGCAAGAAAGGGCCTCTTGAAGCAGTATTTAGAGAAGGGTCGGCAAGTAGGAGTGGGGGATAGGAGAGACCAAAGGCGCGATGACCGTAACCATCGAGGTGGCGATCAAAGGCACCAAGAAGACAACACAGACAATGTGGCTGGGACTATACATGTCATAGCAGGAGGGGTAGTGCGGGGCACTGAGGCGGACCCCCACACAAGGAAGTGGCAAGTTAGGTCCGTCATGAGGTTGGAGCATGAGGCCAAGAAGCCAAGGACAAAGCAGCCTTCCCCGCATATTACCTTCTCGGACGAAGACTTCGCGGGGCAGGACCCAGAGCATGAGGACCCCATGGTTATTACAGTAGTTAACGCAAACTTTGCGGTAAAGCGAATCCTGGTTGACCAAGGGAGCTCGGCTAACGTCCTTTATTATGACACGTACAAGCAGCTGGGGTTGCGGAGCGAAGGCTTGAAGCCCTTCCCAGGCATGTTGGTGGGATTCGCAGGGGTTACCATATAGGCAGAAGGAGTAGTTCGCCTACGAGTAACCATCGGAAAGGCCCCGTTGAGCAGAACAGTTGAGGTTGACTTTATCGTGGTTGCTGCACCATCGGCGTATAATTGCATTATTGGCAGGCCCACCCTCAACAAGCTGCAAGCAGTAGTGTCTACAAGCCATTTAGTAATGAAGTTCCCAGTGGGAAATAAGATCGGAGAGGTGCACGCTGATCAAAAGGAGGCCAGAAGCTGTTATGCTGCTAGCCTCGTAAAGATATCCAGGGCGTCGGCAAGTGCTGGGGACCTAGAGGGGGCGGAGAGTCCCTCTAGGGTCATGAACACAGAATTGGTGGACCCTCGGGAAAGGGAGGAGGAGCGACGTCCCAACCCTAAGGGGGAAATGGAGGCAGTAGCCCTAGCAGAGAAGGACCCTACTAGGACCACTAAGGTTGGAGCCAACCTGGATCCGCTGCTGAAGAAGGGTGTGGTGCAGATTCTCAGAAACAATGCGGATATCTTTGCATGGACGCCAGCAGACATGCCTGGCATCCCCAGAGACATTGCGTGCCATTCCTTGCCAACAGATGGACGGAGCCCTGTTAAGCAGAAAAAAAGGAGCATGGGAGCAGAACGGCAAAGGGCCGTAAAAGAAGAGGTGGACAAATTGCTGACAGCCGGTTTCATTCGGGAAGTACAGTATCCCGAATGGTTGTTAAATGTATTTCTGGTGAAGAAGGCCGACGGGCGCTGGAGGATGTGCGTCGACTTCACGGACCTGAACAAGGCCTGTCCTAAGGACTCTTACCCACTACCCAATATTGACAAACTGGTAGACGGCTCCTCGAGGCATCAGCTGTTGAGTTTTCTGGATGCTTTTTCTGGGTACAACCAGATCAAGATGAAAAAAGGGGACGAGGAGGAGACATCCTTCATCACCGAATATGGGACCTATTGCTACACGGTAATGTCGTTCGGTTTGAAGAATGCCAGTGCCACTTACCAGAGGATGATGGATAAGGTCTTTCGAGAGCAAATCGGTCGAAACTTAGAAGTATACGTGGACGATATGGTGGTAAAGAGCGCCACCAAGGAAGAACATGTAAGGGATTTGGAGGAGATTTTCCAGGTCCTGAGGCATAACAGCATGCGTCTCAACCCCTCCAAATGCGCCTTCGGGGTGCAAGCTGGAAAGTTCTTGGGCTTCATGATAACGCATAGGGGAATTGAGGTGAACCCAGAGAAGTGCCGAGCCATCTTGGAAATGCAGCCTCCCAGGAACGTTAAAGAAGTTCAGCGCCTTAATGGAAGGGTGGCAGCTCTCAACAGATTCCTTTCAAGAGCTGCGGACCGGTGCCTTCCGCTATTCAAATCCGTGGGAAAAGGGAAGCCTTTTGTGTGGACAGAGGAATGCCAGAAGGCATTCGCAGATCTCAAGGCCTACCTGTCAGCTCCTCCGATACTGGCCAGGCCTAAGGAGAAGGAACCTTTGATTGTTTATCTGGCAGCAACGGAAGTGGCAGTCAGTTCGGTGCTAATCATTGAAGGGGCGGACGGGCAGCAACGGCCTGTGTATTTCACAAGTAAAATCCTGCAGGGGGCAGAAGTCCGGTACCAACGAATCGAGAAGCTAGTATTCGCACTGTTAGTCTCCACCAGAAGGCTCCGTCACTACTACCAGCAACATACTGTAACGGTTCGCACGGATCAGCCTCTCAAGCAGGTGCTGCAGAAACCAAATTTGGCCGGAAGACTGATCAATTGGTCAATAGAGCTGTCTTAGTTCCACATTTCATATGAGCCCAGACGAGCGATCAAGGCGCAAGCGTTGGCAGACTTCGTGGTAGAGATGACTTTCGCAGAGCCATCTGAGGAGCCCTTCGTTTGGACTATATTCGTGGACGGCTCGTCAGGGAAGAATGGAAGCGGAGTCAGAGTTACCATCTTGACTCCGGAAGGAATCGCAGTAGAGCAGGCCCTCCAGTTGAACTTCAAGACTACCAACAATCAGGCTGAGTACGAAGCCCTTATTGCGGGCCTGAGGTTGGCAAAGGAGCTGGGAGCCAAACAGGCAACAGTACACAGCGACTCGCAATTGGTGGTAGGACAGCTCAATGAAACGTTCGACGTTAAGGAGCCCACCATAGCCCGATATGTTGACCTGACGAGGCGGCTTATGGCTCAGTTTCAGAAGGTGGTAGTAGAAAGGGTCCCCAGGGAGGAGAACGATAGAGCGGACAACCTTTCTAAGCTGGCAAGTGCATCAGCGCGTTGCGGAGCCAACCCTATCCTCAAGGCCTCATTAGAAACTCCTAGTATTGATGTACCAGAGGAAGTAGGAGTAATTTTTGAAAAGGATGATTGGAGGGTGCCGTTGATCAAATACCTAGCTAAAGGAGAACTACCACAGGAGGAAGAGCCTCGTAAGAGGGTCCTAAGGCAAATCCCTCGTTTCTACTTGGAGGGGGAAGAGTTGTATAAAAGGGGCTATCTGGAGCCGGCACTATGGTGCATCAGCCTCTCTGAAGGGCAATATACTCTGAGGGAGGTGCACGAGGGAGTGTGTGGCTCGCATCAGGGGCCGAAGTCGCTCGTACGGAAGGCATTAATGGCAGGGTATTATTGGCCAAGCATGCTGGCAGACGCAAGGGAGCTAGTACAGAAGTGCGAGCCATGCCAAAGGCACGCCCATATACAGCATACGCCCCAAGAGGAATACCACAGCATCACTGCGCCATGGCCCTTTGACACATGGGGCATGGATCTCCTAGGTCCCTTCCCGACAGCTCCAGGACAGTTCTGGTACTTGATAGTGGCAGTGGACCTGTTTACAAAGTGGGTGGAGGTGGAGCCATTGCCCACCATAACGTCAGAGCGAGTTCGAAGATTCGCATGGAAGAATATTGTCTGCCGATTTGGAATTCCCAAAGCCCTGATAACTGACAACGGCACACAGTTCGTCAGCGAAAGCTTTAAGACCTTTTGCCAAGAGCTTCACATCTCCCTGAAAAACACGTCCGTAGAACACCCGGCCACCAATGGTCAGACAGAGTTGGCCAATCGCATTATCCTGGAAGGACTAAAAAAGAGACTGGGGGACGCAAAGGCGGAGTGGGTCGAGGAGCTGCCGTCTGTGCTATGGTCTTACAGGACCACTCCCCAGACCTCCACAGAAGAAACCCCTTTCAGTCTCAACTTTGGGCATGAGGCAGTCATCCCAGTGGAGATAGGGACCCCCTCAGACAGGTAACTGACATATGAGCCTAGTGGTAACAGGGAAGCGCTAGCCGTAGACCTGGACCTACTAACAGAGAAGAGGGAGATGGCTGCCATTAAGATCGCTGCTTACAAACAGAAGGTCGCTCGTTACAGAAACAAGCGAGTAAGGAAGCAGAGCTTGGAAGTCGGAGACTTGGTCCTTCGCAGGACTGACCGACCCAACCCGGGGAAGCTCAGAGAAACGTGGGAAGGGCCTTACAGGGTTCGTTCTTGCATCTCGGGGGGAGCTTACAAGCTGGAGACTATCGATAGGAAGGAAGTGCCTCGTAGCTGGAACATAGCAAAGCTTAGGAAGTATTATTGTTAAGGAAACGGCTCCAACGCCATGTTCCTACTTTCTTTGTATTTACCAGTTCTACTACACTCAATAATACGGGCACTTACCCACTTTTTCTTCTTTCAAAAGCTTTGTCTTTTAGATCAACAAAAGCAACAAATCAAACGCGCAATTATCGAAGCTTTAAGGCATGGCCGACCTAAGCGTCTTTAGGGTCCACCAAGGACCTGGCCACGTGGTTGGCCTCAGCGCCCAAGGGGCTTATTGCCTAACCACTGCAGGAACATACTCGCCAAAAGGCAACAGAGCAGAGCCTTACGGCTTGACCGACCTAAGCGTCTTTAGGGTCCACCAAGGACCTGGCCACGTGGTTGGCCTCAGCGCCCAAGGGGCTTATTGCCTAACCACTGCAGGAACATACTCGCCAAAAAGCAACAGAGCAGAGCCTTACGGCATGGCCGACCCAAGTGTCTTTAGGGTCCACCAAGGACCTGGCCACGTGGCTGGCCTCAGCGCCCAGAAGGCTTATTGCCTAACTACCGCGAAACATACTTGCCGAAAAACAAAAAACCGACAAAAGCAGGAAACAAAGGAGCAATATTTAAATCAAAGGGGGCACCAGCATCCGGTAGCCCTCAACATATATCCCCGAAAAGGAAAGCGGGTACTGATTAACAAACTATCCAGGAACAAGGAAGCAGTAAAAATAAAAAAAAAAACGTTTACAAAAACATTAGTTCGCCAAAATGCTATTGGCGAACTCTTCACTAATGATGCCAGGTTTTGGCTCTGCAGCTTCCGGCTCTTTGATTGACGGCTCCACTTGGGGGGCCTCCGACAGCTCCGGTGGTCCCGCTAAGGTAGGGACAGAAAGCCCCACCCCCTCCTCAGCTCCTTCGGTCGCTTGTGCGTCCATTCCCAGCAAGGTCTCCTGGGCGGTAGCTTTTCCACTTGCGAGGGCAGAAGGAGACGCAGGGGAAGGCTCCAAGGTTAACGCCTCGAAAGGGGTCCCATCCAATATATCATCCGGGGATGGCTCCTGTGAAGCATCAAAAGGCCCCTTCCAAAGAACCGCCCACGTGGAAATATCAACAATGTTGTTCTCTTCTACCTCATGGTGCAGGTTCATATGACGGAGCTCGAGGTCAGCCTGCGGATTAAAGAAACGCACTTGCCCTAGGCAATTGCTCCACCCCCATTCCATGGGGCCGGCACAGTCGCTCGCAAGAGTTTTCACAGTCTCTCTCTCTTCTTCCAAGGCATCCTCCAGTTGATCACTCTCGCTGCTAGCCTCGCGGAACCTCTGAAGGAGACTTTCATATTCGCCCATGAGGGAACTGTGGTCCGCAATGAGTTTCCTCTGACCATCAACAGCAGACTCTTTGGCACGCCTCAGAGCCTTATTTTCCTCATCCAGAGCAGCGGAGCGATCCTTCCATACCTTCAGCTCCTTCTGAGCATTCTCCAGCTGGACTTTCAAGAGCTGCTCGTTCGAGCGAAGGGAAGCTATCTCAGGCCTCAACTGCTCCAACTCCTTCTCTGCAGCAAGAAGAGCCTTCTCCTTTTCGACACCCTCTTCACACCGCTTTATCACCTCTTTGTTGAGCTGCTCAAGCTCGTGAATGTGGCGGACATGATTGTTAATCACTCTGTCTTCAGTATCAGCGAAAGCGGCATACAGACTGTTAAGGCGCAAGAGTTCTTTCCCCATCACATCCCGAAGGGCCCAGGGACCATACTTAGCAGCAAAACGATGCAGGGCACTCCGGTCCGCCGCTGACACCACATGTTTCTCAGCAAAACTGGGAGCGTAGTAGCCTTTCCCAAAGAGAGAGCCACCTTCAGAGGGACTCACAAACTCCTGCAACTCTGGCCAGCTGGGAACGAGCTCGCGGTTGCCCATGTACCGGTGAACTGACGGGTCAAACTCAAAGTTCTCGGAAGAGGAGGTCTCGTGGGCAGGAGCCTTATCAAAGGACGCAGATTCGGGAGGAGCAGTAGCAGTAATGTCATCGAAGCCCGACGTTTCAAAGTGAACGAACGCAGAAGAGGGAGCAACAGGCGGAGGAGATTCGAGCCCTCGGCGAGTGGTAGCATCGGAGCCCTGAGGACGCTTCTCGGTGGCGGCAGTAATAGGAACACGCGGGACTGGAAGACTAGACCCATCCTTGCTACTAGACTCAGGCGCGGAAGCAGGCACCTTCGCGCGTTTCGGAGAGGGGGAGCGAAGCTCGGCGTCCTTCCCATGACGACGTTTATGGCTAGGGGTTCCTGAGGCTTTGGACCCAACGGAGACTGAGACCTTGCCTTTGCCTCCAGAATGGCCGGAGTGACCTTTACCGTGGCCTTTTTTAGGGTCCTCATCTCTCGGATCCCCCCGGGGTCTTGAATGATGGGCGGAAGAGGAGCCGGAGCGGTCAGCGGAGCGGCTCTTTCCGTGTTTAGCCTCTTCCCTCTTAGTAAGTGCAAGGATCCGCGCCGGATTAAACTTACCACCTGAAACCAAGCAAGAAAACAGTTAAAAAAAACAACAAAGCGGAACAAAAGCAGTAAAAGGGGGAGCTAAAACAGAGGAGCAAAAGGGATATCATTTTCATCAGTGATAAAGTAATCATCTATATCTAAGCCAGGGGGCAAAGCACTCAGAACCCTGACTATCTCCTGAGTAGTAGCAGAGCAAGCCCTAAGCACAGGGCGGGGAATGGCCTCAAAAGGCTCTACCCACTTAGTGGGAAACAGCGAGGTACCATCCTCTCGGAGCCACCAGGTAGGCTGGCAGCCCCTCCGTGGCCGAACCAAAAAGAAGTCCTTCTTCCAATCCTTTGGGGGGTCCCTCAAATCCTGGAACAAATTTTTGGCGTGGGGACCCCGTCCGCGCGCTTGGAAGTAGAACCATGACCCCTTTTGGGGAAAGTTCATTTGAAAAAAGTAGAAAAAGGCCTCCACCGTGGCCTCCACCTTGTGAAAGTTACACAACGCCTCAAAACCCCCCACCAACGTCCAGGAGTTGGGCATCATCATTGAAGGGGCACAACCAGCGCGGTTCAATAGGGCAATCTCAAAGTCCGTGAAGGGGGCATGACCCCGACACTGGTAGGATATGTGTAAAACCCAAAGGAGTCAGCAGGGCCATCTAAAATGGTTTCACCGTTCCTTACGGGAGAAAGCCCGAAATCGAAAGAAAAGTTGGAAATAGCTTCCCCGGGGTATTCCCTCCCTAGCTCTTGGCTCACTTGCTTTTCCAACACACCAAAGTAACGCTCCCACAGCGAAGAGACCTGGGTGTAAGTCTCTAACCCGTTATGGAAGTTTCGGACAGATCTACCCACCCAGTCCCAAGGAAGCCGGACTACAACGTCATCCTCACTGCGTGTTATAACCCCGGCTATGTCGGCCGGAGGATCTCCAGTCTCCGAGCGGACATTAGTATCAGCCTCGGCGCTATTAGGATCTCCCGAGGAAGCGAGAGAGGGCCCTGAAGGCGAGGCAGGACCATTTTCCCCCGAAGAATGAGTCTCAGTGAAGGATCTGCCAGGGGGGATGACCCGTAGAGCAAACTCTTCGGCCCTAAGAGGCTCTTGAGAGGAGCTAAGCGGAGTTCGTCCGGATGACCTAGTTTGAACCCTAATCTCTTTAAGAATTCTAAGGGACGTGTCAGAGTTGGTACTGGAAGAGCCCGCGGAACTCAGTGAATCATCGGAGAGATTCATGTAGCTCCGACCAGACTCCTCAGCAGAAGAGGCACCAGTCATTGAGAGTCAGAAAGCTGGGAACAGAGCGTACCTGACATGGAGAAAAGAAGGATGAGGAGGAAACCAAGAAAGCTGGGCAAGCAAACTAAGCACCGCAAGGCAAGGAAACGCGTTAAAAGCAAGTTCGAAATCAGATAGAGGAGAGGAAGGAGGCTATACTTACAAAAAACGGCGCGAAGAGGAAGAACGTGCAGCGAAGCAGAGGCAGAAGGAAGCAAGTGAGCGTAAACACAGTGAACATGGGAGAAGAAGGGACACCGGACTCCAAAGGAACTATAAACCAGAATGGATGAATGCTTCAAATCCGCGGGAAACCCAACCGTCGAAACCGCCCACGTCTGAAAGTGGGGACTACGCGGGACACGTGGCACTAGCGGGAGCAACACGGAGGGACCACGAAGAGCAAAAACTGAGGCGCGATATCAGGAGACGTTACTGGAAGGCAGAAATCTAGCCTGAAAGCGGAACTTTAAAGTTTCAAGCCTTCCCTACGACGAAAGCTCAAAACTTGGGGACTAGTGATACGGTAGAGCCCTCTTGACGAGCTCTCAGCCTCGGCTCCGCTACGGGAGCGCCCAAGGCTCGGATCCGATACGAGGCACCAGCCTGGGGTCTGCCATCGGGCCCCTATGGCTCCCCTCGACCCGAGGGACCACCCGTCAACGTCACGGGTGTTATTCATGCCGCCGCACTTTCCGGGTAGTTATGCTGACATGGACTCGCGTCAAAACGACTTCCCTGGAAATGCCTAAAACACCCCTGGCGAAGCCTATATAAACGAGGAAGGTTTCATCAGAGCAGGTACTGAATCTATACTCACTCACCATATACTCTTACTTCTGATCATTGACTTTAGCATCGGAGTCCTACCACGGGAGCCCCCTCCCGTCGTGGGTTGATTGCAGGTCGCGTTCTGGGAGCAGGAGTTGGACCGGAGGAGACTAATTCACCAAATCCCAAACTAGATATTCAACAGTAGTCTTAATAACACACTACCTGCTCTATATCACACATCACCACTCTAAAAAAATGAACGAACATAGGCTATAGTGCATAGTCCCTGAAACAAGGCCAATAGGTTGAATTACCATAACTAATATAAATTTTTTCTAAAAAAACATAATAATAATAATAATAATAATAATAATAATAATAATAATATTTTTTTAAAATGTTTTCTAATTGAGATCAAAGTTATCAGTAGAGAAATGTAAATTTGAAAGAGGAACGAGTATGAAGTATCTATATGCTTAGCTTCAGACTCAAATCAGAACAACCAAAAGTAACTGCCATAGAAGGACAATTTTTACTTACCTTAGCTTAGGTGTTTCATAACCTGAAAATATTTAAAAGGATATCGTTAGTTTGACACAAATGAAATTGCTTGAAGAACTAACATGTCATCAGGAATCATATATGAAAAAGAAGCAAAAAATTAAAAGGAATGAACAACAAGAGCCTCATTGATCTCATCTACATACCCATCGTTATTTACTTCACCAACGTTCTTAATAGCCCATAGACAAAGTCAACCATGTGAACTTCACAAAGCTACATCATAGAATTAGACCATTCACATTTCACAATCCTTTAAAACATAAAATAATTAAGCACTAGAAAATATATATATTAAAAAAATAAAAAACACAAAAAGCAAACTTTCTTCCTTAATTACGTCACTTGTGCTCCAATTATTAATGGTTGATTAGCACCTTTGTGTACTCTAAGTCCAAGCCGCCTTGCAATTCAATATCTTCTACATGGCTCTGCTTGCATCTATGGTAGACAAATAAATAAAACGCAATCTATTCAAAGTTAATATTGCTGCAATGAATATACTATAACAAGAGAAACTCAATTTAGTAAATACTTGTTGATTTATTATATTATTACACAGCACACAATTCTTCTGTACAAGGCTAATTGTTAGATTTTGAAAAAATGTTAAGTAAACTGATATGGGATAACTCTATCCAAAAAAGAAGTCTGCAAGAAGTTAAAACCTGGGCAGTCAATATGGACTATAATTTGTCCATGAAGCCATTAATGAGCCCTATGTTCATAAAATCCTAGGACTACTCATCCATAGGACACATCTAAGAAAATTTAGGAATTGAACAAGAAGAGATATAAAATTTTGTGAAGTGCATTAAAAAAGATAAAGAAAATTATATATTAAACAAAGTGTAGGTGGAGTGAAATGAGGAACAGGTTATTGAGTTGGTTTAAACTAACACTGCGTTATATATGTGTATTGATCCTCGCTTAGTGAATCAGAACTACAACAATTAAATTAAAGGCAAAAAGAAAATCAAAGAGGAAAGAGATATGGGAGGAAGAAGAGGAGAAAGAAAGCTTGGCATCCCAATCCCTGTCCCGTCCACTGGAGAGGTACAACAGTTATAGCACCAGCAGGCAGGCATGTACATATATATATATATATATGTATATATATATGTATGTATGTATATATATGTATGTATGTATGTATGTATATATATATATGTATATATATATGTATGTATGTATATATATATATATGTATGTATGTATGTATGTATGTATGTATGTATGTATGTATGTATGTATATATACATACATACATACATACATACATACATACATACATACATATATATATACATATATATATATATACATGTATATATATAGATGTATATATATATATGTATATATATATATATATATATATATGCAGCACCAACAACAGATTTTCACGATATCGATATCAATCATCAAGTTTCAGTTTGATAATTGAGCATGAACTCACCTGAATATATTCATATATATCTAAATTCTGATCTTCACGAATTTGATACACCGATTGATTAAGGATTTCGAATTCAAGAGAACGAAATTAACCGAGAAGGTTATAATAAACAGGGGAAAATAAGCAAAAATCTCAGTAAGAGTAAGAAAATACTAAATCAAATCAGAGGAGACTCAAGCGAGTTAGGGCTCAGGGAGACGAAATAGAGAGAGAAGAAAGACTGACCAACCTCCACGAAGTTGCGAACTCCTGCGCGCGTGGCTCCGGTTCCGGTGCCGGTTCTATGGGGTGGAATCTCGACAGCGACGGATGGCTCTCAGCTGTTCACTCTGGCAGTGGGTAGAAGACGGAGACGCTAGAGAGATTCGGTGGTCACTGAAAAACTTAATCTAAGGAGACTTGTCTTTAAATCTAACTATTCACTCATGGTGTTCATCCAATACCAAATTAACGGATCTTGTGTTCACTCACGGTGGCTGTTGGTGGCTGGCGAGCCGTGCGAGTCGAGAGAGACCGATGGAGTCAAGAGAGATTCAGTGAAGAGGAGTTTAAGGTGTTGAGGTATGAGACGAGATTCAGTGTCTTAGAGGAGTTTAAGGTCGGAGCCGAAGGCGGTGATGCAGAGGGGATGCGATTGCGGTAGGAAGAATGTCGAAATTGATGAAGGAAAAAATTTTAGGGTTTTACAAAAAGATGAAGAGTAAAAATTAGAAACAAAAGGCTTTTTTTAATAGAAAACAAAAAGGCTTTTTTGGCGGTTCTAGTACTGCCAAAAATATCTAGATTTAACGGCGGTTTTGGAAAACCGCCGGGAAAGAACCGCCACAAAAAATCCGTTTTCTCATGGTGATATGATACAGAAGGAAGGAAAATACAGACGTATACATAGCATTTATCTTTTCATTAATGGTAGAGAGGTGACCTATCAAGTTGTAATGGCAGAAGATCCTTAGAGTGAAAAAGGGAGTGTACGACCCACATATGGATACATTTCCTCCCTTCTTCACTCCTCAGAAACCTCTGCCGTAATGGAAGAAGATACCGAGGCATCAAATTGTCACTAAAAGAAAAAATAGGATTAGTTAGTGAAAAATTCGTAGCTAATCCGTAGCTACGGACTAGCTATGAATTTTTTCCTAGCGGATTAGCTACGGATTTTTCCTAGCTAATATATGGACACTAAATGCTACGGATTTTTTTCGTAGATAATCCCTAGCTAAGCCGTAACAATTCCCTAGCAAAATTATCCCGTTCGAAAATTGTCGCCGGCGCCCTCCTCAACTGTCGTCGACCTCCTCCACCGGCAACCTCTTTATATTTTTGAAAAATGGTCCTAGGAGGACTCGAAGACAGAACATCATAGATCATAGATAGTAACATTTACACCAACCACTAGGCCATTTTTCACTTTTTGATTTATTAATGTAAAACGTTTTATATATATACATATAATACATTAGTTAGGGATTTTTTCCGTAGCTAATTAGCTAGGGATTTTTTCCCTAACTTAACTAGGGATTAGCTAGGAATTTTTTCCCTAGCTAATTAGTTAGGGTTTTTTTCCTAGTTAATTAGTTCGGAAAATTCGTAGCTAAATTTTCCCGCCTTTTCGCGCCAAACTTTTTTATCAAATTAACTAGGAATTTTTATCCGTAGCTAATTAGCTAGGGATTTTTTTTCCTAGCTAATCCGTAGCTGATTAGCTAAAAAAAATTTTCCTAATTAATTTCCGTAACTAAATCATATTTTTTTTAGTGTGTTATATATATATATATATATATGCCACGAAGAAAGATATATGTATATTTTCATTTAATGGATCATTGTTATATATGCTTTTGTTATTTTTCTATATAGTTTTAATTTTCTTGTCTTTCAATACCCGCTGAATTGTTTGGAATGCTTTAGTATTGAGTTTCTTCCTGACTCGAACAAAAAATTATAATCCTTAATCCTTATATTTCTCTATTTGTATTCACTTCCACGTTTAAGTCCAAAAGTCCCTACAAGAGGGTGGGTTAGTGTATTATATTTCAGGTACCAATATTATGATTAAGTTAAAATATCAAGGGGACAAAATGTATTCCCAAATAATAAATCTTTTTCAAGTAAATGTTGATAGGCTATTGTAAATATATCAACCCTAGTTTATTTTTTTTTTATTATTTATTTTTGCCACCTATTGAGGCACACAAGTCTAGATCCCTTGTTAGCTGTCCATGTTGTATGAGTTATAAAAAATTTATTGATACCTTTTAAAAAATTTATTATATATCAGTTACAGTTATAATTATAACTAACTCAAACAACATGGACCCAAACAGTTAAAGATTTGGTTTTTAGACACACAGTCCAATCAACGTTATCTAAAAATTGAACAATAGTGGTTGGACCACTTTGAACATATTCAAAATTTGTCAAAATTGAAAGAACTAGTATTAAATTAGGAGCCAGATTAAAAATAGGAAACTAACTAGGCCAATTTTAAAACAACAAAAAATTTTGAAGCATATTTTTGAACTTTAGATCAATGGCTAATAAACTCTCTTTTCCTTACGTAAATAGGAATCCAAAAATTAATAATTTCTGTCCTATATTTAGCTTAATAGAACAAAGCTTTTCTACCTCTTCTTTTTTATATTTAACACTAAAAATATATATGATTTTATAGTTAGTTATAAATTATATATATTTAACCTTGGTTATGATTAATGTTAAAGGGATTAGTATTATTTCCACAACTAGCGCTAGAGATTCTATCAAAAAACTTTTAATGGGAGTTCAAAAGACTAAATTAATTAAGTTATTAACGAATGACGTTATTGACTATAACGTCTGTCATTACTAAATAATCTTAAATAATCAACACAAGACATTTTTTTAGTTTAATTTTCGTTCATGTTTTGAGAATGAAAAATGATAAAGAATACAAAATTAATTTAAATTTATGTATAAGCTGCTTCAGTAGTAGTCTTACTGTTATATGTTTCACAATGTTACATATGATCCCAATAACCCACAATAAATTAAAGTAGCTGAAGCTTTAAAATCAAAATGGAAATCAAGTAGAAAACTTGGTTCACTATATATATATATATATATATATATATATATATATATATAATTATTTAAATTCCAGCAAAGCTCAATTTTCTTCATGGTTTTATATGTTGTGCATTAAAGATTTCTTTCCCAATTTCTGAATTCCTTCTAACTCCATTGTAACCTCTTTCATGGTTGGCCTTTTCCTCCCATTCAATTCTAAACATCTTTCTGCAAGTTTAGCAACTTGCAAGATATCCTCTTTCCCTCCTTCCACCATTATTCTTCTATCAACAACATCAAATACACGGCCTTCTTCCATACACATAGTGAAGTATGAAGCTAAACTCTTAGCTTCTTCCGGTCGCCCCGAAGATATCGGCTTTTCGCCGGTTAAAAGTTCGACCAAGACCACTCCGAAACTATACACATCGCTCTTTTCCGTAAATTGGCTCGTATGAAAATACTCAGGATCCAAGTACCCAAAAGTCCCTTGAACTAGTGTGGTGAGGTGGGTGTTTTCAATAGAGACCATTCTAGATGTCCCAAAATCTGCCACTTTTGCCCTATACTTCTCATCCAAGAGTATGTTGGTGGGTTTGATGTCTCTATGGTAAATGGGTTGAGAAGCCACTGAGTGTAAGTAAAATAGAGCTCCCGCAACTTCAATGGCTATTCTTAAACGCATCTCCCATGTCATTGGCAATTCCTCATTTTGGTCATGCAAGTACTCATAAAGGTTACCATTTGGAATGAATTCATAGACCAGCAAAGGGAGTTGAGTCTCTAGGCAAAACCCTAACAACTTCACCACATTTCTGTGGTTAATTTGGGAAAGAATACTAACTTCATTGATGAATTCTTCAACGTTTCCTTCGACCTTGAACTTCTTTATAGCGACAATATGACCATCGGCAAGCATGCCCTTGTAAACGGTACCTTGGCCTCCCTTGCCAAGTATGCGGTTCACATTGAAACGATCGGTGGCTTTTTCTAAATCTTCTATGGAAAACAGTTTGGTTTTGTCAAAATTGACGTTCCCAGAAGATTGCCTTTGTTGAAGCAGCAAACCACCATTTTGTTTGAAGTATTTTTCCTTCCTCTTTTGTGTCCTTCTCTTCCTCAAGATTTTGTATAGAAACCATACACCAACAAGGAAGACAATGGATCCAAGGCTTGAGAAAACTCCTGCAAACATTTTAGAATATTATAAAAATGATCATGGAATCAAACTCTATTTAAAATAAATAAATAAAGTGAATTCACGTACCTACTATAACCCACTTTACTATGCTTTTCTTTTTAGAGGGTTTCGGCATAGCTGAAATGTCGAGAATTCAAACACAATTAAAAACTCATAAATGCATAGTTTTTATTAGGCTAAAATGTACTGAGACTCCCTGAGTTTTGAGCCATAGGCATATACACCTCCTGAGTTTCAAAATCATACAGACAGACCCCTGAACTTTCAATTTGGGGCACCCAGCACCCTTCTGTCAGGCTTCTGTCAACATTCAGCCATTATTGGCCACGTAAACACATTTTGTAAGGGTATTTAGTCGTTATCTGTCACGTAAGCACATTTTATGAGGGTATTTTAACCGTTATATGCTATTTAAGCACATTTTGTAAGGGTATTTTAATCATTATAATACTTTTTAGCCATTTTAGTCATTCAATTTAGAACCGCTAAAATATGAAATGATTAAATTATCCCCTACAAAATATACTTACGTAGTAAATAACAACCGAATGTCAAGGGGCCGGGTGTATAAGCTATGGCCCAAAACTCAAAGGAGTCTTGGTGCATTTTTGCCTTATTATATTATGAATAGTTAAGAAAATATCATTTTAAAGGAAATTGTGTCATAATTTATCAATCAATTTGTTGAGGAGAATAATATATATATATAGTTAATTTATGAAAATACCTACCTACACATCCTCCAGCAATATAAGGATTCCCAGAGTATCCATAACTACAATGACATCTTTGACCTGACACGTTCTTTCCCGAAGATGTAATATTAGTGTCATCACATTGTGTAAATGGAAGTTGGTTAGTGTAATTCACAATCTCCCATGAAAGAAAAGCAGGAACAGAAGTCCCAATTGCACTAGTATTCACAGGCTCCCACATTTGATAAGCTATTACGGCGTAATTGCACTCAACAATGCTACTCACGTTTCTTCTTATATCTTCAAATGTTGCATTATATTCTGATAGATAACCCGGCAGTGAAGTCTCGCAACAATACCTGTAATGGCAAATACAAAGAGATTATGAAAAGAAATAAATAATCATCATCATCATGTGACAGATAAGTTGTATAAATTACACCAAATATCTATTTCTGATAAAAAAAATTTGATGATAAAGATATTAACATTCCTCGAACAGGTAGATTGATGGATAGAAGGAAAAGGAAAACCCTGGATAGAGGTCTTGGGAGAAAGGACTTGAATTGCGTGATGATACAGAGCCAATGTAGTCACAAATAAGATAATTAAGATCGAAATTTTAAGTAGGATAAAAAAAGACATAAGATAGATCGAATTGTAAGATTAAATTAAGGATCGTAAAATTCTATCAATTATAAAAAAATAATAAATGTATATATATTAATTAGTTATATATTTTTTATAGATCAAAATATCATATTATTTCATAATTACTTCATAAGTCACCAAAATCAAAGCCATTATTATATTATATATATCTCACTAGTCAAAAGTCACATCACTCAAAACTAAAAGCCATTATTTAATGGCACAATTCACAAGGGACAGCAAAACCAGGTCAACAACAAAACACCAAAATCATTAATATTTTATGACATAAGAGACAACAAGTGGTCAAAGGTCACCCCCACTGTCAAAACTCAAAAGCCAAAAGTTCAAAACCGACTCACACACCAGAACATAAAACAAAATGCAACACAAAAATGGCAACTGATAGCAAGATAAGAAGAAGAGAGGTCAAGAGATGAAGAGAGGACAAAACCAAACTTGGAAGCTAGCCAAGAAACGAAGAGCTCAAGAAGAGACTAGAGGAACAAACCTATACTAGAACTTTAGCAGTCAAAAAATGGTATGCAATGGAGTTAGGAAAAGGTTTCTAATTTAACTTAGATTAAATGGCTAGGTGCTACGTGTTAAGATTGTAAAAGGAGAAAGTATTGAGAAAATTGTCCTTTTAATTCCCTCTCTTTATTATTCACCTTTGCATGAGGTATTTATACATAAAAATAAGAAATCCTAATCAAACTTCTGAAGTTATCCTTAAACGTGGATAACAACCTTATCAACCAAAACTCAAAATATAATATTCTTAAAAACTTATTCAAAAATATTCTTTCGTAATTTTAACTATTTATAAAATATTTCAATTCAAATATACATATATCCAGTTATATGTATATCCACAACACCCCCCCTCAAGTTGGAGCATTAGATCTTGAATGCCCAACTTGCGAAAAAGAAAATCCAATTGTTGTTCCCAAGCGAAGAAGAAAACCAAGTCTTCAATTCAATTTCTTCAAAAAATTGTAGTACCACACAACTTCACTACTTCACTGGATGTCTCAATCGTCCAAGCTTGATGGCTTTTCTTCGATCCGTACAAGGATTTTCCAAGTTCATATATTTTTGCAGAAAACGAAGTCCTCAGTCCAACTTTTCCCAAAAGTTGAAGTATCCATACAAACTCACTAGTTGTTCAAGCCCGACGGCAATTCCTTCAATCTAAACAAGGATCTTCGAAGTTCACATATCTTCGCATAAAACGAAGTCTTCAATCCAACTTCTCTTGAAAGTTGGAGTATCCATACAACCTCACTGATTATCCAAGCCCGAGGGCTTTTCTTCAATCCATACAAGGATTTTCGAAGTTCACATACCTTCGTAGACAACAAAGTCTTCAATCCAACTTCTTCTGAAAGTTGGAGTATCCATACAACCTCATTGGTTGTCCAAGCCCGAGGGCTTTTTCCTCAATCCATACAAGGATTTTCGAAGTTAACATAGCTTCCCACACTCCTCTTGAGGTAGAAAACAATGGTCGAAGCACTGGATCACCATTAATGACCAATATTAAAATCACCAAAAATCACTATCAAACTCGGCATCTGACTTGTCGATGTCCTCTAAAGCCTATCTTGATGGCGATAACATGCACAGAAAACTTTCAAAATTTGATCTTCCAAAACGTGTACTCGTTGCACTCTGAATGGAAAAATATAATAGTAGACCTATTCTCAAATCATAAGAGAAAATATATTATCGAAATACGGTTTAGCGTCTAAAGTTTAGGGTCACTAGACCCTAAACAAAATTGTTTTCAATAAAAGTTTATGCTTTAAAGAAACCTGCATCTAATACACTACAAGAAAAAACAGGATTAGCTAGGAAAAAACCCGTAGCTAATCCCTAGCTAATCAATTAGCTACGGATTTCTCTTTAGCTAATATATGGACGCTAAATTCGTAGCCAATCCCTAGCTAAATTCCCTAGCTAATCCGTAGCTATTCCCTAGCTAAATCGCCCCCTCCGAAAATTGTCGTCGGCGACCTCCTCCACCAGCCTCCGGCAACCCCTCTGGGAACCTCCTCCGCCGACCCCCTCCGACAATGGCCGCCAGCGACCTCCTCCACCGGCCTTCGGCGACCACTTTATATTTTTGAAAAGTGGTCTTAGGAGGACTCGAAGATGTAACATCATGGATGGTAACATTTAAACCAACCACTAAGCTATTTATCACTTTTTGATTTATTAATGTAAAACATTTTATATATATACATATAATAAATTAGTTAGGGATTAGCTAGGAATTAAGCTATGGATTTTTCTCTAGCTAATTAGCTAGGGATTAGCTAGGAAAATCTGTAGCAAATCCGTAGCTAAATTTTCCCGTTTTTTCGCGCCAAACTTTTTTACTAAATTAGTCAGAGATTTTTATCCCTAGTTAATCTGTAGCTAATTAGCTAGGGATTTTTTTTCCTAGCTAATCCGTAGTTAATTAGCTAGGGATTTTTTTCCTAGCTAATTTCCGTAGCTAAATCAGCATATTCTTGTAGTGATGCCATGTTAAGATTGTAAAGGGAGAAAGTATTGGGAAAATCGCCCTTTTAATCCTCTCTCTTTATTATTCACCTTTGCAGGGTATTTAAACATGAAAATAAGAAATCCTAATTAAATTTCTAGAGTTATCCTTAAACATGGATAACAACCTTATCTACCTAAATTCAAAATATAATATTCCTAAAAACATATCCAAAAATATTCTTACGTAATCCTAACTATTTATAAAATATTTTAATTCAAATATACATATATCCAAATATATGTATATCCACAACACTACGTTTACATTCCTCCTTTAATTCAAGTCGATTTGCTAGGCTAAATGGCTAAATGCTACGTTTACATTCCTCTGGACACAAGTTACTCCAGACGACCTACCGTGTATATCGTCCAGTGAGGGTCGTATTCTGTCTCTTTGGCTACTTTCATCGAGAAGGTGATTTATGCAATAAAATTTGTTAATGTTTGGCCATTGATGGCCCTCCAGGGTGTGTACAATACGTCTTAGCCGTCTCACTAACGTGAGGTCATTGTTCGGCCTGGCCTGGTCCTTTCTTACGAGGGCCAAGCTTACCTGGTCCTTATTAGTGTGAGTCTCGATTATTAATTGCTTAAAAAATGAAGTAAAAATATACATTTTAAAAGAATTCCACCAAAATTACAATAAAACGAATTACACCGAATCTAATTTATTCCTAATAATTAAGGCCCCCCTAAATCACAATATGATCAAAAAATTAAATAAAATAAAATTACCTGCCATGGCAGCCATCAGCTGGCAAGATATCATCACTTCCAATATTGGTATCACAAACTGAGACACACCCACCAACTTCCAAGCCATCTGAGAGTAGAAGAGCAACACTATTACATCCCACAGCCATAAATCTGTTCTCCTGAGAGTACATAAATGGGCTTCCTCTCATGTCAACATATGGCCTAACATCTTTGCTTTTGTCTTTGCAATTCCAACGGTATACCGGATTCCTAACCATAACGGAGCCTGAACTCTCAGAAATATACGTCACCTGCAAATAATAAAGGAAGATACTTTCAAGTACTACTAGATAAGACGCCAGTGACATGTTGGAGAAACCAACAGAGGCCCAGCTCAAAAATCTACTGTACAGACCTAAACTGCAAACAGTTTTATGCCAACCCACCAACGATAACTCACCTGCATATTTATGAGCTTGAGAAAAGGTATATATCCCCCATAACTGCTGTTTCTGCATTCAATTTCAAACCATTTGTCATAGTAGCATTTGGGATCGTTCATTCCAAAGGGGTAAGGGATTTGAAGACTTCCACAACTGGATTCACAACCAGGTTCTGCTATGATGTATTGTGAAGTAGATTCTAGTAATGGGAATAAGGGCAATAGCATCAAAATTATTTGAAATACAAATTTCAAAGCCATTTTTTCTTAGCGCAAGGAGTAGTACAGAATTGGTAAATGGAAGCATATATTTATAGAGCCTTCTAATAAAAGTTTAATACTACAATATTATTGAATTTCGATACATATTTTTAATCATATAATGACATTTGTTAACATTAATAGAAATTCACATTAATAAGAACCATCTTAAATGAATTAGAGACTAATTGATTGGACGAATATACTAAAATTCAGTACTACCGTACTACTGATAATCTTCTCTTTTTCCACATTACAGGTACCGTTAAGAATTTTATGCGTGTAGACTTTTCTATGCTTATAAGATTTTTGCTTTGGTAGTCTCCTGGCGGCTCTGACCAGTCATCATAGTGTAAATAAAAATGGACTTGTGTTTAATTTTAATTAATTAAGGAACATTAATTCATTTGCCACTGAACTTTACTTAATTATAATAATATTAATACTTGTTCAACTTTAGACTAAAAATATTACTAATATATATATATATATATATATATATATATATATTAAATTTAGAGTAAATTACACTGTCCTCTCCTGAGAGATATTGAAATTACACTGTCCTCCCCTGAGAGATCAAAAGTCATTACACTTTGATCCAAAACACCATTCTCCCATTAAAAAAAGGTTTAAAAAGTCAATATAATAAATTTTAATGACTAATAAATATTCATGACTAAATTGACCCTCACACAAGATGAAAAATATTTAACGTTATGTTTTATCGAAATTTATAAAACTAAATCTTTACCAAAAAAATTTATAAAACTGAATTC
Organism: Senna tora; assembly: GCA_014851425.1. Classification (NCBI taxonomy): domain Eukaryota; kingdom Viridiplantae; phylum Streptophyta; class Magnoliopsida; order Fabales; family Fabaceae; genus Senna; species Senna tora. Next base: position 35,094,865 of record CM026261.1, read on the forward strand.
TAGGACACCTAACAACATTTTTTTGATATATTTTATTATTATATATATTAATATATATATATTAAAATTAATTGCCAAAAATTAAGTAAAATAATAGATATTTTATATTACATTACATTATTAATATAAAAAACTGTAAACTATTTTAAGTTACAGACTTTTTTTAGAATTTTATTTTGTTAACAATAATAATTACTCTAAATACTAATAAAATAATAAAAGACAATAAAAAAAATGAAACAATGTTATTATAAGAGGTTGAAAGTATTTATAAGTCACATTTTATAGAGTTTCATTCTTTGTGAGGGGTAATTTAGTCATGAATATTTATTGTATTGGATGTTGAAAAATTTTGACCTTTTAGACTTTTTTTTATTGGAGAATGGTGTTTTGGATCAAAGTGTAATGACTTTTGATCTCTCAAGGGAGGGCAGTGTAATTTTGCAAACTAGAGGGGAGGACAGTGTAATTTCAGCATCTCTCAGGGGAGGGCAGTGTAATTTACTCTTAAATTTAACATATAATTAATTATTAATTTTATTTTTTTGAGATACTGAAGTAATAAAATTTATTTTTTAAGTTCAAATATCCAGGGTTGGAGCCAAGATTTGTGTTAATTAGGGGACCAAAATTCTCAGGTGCACATATTGTGTCATCTTATTTATACATTGACTTCTAAAATTCAATTATTTATTGTTATTGTATTCATCATATGGACCCTTTAGTTTGAAATAATAAGGTTAGGAAATATGATTAGTAAATACACAAATGACGTACCTAAGAACTTCTCTTAAAGTTAGGAGAAATATATGTGAACCTCTGTAGTTTCTAAGCAATTTTATTTTCTTGCTGATTAGTAACTTGGTAGTATTGTCATATGGAGATCATAGGACACTGGACCTCAACTTGCATTCATTGTATAGGATCATTGTTTTTTTTTTTTTTTTCCTGTTTGGTGTGCTTCTAGGAGTTGATTCTTCAATAATTTATGTAGTCATGTGTAGCTTGGTGGGATGCATGTCCTTGGAAAATCAGGACTATGGTTAGAACATTGACTAAGTTTATTTTCTTGACTAATTTTGTGCTACTGTATGTACTGAAATAGTGGCAAAAAAGCAACCTGAACATCTACTGAGCTTCTAGAAAAATGTGTGTTCTTGTAAGTAAAACAAAGACATGTTTCCTAGAATGAAATTCTCCACCTAGTTTGTGGGCATTATTCTCCCTGTCCTGTTTGTCTGAACTCTGAAGTACAATAACTGGAGTTTGGGGTGAGTATTGAGAAGTTACATGCAGGTTCACTAGGTTTTCCCAATAAACCAAGAACTTTTTCATAGCAAGAAAATTACACTTTGCTACCATGGTGTAGGAGCTATCAAGTACGGGTACTTCTAAAATCAAGTCGTACTCGGTACTCGTACCCTTTGGGTACTCTTGGGTACTTTAAAATATGTGTGATGTAGTATTTTTTTGAAGAAAAAAGTTTGATTTTAGTACTTAATGAAAAAAATTATAATTAAGTATATCTATAAAATTGTACCTATGTAGTCTTATAGATTAGATAATTATAAGAAAAAGACAAATATACACCTCAATATCATATAATATCATAACTAATTATATTAGTTTTATGAATTTTAAGAAACTTGTGTCACTATTTTGATTGGTTATGAATTATTAAAGGGGCATTGCCTATTTTTATTACATTTAAAATTGTTATATATTATAAATTTTATTTATTTATTTAGTATATATTGCCGTACCCGTATCCTATTTTTAGAATATACTCCCTTAAAGAGGGACAATAATCCTTAATGGGATTTAATTCATAATTTCTGTTCTCCTAATTTGTTGGGTTTTTCCTATTGGACAGGTGGTTATAATTTTTCTTATTAATTTGAAAAGGCTTTTCATTAAAACAAACCAGGCGTATGAGTACTTTGATTTAGGGTTGCTTGGTTATTAAATTGACTTTGCTTATCTAAAGTTTTGATCTTTTATCTATACTTTGACTTTGCCAGGCGTATTATATATATATATTGTAACCCATGTGAGTGTGTTTTGGAACTTGGAGATCTTGGTTACCATGTTACTATTGATCTTGGTTAAACATTATCTTAGTTCTTCTTCTTCATTTCTTTTCTGCTTCAAGAAATTAAATGATAAAAGAGACATCATCATCATCATCCTTTCACACGCCTAGCTAGATGTTGTCCTTTATAATAAACAGCACCAAATTAGTCTGTACAATTATTATGATCAGTTTTTTCTACTTAAAGAATGCCCTATTGATAGAACCTACTCTGTGGAATCTTGAAATACAAAGCAAATGATAGAAACAATAACAAGATACCAGAATGATAATATATATTTCAGTAATTGGTATTCCTCACAGCCCAAAAACAGCAAAGGTATGCAAAAGGACTCCAGCTCCCAGTACAGCGAAATGGAAAGAAAATACAGGATAGAAAGGATAACAAAATGCAAGATACTCCCTGACGTTCGAGAGGTCAGGACTCTCCCTCACCAAGCCAAAACATTCCACACCCATCCTACGGATTTCCCTCACACCTAAAAGGTGTGTCAGAGTTAGTTACTCTGAGTAATTCCCGGTTCTGCCCCTACAGTGGGCTCCTTCTCTGGCCCAGTATTCCTCTTCTTTCTTCTGGTGTAAGTGGCAAGTTTTTCAGGCCCATCATCACCCCCTCCAACAAGCTTCACCTTGTCCTCAAGGTGAAATTGAGGGAACTGAGTCTTGATAACATCATAATCTTCCCAAGTACATTCGAACTCGGGTAGACCTTCCCATTTTAACAAGATCTCGACAACCCCGTTGGTGAGCTTCCTTGCTTTTCTAACTTCTTCGGGCTGCACCTGAAGCTCCATATCCTCAGTTAAATGAATAGGAATATCTTGAGTTGGGGTAGTACCTTCCATGCTCTTTTTAAGCTGGGATACGTGGAAAACAGGATGGATTTTAGCTGCTGCTGGCAATTCCAGCTTGTACGCAACCTCCCCATATTTGGCCTTAATCCTGTAAGGTCCATAGAATCTCGGGCTAAGCTTCTCACTAGCTCTCTTGGCCAATGAATGCAACCGGTACGGTTTCAGCTTAAGGTACACCAAGTCACCTACCTTAAACTGAACTTCTCTTCTGTGTTTATTAGCATAGGCCTTCATCCTTGCTTGAGCCACCTCCAAGTGTTCCTTCAATTCAGCCAGCACCACATTTCTGTCCCGAATGTATTCATTCACTTGTTCGACCGGGGAAAAGCAGTCTTATAAACGGAACAATGTGGGGGGATCCCTTCCATACAAAGCCTTAAATGGTGACATGCCCGCGGATATATTGAAAGTAGTGTTGAACCAGAATTCTGCCCAATTAGTCCACTTACTCCATTGTTTGGGTTTTTCACCGGCAAAGCACCTCAAGTATGTCTCAAGAGTCCGGTTAACCACCTCGGTCTGTCCATCTGTTTCGGGGTGATACCCGAAACTATATTTAAGAGTAGTTCCCGACAGCTTGAAGAGTTCCTTCCAAAAGTGACTCACAAACACTTGGTCCCGGTCAGAAACAATAGACTTGGGAAAGCCATGCAACCTTACCACCTCTTTAACAAACTTCTCCGCCACTTCTTTTGCTGTAAAAGGATGAGAGAAAGGTATGAAGTGGGCATATTTGGTCAGCCGGTCAACTACCACCATAATCGTATCATAATGCTGTGACTTGGGCAAGCGTATTATAAAATCCATGCTGACATCTTCCCAAACTTGTTGAGGAATGGGTAGGGGTTGAAGTAACCCAGCTAGACTCATCGCTAGATACTTGTTCTTTTGGCAAATTTCATACCTAGCAACGTATTCCTGGACATCTCTCTTCATTCCTTCCCAATGTACGTTGTCAGACAGCCTCTTGTAGGTCCTCAAATACCCCGAATGTCCGCCTAAAGGTGATGAATTATATTCTTCAATCAATTTGGAAGCTCGCTAAGAACCTTTAGGTACTACTAGGCATCCGTTATAGACTAGACAACCATTGCGCATATCATAACCCACTGGTGGCTTGCTACCCGTGATGATTTGCTCTTTGATCTCGGACAACCGCTTGTCTTTTCGAACCTCTTCTTCCCAACTGTCCAGCTCATCAAACTTCCAAACTGAGAAAGCATTCAACTCTATTTTTTCTTCCCTCCGTGATAATGAGTCGGCGGCCTTGTTTTCCACCCCCGGTTTATATTGGATTTCAAAACTGTACCCCATCAACTTAGAAGCCCACTTCTGCTGATCTGGATCGATAATACGTTGCTCAAGTAGGTATTTGAGGGCTTTTTGATCTGTTCGTATCACAAACTTGTGCCCAATCAAGTAGTGTCTCCACTTTTTCACCGCGAGCACTATAGCAATGAGTTCCCGTTCATACACTGAACACTTTCGAGCTCTGTCAGATAATACTTGGCTGAAATATGCAATAGGGCGTTTATTTTGCATCAAAATAGCCCCAACTCCAGTTCATGACGCATCCGTCTCCATTTCAAATTGTAAATCGAAATTGGGCATTGCCAACACCGACACAGTGGTCATGGCTATTTTTAAAGCCTCAAAAGCCTTTTGCGCGTCATTGCTCCATTTGAAGGCGTCCTTCAGCAAATCTGTCAAGGGGGCAGCAACCTTGCTGTAATTTCTCACGAACCTCCGGTAATACCCTGTAAGTCCCAAGAATCCCCTTAAAGCCTTAAGGTCCTTGGGTATAGGCCATTTCACCATGCTGTCGATTTTACTAGGATCGGCTTGGACACCTTGAGCTGAAATTATATGGCCGAGGTACTCTAACTTGTTCTTTCCAAACTCACATTTTTTAACATTGATGACAAGCTGATTTCTTTTCAATATCTCCAAGGCCAGCTTTAAATGCTTCCGATGAGTCTCCATATCTGGGCTATAAATGAGTATGTCATAAAAAAAGACCAATATGAATTTCCGGAGGTGTTCCTTAAAAATCTCATTCATCAAAAATTGGAAAGTGGTAGGAGCATTGGTCAATCCGAATGGCATTACCAAGAACTCATAATGGCCCTCATGTGTCCTAAACGCCGTCTTCTCTTCATCCCCCGCTTTGATCCGGATTTGGTGATATCCGGATTTCAAATCTGTTTGGTAAACACAGTGGCAGCTCCCAACTCGTCCAATAATTCGTCAATGGCTGGAATAGGGAATTTTTCGGGAACTGTAACCTTGTTCAAGGCCCTGTAGTCAACGCAAAATCTCCAGCTATTGTCCTTCTTCTTGACCAGCAGCACTGGACTTGCAAATGGGCTACTACTCGGTCGAATTATGCCAGCAGTTAGCATCTCCTTGAACAGCTTTTCTATCTCAGTTTTCTATGAGTGTGCGTAATAGTAGGGTCGTATGTTAGGGGGTTGAGTACCTTCATTGATCAAGATAGTATGATCCCTCCTTCGGTGTGGTGGTAAACCTTTTAGGGGTTCACACACTTCTGAAAATTCTGTTAGAATCGACTGTATTTCCTCCGGCACTTTGCTTTCTCCCTCCACTTGAGCCTCTACCATTCCTAGCTCAATCATGTAACCTTGACCCCCTTTTTTAATTGACCTCATCACAGCTTTGTAGCTTACCTCTATTCTGGCCAAGGATGAATCACCTTTTAAGCAAACTGTCTCGTCCCCTGCCTTATATTTCATTGTCAACTGCTTCCAATTCACACTTACATCACCCAGTGATTCAAGCCACGCCATTCCCAGGATCAAGTCAACTTCTCCCAACTAAAACAAATAGAAGTCCTGTACCAACACCGTGCCTTGTAAATCCACCTGCAGCTTCTTACACTTCCCCTCACTCTCCATCGAATGTCCATCACCCACTGTCACCTTGTAAGAATTCGTTCTCACCTTGGTTAATGCTAATTTTTCCACTAATGAAGTGGATATGAAATTGTGGGAGGCTCCACAATCAATCATGATTAGTACCTCTTTCCCTCTGACTTTCCCAATTAGTTTCATAGTTCTTCCATTGGTTATGCCCACAATCGAGTTCATAGAAAGTGACATTAAATTACCCGTAGCCTCTCCTTCTTCATTATGCTCTTCCTCTTCAATCCCCAAGTTCTCGGCATCACCCTCCTCCATTGGACCCGAGATAATCATGATCTGGAGATGCTTGTTTTTGCACTTGTGAGTAGGACCCCACTTTTCATCGCACGTGAAGCACTCTCCCAGACATCGCTTTCTGGCTAGTTCCTCATCTGCCAATCTTCGGTGCCTTCCCTTGCTGCTACTCGCAGCGTTCGACGCTACCCGTGAGCCTTCACTTGTCTTCGATTTAGTGCTGCGAGAAACGATGCCAGACAGTTGCGTTTTGGGGCTCGGGTTAGTTGGGCTCGGGAGTTTAGGTGCGTTGGGCCGTGAAGGAGTCCAGTTAGTGCTGGTACTCTGGAAAACCTTGAAGGCTTTGCTGGCTTGGTCTTGTTCCTCTTTAATTTTTGCCAACACCTTATTTCTTTCTTTAATCTGTTGGGCCAGGTCCATAACCTCCATCAACGTTTGGGCCTTGACCATCCTCAGCTCAGCCCTAATCTCCTCCTTGAGACCGTTTTGGTAAGCTCCGATTAACATCGCCTCCGGAGCGTCTTCCAGCGGTGCAGAGAGCAATTCGAAACTTCTCTCGGTACTTAGCCACAGAGCCTTGTTGCTTCATCGCCATCAACATCTCATAGCCATTCCCACGTTGTGCTTGGTGGAACCTTCTAAGGAGCTCTCTCTTGAACACCTCCCATGATGCGATTGTCATCCTTGTTTCTAACCATTAGAGCCAATTTAAGGCTCTGCCTTCCAAACACACAGCCACCGCTTCGAGTTTCTCATCCTCATTCATTTTATTCAAGGTAAAATAGCGTTCGACCTTAAATAACCACCCAATCGCCTCATCCCCTTCGAATATAAGAAGCTCCAGCTTTCTATATTTACTGCAATCACTGTCGTTAATTTCCTCACCACCTTTTTGCTTTCTTGTTCAGCTCCTCCTCACTGCCTTTCTCCTTATCACCATTACCATGATCGCCTGAACCCTCTGATTGCTCACATTCATCTCCTTTATCCACCTTCTTCTCAAGCCTCTCAAGTGTATCCTTCATCAACAACATCACTTCTTTCATCTGCGTCATATCTTCCTTCAGCCCACCCATTTCTTTCTCTAGGTTTTCGACTCTGCCCTCCATTCTTGTACTGACCATGCCCCGGAAGGAACCGCTCTGATACCAAAATGATAGAACCTACTCTGTGGAATCTTGAAATAACAAAGCAAATGATAGAAACAGTAACAAGATACCAGAATGATAATATATATTTCAGTAATTGGTATTCCTCACAGCCCAAAAACAGCAAAGGTATGCAAAAGGACTCCAGCTCCCAGTACAGCGAAATGGAAAGAAAATACAGGATAGAAAGGATAACAAAATGCAAGATACTCCCTGACGTTCGAGAGGTCAGGACTCTCCCTCACCAAGCCAAAACATTCCACACCCATCCTACGGATTTCCCTCACACCTAAAAGGTGTGTCAGAGTTAGTTACTCTGAGTAATTCCCGGTTCTGCCCCTACAGTGGGCTCCTTCTCTGGCCCAGTATTCCTCTTCTTTCTTCTGGTGTAAGTGGCAAGTTTTTCAGGCCCATCACCTATTAATTCACAATTCACATTCACTGCCAAGGCAAAACCTTCTCCTCTTTCATTAATGTACGTAAAAGTGACAACATGTCATTCTCAAACAACCAAATTATTGATCAATATTTAGTAAGATTAAAACTTTCTCTTATTACACATCTCTATCAATGATCTTTATATAGAACTCCTACAAGATTTTTAATTAGCAGTACGTAACAAATTAAGAACTAATACACCACATTCTGCACTAATTTCTTCTAACATGCATCTTTGACCATCTATAATCAATTATATTGCAGCTAGCAGCATGTGGGTTCAGAAAACAATGCTCTTACATATATATATATATATATATATATATATATATATATATATATATATATATGTAGTACAATTATAGTAAGGAGTGGTCTCTACTCTCTAGGCAAAGTGGGGGATCATATCGGATCAAACAAGTAGATTCTTTTCTAATCTGCACAATAATGAATTACACTTTCTGGGTTTTATATATTAATTCTTAATTGATTCATGAAAGGATCGGATGATGCCAATTTCACTTTCTGGGTTTTATATATTAATTCTTAATGAATTACACTTTATGGGTTTTATATATTAATTCTTAACAAGTAGATTCTTTTCTGATGCCAATTTCACCGCTCTGTTCCTCATATTCATATAATTTTAACAAATGTTGAATGAGGTTAATGTAAAGGTGCATTTTATTGTTATTATTTTATTAGATTGGGACACTGCTTAAATTACTTGGGAAATTACTGTGATTTCAGATTACTGTGCTCTACATTCTGATTTCAGATTATTGTGATTTACATTCTGATTTTGGTTTGATGTGTCTTGATTTTGAGTCTCTTTATTAGATATATCAAATTTAGTCCCAAGTGATTTATTATAATGTATTCATATTTCTTTGGCCTTCTTAAATCTTAATAGGTGCAAAACTGAAATTTTGAAGAGGCACAAGAATTGGAGACTTAGAGATTTGTAGAAAAGCTCAATCTCAATAGAGATTTTACCTAATATTTCTATTTCATGTGTATTTTTTTATTTTTATTTTTTTGCATATATTGGAAATAATGTGGAATGAATAATTGTAATTACAAAACTTGGATTTATTCTCATACTAAATAGGTTTGGAAGTTTGCAATATAAATGTTGATCCATCTTACTTTTTTATTTTTGCTTCCTTACAATTCATTATATTTATATTTATATATGTATTTATTATAATTATTAGAATATTTGTATCTCATTATATTTATAAGATAGCAGCAATTTTTTTGGGTTTATAGAAGTAATTTTATTTGGCCATATAATAACAGTTTTTTGGGTTTATAGCAGCAGTTTTATTTGGGTTTATAGCAGCAGTTTTATTTGGATTTATAGCAGCAGTTTTTTTATTTGTTACTACAAATTTCTTTTATACTAACAGTTATAATGAGTCTATAACAGGAGTATTGCCATTTGCTGCTATAAAATAAATTTATACCAACAATTGATATAACTGTTGGTATAACTCTATAGTGATAGGGAAATAGCAACAGTTTTACAATTGTTAGTATAAATGTTAGTAACAGTTTTTAGTACTTCTAGCGACAGTTTAAGCTGCTGCTAAAATCCTTTTTTCCAGTAGTGAATTAATCACCATATAATATATAAATTAGTTTAATAAATGATACATTAGTTTCCAAAGGATTATGGTTGCCCAATTTGTAAGGCTTTATAAGCTAATTATATCTATGACCCAACCAAGCAAGCATGACTAGCAGCAGTCTTCCTTTCGCCGCCATAGCTATCGTACGTTGTGTGCAAAAGCCAGCCTTGATGATGATGAACTTAACACCAGTTTTGAAGTTTAACGGATCAGAGAAAATTGAAAATGAAAAAGAATGTAGGTGATGGAAGAAACGTAAGAGGGTTTTTGTAGGTGATGGAGGAAGTGGAGGAAAAGATATTCCTAGCATATAATTTGAATTGACGTACGTTTCCGCTGATTGCTTTCTCTCAGTATAATCCACTTTTAAACTGAGTTTGGTTCAGCAAAGAATTGGATTCATAGGAGGAATTGCACACTTAGGAATTACCAATGAATTACATATAGTTTGGTTGGAATACGTAGAATTCGAATTTAATTATATAGAATTCCAAGAATTCCATGGTTATTTATATTGTATTGAGAATCTGATTCTTTGCTTTTTTGGTGGAATTAGGCTAAATTTTGTAGAATTGGGAGGAAAAGACGGTTTTTCCCCTGTTCTCTCTCTCTCTCTTGTTCAATAATGCGGCTCTCTGTCTCACTCTGTCTCTCGTTCATCTGTGCCCTCAAGAAGCCGAAGCAGATCCGGGGCGAAGAAGAAGAGGATGGGAAATGGAGAAGCCGAAGCAGAGGATGGTGTAGAAGCCGAAGAAGAGGATGGTGAAGCAGATCAGAAACAACAACTAACGGAGATCGAGATCGAGAAGAAGAAGAGAATGGAAAAGCAGATCCGGAACAACAACTGACACCGTGGTGGAGCGGAGCGTCGACATCGGCGACGAAGGCGGCTAGGGTTTGCAAGGAAGGGAGGTTTGACAGCGGCGACATGTGAAGAAGAGGATGGAATCGTTTTTTTAATTATTTATTAATTTTTTATAATTATTTTTTGAATAATAAATAATTAATTTCTTAGTAGTTATTTAATGAATATAAAAGAAAAATAATTATATACCAAAAAATAAAATTAAAAGAAAAATTAATTATTTAATATTTATTGAAGAGAAAATTAGTCTTTTTACCGCACATTCTTTTACAAAATTTTAATTCTATTTTTTTGTACCAAACACACTTTTCAATCTATCTCACCAATTTCAATTCCATCTCACCAATTCCAATTCCAAACTTTTCTACAACCAAATGTAGTTTCTTAAACATGGAATCTACCAAGGAATTTCTAGCAAGTGGCATTTCTTAATATGGTCACCTTTCTTTCTTTCTTTTAGTAAAATAGTAGTAAGGGAAGCTATTCCCAAATACTATCAAGTAGGGAGTCAGTGGTATGTCGAGGAGACCAACAAAGGCTCAACCTAAAGGATTACTGCACAGGCCTAAACCTCAAGCAGTTTTAACCAATAACCAATCACAACTATTCAACTAGCCCTTGAATTCTAAGAGATCTCTCTCAAGAGGAATGTCTATTAAATAAGATTTTGGATTGTTTAAAGAGAATTCAAACCATCTCCTATAAAGAAAGCGAGAACTTTCTTCTATATCTTTAATCAGTTTTGCTAACCCACAAATATATTGATGTGGGTGGAGAATGGGGATGACACAAAATACCCTAAACCCGCAAAGATTGTATTGATGTAACTTATGTAAAGGAAAATTTGCAATTGGAGAGAATCAAACATTAGACCCTTGGCTTATGAAGATAGGAGTGTGCCGGATTGCCATTATGCCACCAAGTCTTCTTTAACTTTATATACTAAAAAATTTAATATAACAATCTTCAACAAAAGTTATATATTCTTTTAAGGGCTTTATGGTAATTAAATAGAAATTAAAGTAATATTTTAATCCCTAAATTTTAAAAGTTAAATATATAAAATTTCATCTAGTTTAATTTATCATTCTAAAAGGATTTTTGCTATTGATTCCGCCCTCTTTTCTTTTCCTTTAATTTATTCTAAATGTTTAAAAAATTTCTTAAGATCATTTTAATTAGGACAAATTACTCTTTTGGTCCTCAAAGTTTGCACGAAGTTTAATATTGGTCCTCAACGTTTCAAAAAGTTATTTTATGTGCTCAATGTTTTTTTTTTGTCAAAATTGGTCCTCTAGCGTAACATTCGTTTGGTTTTGCCCTTAAATGTTGACGTGGAAGGCTTATGTGGCACACCCTCTCTCCTACGTATCATATTTAAATGACATGGCACCCTCTCTCACTCAAACTCAGCAAAACGACGCCGTTTTAATTCATTTAAATGTTCTGTAATGAATCAAAACGGCGTCGTTTTGCTGAGTTTGAGTGAGTGAGGGTGTCATGTCATTTAAATATGACACGTAGGAGAGAGGGTGTGTCAAATAAGCCTTCCAAGTCAGCATTTAATGGCAAAACCAGACAGATGTTACGTTAGAGGACCAATTTTGACAAAAAAAAAACGTTGATGACCTAAAATAACTTTTTGAAACGTTGAAGACCAATATTAAACTTCGTGCAAACGTTGAGGACCAAAAAAGTAATTTGGCCTTTTAATTATTAGTGACATTGAAATTACTAATAAAATTAACTGATCTATGACTATCACATGTGTAGCTAGTTTATCACTAAAAATTAGTTAGGTTTTTGAAATGAATCAACAAAAAGACTGATATATATAAGAACAATATATTTATTAGTTATTACTTCACAACCAAACACTTATGTTCGAACTCCGAATCAAGTCAAAAGAAATTCGGGCTAAAATAATTTCATGTGAAGTACACTTCAGGCGACAATCCAAACCACTAATTGGCTTAGATGCAATTTTATTGTACCTGATTAACAATCTAAATCATTGGTTGAAATACACTTCACCTAAAATACACTTTACCTAATCCAAATTGATTTACAATTCCTCCGCAAGAGTATTCTTCTCTTCTTCAATACTGGGCCGATGCTGATCCACCTCCACTTTGGGCCTGATTGCAAAAGTCTCCTTGGAATTGGGCTGGTTCTTATCAATGACCTTGTTGTATAGTTTAGGGTTTAAATAGTCAAGTTTTGAGTTGAGACCATAGTTATTGGACCCGGAATGGTCATTGAATTGGTAAAAGACTCGAGTCACTGGGTCACTGGTCCAACCTTTGGGTCACTGGTCCAATCGGTTGGCCCGGTAAAATGTGTGTATATATATATATATATTGAAATATATTAATGCATAAGTTCATACTTGAAAAAAAAACAAACAAACCATCGTATTTTATGATTAGTCGAATCCATTCAGGCAACCAAATACATGCATACTTGAGATTGTAACAAAACTAAATAGCCACACTTCACACTAACACATAGAAATTAAACCAGACAATTATCATAATTTATAAATAATTTTTTGTCTCCAGTTGGTTAAAAGGGATACCAAAAGTATTAACTAATGATCTATGGTATTCAACTAGTGGTCTATCGGCTTCAATGTCATTCTCCTCTTCTTCCTCCTCCTCATCATTAACTAGCTCATCCAAATTTAGTTATGAAATAAATAAATAATATTAAGATTACAATAAATGCATATTGTTGTATCTTTTGAACTAAGAATGCTAAGTTGGAAAATTTTATTATTAATTAAAAGGATCATAAAATAGGTATTACATTCACATTGCAATAATGCAATTGATACAAATATCTCACTATCCCAATATGTTTTGGTCTCCAACAAATTCTACAATTTGCTCAAGTGGCTCATTGATCAGTTTATGAGTATCAGCATCCCTAATAACACTACTTTCTCTGTCCAAATCCTTGTCAATAAGGCTCCGATAAATCCCTTTGTGTTTACCATATAATACATGAACTAACCCTAAACTTAAACGACTGTATTTGAGGTACAAAAAATGTTTTTTTTAAATTGCACCAGGTCTCGAGTTGTACCGGGTCTCAATGACCCGCCCGGGTCAACCCGGGTCACTATCGGGTCAATGTAATTCCGGTCATTTCCAATAACCCATACCAATTTTAGCTCCGAATCAGCGGTCCATCGATCCAATCGTCCAGGTCAGTCCGAGTTTCAATATATGGTTAAGACTTGAGAGGATAAATTGTAGGATCAATTATAACATAATTAATAAAATAAATATGAGTCAACAGATAAACTATGATTCACCTGCTTTGACCTGGAATCCACGACTAAACCCGTTTATCGTAAGAAAATTTCTCAGGAACCATATTAGGCTATTAGCTCAATTGTTTTGAGTTTTGACAACGTATGAAAATACTAGAATAGATTAATATTTTGGTCCCTAAAAATTATAATTTATCTCAATTTAATCCATAATAATAAAATATCAAATTTAATCCATAAAAAATTAAGTTTATCTCAATTTAATCCTTAAAAAAAGAAATTTGTCTCAACTTTATTCTTACAAAATTTCTTGTTAGTTATGCTAATTAATGGAGTTTTTTATTTTTAGGGACAAAATTGATACAAATTGTATTATTCAGGGATTAAATTTTAAATTTTTATTTTTTAGGACTGAAAGGAGACAATCTACATTTTTTAAGAAATAAATTTGATACTTCAATGGCTAAATTGAGATAAATTATATATTTTAAAACTAAAATGTTAATTTACTCAAAATACTATTAGTCTATACATATATATTATTACCGTATTCATCCTTGTGCTTAGGGGTGTAAAGGCTCGACTTGTATAAGAGCTCGTTTGGACTGGTTCATTTATTAAGCAAGTCGAGACAGAACATAAAAGTGAGCTAGTTTAGTTAAACAAACCAAGTTTGAACATTTAAGGCTCGACTCGTTTAGTTGATGAACGGATCGTTTAAGAATAAAATAATATATAAAAAAAATACATTTTTTATCTATCTTACATGTATTGTTATATTTAAATATATAATGAACACTCATTCTACACACATATATTTTGAATTTGTTATGTTTTTGTGTATAAATATCCTTTAATCAATAAAACATATACAACAACAAATCAACAACAACAATCAAAGTTTATCTTTTTTTCACTAGGTATAAACATATAAAAGGATAATTAAAATCCATAAATTAATATAACATATGTAACTACGGAATATTCCACCTTGGGACACGTGGCACTAAGCTTTTAGAAGCCTAGCAGCAGCGCACGCTAGCGGCACGTGGCACCACTCATCTGCTACTTACGTGGCCCTTGCCCACATCACTTCACGGAACGCCCACTTAAACAGACGTGGGAACTCCCTAAGCATCGTGGGTCGAGCATGACCTCCCCACACTCAGTATAAATAGACCCTCACCCGGGGGACTAAGTATACGCAACCTAAAGAACTACAGCACCTGATCTAAGATCCCTCACATACTCCCAGTGACTTGAGTATTCCTAGAAACCTTATACACATACTCTTCACGTCTCGAGCACCGCTGTAGGCACCGTTAGGTCCGACCACCGGCAACCTCACCTCCATCCTGGAGTATACCATCTACGGGGCTTCCAAGAGCCCTCAGAGACCCAAGCTCTCAAGCACTAAGGCAACCTCCTAATGGCGGCTCGCCCGCCCGAAGTACCTTAAGCACGTCTTAGCCGCACACGGCCCAATATAGGTAACTACCTTGCCTAACGTCTCCTATAGACGTCACTATGACGAACTACGTGGACTTTGATCCCTTCCGAAGGGTACGTAGGCACCTAGGTGCATCACCTAAGGACAAGTCCCCCAAGGTTAAGACCCCTTGCGGTCCTAATTACAAACTACAATTGTCTGAACCAAAAACGACAGTTACAGTGGCACCCACCGCGGTCTTATTCAGACCACAATGTTTTGCACACTCTGCCGCTAAATGGCATTTCTTTTTTTGGGGAGTAGGAGTACACACCTAACACTCAGAAACTTGCATTTCTTATCTTATATACAGGATATAGTACAGGATACATTACAGCATGACCGACTCGAACGCCCCCACAGCGCGATCGACGCAAGCGCTCTGAGGTGCAGCACTAGAAATCGGCAGGGAACGACTGAAGTGGTCACGACCGAAGCAGGCGGTTCGAACATGACTCAGCCTCAAAACATCTCAATGACGCAGGTAACTATTGCAGAAACCGTGGTCCAGAACCCAGCGCCCGGAGAGGAAACTTGCCCCCAACACCCTTATGGCATGCCACATTTTCCTTGCCCCACAACCGGCAGTCAAGAAACGGCGGAGCCAACAAGGAACCCGCGGGACGTAGAGCTCGCCTGCCTCGTGGCAGAAATAGTAGCCCTACGCCAACAGCAGTGGGAGGAGAACATGAGCCTCGCCCAAGCAAACGCAGGGGCCCAACTACCACTAGCGGCACATGGAGCGACAACAGGGACCTCCAACGACCCTACCAACCTACCCGCAATACAGTTCGGGACCTTACCGATGGAGTTCACGCGACTGTCGCTAACAGCATCAGTGCCCCCGAAGGTGATCCCGCCTGGACCAGCAATGATCGCCGGGCAAGCAGCATGACCCGCTACGAGCTATCCGCGACCACCAGTCCCAAACAACCCTCCGGGATCCTACCTCCACATGCCATGGGCAGGAGCCTACAACCCGTATGCCGCTTGCGGTGCAAATGCTTACTAGTGGCCCAGGTTCGACTTCCAAGGAAAGGGGAGACATCCTTTTACCCAACAAATCATGAACGAGCACGTGCCCATGGGTTTCAAGATGTCCTTCCATATAGAACCTTACGACGGAGAAACTGATCCACGGGATCACCTAAATACCTTCAACTTGACTATCTCAATATTAGGTATGACGGACGGCCAACAGTGCCGATTTTTCTTATCGACCTTGAAAGAGGCCGCCCTAAGGTGGTTTTTGCTGCTACCCACCAATTCGATCCACAACTTCGAACAGTTGGCGCAAAACTTCCTTACGCAGTTCACCAGTAGCAAGGAATACCAGAAGAACGATGACTCTTTCATTGGTTTCCACCAAGAGGAAGGAGAAACCCTGCAAGCCTTTCTGGCCCGTTTCACCAAACTCTCACTCCAAGTCCGAGGCCTCAAGGACGTCGTCACAATCTTTGTCATAAAACAAGGTTTTCGATGTTCGCAATTCTATGTGGAACTCAACAGATGCCCCGTCTCCAGCTTACAAGAGTTGATGGACTGCGCGGAATGGTTCATCCAAGAGGAGAACGCGCAAATCGCCAAAGACAAGATGAGGAAATTCCTGATAAGTAGGGCCGACATGGAACGAGCAGGAAAGAAGAAGGAAAAAACGGCAACAGAAAGCCAAGCTCTCAAGGAGAAAAACAACGGGAAGAGGTCACCTCCTTGACCACGAACGCCTCCTAAAGGGCGATTCATGAGCTACACTCCCCTCAACAAATCCCATGTTGGGGTACTAGAAGAGATTTATCACTCGGACATGCTCAGCTTCCCCTCTCAGGTCAAGAGGCAAAAGACGGGAAAACCAGTAGACAAGTCCAAATACTGCCAGTTCCACAAGGATTACGGGCACGAAACCAACGACTGCATCCACCTAAAGGATCAGATCGAAGACCTACGAGAGCAGAGCTAACGCAGAACATCCATGAGAGGCCAACGATCAGATGCCTACTCGTGGGGTCATCAATGTCATTGCGGGCGGTCTGCAGAAAGGAACTTCCTCGTTGCCGCAAAACAAGAAAAGGGTGGAACGCTCCATACCCGCCCTTGACTACGCCCCAAAGCACAAGAAGAGGAGCAAGTCCAAAGGGGATCCCATCACATTCGATCTTGCCAACCTAGAGGGACCAGTCCATGACGACCCCATGGCGGTGACTGTCATAATCGCCAACTACGAAGTCAAGAGAGTCTTGATCAACCAAGGGTCCTCGGCAGACGTCCTTTACTTCGACACTTTCAAGAAACTCGAGTTAAACGAAGCCAGCATAAGGCCATTCCCCGGCACACTCATAGGGTTCTCAGGAGCCCACGTTCTAGCAGAAGGAATCATCACTGCCCGAACAACAATGGACACCCTACTAAAGGTCGCGAGCCTCGATGTAGATTTCATCATCGTCTCAGCACCATCAACATACAATGCAATCGTAGGGCGACCGTCCCTAAACAAACTCTGGGTTGTAGTGTCCACCGCACAGCTCACAACGAAGTTCCCAACACCCCACGGAGTTGGAGAAATCATGGCGGACCAGAAACTGGCGCGAACATGTTACGCAACAAGCCTAACCAAGACCGTCAAGGTTGCCCGCCTTGGTCCCCGAGAAATACGCGAGGACCCCCCCGAGGGTAAAGAGTCAGGAGAGAAGAAACAGGAGTCCGCCCGCCCGGACCAAACCTCCGCCTAAGACTCTGAACAAACTTTGCGCTCATACCACCTTTAGGTTAAGTCACGTATGTCTCTTTTTTTCAAATTTAGGATTCAGTTTCAGCCTGACTAAGGCTCGCCTGACCTAGGCAACTCTAATGTAATCATCTTGTTTACTTTCAACCTGACTAAGGTTAGCCCAACTGAGGCTGCACGAATGTAACCATTTTGTCTATTATTAATCGAAGTACTCCTTTCTGAGAAGAGGCATGACTTCAAATTTGCAAAGTACTCGCGTAAGTCCTACTAAAGGATAGCGGGCCGACCGCCCGCATAAATGCTGAGCGCCTCAAAGGCCAAAGCTAAAATTCCCAGCAGTGCGGTAAAAAACCCTTGGGAGCGAAAAATGCACAACGAACGTTCGACAAAACCATGCTAGGAAAACCACGTACAAACCGTCTTGATCACATGGTACTCATACAACAAGTCTTTTTACCCATATGTAATGAGATAACAACAAGAAGAGAATGTACTCATATAAACTTTTTTGCCCAGAAGTAAAAAAGAGAGGCAGCAAAAAACTCTTTTAATTTCTCATTAAATGTCAAAAATGAGAGGGCATCCGCCCATTACAAAGGGTAAACACCCTAAAAAAATAAACCTATTCTTGGGCATCCCCAAGATCTACAACGACCTTGGCCCCCGGAGGCCCAACCTCGCCAACTACCACTGGCGGCTTCCGCAGGTTCGCCTCAGCCAGTTGCTGAGAAGTAGCTCTAATCCTGGGAGCACGCCGCCAATGTGAGACAGCACCTGGTGGTCCATCGGCCGATCACCGTCAAAAAGCTCCAAAGAAGGATGCATAGCAGCCACCCATTCCGCTAAAAACCTCTCCCCACGGAGATGCTCAAGTTGCTCGACTGCCAGAAGCATGCCGTACATCCTCTGTGCCAACAACTCCCCCTGGAGATCAGCAGCATCACCAATCTTCGCTTTAGTCGCCAGCCAGCCAAAAAAATTTTCGGAAGCACGAGCCTACGCACTCTGCAAAGCTTTACGGAGAGAACGCAGCTCCTGCCGGCGCCTCTTGGCATCCTCCTAGCAGACGACCAGCTCTTTGCGGGTCTTCTCCAACTCTGAGCGAAGAAGCACGACCTCGGAAGGATGCCCAGCTTCAGCCCTAAGACGGGCCACCTCGTGAGTCAAGGACTTAACCTCACGTCCCTGGCCCTCACACTCTAACTCCTTCGCGGACAGCTGCAGGCTTCCTCCAGGGATTGGCTCCTGGCAGTCGCGATGTTAGAAGCCCGGTCCCAATCAGTGCGGGCTTCCTCCTACAGGAAAACAAAAAGTCAAGACACAAAGGGGAACCTTAAATCAGGTAAAGCGTCAGGGTCGAGAAACTTACCACATATTTCTCCCACACAAGGTCAGCATGGTGGAAGTCAGCTAGCGCCTCAGCAACCCTACCGAAGCCTCGAACAGCCAGATTCATGGGGGAAGTGTCCAGCATCCTGGCATCCCTCTCCCCCATCTCCACAGGAAAGCGCCTACCCAAGGCCACCAGTTCAAACACGGGTCTTTCCTCCGGTGGCCCGACGGGTTCAGAAGGGCCGGCGCTCGACCCCGAAACAACATCCTTTGTGGCAGCCGCTTGACTCACCACTACATTCCCTCTATCTGAGAGGGCTCCGGCCTCCACGGCCACATCACCAGACCCTCAATTACTGTCACCTCCCTCTATTCGAACTTGAGGTACAATGTCCCCTTCTCCTCGGATGTGATGCAATGTTTGGGGAGTAGTAGTAACTTGCCTATTCATGGCCTCTACCATTTCCCGCAAGATTTGCATCATCCCACCGAGGTTTACCTCAACTCTTTCATCACTTACTACATTTCCCTTAGGGTGAGGCATACTTCACTCTATAAAACAAATAGTATTGATTTTTCAATAACAGTTCTATTCATAAAATTAGTATGACTCAAATAGACATATGAACTACCCAAACCTAAACTCCCTTTCCTCTAGTCAGATTTGAATACAAGCTAGTACTATTGCCAATCCTTTGCTAAGAAACCTGATTCAAGTCTTCCTATGAGGAATCTACATCCTATATACCTAGTTTGAACTTTTCTATTCACTTCTAACTAAGGTATTATTTCCTCTGATACCAAATCTGTAACACTCCAATTCCCTATGTCCATTTTAGTATATAAATGATACGAATTAGTGTGTTACTAACCTTTCTTACCCGAGTTCATTTAAAATTTTACCAAGTTGATTAATTAAGCTGAGTTGGTTTGGGTTGCTACTCTCGGGTATCTCACTCGTCTCTCTCAGCGGAAGCATTAAATTAAAAACAAACACAAGCATCATCATTATATAGCCTTCTATTTACTATAAACATATATGTGTACATATACCATCCATCATCAAAGCTAGAGTCCTATGAAAGGAGAAGATCTAAGGATAGCAAGCATCTTAAGATCTTAGCCCTTAACCTACTAGTGGATAAAGATTCTAGTCTTTACTTACATACCATTCATATACATACCCAAAATATGTCCTCCATCCCTTCCTATACATAATATTTACTAGGACTTTGTAACCTTTCCAAAAAGATACTAAAGGACAAAGTCTAGGGAATGAGATTCCAAAAACAAAAGAAAACATGTACTATATGATCATATTCCTTGAGAAGGCATCAGATAAGTCACTACATGTACAATCACATCGCTAATCACTACGACCCAGCCCAGTACTGGATCATGCCTCTATTCCAACTTGGCCTCCAATGTGACTAAGTATCTAGGCATCTGATACACATCAACGTAATCGTGAGATTTATAATCTCAGTAATCATAGCAACCTGTTTTGAAAACCTCTAATATGTACCACTGTATCATCATACAGAAAATTCTTGCATTTCCTCATACATTTCATAACATTTAAAACATGGATGCAATATCATTCATGTCTTTAAAACATAAATAAGCATATCATGTATTCCTGCGAATGCATCCCTTGATACATCCCTTCAAAACATTCGTTCAAATCATTCATTGGTATGGTATGGAATAGTATCATCCTCATCTTTGCAAAATGTCATAAACTCGAGTAATATGAATATATATGGAACATTTCATCATATAATCATCATTCATAATCCCAAGGGTACTGAAATAACAAACATAATAAACATGTGGCATCTAGCCCTAATTTCCATAAAACATATGAGCATCGGGAGTGCCGCAACGCGAACACTCGCACACATCCATACATACATCATCATTGTAGGACTATTTGCGTCTTTCCTGAAGGATCAACAATTTGCCTCCCATAAACATTTACATATACCTAGGATTCATCATGTTGTCCCGGAGGATCAACTATTCAATTCTTTGAACACATACATTCAAAGGATTCGTTGCGTCTTCCCTTAAGAACCAACCTATTGCATGCATTGTGTCTTTCCCTGTGGATCAACAAATTTTATGCATGATATCTTTCCTTAAGTGTCAACAATTCATCTCCATGATATGCTATTAACATATACAAATATTGGAAAGAATTGGTCCCAATCATGGTTCGCCTAATTTTAAGCATGTCGCTCTTGAATGGCCACATAGGGCATACTAGCTTAAAATTCGGTAACCAACATGGTGTTTTTGTAAAATTACATTCTTACTCGAATGGATGTTTTAACATACCAAATAATGACACAACCGTGGAAATCCCAACGGCCGTCCCATACCGACAATTGGTCAATCGATCATGGACTCATTCTTTACCGATACATGTACATTGAATACTTAGCTCTCTCTTTTTTTCTTTCCATGTTATTTCCCCTTGATTCATATTTCAAATTACTTTATAATCCTTGAGCATCATGTTTGAGAATGAAATTAGGTGTTTAAAACATCATTTAAAGTGATTAAGTTCACTATGCAAAACAGGGGTTAATCAGCTGGCTGATTGGGGCCATCAGCCGACTGAAGAGCTATTTCAGCCACCATAAAAGCACGACAGCCGGCTGTTCTTAAGCCATCAGCCGGCTGTTCTAATTCTAGAAATTTCTGGGTAAAATATGAACGTTTTTGGGCAAAAATATGAACATTTCTAGAAAAATTAAACTCATCGGCCGTCTGTTCTTAGCTATCAGCCAATTGTTCTTAATCTGGAAAATTTTTTGAGTAAATTATGAACACATCAGCCGGCTGATACGGGGCGAAAATGCTTTTAGAAACTTCATTTTGACCAGATTAAAGCCCCAAACTTGAAAATCAAAAGATTTTAATTCATGGAACTTAATCCCTATCATTTTAACAGTAAAACCCATGAAAATTTCAGCTCAAAACATGTTTGTTCATGCTCAAATTTATTATGAAGATACCATCAAAACCCATAACCAAACCCATGACAAATTTATCATTTTTCAGCCTCCAAGAATACATGCAATATCATCTAAGCATCCATTCAAGTTCTAAAAACTCATAAATGCAAGTTTTAATTCCCTCTTTCAGCTTAAAACATCATATTAGAAAATTTCTCACTTGGAGCTAAAAGCTTGAATTTTGAAGTTGAGAGGTAGGAAGCTACGATTACCTTGTTTCCAAGCTTAGATTACGTTTCTTGTGATGTGTAGATGCCTTTCTATGGATTTTCGTAGCTCGAATCATGTCCTCCTAGCTCAAATCTTCATTGTTCTCCCTTGAGCTTTCTTCTCCTTCTCTCTCTAACTCTCTCTCTCTAAAATTGTAGAATGAGCTCTACTGAACATTCTTGTGCTTATAAGGCTGAATTTAGGGTCTTAGAGAGAAAATCACATTTCTCACACTAAACCATAACCTTCCATTCATATAAGTCCCTCACTCCTCTAATCTTTTCCTTCCTTTCATTCTAGTCCTTATTACATTAGTTACTCTAAACTAATGCAACTACATGCTTTCTAAGTGCATCAAACAATGACAAACACAAGAAATTAGTTAGAGTTCATTCACAAATGATCATTCCATTAACTGAAAAAGGCAGATGTTACATTCAGCATCATTAACACTTAATAAATATTAAATTATCTATTTAAAGGATAAACTCGGGCCAGGACATTATAGTCAGAACCATCACTAAAGGTAAATCTTGACCGTCTCTAAAGACTATATTTCTGTTGTGCAAGTTGAATTATATAATACATTTATATAAGTTAATAAGATAAGGTGTACATAGACACCACATATCGGATTAATTACAGGTATTATATGTTACAGTGGAAGGAAAGGAAAAATAATGATGAATACTTTTTCGTCAAAAAGATTTGGATAAATTGGGTTTGATCTTAGAAGGACATAAATTATCATCATTCAAGGGAGGAGTTGCCTTTAGCAGTGGGCTTTGCTCCCCGTATTTAAAAGATTAGTCACTAAACTTACTATGTTGGACATCTTGGTCAAAAGTTAAACTATCCAATAGTAATTATGACTTTGTTGTGAAATAAAGATATCTCAATTACAAAGATTTCAAGTCAATAGGAACAATTATTGTTATGATCACTTTTCCAATAATACGGGCTTATCCCTTCAATTTTGATGATTATCATGTTTACCAAAAAGATAAAGTCAAGTAGTACACTTTAATTTCCACTCCTATTTTGTAATGGTGTGCCGAAGAATAAAGGTTCAGTACTACCGTACTACTGAACTTCGGTACATCACTCCAATCATGTAGTGCCATTTGTTAATATTAATAAAAACTCACATTAATAAAGACCCACCTTAAATGGTTTAGGAACCAACTGATTGGAGGAATGTACTGAAGTTCAGTGCTACCATACTACTGATACTAAACATCTACTCGTGTGCCAAAATCTTAGCTCTAAGTGTTATTTTAAAATTTAGAAATACACATATAATTAATTTTTTATTTATTTATGAAAATTAGTCTGACATACACCTTAGATTACTAGGTGAACAAAAGTGAAAAGTAGATAAAAGAAAACTAAAACATTGAAAGAATAGTGTAACTAATGTCCAGAGAGACCAAGTTTAACCATTTAAAATTAATTAAATTACTTTTAGATGATTTAAAGAGTATATATATTAATTATTCCACAACTTCTCTGCAATTTCAAAATTTTTAAAACTAATGCTATTTATATAATTCTTCTAATCCACAAGATTTGACTTCACAAACGTATGAAATGAGTGCCCCTTAATATTAACTAGATAATTTCGCTTTAAAATGAGATAATGTGAATGCGGATAATTTAATTAATTACTTGTGATTAAAGAAAAGCTTTATTTAGAAATGCATTAATTAAAGTTTGTAATCCACATATAGTGTTTGTAATCCGGGTTTGTGTTCCCTTAACTAATTCTTCATTAGTTGCGACTAGGATTGGAGAGCAGGTCACGACAAGAGAAGAAAACATCCAGAAGAAATTAAGAACTGGTCGTGAGTCATGACCAATAGCAAAAATTCAGGATAATAAAAAATAAAATAGAAATAAATTAAGGTGGTTTTGACTACTTCCTAAAGTGCCTCTGAAATCTTCAAAGAGTCAAGAAAGACATCATTCTCCTCCAAAGTCATATGTCATAATGATTGAGAGAAGTTGTTTTGCATGGTTTTATCATTAGCCAACAACGTTCACGTTTGGCTCAAGAACCATTTCCCCTACATATATATCTAATTTGTAGGGTTTGGCTATATCTAAGTTCTTGTATGAATTGTTATCAACCTCTAATTATTTTCCTATTTCTTTGAGTTAAATGAAGTGTATGCTTGTAGTGTTTTGAAGAATAGAACTCTTTATGATGCATTTATGTTAATCCATTTCATACTATTTGAATTTAGTTTCAATTGACACAAAGACAATTACAAATGTATCTTGAATTCTTTGTGTGGCTGATTTATGACTGTCGGCACCTTGCTTCTTCCTTTCAATATTTTAGTCACTCTTGTGTTAATGTTGTATCTTTGATGATTTTCCAGCCTCTGTACTTTTAATTGCACACTCTGATGTATATTTGTTTTGAAAAAACTTTGCTACTACTGTTTGGTTTGTGTTATAAGATTTGCATTAAACATCTTGTCCTAATTTACATATATGCAGGAAAATCTTGATATGGCATTGTTAGATAAATACGATGAAGAATATTCTTCTTATCCTGAGGTTGACGTGAATTTGTGGTTGGATGTTGCCCCTCCCTTCAAAAAGGGACGAATTCATGGCTTGGGTCAATGTTTAAAACTTTCAACCGAATCCCCAATTTCAACAAGCTTAGCATGCTTTACTACATCATCTACCATGGCTCCTATCATACCACAGTCACAAATAGATGAAGTCGTAAGTAGAGCAATGGCAACAATGTGGAGTACTCAGATGGCTCCAATGTTGGAAAGCTTCATGTCTCAATTTAACCAAGCTCCAACACGATCCTCTCAAGGTGAAGAGTGTCGAAGTGATCCAGCTAATGATGATTTTGATGATGTTGATTTAGGAGCTTGAAATCTTATATTATTGTCTATTGAACTCCACTTTTGTATGATTAGAAACTTGTCTAGCAGTAGATGATGCTGATATATGATTGGATACTTGACTACTTTTGAGATATTCATGTTTTTGACATTTATAATTATAATATATGTCTATAATATTGTACTAATTAGAGAATATGTTTGAATAGCAACTCTAATTGGTTAAAATGGCAAGTAAAATGAGCTTGGATACTAGCTATAAAATAGTTTTACAATTTCGGCATTGTATAATATTAGCTACGGAATAGCTACGGATATGTCTCTAGCCATTAGCTACGGACTTATCCATTTTCTTATTCAAAATTTGCTAGGGATTAGTTACAGATTGGCTGCGGATTAGCTACGGGTTAGCTACAACCAAAATCCCTCGCAATTAGCGTCCAGTTTTTAGCTACGAATAGCTAATCCGTAGCTAAACCGATTAGCTACGATTTTGGCCGTAGCTAATCCTGTTTTTTTATTGTAGTGTAATCATGTGTTTCATGCACCAAAAGCACAAGTAATAAAGAGAGACACTATTCTCCTTCTAGTACTTTCACATACACAAAGATAAAATTAATCCCCGAACTATGTGAACTTTAATCCCATTCACAATAATACATAAGCCATAGGCTCTTACCCTAGTTCAAGTCTCCATTTGTAAATTCTCATGTTTTGTTTCTTTTATCTTCTTATTTAAATTATTTGAAGGGAAACTCAAATAGTTTCTTAGGTCAAAATAGTTTGCATAGCTATCCTAAGGTGGATCGTCCTCTGGACGAGACTAAAGAGGTGTCTAACACTTTCCCTTTGTCAATCAGACTTTTGAACCTTTCTCATGGCTACTCATTGATCAATTCTTATAGTTATGCCTTCTCCACCACACTGTTTCCAATGAAGTTTTTTGAAAAACCTTTAATTTCTTTTTTTTTCACTTTTTTGTACA
This sequence comes from Senna tora, assembly GCA_014851425.1. NCBI lineage: Eukaryota > Viridiplantae > Streptophyta > Magnoliopsida > Fabales > Fabaceae > Senna > Senna tora. The sequence goes on from CM026261.1 coordinate 35,120,983, forward strand.
AAATTTGTGGTGAATCGTCGTTTTCAAAAGGGTTAATTGGTGTGGTGGGATGAATTTTCTATGCAATTGTGTCACCTTGATATTTTTCTATAAAATCATGATTTCTAAATATGACTTAGCTTTTAATTTGTTGTCAAATGTAGCAATATACTGTGAGAAACTTTTCATTGATATTTTCCTTTGCCCATGTATCTATGAATAACTCAGTATAGCTAGTCAACACTATGTTTCCAAGTAGTATGATATTTGTATAACTTAATAATCAATATCACCATTAAAAAGCTTCTTTTTAAATTGGTTCTTGTTTTACTTAAAAATATTATCTTCTTATTTATTAGTCAATTGAGAGTTCATATGAAGGCTTGTTATTTTTAGCATGTTAAATTAATGAAAGAGCTTCTAATATTATTTTTTAAAAAATTTTATTGACATGTAATCACTGCGACATAGATAAATTTTTATTCACAAGGAAAAATTAGCAATGGAAATTCCATCGATGATTCCATCTTTAAACAAGGATACACTATCCTTGTTTGGAGAATAAATTTGAACATATTTTGTCACAAATAAATCGATTTGCTACAGACAACTCCCATAGCCAATTAAAAACAATCTCTTTTTTTCAATGATTAATATTAACAATGTGGTATTTTGCACTAAACTCTGTTCGTCGTGAAACCGTAACTAATGAAAATTTAGTTACAAATTCTATTGTTTTAAGCCTCCGTCCATGGTCTTCATCTTGGTCGTGTCTGGTGGCGGTGACGGCAACATGAAGATTGATAGTAAGCCACTGGCTGTAACTGCTATGGCGCCCACCGCAAAAGCCGGCAAGTTACGACCACCAAATAATGCGTCCCATGGTCCACTTACAAAAGACACATCTATATATACATGAGCAAAATTTAGTAAATTAATTAATATGAAAAGAAGAATGTGCTTTTTAAGGGATTCAATTGTTGAAATTTATTACCTGTGGTATGACAATTGCGAGATTGAGAACTCCCAAAGATAATCCTGATAAATTAGGAAGAAATTAAAAAAAAAATTAAATTTATATAATTAATTTCTAGTTATATAAATTAACATCTAATAAATTTCATTTTGATTAAAACTATTCTAAAGGTCTTACCTTGGCCTGCCCCACTATTGTTGGAGAATATGGTGCGAGAGCAAAAGGGACACTGTAAGTAATCTGCACATTAACACATCTATTCAATTTACTTTACATATTTTTTTATTGAAAAAGCTTTTCTACATTTCTTATAGAATCTTTTTGTTGTTTCCTTTTTTACAAAGTTGAGAGAAAATTAGATCATGGCTATTTAATTAACAAACTAGACCGAATTAATACTGAAAGCAATCATTTTCACGAAGCATATTATTTATTTATTAAATGCTACCATAATATCATTCAAACCAATAATGTCTTAAGGAAAATGTTTTTTTTTTTTCAGTCAAAACAACATAAAATGATAGCTTTTAATGCAAAAATCCAAAATAATTTTGAAGGGATGCAAAATTTTTTACCAAACTCATATATAAGTCAACACCACAATATGCGGCAGGGAAAAATGCAAACAAGAAAACTTTTGGTTTTAATATATCTCCTATCTTCACAAACAAAAAAACTTATAGATTTAATTAATGAAACACACGCGCCTGCGCGCGCACACACACATATAAATATATTTATATATATATTAGATTTATGAAAAAGAAAAAAAGGGAGAAAAATAAAAGCATAGGCCAAAAAATAAATCCTTTATATTAGGGGTGATCACGGGTCGGTTTGGTTCAAGTTCAAAGTAAATTTTGAATCGACCCAATCAAAACTTGGCGGGTCGGGTCAAGTTTGGGAAAACAATGGTTGGACCGGCCGAAGCAACCCACTAATGAACGGGTTGGGTTGAGTTGGTTCGGGTTCAACCTGTCAAATTTGTTATGAATATTTTTATTTTTCTTTGGATTTTTAAGCTATTTTCCTTCACCAAAAAAATATATTTTCATTTAAAGAAAACTCAAGAACTTGAAATAAACTAAAATTGGCATATTCAAGAGAAGAATGATTTTTATTTGTTGCTTATGTATTAATGAGTTAATATTCTAATAAATTATAAATTCTTTTCTAATAATAATATATACTTGAGCGGGTTGGTTCGGTTTAGGCGGGTTTAAAATTTTCAAATCCGCTAACTGAACCAAATGATGAACGAGTTGAAATTTTAAATCCGAATCAATCCGCCAACCCGAACCAAACTGACGGGTTGTGTTGAATTTGGCGGGTTGACGGGTTAACCCGACCCGGTTTCCTCCCCTAGTCACTCTACTCACAACTATTGTCAAATAATCAATATTATCACATTAGTCGTCAACAACTAGGCCCTTGGATATGGAAGCAGACAATCAAAACTTTTACACCCAAATTAAGCCTCGTTTTCCACCCTTTTGTGTCTTTTATAATATTTAACCATTTTTTAAAACATAATATTTAATCTTTAAATTATAATTTCACTACAAAAAATATAAATTTTAACTACGGTCAGCTAATGACGGTTAACAATGACCGTAGTTAGATGCAAAAATGTTTGAACTTATCTTCATTACTCATTAGGCGCTTGTTTGTCCACATCTCAGCCTTTTCATCTCTCACTATTTACCTAAATCGAAAACCCTTCCTGCTCCGTGGGCGACGACGCTGAAGTACCGGTGAACGACGATGAAGCTGAAGGACGGCGAGCGGCGTGCAACGCTGATGTCGGCGAGCAGCGCGTAACACTGATGTCGGCGAGGTATGTTATCTGCGTCTCTCTTCATCTGCATAAAAACGCTCTGCTCCACCATATCGCATCGATGCACCGGTAACGGCATGACGCAACGGCACAATCGTCTGCCTTCATGCAATGGCCCTAGTATGTCTTCCTTTCTTTCTCCTTTCCCTAAACTTTACCCTGTTTCCCCTAATTTTTCCTTGCCCTAAATCTGGCTTGTGGTACCTTTTCCTTCTCGATAGCTTTATTTTATGTCACAGGAAGCCGAGGAATCCCAGGTACTTGGATTTTCCTTCACTGGATTTTACGAACATTCTACTGGGGAAGCATCTGCTTATAATAGCAATAAGAATCATCGAGTTGGCACTAAGCACGGCGTTGAAGGGATGAAATATGATTCCGCTTCTAACCATAGTGATCACTATGGAGGAATTGCCAGAAACCCGACAGACTTGATGATGCATGGCTATGATAATGTTAATTTGACGAATGTGCAGAGGAGTGAATATGTAAAATCTAAGCCTTCAAATTCAATCAGTAATGCTTGTGTCTCCATGGAGACCAAAGATAGAGGGCCAACTGCTAAGATGGTAAAGTTCCAGTATGATTTTCACCCAATGTGTGTGATTAGCATTTAATGATACGAAAAATTCACCTTATGGGTGTGCTTTTGTTTGGTTGCACATGAGCAGGAAAAGAAGTCTAGTGGAGATAGAAAAGCAAGAAGACAATATGATGATTTAGATGAATTAGGGATGCTATCAAATGAAATCATGGTGAGTTTTAGCCACATAAACTTGTATGTGTCATTCTGCTTTTCTAAGTAATCACTCCCTTCATTCCATGCAAATTAGTTGTTGCAAAATCTGTCAAAGTATTAGGAGTTTATTATTAGTTAAGTCTCAGATTTTATTATTTCTACTAGTTTTTATTTTCATCATTATATTTAAGAGTTTATCTTGAAGTTGGTCTCTATTTTCAAAAGTATCATAAATAAAAGACAAGAGGGAGTTTCCATGATGCATGTGTATGTGTGTTTAAGCCATGCTTCTGTCATACTTCAGTTTCTATTATAGTTTCTACATGTACAAGTTATTCTACTCTGCTTTGTGACCTTATTAACTATTATTTTTTTAACATTATACATCATATTTCGCACAACGTGGTGTTTACCTACCTCTCCAACATAATGTTAAACAAGAGATGGATGCATTTTCATTCCTCCTATTGAACTAATTAACTATTGGGTGAATTAGATAAATGTCAGTGATATGGAGCTAATTAACTATTAACCCCTTGTGGTTGTCGTATGATCACAAAACTAGTCATTTTCATTCCTCCTATTGAACTAAGCATTTGAAACTGAGGTTAATCTTATCTTATATAAATCAAAATAGTCAATTTAGGCAACGTTAAATTTTGTTACTTAATATGTGCTGTCAAATGCTGCAAAATATGTTTATTATTTCCCAGGAAAGGTGTGTCTACTTGATCGTTGACTGATTTCCAAGAGATGGATACATTAGTTTCTACTTTCAATGCTTTTGAAATGAAAGAAGCTGGCCCTCTAATCCTCATGAAAGCCATGAATAATTTTGTTATAATATGTAAAACTCTGTCACTTGAAAGGCTTTTGGCCTTGAACTGTGGACAAAGAACAAGCGCATAACACCTTATGCTGAAATCTCATTTAATAATGAACAATGGGAGTGACAAGGATCAAACTTTAGATCATTTGGTCATTAAAGGATCTGATGCAATATCAAGGTCCATTTTAGCTCAAAAGTTTAAGCTTTAATTGAAGGCCCATAATTAGTTTTTAACGTTTAACAATTTTCTAATAAACCTTGATTAATTCCCTTTTTTTCTAGTTGAAGCAGTAAGCTTTCTTTTATGCTTAGTTTTGTACTTAGTGATTTAAGAAAGCACTTCATATATTGAAAGATGTATAAATTCTCTTTCATGTTGTTTCTATTATGGGTTCTGCTTGTGAAATTTTATGCATTTAACTGGTTTTTTCTCTTCTGCCCAGGGTTCTATTTCTGGCTACTGCAATGTTTTGAGGACATTTTTATTTGCATTTATTGCTTCTTATGAGGTCAACCTCCGGGTAAGGTATTTGAAATTTTTACTTCATTATGCTTATTATTGGCTTTCTCATTATTTGGTCTTCTTTAATGGAGGAGCTGCCAGAGGACAACAACCCCATTTTAATATTGGATATACTTTGCAAGATTTACAGAGGAGAGGTTTGGATGTTTAATCATTGTCCTCCTGGTCATTCATTGCTTCTGTATCATTATATCTTCTGACAATCACTTATTGATTGAAGAATTGTGCTTTTTAACTTGTAGGAATCACTTTGTATTCAGTTTTGGGTCAAGGGAAGTTATATTGATGGTCTAATTTGGTGTCTTCTTTGCAACTTTTTGAGTTTTGACATTTGGCAATTGCAGAGTACAAGAAAGCCCAAAGAATTGGAACAACAAAGTTAGAATTAATGTGCAAAGAGTGATGACTATTTTTGCTATATGTATTAGTAGCTATATTATAAAACTTGTATAATAACACTTGAGTGTTGACTTGGTGATTTGGATATGTTTTAGTTGTAAAAGTTTAAGTACATATTGAGTATAAGTGAAACTATATTGGTTGATTAAGTATTTATGATTTTTAGGAAAATTAAAATTGTCAATAATTATTCATAAAAAATATCAATAAATAGGAATAAATGGAAAAAAAAGGATCCATCAACTGATAAAACTATTGCCAAATGTTACAGAGTGACAACGACGGTTAAAACCGTCGTCAGTTTAGAAAAGGTGATTTAGCGACGGTTACTGTCGACGCTTGTGTGAAGCATCACTAGTTATATTCCTGACGGTAACTTTAACAACGGTTGATGAAACCGTCGTTATAATTTTAGCTAGAGCCAAATAAAACCGTCACTAAAAATAAATTTTTTTGTAGTGTTTAATATATAGCATATTATTCAAATAGGATTTTTAACATTTTATATTTTTAAAATATCATACGAAGTAAAATAATTAATAGTTTAGTGATTTTAGCATCTATTGTGGCTAATAATCCAATTTTATGTTTTTGAAAGTTGTCTATATATTGCTATCTTTTTTATTGAAAAAGAAAGAGAAAATTGTTGTCCTGGATGTTATTTACTTAAAAGATTTACATAGTTAATATTTTTCAGAAACCTAATATATAAAGTATTAATAAATTTTTAAAACCTCGAAAGCTCTATTTTATAACTATTAGACATTCTCTTTGGCATGAGTCAGCAGATTTGCAATAAGAGATTAGATTCCAACGATCATGAAGGATCATGAAGGTTAGATAGGGAATTATCAAGTAACAACTTGCGAGTCAAAAAAGAGTCAGTTTCAATCCATAATTGGTTACACTCGAGATTACTAGCAACTTTAATTCCATTAGATATTACCCATAATTCTGCTTTGAGGGCAGTACCAAATCAACAGACCCGGAGAAACCTGTAACCCAATTTCCAAGATGATTTCAAATTATGCCACCAATAGCAAAGGGTTCGGGATTACCAGAGCAAGTACCATCAGTGTTAAATTTCCACCACCCATCCAAAGGAGGTAATTTCCATTTAACATTTAGACTGTAAATACTAAAGGGAGGGGTGGAGCCATTAGTAGCATCAATAAGGTAAAATTCTACCGCTGCAGTAATACTCTTTTTTGCAATAAAGGAAGGTGAAGGGGGTTTTTGAATTTAAAATATACTCATTTCTAGCCAACCAGATTTGCCAGAGTCTAAATAAACAAAGAATTATGAGGAATGCTTAAAAAATCCAGATTAGAGTCCAGACAATTATTTTTAATCTAGTTTTCAAAACTCACAGAATTATGAAAAATCATTTTGCACTTACAGAAGGGACAAGAGTCATTAATATTGATTTTCCTTTTAAGTAAATTTTAGGAAGATCATTATTAACACAGAGCTAAAGGAAGAATTTTAACATACAATGACAAGTAGAGCTCCAAATCCACTTGACATAATTATAAACCGAAGGGTAAGGCCGCAAATTAGATATAAGGTCGAAAATACCCACACTTTAATTTTTAATTATAAAGTCTAATAGTTAACTGTTAACACCAATGTTTTTAAAACCGGACCGGTCATTGAACCGGTCGAGGTACCGGTTCACGGTTCAATGGTCGAACCGTGGTTGAACCGTGGTCGAATCGGTGGCATTTAAAATATATATTTTTAATTAAATATACTAAAATATATCATAAAAAAATTATATATTTCATAATTATATGTTTCCATCTCGATCTAAACATGATAAGAAATAGAACAAGTTGCAAATTACCACAATATCATATTAAACTCTTCAAATAAGTTCAAGGATCAACATATTTAAGTCTCAAATCTTATCACAAACCCAACAATAAATACTGAAATAGAACAATCCTTACAACTACAAGTCACAACAAATTTTCAATAAATATTAAATCATAAACAACACAAATTTTTAAAAAAAAATGAACAACCGGTCGAACCGTCTAAACCACCGGTTCTGACCGGTTTTGACCGGTTCTTGACCGGTTTTATATCTGACCGGTTCATTGGTTATTCCGGACCGGACTGGCTGGCGGTTTACCGGTTTTCCGGTCCGACCGGCCGGTCCGGTCCGGTTTTCAAAACAATGGTTAACACAGTCTATTTTCACTATTTCTCCTCTAATACAAAACCATGAGAGAGGATCTCATGTGCTACCGTAGAAGAAATAAGATGGTGGGTCCCACTCTCTCTTTCCATTATCGTTAGGATCTATTCATGGGAGTGGATTTTCTGTCATTGTTTTACTTTGTCATTAATTTAAAATAATAATTTTTAATAGTTTTTTTACAATAAAAAATTTAGGTGCTTCAAAATATATTTAAGATAAATAAATTTTGAAGTTCAATTTAGACAAATTTCTCTAAAATAAGAAATAGATACAAATAAAAATGTGATCTCTAATCCATTCGTGGTTGGTTCTGATTAATGTAGGTTATTCAATTTTTTTTATTTATATATCTCTCATACTTTTAAAAAAAAATAAATTTAAAACAATTAAAATTTTTAATATATTAAAATGTAATATTTTAGATTAATAACAGAAAAACCAATGACAGAGAATTTATTTTCTCTCCGTTCACAAACCATACATAGTAGCAGGCACAACTTTTTTGTCTTTGTTCATAAGCCTTGTATAATGTATATTGTCTCTATAAAACCCACTAGCTAAAACACACTTAAACACAACAAAACGAAATGAAACCTTTCCTTCATCCTTTCCTAACCACATTTCTTCTCACACTTCAATCCTCAACTTCTCATGCATCCCCACAATATTCCCCATATTCACTATTATATTCCTCATTTCTCCAATGCCTTACAAATCACACTCACAACTCCACAATCCACATCTCCCACACACTCTACACCCAATCCAACGCTTCCTACACACCCATCCTCCAATCCTACATCCGCAAAACTCGTTTCAACACTTCCTCTATTCCAAAACCCTCACTCATACTCACTACTCTCCAATCCTCCGTGATTTGCGCCAAAAACCTCAACCTCCAACTCAAGATCCGAAGCGAAGGCCACGACTACGAAGGCATCTCCTAATAAACCATCGTCTCCACCACCAATACTAACCGACCCTTCATCGCACTACAAGAAAATGTTGATTTAGCTACGAAAAATTTCTGTAGCTAATCCCTAGCTAATTAGTCAGGGATAAAAAATTCTTAGCTAATTTGTTAAAAACGTTTGGCACAAAAAGGCGAGAAAATTTTACTATGGAATAGTTACGGAATAGCTACAAAATTTTCTGTAGCTAAGAAAATTCCGGAGCTATGGAAGTTTTGGTAGCTAAATGTACTCAATAAAAAAATTTGAGTTAGCTACGGATTAGCTACCGCATACATCCGTAGCAAAGTAAAATCTAAAAATATAAATGGATAGTAGCTACGGATTTTCTCCGTAGCAAAAGTTTCTCCAATTTTAGCTACGGATTTGCTACAGTTTTTTTCCGTAGCAAAATTTTCTCCAATTTTATCTACGGGTTTTTTCTGTAGCAAAAGTTTCTCCAATTTTAGGTATGGATTTGCTTTGTAATTTTTTCGTTGCAAAAATTTCTCCAATTTTAGCTACGGATTTTTTCCGTAGCAAAATTTTACCATTTATTATATGTATATATATATATATATATATATAGATATAATGTTATACAATAATAAATCAAAAAGTGATAAATGGCCTAGTGGTTGGTGTAAATGTTACCATTCATGATGTTCCTTCTTCGAATCCTCTTAACACCATTTTTCAAAAATATAAAGTGGTCTTGAAGAGGTCGCCAACGGCGGTTTCCGGAGGAGGACGGCGGCATCGACGACCTGTGGCCGGTGGAAATCCGTATTTTTGGGTCTAGAAGGATTACTCTATCATCATAGGGTTTACACTTTTTGGAGTAGGCCCATTAGGATTAGTGAGATTTATAATCACAAAAAGTGTATTTAGGTAGAAATAGGACAACACACGATTCACACCATCACATTTTCATCTTCTTCTCTCTTGGAAAACCCTAGTGTTCTTCATCTTCCTTGAGGAGGCTGAGCTGAAGGTCATGGCTAAGGAGGAAGGTTCTACATTCAAGGATTTTCTTCTTCTTTTGTTTTGACTTCATGCTTTGTTTGTTGTGGATGATGCTTGTAGCTAAACTTTTCATCTAGTCAAGGAGTAGTTTTTCATTTAAAGTCTATCAAGTGTGTGAGATGTATCTTGGTTTGAATCTTCTTCTTTCTCTTTTACAATATTTCCTTGTTTCATATTTTACTGTTGATTTTCATTAAGTGGATGAATGACAGGACCCATTGTTTATTTTGCTTGATGATTTTCTTGCCAATCGGCTCTATCGGATAAGTAATAGTTCAATGAGTTGATAAAAGTGGTGATTAATGTAGGGAAATTAGTTCTTAATGTTTTTCTTATATTAAGGATTTTGGATTCGAAATATTTAGGCTACACGCTTGTGGGTTTTAATATTTTTCATTGATTATATCTCTTATAACTTAATGCTATCAATTAATTGCATTCTAGACGCTTGCTCGGGATGGTTAGTTGGTTAGGATGGGATTATAGAGCTCTTCACTAAATTAGAAGAGGCTTTGGTAGATGGTGGTTATTAAATATCATGATCAATGTGTTGTAAAGAGAATGAAAATATCCATCGATGAACACCTTGAGAAGATATTGAATCGAAAATACTCATTGGCTAGGCTTATTTCCCGTGAACTTTATTCTAATAAATTTGGGTTTGTTCTTGAATTTTGAATTTAGTGTTTACTTTGATTTTTTTTCATTTTCGCATATTGGTAACTTTTGTTTAGTTTATGTTCTAAAAATTTCAAAACCCCCTTTTTTATTTTTCGTTTCTTTTTCCATTGTGTCTTGGTTATTTGAAAGCATTCAAAATCACAATTTTTTGTGGGTTTGACCCTCTTTGCTCTATACTTGAGTTTTACATTGTTAAAAGTAGGAAATATTAATTTGTTGTTTATGACACGCAACACCGTGGTTCAATCCGGCGTGACGCTAGGGGAGTTTTATTATGGGATTTGGGAAAAGAGTAAGGTCCATGGATTCCCTTCTGGGTTGTGTCCCACTGTGGGTGTGGGAGGACATTTTAGTGGTGGAGGGTATAGGAAGATGATTAGGAAATATGGGCTTTCTATTGATCATATAATCGAAGCTGAAATGGTTGATTCTAATTGTAGGATTTTGAAGAGGGAATCCATGGGGGAAGATCTTTTTTGGGCTATACGAGGAGGAGGAGGAGCGAGTTTTGGCGTCATATTGTCGTATACAGTTATGTTAGTTTCTGTACCAGAAAATGTCACCCTTTTTTATGTCCAAAAAATGCATTATTTCAACAAAATATTGTCATATTGTCGTATACAGTTTTGACCGTTGTAAAAACAGCGACGATTTCAACCGTCGTTAAACCAACAACGGTTTACTGTGCAAAATTTGACAACGGTTTACTGTGCAAAATTTGACAACGGTTTACTGTGCAAAATTTGACAACGGTTTAAACTGTCGCTAGATCACTTTTTTTTAAACATTTATTTCAATTTTTATTGATACTTTTAATTTCCTTAATTAAAACATATTCATAAATCATAATCATCAATTCAACACTCAAGTATTAGTAATCAAAAGTTCTACAATATTACAATTTATTTGATAGAAAGTTCTACAATATAACAATAATAAAAACAAAATTGTTCAAGACCATAGAATGCTGCAAGCTAATTTAGCCTCATTAGTTGATGCCAAGGCTAATTGAAGTCTGCAGTTTCCCACTATTGTGTCAAGTTGAAATTTAATATGCTAATTGCCACATTATTGTTGGTTGGTATGTATTTCATGTGCTTCTGCACATAGCAAACAAATTGAGAATCAAAACTTAACACAACTTAACAAGAAACAATTATTACAATATAAATTATAGAATAGCTAATTAATGTCTAAGAAAATTACTTGGTAACAAGAGCAAAAATATTTTGCTACCATACCTCAAGCAATAAAAACAAAATGGTTACCTATTAAAAGCCTTAGTCTACCCAAAGAACAAATTCCAAAATTAAAACTTATTCAACAATAAAAACACACCATCAAATTATAATGGTTTATCTAATAAACTAACCTCATTGTTTTTTCTCTTTCTCATTTGTTTCTTTGATTTTTCTACCTTGGTATCTAGTACATTCTAAAATAGAAAGAAATTTCAATTTGCATTGGAAAAAGATTAAGTAAATAATAATCCACAATGACAAATTGACAAAGATAAAGACATTAATTAACTACATTGACAAATTGAAGAAACTAATGTATTTACCAGGGGAGAACACAATGTAAAAAAAATCATGGGATAAGCTAACTATGAACAAAATATATGTTATTTATGCACTTATCTTACTGGAAAATTAATGAGAGTCCCTAGACCCCAATATTTCAGAGCAGCAAGGTCACAGGCTCTAGCTGCAGCCTCTTCATCATCATATGCCCTTGTACAAATAATTTCATTAAAGAAAAGTATCATAAATGAATGACGATGCAGCAACTTCAAGAGGGAAAAATAAATAAATGAATAACGAGGAAGGAAGCATGATGTTACTAACTTACCCAAGTAAACTGGCATATGGATCAAACACGAATGAATTGTGGTCCAGCCAATTTTCATGCAAAAATAAATAGTAATGATCAGAATCAGATGACGTAAGTAATTGTAGGACTATATCTATATGAGTGTGAACTTTGATTAATTTCGTACAGAGAAATAAGATTTGTGAAAATTCCGTATTATTTCCATTCAGCTTGATGAAATATATAAGTTAGGTAGCTAATGGAATGCACTAGATGTATGACGTATACCCAAGGACACCTGGCTAACAAACTAATTCTAGAAATTCCTATTATGTACAAGTATCTACAGCTCATGCCAGCTCATACTAACAAACTAAATCTGCCTAAAATAAATAACAATTACACCTCAGCTTAAATAATACTAATACATTTTCTACACTCTCTTCTCAAGGTGGAAGTTGGTGATAAACCAAACCCAACTTGGAAGTCATTGTAGCAAACTGTGGTCGAGCCAATGACTTGGTGAACACGTCTGCAAGCTGTGACTGTGAAGAAACATGTTGTGGCTAAATAAAACCATCTTTGCACTTCTCCCTCACAACATGGCAATCAATTTCAATATGTTTTGTTCTTTTATGATTAACTGGGTTAGCTACTATGTTTAGTGCAAATTTGTTGTCATGCCATAAAGTGATAGGCTTGGAAATCTGGATGCCAAAATCACGCAAAATATAGGATATCCACTGCAACTCACATACTATGTTAGCCATACTTCTATATTCAGCTTCACATGAAGACCTTGAAACAGTACTTTGTTTCTTGGTCTTCCATGAAATCAAATTTTCACCTAGAAATATACATTACCCAGTTATAGACCTCATAGTTTGAGGACATGAGGCCCAGTCACTATCACAGTAACTTTCGAGATACAAATCTGAATTGGACTTATAAAGAATACCCATAGATATTGTTCCTTTTAGATATTTCACCACCTATAGTGCAGCCTCCATGTGTGTTTCACTAGGGTCACCCACATAATGACTTAACTGTTGAACATTGAAAGTGATGACAGGACTAGTAATTAAGATTGAGATATAGCAGCCTACCAAATAGTTTGCGATACTGTTATGCATCCTCCAAAGGCTTTGAATCTGCCTGAAATTTGAAATTCTTAGGCATGGGTATTGGACAAGCTGCTGCCTCTGTCATATGTGTATCTTCTAGTATATATGAGATATACTTTTTTTTGACATAAGAAAGTTCCCATAACTCCTTTGGCTATCTCAACCCCTTGGAAGTATTTTGCATACCCTAGGTCTTTGATGGTGAATGGTGAATGTTGAATCGAGAAAGGCTTTCACCTGTAAAATCTCAGCTTCATTAGGTCCAATCAAAAGAACATCATCAACATATACTATTAAGGTAATAAAACCTTCACTAGACCCTTTTGTAAAAATAAAGTTATCACTAGAAGACTGTATAAATCCATAATTTATTATTTGGGCAGTGAATTCTGAGTTCCACTCCCTTGAAGCCTGTTTGAAACCATATAGTGATCGTTTCAGCTTGCGCACTTCATTCCCTTTAGCTTTAATGTAACCTTCGGGTGGTAAAAGATAAACCTCTTCTTTTAGATATCCATGCAAAAAAAGCATTATTTATATCTAATTGGTGTATAGGCCATCCCTTGCAAGTTGCTATAGAAATAAACATCTTGACAGTTACCAATTTTGCTACTGGAGAGAAGCTCTCCATGAAATCTATTCCTGCCACTTGATTGTAGCCTTTTGCTACCAATCTTGCCTTGTATCTATCTACTGTCCCATAATCCCATCAAGCTTCATTTTTACTTTGTAAACCCATTTTGTATTATGTATTAATACCAAGTCCCACATTGCTTAGTTTGTGTGAGGAGCTTATATAAATAGGTGTGAGTTATATAGGTTTCAACACACATAAGAATACTAGCCTATAACTATTGGGTGTATTGGGTTTGGGTATTTTATGTATTGAGGAAGGTTTGTAATTTTTCCGTTCAAAAATTACAAGTAGTAAAGTTTGTCCTAGTGGGGGTCGTGGTAGTAGGTCTTGAGGCACCGAACCACGTTAAATTTTTGTGTGTTCTTCTTTCTCTTTTATTTATATTTTTGTGCGGGGCCCAACAAGTGGTATCAGAGCTTTGGTTCTGGCCTAGGGAGGAAGAAGGGAGAAAGAGCAAGAGGAAGGAGTCTTCATCATCCAGTCAGCAATTGGAGAGAGGTTGGTTCTGGCTTATTTTCTCATTTTTTTTCAAGTCAGATTTTCTTTTGAATTTGGGCTGTTTGTGGTGTTGGTTGGTTGGCTGTGTGAGTGGAAGTATTTAGCCAGAGTTGGGTTAAATACAATGAACACCCTGAAGTTTGAAGTTTCGTTGTTTGATGGGAGAACGGATTTTACACTGTGGCAATGCACGATTCAAGATTATTTGGTCCAACAGGGTCTTGACTTAACATTGCAGGATGAGAAACCGAGTGAAATGAAAGAGTTAGATTGGAGTACAATTCAGAAAAAGACTGTTAGTACAATTCGATTGGCACTAGCCCCACAGATAAAAGTGACTGTACTGAAGGAGACATCACCGAAGAAGTTGTGGGACACGTTGGAGAGCAAATTTGTGTCGAAGACATTGACTAATCGATTGATGATGAAGATGGATTTGTACTCATTGAAGATGGAAAAGGGAGGTAATGTGACTCATCACATTAACAAATTTAATGAGATGGTATCTAGACTGTTGAATGCAGGGGAGACTATTAAGGATGAAGAGCAAGCGCTGCTTCTCTTGGCTTCACTGTCAAAATCCTTCAAGCCTCTAGTCCAGTCAATGCTAGCAGGAAAGAGCACACTGAAACTAGATGAAGTGATGAGTACCTTGAAGGAGAGTCAGAGGATGATGGGTGGTGAAGAGTCTTTCAGGAACAGTCATATACTAGCAGTGGATAGTGACAAGAAGAAGAAGGGTGATCAACTTGGAAGAAATTCTCGATCGAGAGACATGAGCACTGTTGAGTGCCATTACTGTGGACAGTTGGGTCACATGCAAATGAGATGTCCAGACTTCAGGGAGGACTTGCAGAGTATGAAGGAGAAGAGGGGTAGATCAAAGGGAGCTTCTTCTACTAATGTGGTTTCTTATGAAGATGAGCTAATCTGAGGATGTTAGAGAATTCTGCAGCAAGGGAGGATCGCTGTAGAAACTGAGTAAGTAAAAAAAAATAGGAGAGTTAGGTTTTTTTTAGAGAGAAATAATGTAGGACTTTGTATTAAGGGAGGATTTTTTATGTATTAATATCAAGTCCTACATTGCTTAGTTTGTGTGAGGAGTGGGTGAGGAGCTTATATAAATAGGTGTGAGTTATATAGGTTTCAACACACATAAGAATACTAGCCTATAACTATTGGGTGTATTGGGTTTTGGGTATTTTTATGTATTGAGGAGGGTTTGTAATTTTTCCGTTCAAAAATTACAAGTAGTAAAGTTTGTCCCAGTGGGGGTCGTGGTAATAGGTCTTGAGGCACCGAACCACGTTAAATTTTTTGTGTGTTCTTCTTTCTTTTTTATTTATATTTTTGTGCGGGGCCCAACATTTTGATCCTATGGGCTTCTTCCCTTTTGGTAACTCTATAATCTCCCATGTTCCATTTTCTTCCAAAGCCTCCAATTCCTTTTGCATAGCATCCACCCATTCCTCCTGCTTAACTGCCTGTCTATAAGAACATGGCTCCTGTAAGTAATTTAGAAACATTAACCATAAATGCAACATAAGATTTAGAAAAAACAGGTTGATATGGTGAATGGCAAGTGAAGTTGCATTGGTAATCATTTAGCCAAGCAGGTGGTCTTTTAGAACTTGTACTGACTCTGTGAGTAGTTAATGGTAAGTCTGTTTGGTGTGTATTTTCTGTGGAATCAAATAGAGGGCTAGTGGTAGATGAAGAAGGTGTATCAGTACTATTAGATGGATTAAAATCTGGGTCATGGTCTAATATAGTGTTATGTTCTGATGTGGGAGGTATTGTTTCTGTGTTTTGGATAGGGACAGTATCTGAATCTGATGTAGTAAAGGTTTTAGGTGTATGTGGATAATCCGAATCATCAATTGGAGTAGGAGTAGGAAAGTTCAATGGTGTAGGAGATTTATCTTTATAAGGAAAAATTGACTCATAAAAAGTATATATCCCTGCTAGCTAAAAAGTAAACAATTTTGGAGAAAATGGGCCTATTCCAAATATGGGAAAGTTGTCGAGGATTTTATTAGTAGAAAGTATTCTCAACTATATATAGCATGGTGCATGGATTTGGAAGAGTTGGAAGAGTGTTGTCAAATCGTAATTAAATTACTTAGGTTGCATGGTTATATATGTTATCAAGCTCAAAACCAAATTGCTAATTAGAATTTAAAAAAATCAAATGTATAAATATGTGAAAGCTATTCATAAAATCTTTTTAAAATTTTCTAAACCTTCCAGAAAATGAATTTTACTTTGAATAGCTCATACAAGTATTTCTATGGAAATTTTAAATTTTAAATCTTTTTAACAATTCTTTTTAGATGTCTGCTTTGTAAATGATAAACTTGGAATTCTACCCATAAACAATTAGCTAAGTGGGATCGATCCAAATCAATGATAAGGAGCCACCCAATTGATAAAGCCTGCTGATTTATTTTTATATGATTTATATTTCTATTTCTATTTTATAAATAAATAAATACAAAAAATAATATATGATTACAGGATGTGGGAGGAAAAAGATAAAAAGTACATAGATGGGTAGTTAAAAATATGGAAAATAAATAATTTTATATTTTTTAGTTTATTGCTTTAT
This sequence comes from Senna tora, assembly GCA_014851425.1. Classification (NCBI taxonomy): domain Eukaryota; kingdom Viridiplantae; phylum Streptophyta; class Magnoliopsida; order Fabales; family Fabaceae; genus Senna; species Senna tora. The sequence continues at coordinate 35,137,807 of CM026261.1, forward strand.
TATTTTTTTATAAGTTATTACTTTATTATTTAATAATAGTTATTATTATTTTATATTATATTTTAAGAAAAAAATACATATATCCCCTCCAACTATCACTTAGTTGCAAAGATCCTCTACACTATCAATTGTGTCAAATTCTTCCTTGCACTTTCATACACTTAAAATTAATACCAATTTTTCACCATCCATTTAAAAGCGTTAAAATGTAACTATCAGACAATTATAAAATGTGGCAAATAATTAAGTTATAGAATTTAGCAAATATCTCTATACTTTCACATACTCAAATTTAACTCTAATATTATATTTATAAATTTTACTTAGATTTGTTCATTTTTCCAAAAAATTCAATTTCTTTATGACATTTAACTATGTTTGCATAGAGGTATGTGCTAAATTCTATAACTTAGGGGTATTTGTCACATTATATAATTTAGGGTGTAATTGTCATGTTTTATAATTTAGGGGAGATAGTTGCAATTATCTCATATAGTCACATTTTAACGTTGTTAAACGGATGATGAGAAATTGGTGTTAATTTTAACTATGTGATAATACAAGGGGGTATTTGCCACAATTGATAGTGCAGAAAGTTTTTACAACTAAGTGATATAATTGAGGGGGTATATGCATTTTCTCCATATTTTAAAGATGTGGGAGAGAGAGAGTAAATATTATAGGTAGTTATTAAAAAGTAAAGAAGTAAATAACTTCTCATTATTTAGTTTTCTTAATTTTTTTTTTTGATAAAATAGCATGCACAATCACGTTCATGTCAAACCTCTAGTATCTGTATATATATTATGCGTCATAAGCCAATGTGAGTTGGTACAACTAGTCAAGGATCCGGAAGAAACTCTTATTTTACTCATGGACGAGGGTTCGAATCTCCCTAAAGCCATCCAAAATCTCCACTTGGTGAGCATTCCACCCCAGAGTGATCCCTCAACACTTAAGGGCTAGTTGAGAAGCTACGTTGGATAAAACAACTTGCGATTTACGCCTGTATATATCTTTTGAGTTAAGGCCTCCGTTAGTCTCCCCAACATGCTATTAGATCATGTTATTCCATGGGTAAATGAGTTTATCCACGAAATTACCCACGGACACGGTTCGTGGTTAAAACTGGTGTGGGTAAAAAATCACCCACAGAAACCCCACGGACCCATCCGTTGGGAAAAAATAGCCATAGAATTTTAATTTAGCCACGGATCCAATCCGTGGAAAATTTCATAGATTCGACCGGTCGCCATCCGGCCACCGGCCGCCTACCGTCGACAACCTCCATAGACCACATTATATTTTTGAAAATGGTCCGTAGAGGATTCAAAGAGAGGACATCATGCATGGTAATATTAGAATTACAACTAGGCCATTATCACTTGTTATTTTAATAATATAAAAACATTATATATATATATATATATATATATCTAAATTTAAAATAATAAACACTTACCTGCAGATTCTAAATCCGTGGCTAATTTACTACTTACCTACGAATTGTAAATCCGTGGCTAATTCCAAGAAATTGTCCACGAAAATTAATCCGTATCTAATTGACAAATTACCCACAGATCCGTGGCTAATTTTATGAAATTACCCACGAACTTCAATCCGTGGCTAAATCAGTTGCTAATTTTGCAGAAAAAATTTTATTTTTTTTCTTGTTTTTCCAAAGATTGCCCACAGAATATATTCCGTGGATAAATTCATATTTTGTTATAGTAAACGTTTTGGATTAATAATAATGGTGAGTACAAGCTAAGTATAGAGAAGATTACACCAAGAATTTATAGAGTTTTATATCAAAATTATGATCCTATGTTTTCTCTCTCAGGCCCCATGCACTGATGATAAAAGTTTAGTATTATATGAGTGTTAATAAGAATATTTTCTTTACCTATGACTATGGGTGGCAAAGTGGGTGAGTTGGGTTAAATTTAACTCAGGTCATAAATTGGTCAAATTTTAAATGAGTTATAATGGATCATGCGTCATAATTCATTATTATGGGTTAAACCCACCAACCCATTAATTTTTTTGTTATTTTATTTGATTTATTTTAATTTATTTGGCCTGTCAATCGTTTTACTTTATGTTAAAAGTCCAATACTGATACAATTCTCCACCAGACATAAGAAAACATAAAAATCAAATCTTACAACTACTTGTGAACAATGACGAATTTCTCTTGGAAATATAACTCCAATATAATTAGGATAAAAACATGCTTTCAAAAAAAATCAGACAATACTGGAGCTGCCTTCCCAAGGGTTGTGGCTGTTTAGCCTTTTCTTGTTTCTCTGTCTGAAGCACCAAAAAAACAATCAGACAATATCTTTTTGGATTTTGCTTAAGGAAACATTTAATGAGTTGAGATAGGTGAATAATACCTAATCACAATTTGTATTAAATGTGTTTTTTAATTTTTTTAAGGACATAATATCCTTAACTTATTTTTTAATAAATATTTATAATTACATCTCCATTTCTCTCTCTATTTTATTATAGTTATTATTTATTATTTTTATTCATCTTTAGTATTCTTATTTATTCTTTATTTATATTATTTTTTTTATAATGATAAATTAAAAATAAAAGACATTACGTACATGCCAAAAAAATATTATCAATTAATAATTACTGTTGTTATCCTAAATGTTTTCTTTTTTTGCGGCCAAAAAAATGTTTTCATTTTTTTAAATTACGTAATAAATTTTTGTATGTAATATAAATGGTATAATTATTATGTGATTTCAAATTTTGGGATATATACATCAAATGAAACATGCATAAAAAATATTCAATTTACCATTAATATAATTATCCTGAATTTATTCTTTTTTCAAACAAATAATAAGTTTTTTTCTGTATGTAACGTCTTTTTATTTTCAATTTATTATTAATGTAATGATAAATTGAAAATAAAAATTAGAGTAATAAATATGAATAATAAAAAAAAATAATAGCTATAATAAATGAGAGAGAAATGAAGATGTAAATAAAGTTAAGAACATTTATATCTTTAAAAAAATGGAAAAACACATTTAATACAAATTCAAATTTTTAAGTACTTTTTTACTATCTCACCTCATAAATGTTTCCTTAACGAGTGCCCAAAGGGCAATAGTTAGCAAACCCTACTTTTTCATGTAATCAAAATTTAACTTCAATCAAACATACTTCATTCTCTTTAAAACTTTTAACCAAGTCCTAAAAATATATATAATCTGAATTACCCCATTTAAATCCGATTAAACTTGACAAACATATGTTACCGTCAGTTAAACAAAAAGAAAAAAAATTACTGTGTTTTTTTCTAAAAAGCAATCAATCTCATATGTTTAAATTTTAAGATTATATTTGAAAATTTGTAATTTTAAATATAATATAATCAATCGAAATTGTATATATACTTATTTGTATTAATTTATTATTTAAATCCGGCCAATCAAACTCGATATAATCTGCAGGGAAAAAACCTCGATATAATCTGATAATATCATGATAGGTTAATTAGTTTGATTTCAAAAAACCTATCCAATTTTGACTCTCCTTAGAACTTAGAGGTACCCCGAAAAAATTACATATTTGGATTTGTTAAATTTAATCTATATAAATGCATTAAATTGGTTATTGAGTTAATGAGTGAGTTTTTGCCCAACCCGACCCATTTTTTATGGATACATTTTTAATCTGACTCACACGACTCATTTATTAATTGAGTTGGGTTGAATTAGTGAGTTTCCGGTCAAAATTTACCATCCCTACTCAAAGCTTGATCTCACACGATATTTGCTGAGTTACAAACTGAATGTTTTTCACAATACTTTTTTCATCTGTTTTATTAGAATTTTACAGTACCTGCATATACACTTTATAAGTGCCCTGTTTTAAAATGGTGTAAAATTCCTTTGTTGATACTTTATTATTGTTCAAAGGAATTATTGGCTTTGGTAATAAGCAATTTGGTAGCATTTGGCTCTGTTTTTGTCATTTTTTATTTTTTATCTTTAAAGGAAATCATCTAAATATTATGGTTTAAAAATTAGTATTAAGTTTTTTCGACGGCCCTTTATGTTGAAAATATAATTTTTATTGGGTATTTTGACGCTTTTAATGATGGATAATAAATTATGACCGTCATTTTATTGGCCATCATATTTGTATTTAATTTTGCAAGATATTTTCGACGGTCAATAATGTTGAAATTATTGAATATTTTTATTGACGGTCAGAGCTTGTTGGTAATACCTTTTTAACAACACTTTTGTCGACGCTTTATGATAGCTAAATGGCTGTCGATAAACAATATCGACCGTTAGAGTCACTTTTTTCGATGCTATTGGACGTGGAAAATGACTATATTTCTTGTAGTGATATTAGCATGATTAGTATATTTATTCAATTATTTGTATAAGATTATATTGATTTAAAGAATTTATTTAGTATGTCTTATGCTGCATGTCACTTTTATGTCTGCTAAAGAAAATAATGAAAGTTAAATTCTTAAGGGCCTAGTTGTGCATGCTTATGAAAACTGCTGATTTTTAAATGACTTTTTTTAAATGGAGTTTCTTTAAAGTGCTGTGAAGGAGTAACAGTTTGTGTTTGGCAAATTGAGTTGAGAAGTACTTTTATCAGTAGTTTCAAAAACAATTTGTGTTAAATAAGTGCTTTTAACTATAAATTACCAAGAAGGGCATATATAGATTATGATGTTGTTAATGCTGTTAAATAGATAAATGCTATCAATATTTAATTTTTTTTATTATTAAATAAATAAAAATACAATCTTAATTTATTTATTAATATATTAAAACTTTAATTAAATAATTATTAATTTTAATTAAAGTAATTTTGTTTTTTTAGGGATGTAATTTTGTTATCTATGATTAATTTTGTATTAATTAAATATCTATTAATATTATTAAAATAAAAAATAATCATGAAAAATTGCATCCCTAATACAAAGAACATCACAATAAAAACATCAATGTATTCAAAGACTTTATAAATTAGCATGTCTCAAAATTAGGTTTAAAATAAGAAAGGATATAATGAGACATATGAAATTTATATACGGGTATTTCTGTCCTAAATTATTTAAATTTCAGCTTCTGCTACTAGCATAGAAAAAGTAAGCTCCAATTTCTAGCTTCTGCTTAAAGCTAAAAAAGTGCATTCTGCTACTATTAAGAATCACTTATTTTATGAAATAAGCATGCACAAACATGACACTTTTTTTAAAAATAATGATTATTAAAAAAATAAGTGCTTCTTTTCTAAAAATAAGCATGCACAAACAGGCTCTAAGTTTGTAGAATTTTTTTTAGTATATATATAGAATAGATATTAATGATTGAGATCACTATTGATTTCATTCTAAATTTTTAAATTTTTAAATTTTTTAATTTATAATGACTTAGTTTCATCATAAATCCTAATATTATTCACTACATTAACGAAACTGGCATACATAACAAATTAACAATTTATTTAGAATTCTTGTTGACATAACAAAAACATTAATTTTTTTTTTTTTTTTTTTTTTGTAAAGAGATAACAAACATTATTAGAACTAAATTAACATCATCAATTATATAATTGAAGACATAAATGACCAAACATATAAGTTTAAAAACAAAAATCGAGGTTTTGGATTAAGGTTTTATTTTTATTAGTTGATAAAACATTTATTTGTCTTGAAATGCATAAAAAGAATAATTTTCAATACTAAAAATTGAATAACTTCTTCAACCAAAATAAAAATTGAAGTATTAGTTAACAAAACTCTAAACTTGATTGTGATTATGAATTTTAAGGACAAAAGGCATTTGACATCATTTTTAACGTAGATTTTCAACTGTCCAAATTCATATTATCTCGATTAACCACAGTCATCACGGTGTCTAACCCATCAAACAACTATAGCTAAATTTTTGCTACGATTAACTAATTGAAACAGCGTTATGGACATCAGGGGAATTCGACTCTAATTCACCATTCCATTCCCTACTTCATATTTGTTGGAAAAGTAGGAATACTCTGTTCATTCCTGAAGAAGTTTTGAGGATCAACTTCAACTCTTAAAACCTTCACCAACCTATAGAAGTTATCATTGAAGTACTTAAACCCATAAACCTCCCTTCTTCATAGCTGTATTACCATGATGATTAACACCAATATCAAGGTCCCTATATTCAAGAAAGCACACCTGGGATTCTTCGTCACAAATGGTGTCATGTAAACATACAACCTTCTAATCCCACTCGTATAATTCCTCTCTGCTTCTTCCCCACCTTCCTCCCAATGCACACTGTACTGTACTTTAAACAATTTCCCTGCAACGATGAGGAAACGGCGTCGCATCGGACGGGATCTCGTTCAAAACCCCACCATATGGGTTAAACACAAGCCCTGTCTTCCCTACTTCCATCATCTTCTTCCATATCCAATCCAACCCGGATTTGGAAATTGGGGTTTCAACGTAATCCGACTTCCTCTTCAAAAAATTTGCTGAGTCAATTTTTCTATCAAGCAGTGAAATGGGCTTTGACCCATTTGGGAAGCTGGCCCAAAACATAGTGGACTCGATCCAGGCCCATTACTCTGCAATTTTGCTTCTTCAAACCCAGAAGAGGGAACTCGTTGTCTAGAATTTTCACGAGCTCTTCGGATTCTCCGAGGAACATGCCCAAATTGAAGCTCTTATTGTGGTAATTGATCTCTTACGTTCTTCTTTGGTAATCACAGGTTGTAATTGTAGCCTCATGAACAATCTGTTATCCGTGTGAGGTGCAACTTCTTGCCATTGGAAAACAGGTCGGTGAGATTATTATTAGTGAGATTCGTGACATTATTTTGTTGAAATAATGTGTTTTTTTGTACACGAAAAACGGTGACGTTTTCTGGTACAGAAACTAACTTAACTGTATAACGACAATATGACCCCAAAACTCGCTCCTCCTCCTCCTCGTATAGCCCAAAAAAGATCTTCCCCCATGGATTCCCTTGTCAAAATCCTACATTAGAATCAACCATTCGGCATCGATTATGTGATCATAGAAAGCCCATATTTCCTAATCATATTCCCATACCCTCCGCACTAAAATGTCCTCGCCACACCCACAGTGGGACACAACCCCAGAAGGGAATCCATGGACCTTACTCTTTTCCCAATCCATAATAAAACTCCCCGAGCGTCGCGCCGGATTGAACCACGGCAACCTCGTTTTCGACATCGACAACGACGTTCCGGAGGTTGAACATGTCCAGGACAACGAAGGGTCGGTCAATACCGGCGGCGGTGTAGGAGATGCCTTCGTAGTCGTGGCCTCCGCTTCGGATTCTGAGCCGGAGGTGTCGAGGCTTTTCGCACAAATCACGGAGGATTGGACGTGGGAAGGTTCGAAAGGAGTGAGTATGAGTGAGGGTTTCGGTGTCGAGGAAGTGTTGAAGCGAGCGTTGCGGATGTAGGATTGGAGGATGGGTGCGTAGGAAGCGTTGGATTGGGTGTAGAGTGTGTGGGGAGATGGGGATTGTGGAGTTGTGAGTGTGGTTTGTAAGGCATTGGAGGAACGAGGAATATAGTGGTGAATGTGGGGAATTTTGTGGGGATGCATGAGAAGTTGAGGATTGAAGTGTGAGAAGAAGAAATGTGATTAGGAAAGAAATGAAGGGTTTCATTTCGTTTATTGTTGTATTTTACTGTGTTGTAGTGGGTTTTATAGAGACATAATATACATTGTAAAAGGTTTATGAACAAAGACAAAGAAGTTGGTGTGTGCCGGCTGCTATGTATGGTTTTGTATAAATTTTGTAAAAGATTAAATTGTTAAGTAATTTAATTATTTGTTAATATCAATGACTAATAGTTATGCTCAGGCTGAGAATAAATGTCTAATAGTTATACAACAGAGGCTTTTAAGGTTTAAAAAGTTTATTAATATATTATATATTTGGTTTGTGAAAATAAGTAAAAAAATCCACAACCACGACTTAAAAAGAATAGCAATATATTGACATTTTTAAAAACTTAAAAACTGAATTATTGGCCACATTAGATACTAAAATCAATAAATTATTAATTGTTTAACTTTGTATGATATTTTAAAAATATAAAATGTTAAGAACCATATATGAATAATATGTTATTAAATTATAATTCAAAGGTTAAATATTATTAAAGAGACAGAAGCGGGTCGAAATCGAGGCTCAATGTGGGTGTAAAAGTTTTGATTGTCTGCTTCCATATCCAAAGGCCTAGTTTGTTGACGATAATACGATACTATTGAGCATTGATTGGTATTTTTTTTTCTCATTTTTTATTGCAAGTAAGTTTTGTTTGAATTAGCATAAGTCCCACAATGAAAGTAAAGTTCTCCTAGTAGAGATTTTTCATACACAAATTTCGAATTCAAAATTTTGTTGAAAGGGAACGAAATATCTACCACTCCAACCGATCATTTGTTGGTTATTGAGTGTAGTTTTGACAGTGAATGAGGAATCTTCATTGAATTAGTTTGCTGTTTGCAGGTTTGGCGCTTATCATTAATTGGGAATTGGATCATGTAAAATGGGAGTAGATGTTCAGTGGTACGGTAATACTGAACTTCAGTAATTTCTCCAATTAATTGGTCCCTAATCCTTCAAGGTGGGTCCTAATTAATGTAAGTTTTTATTAATATTAACAAATAGCACCATATGATTGGAGGGATGCACTGAAGTTCAGTGATACGGTAGTACTGAACCTTTATCTGTAAAATGGATTAGGGTTTCATGTAACACCCACGCCTAGTTAACTTTAGAGATGTTTGTTGATTATGATTTGACAAAAGTATGTTTGATACTCTCAACATTTAAGGTCAGTGTACTATTAATTATGCTTCAATGTTTGATGTCATATAAGCAAAATCGTTAATTATTATGACGCTATTAAAAAGGGGTAACATTAATAGAAAAATAAAATTTTAGGGTTTGTTTTGGGATTAAGAGGGAGGGAAGGAGAGTGATTAGAAGAGAAGGGAGGAGAGGGGAATGGAAGGTTAACTTCCATATGTCCTCCCCTTGTTTGGGGTGTTGATACCTCCTCCAAAATACTCTAATTTGGAGTATCTTGAATTTGTGAAGGGGAAGGATAATGGGAGGGTTAAGGATTGATCTTCCATTATCTTCCCCTCCAATTTTCATCTTTCCAAACAAAGAGAAGATATCTTAATAGTTTCCCTTTTCCTCCCCTTCTCCTCCTTAATCCCCAATCCAAATATAACCTTAAGATACAATTGACAGAAAAAAAAACATTGATAACATAATTGATAGTAAACTTAAATGTTGGGATAGTTAACTTTTGCCTTATGATTTAAATTAGATGTTGGTGTTTGGCAAGAAATGTTGCATTGGGTTGAATATACTAGTTTTTATTAAAATTGGACTAAGTAGTTCAAGGAGGTAAGAGAGGGACTAAAGTCAAAAGAAAAAAAAAAATTAAAAAAAAACTTAAATAAAATTCCTTAAAGTTAATTAGGAATAATTACAATTTTTCATAAAAAAAAAAAGAATAATTACAATTTGGCCTAGGGGTAGAAATGGAAATTTAGCCAAAAGAAGTTACTGTAGCCAACCAAATTTGAAGCTTACCGCTAGTATTCCAACGACAAAATTGTAATTTCTCAAATAGGCTGGAAGACTTCATACGGAACTACGAATGCCTCAAAACATTAATAAACTAACCACACCTAGTGGTTATTTAAGGTTAAGTGAGAATTGGGGCAAGAGTTTGTATAGAAATAGAGATGAAATGATTAATGCAGAGGTATTAAGAGTCCGTTTGGATAAGCTTGTGAAAAAAAAAAATTGTTTACCAAATTTTTAAAAAAATATCTTTTAGTTAAAGGACTTCTATTTTATATTTGAATATTATAATATAAAAATACTTTTAAATTATAAAATTTATTTGGATACAAAATACAAAAGTACTATCAAATTGACCAAAAAGGATATGATACATGAAAGTCTTCATAACATAATGCTTAAAAAGTTATTGTAACGTATCTATAAATAAGGGTAGAGGAATGGGCAAAACCCTAGCATACAACCAAAACTCTAGCATGCGCTTAATTTCTCACAAAACTACAATCAAATGCTCAATAGAAGGCTTCTGGCCAGCAGAGGCGTAGAGTTTTGATAGCAATAATAATAATATATAGAGAGAGGAAACCGTGTAGAGGTTAGGCGCCAATTATCTTCATTTTTGCGCGGTAGAGGAATTGAGCGTAAAGTTTGAGAGCATAGTAATAATTATGTCACTTTATAATTTCATTGAGGATAAAATAGTCAATAAAATTTAAAGTAAATAGTTTTTACAAGTGCTTTAAGTTGAAACTCCATTCTTCAACTTCTTAAAAAAACATATTTTAAACTTTTTTTTAAACTTCTATTTTTTCTAAAAAAATTTACCCCCCACCAAATTTTATGTTTATAAAAGATTTTTAATTTAAAAAAATCTTTTTAGATAAAAAAATATACCCAAACGGGCTCTATCCAAAAAAAAAGTATACAAAAAGAAGACTGAGCAATTTTAAAGCCCCAAGACTAATCAAATACTATAAAAAAAAAAAAAAAAAAAAAACCAAATTTGTAGCATAATAACAATCATAATTCCAAGATTATCCTTAATTCCTCTATCATCATCTCCGGGCCGCCACAAGGATCAAAAGGAAAACTCATAATTCTTTCAACACAAATTTTTCAAATGCACGCACAACCTCTTCCTTAGTTTCATATAAAACTTGTGCATCCTTCTAGAACTTGTTGCCAAGTACTTGATTAGAAACTGTAAAGAGTACTATACTACTATGTACAATTTATTATTTCTATTTTGGCTGTTATTCTGATCAGTTAGTCATTTGTCTTTGTATTGCTGATGTGTCAATCATAAGGGTTGTATTGTAAAAATTGTGTCATTAGCATGCGGTGCGTTTACTGCTTCTGTGTATTTAGTTCTTTAGAGTGCACCGTTTAGGCTTAGTTAGGTTTGGGGGATGACCACATTAATGTTTTTTTGTGCATGGGAGAGTTAGAATTTGAAAAAGAGATGTGCAATTTTGAAAACTCTGGAAAATATAGGGTATGTTGTTTACGCAGAAAGGAAAGGAAAGGAAATAGAATGGTTTATTGTGTTTGGTAGTAAAAATTTGGAATGAAAATGTATTAAAATTACTACTTTACTACATTTGATTTTTTTTTTTCAAAATTCTGACAAGAAATAAAAACCCCACCCACTTTTTACTCTCCTTCCATCACCTATCTGAACTACCGAACGGACCCATAGGCTTGGTCGTTTGTGTTGGAAGAACTAGAGAGAGAGTGGATATTGTGCATTAAGCCATTAAGGTGTGTCAGGGGAAACGTCATAAGGGTAAAAAAGGAGGATAAATTAGAGATTTCAAATTTGAAAAAATTTAAAAAATTTTGTTTTGGCGGTATGGGAACCACCTTGGCAACGCCGTCATTGACAGCGGAAGTACTAAAGCCCTGGGGTGGTGTTGTGGTGAAGGTTGAGGAAAAGGAAAGGAGCTTTTGGGGAAAAAGGTGGCGAGTAAGAATGGTACCAACGCCAGCTCCTCCACCAATCATTCAATCTGGGTCAACAATGGTCGTCAGACAAGCAGTGTGTCCACCTACGGACTATCCCCGACCTACTATCCTAAACTATCCACCGGGCTCCTAGCTGCATATGCCGTGGGCAAGCGCCTATAACCCGTATGCTCCCTATGGGACATCCGCAGTCTACCCAAGTCAATACCAATGGTCCGGATTCGACTTCCAAGGGAAAGGACGACATCCCTTCACTTAGCAAGTTATGAATGAGCACGTCCCCATGGGCTTCAAATGCCCTTCCACATAGAGGCCTATGGAGGAGAGACAGATCCACGGGGACCACCTCAATACTTTTAACTCAGGCATGTCGATACTCGGCATGACGGACAGACAGCAATGCCGAGTTTTCTCGTTCACTCTGAAAGAAGCAGCAATAAGATGGTTCTCACTGCTACCCACGAACTCAATCCACAGTTTCGAGCAGCTAGCTCAGAAACTCCTTACTCAGTTCGCTAGTAGCAAAGAGTACCAGAAAAATGAAGATTCCTTCATTGGTTTTTCACCAAGAAGAAAGAGAGACACAAAAAGCCTTCCTGGCAAGATTCACAAAACTCTTACTCCAAGTCAGGGGCCTCCAAGACGCAGTCACCATCTTTGTTATCAAACAGGTCTCAGGTGTTCGCAGTTTTACGGTGCACTCAACAGATTTCCACTATCCACTCTACAAGAGCTTATGGATAGGGCAGAGTGGTTCATACCAGGAGGAGAATGTCCAAATAGCAAAAGACAAGATCCAGAAGTTCCTAGTAAGTAGAACTGACCTAGAGCAGTCGAGAAAGAAGAAAGAAAAAAGGATTACTGAGAACCAAAATCAGAAGGAGAAGAGTAGTAGGAAGCGCTCGCCATTCGAGACCTCGTTCAACCCCTAGAGGACGATTCACCAGTTACACGCCCCTTAGCAAGTCCCCGTTTGAGTCCTAGAGGAAATCTACCACTCCAACATGTTCAGTTTCCTCCCCAGATGAAGAGAAAGAAAACTGAAAAAACCTGTAGACAAGTATAAATATTGCCAGTTCCACAAGGACTATGGCATGAGACCAATGATTGTATACATCTTAAAGATCATATCGAGAACTTAATACGAAAATGGCACCTGGGAAGGTTGATACCTTCATAAAATGGAGTTATTTAGGCATTCATTACAAGAAAATTAATCGCTTTAACTGTCATTAAGTCACATTTTGGCAAAGTTCTGTAGGAATTGCGATATTTAATTGTTTAGTGGTGTATTTACATGGTTTTGTTGAGTTTTGGTGTAGTTTAAGAGAGTTTGATTAGGCTTTGATGGTTGTCCGATTGTCATTGATACATTGTTCTTGTTTCTAGGCTTAAAATGTGTAAAGCAATGAAGTTGAATGCATTTGGGAGGCCAAGGTAAGCAGTGGGAAGTGATCGCATTGAGTTTGGCATGTTTTAAGCGAGTTTTGGGCGAAATTGACAAAGCAACGGCGCTAAGTGCCATCCCATGGCGGTATAGTGCCACACCAACAAAAAGGGAGCAGGATAAATTTATTTCGCAGAAGGAACAGAGGAATGGCGCTATACAGCCATGGCAGAAACACAGCGCTATAGCGCCATGTCGGGGGCATTTCACGGTTTCTCGCCTATTTAAAGCGACGTTTTGAGTTTGGGATCGATTATTCTGAGATATATTCATGTTGTTAGTCCGAGGACAAAGCTAGGGTTTGAGAGAAAACACAAATTTGGTGGTTGTTTGGTGGATCGGAGCAAAGGAAGAGTGGATTCAAGCTTCATATTTGATTTCTTCTTCTTCTTCTTCTCTTCTTCTTCTTTTTCTCTGATTTATCTCATGTATTTTCTAAAATTTGTGTTTATCAATGATTATGCTAGGTTAGATCTTTTCTATCCAAGGGTTATGGTTCCTAAGACAAATTCTATGTTTGTTGGATGAATTTACAGTTGAATTAATGCAATCGTTGTTTATTTAGTTTTGTGCTTAAACCCTAATGGCTTGATCACCTCTTAGGGTAATTGGGAGGATTTAGGTGACCTTGAAAGAGGCGCTTAGGTTTAGTTCGGAAACTAAATAGCGTTAGATCTAGGTTAATTACTCGTAGTTATTAAATTTGCTCAGAGGATAGACATATACCCGAGAGCCTAACGGAGTTATATTAGCTTCCTTGAATGAATGCTGCTCTTTATTATGATTTTCTGCATAGACATATGGGAAGACGAATATTGAGTTAGAGATTGTATAGGATTGACAGACCTTGCAACGAATATAGACTAAGACTAACATCGAAGTGTTGAATTAATTGTTAAAAGAAACCCAACAACATAGATAAAGTACTAGGATATACCATAACCTTAGGAGCTCTTTAACATTGAATACACTCTTAATCACTTGTTTTATTCATTTATTGACTTGCTTCAATCACTCAAAACCCCCCTTTTGGTTACTTTATACTCTTTTTATTAAAGTCTTGATTAATTGAAAAGTACTACAAATCACTCAATTCCTGTGGGTTTCGAACCGTACTTGCTCTATATACAAATTTGGGTTTGGCTGAATGTAGGAAATAAATTCTTATATTAATTTGATTGCGCTCGGAATGCATCAAATTTTGGCGTCGTTGATGAGGATTGGTTTTTAAATTGATTTTTGTTCCTTTTTATGAAAAGGACTTCTGTGAAAAAGGGTTTTTTTTTTCTGAATTGAAAAGACAGCAAGAGAATTGAAAAAAAAAACTAAAGTTGAAAACGCAAGCATTAGAAGCCTTAACTCTTGCTAGAGATTTAGATATTTTTGCTAACTTATCTGCAATTTTTACTGTAGGTGGGCCATCTCTTGATAATATGGCCACCGTATCTCTTCAAGCTAAACTCAATCAACTCACTGATGTTGTCTCTAAATTGCATCTGGGTCCAATTCATCAAGCTCAAGCCTGGCCAGCAAGGGAAATGAGTTAGGCACGTTCTTTTTGCGTTTGAGCTTTTCAAGCCTAACCTGGAATCATTTTATCCTTAGCACCATATTTTGAGCTTCATAGAAAATCTATGATGAATTTTTAAAAGGCTAAAATGCACATACACCCCCTGAGTTTTGGGGTAGGGGCACATACACCCCTGAGTTTTAAAATGTTTGCACATAGACCCCCTGAGTTTTCAACTTTGGGGCAGAGACACCCCTTCTGTTAGTGTTCCGTGAAAATTAGGGGTAAGTGCCACGTCAGCAAACATGTGTGAGGGCACATACACCCCCTGGTTTTCACTTAGGGGCACATACACCCCCTAAGTTTTCACTTTAGGGGCACATACACCCCCTGAGTTTTTCACTTTGGGGCAAAGACACCCCCTCACCATGTTTGCTTGACGTGGCACTTAACCTCTAATTTCACGGAATCCTAACAGAAGGGGTGTCTCTGCCCCAAAGTGAAAACTCAGGGGGTCTATGTGCAACATTTTAAAACTCAGGGGGTGTATGTGCCCCTGCCCAAAACTCAGGGGGTGTATGGTACATTTTAGCCTTTTTAAAATAACCTGCATGAGCCTACCTGTCTACCCCGAAAAAAAACAATGATATACCCTTCAAGAGGTTAGTTGAGCACATGCCAAGCTAAGGGAGTAGGAAAAGTGCTGAAAAAGCACAATCAAAGATTGTGTGACAAAAGTGAAAGGGTGAAAAAGAAAGAAAGAAAAGAAAAAGAAAAAGAGAGAGAGAAAGGGTGCCAAAAAGGCAACTCTGACATGAAAGCATAAAAAAAAATAAAAGAAAGTAGTGTCAAAAGCTTGTGGAAAAAATGGAAAACTCCTTGTGGCAATTTGTGCTATCAATTGGCTAACTCTTGACTTTGGTATATATCATATCTCTTCATTTGTTAGCCCATTGCCTTAGCCACGTTACAAGCTGAAAAGACCTAATAATCTTTGAAAATTGTGTGATGCCTACATTAGTAGAGAGAAGGTAGAAAGGTAAGCATATGAAGCACCTAGAGTTGAAATATGATATACATTGACGAGCATGTTGAATCTAGACTACTAATTCTCATTTGAGATGATTGCTAGACTATCTTCACACACACACTCCAGAAGTAGGAAAGAACTTGTGTTATTCATGAATCTTTGCACTGTGTAGACATGAACTTATATTTTCTGATTAGCTATGATGTTTAGATGGTGGAAATTCCGAGGATGCAAGTTTAGCTAGTCAATAATTATTGTTGAGAACTAAGCATTTGCCTTTCACTGAACTCTTGGTTTTGATTTTAATTGTACTCGAGGACGAGCAAAAGCTTTAGTTTGGGGGGGTTGATAACTCCATTAATGGAGTTATTTTAGGCATTCAGTACAGGCAAATTTAATCGCTTTAGCTGTCATTAAGTCACATTTTGCTAGAGTTCTGTAGGAATTGTGATATTTAATTGTTTAGTGTGTCTTTACATGGTTTTGTTGAGTTTTTGGTGTAGTTAAGAGATTTTGATTATCTTTGATGGTTTTCCGATTGTCATTGATGCATTGTTCTTGTTTCGAGCTTAAATGTGTAAAGCAATGAAGTTTAAAAAATGTATTTGGGAGGCCAAGGAAGCATTGGGAAGTGATCGCATCAAGTTTGGCCATGTTGGAATCGAGTTTTAGGGCAAAATTGACAAAGGAATGGCGCTATAGCGCCACACCAGCAAAAAGGGAGCCGAATAAATGAATTTCGTAGAAGGAACAAAGGAATAGCGCTATAACGCTGTTCAACGGTGCTATAGCACCATGGAAAAATTCAAATGGCATAAACATGGTGCTATAGCTCCATGTCGAGGGCAGCTTTGCAATTTCATGTTTTCTCGCCTATTTAAGTGACGTTTTGAGTTCGGATCGATTATTTTGAGATATACTCACGTTTTAGGTCGAGGAGAAGGCTAGGGTTTGAGAGAAAACACAAATTTGGTGGTCATTTGGTGGATCGAAGCAAAGGAAGAGTGGATTCAAGCTTCAGATTTGATTTCTTCTTCTCTTTTCTCTGATTTATCTCATGTCTTTTTTGAAATTTGTGTTGTATCAATGATTATGCTAGGCTAGATCTTTTCTATCTTACGGTTATGATTCCCTAGTACGAATTCTATGTTTGTTAGATGAATTTTATAGTTGAATTAATGCAATAGATGTTTATTTAGTTTTGTGCTTAAACCCTAATTGCTTGATCACCTCTTAGGGTAATTTAGAGGATTTAGGTGACCTTGAAAGAGGCGCTTAGGTTTAGTTCGGAAACTAAATACCGTTAGATCTAGTTTAAGTACTTATTAGATTTGCTTGGAGGATAGACATATACCCGTGAGCCTAACGGAGTTATATTAGCTTGCTTGAATGAATGTTGCTCTTTATTATGATTTTCTGCATAGACCTACGGGAAGACGAATATTGAGTTAGAGATTGTATAGGATCGACAGATCATGCAACAAATATAGGACTAAGACTAACGTCGACGTGTTGAATTAATTGTTAAAAGAAACCCAACAACATAGATATAGTACTAGGATATATCATAACCTTAGGAGCTCTTTAACATTGAATACACTTTTAATCACTTGTTTTATTTCATTTATTTACTTGCATCAATCCCTCAAAACCCCCCTTTTGGTTACTTTACACTCTTTTCCATTGAAGTCTTGATTAATTGAAAAGTACTAAAAATCATCAAATCCCTATGGGTTCGACCCTACTTGCTCTATATACACAATTGTGTTTTGTTGAAAGTAGCAAATAAATTATTATATTAATTTGATTGCGCTTAGCATGATTCAAAGGTACATCAAGGACATAGATAATTCTAACGTGGAGCGATTGAAGGATAACGGCGAACAACAACCCCCTCGAGGGGTTATTAATGTCATTGCGGGAGTACTACAAAAGGGGACTACCTCGCAACCCCAAAACAATAAGAGGTTGGAACGTTCCATTCTCGCCCTTGATGAAGAGCCCATGGACCCGATCACGTTCGACCTCTCGAACCTACAAAGACCGACTCACGATGACCCCATGGTTATAACGGCAAACTATGAGGTAAAGCGAGTCCTAATAGACCAAGGGTCCTCAGCGGACGTCCTGTATTTCGAAACTTTCAAGAAACTTGGCTTAAACGAAGAAAACATGAGGCTGTTTTTTGTCACACTCATCAGATTCTCCGGAGCCTAAGTCCCGGCAGAAGGAGTCATAATAGCCCGCACATCGGTAGGCACCTTGCCAAAAGTAGCAAGCCTTGACACAGACTTCATCGTCGTCTCGGCACCATCAGCGTACAACGTTATCCTAGGGCGACTGTCCCTAAACAGGTTCAGAGCTATTGTGTCCATGGCATAACTCACCATGAAGTTCCCAACGCCGCACGGAATCGGAGAAATTATGGCGGACCAGAAATTAGCGTGAGCATGCTACACAGCTAGATTGACAAAGACCGTCAAGGTCGCTCACCCTGGCCCCAAAGAACCACTCGATAATCCTACAGAAGAAGCAAACCGGAGAAGTTCGCCCACCCAGACAAAGTCTCCGCTTGATCTCCTTTGTGAATTTCGCATTTCGCCCGCTATGGACACGTGACGCTGGCCTTCTAGAAGTTTAATGGACCACGGATCAGTGACACATGGCACCGCTCGATGACCCTGTACGTGGCCTCTCTTCACAATCACCCGCGTACTCTCCCGCAATAGAGATGTGGGGAAACTCCCCAAATCATGGGTAGAGCCCCGGGTACAAGAGCATGGGTCGACCACGTTCTCCTTTCTATCTCGAGTATAAATATCCCTCATCTGGGGGATTGAAACATAAGACAACTTACGCTACACAATAACATCTTTATTACCTGAAGTCTACCTAACAGACATCAAACCATATTCATTCACTTAGAGGATTCACACGTCCTCTTGCTCCAAGCACCACCTAGAGACTCTTGCTCTCTTATCCTCTACAGGAGGTACCTCCAACAGGTGGCTCACCCGCCCGGAGCATCATACACGTCCTAGCCACACACGGCCATTATAGGTAACACTCCTGCCTAACAGCTCCCATGGACGTCCCTTCTTCGAACTACGTGGACTTTGATCCCTTAACAAGGATACATAGGCACCTAGGTCATCACCTAAGGACAAGTCCCTCAAGATTACGACCCTTTGCGATCCTTATTTCACATTGCAAATTTTCTGAACTAGAAATGACAGTTACAACGCTAAATATTGTGTGTAAAAAACATCATTTTGCCATTCTTTGATGACATGGGTAGGTGGAGGATGGATTTATTGCATCAATCATTTTTTTAGTCTGAAACTTCAGCAATAATATAGAAAATGAGAAGGAACACCAATTTGGATCAAGTAAAATACACTTCATGTGAAGTGTAAAATGTGAACCATTAGATGAAAATGTTACAATATGTACACAGATCTTGATGCTCATTTAATGACCCAAATCATATACTTTATGCACTTTTTATAAAATACATTTTAGCGAATATTCATGTCCAAGTAACACGTCCTTGCTAGATTCTAGACTGAATCGATGTGTTAAGAGAAAAGGAAGAAGAAGACAAAAGTGTGGAGAAGAGAAAATTGAGTAAACCATTCTGATCATTATGAAGACTAAGCCATAAATATATTTACAAAGGAAAGTATTCAGTTAGCCTAACAAACTAGACTAAGAGAACCCGACGAGCTAACTATATTGTAGCTAAACAGGAGTCATGGGCTTAACATAAACCAGGCCAGGCCCATATTATACTCTAATACCCCGAACACCAAATTCTTCCTATTGCGTGCGGTAAAAATATATAAGTTTGAAATTATGTTGTATGTCTTTTGTTTTATTGAAGAGTTTTAGATCAGAATATCCTTAATTACAGGCCTGTGTTTATTCTATTTGATGTGTAAGTCTTGTTAATATTCCTGTATCGTATGACCATAATGCCATTTTCTTCTTCAATGAATGATGATTTCTGATCAAAAAAAAAAGTGCGACACATTGGAGAGCTGAGGTCTGTTTGAAGTTATTGTTGTCTGCGAAGGTCTTCTCTTTGCACAAATTAAAGGATGTGTATTTCAAACATCCTTGTTGAAGGAGACTCAATGAGAGTTTTTGACCTATTGAACAAGAAGAAAGGTGACTCTTTCTATTTGGATCTTATTGTTGAAGACATTTTTTAATTGAGTTCTTGTTTTAGGTGCATTTCGTTTATGTGGGTCAGTAGGGAAACCAATAAGGTTCGCAAGTAGTTTTTTTAGGATGAGTATTCAAACACTCTTGTTTGGCTTGAAGATTATCCGCCATTAATTTGTAAGGCTCTTATTAGCAATGGCCACTTAAATTTATGAAGTGAAGCATATTTCACCAAAAAAATGTCATTATTAGTAGTAAGTTAATTAATTTTAATATGAAAAAAGTAATAATTGTCAATAATAGGAAAGAACATAAACAAGAGTACTAAAGACATACGAAAGATCTAAGACTTGGTTGTGCATATTAATTAGTAGATATTTGAATCCAAAATGCACACCACAACTCCAAGTGGAACCATATTTCTCAGCCAACCCAAGTGGGTCGAGTTTGATTGAGATTTTTTTTGAGAAAATTCAATTACCAAGTTGTTCCAAAAGCAAAATATTAAATACCCCTGGTCCCCCCCATTATATTAGAAACATTAAGCTAATTTAAAGATTTTTTTAAGAAAAAAAAATCATAGATAATTGGGTTTCTTAAATTATAGTGGACTTTTTTTGGGTGCAAATATTGGATTTTAAACTAATCATTATCGAAGTGAGAAAAGAGAATTTTGAAGAAAAAAATGAACTTTTTGTTTTAAAAAAAAGTATTTTCAATTTGTGTGTTCCCTTTAAAAAAAAAGTAAATTTTCTATTACCAATTACCATATATAATTAACAACTTAAATTTGAAAATTTGAAAGCAATAAGAAATCAAAATGACCTTAAATTGTTCACGTTTTGACGCTGTCCATAGTCAGCAGCATTATTCTCATATCATTGATGTGTGTTTTTGCCAAATCCCCTTGGATGTGTGTTTCTTTGACCACTTGGATTTTGAAAAATATAATTACTAAAAACTTTTAAATAATTGCTGCCTTTCTTAATAGTATATTCTCCTAAAAATTATTATCCTCAAATTAGTAACCTTTTAAAATTATTCACACGTATATATCATTTTTATTGTAAGAATACAAAAACGCCATCAATAATGGCACTTACTTAAAAAATATCACTGGTAATTGCCATCAGTAAGGGTGATTATAAGATTAAACAATCAATCCTATAAATCGCCCTTAATGAGGGCTATTACCACAGAGGGGGAGCTTGAATCAACTATGCAAAATTTTTCAGGTGATTGCCATCATCGATAGCAATTATAAGGTTGACTGTTTGACCTTATAATCGCCATCAATAATGGCACTGACCTGTGACATTTTTTAGATAAGTGTCATTGTTGATGGTAATTTTGTACTGCTACAGTAAAAATAGTATATACTTGTGGATAATTTTAAAAGATTGTTAAATTTTAGGATAAGAATAATTTTTAGGAGTATATACTTGGAAAAAAGCCAATAATTGCTATAATTTTTGTAATAAAATAGAACATGTAAATATCCTTTATAATTTAATATTACTCAAATCAATATTTTTGAAAAAAGAACAATATTAACCTTGCTTCTATTGAAATTTTTTTGACCAAGTGTACATTTTTGAGACGTGATAACTAATTCAATTGGTACTTTTAGACTCATTATTAGGGTCCTTTCTACTCAATAATACTTTATTTTTAGATTGAATTCAAAAAATAAAAGTTAATATATATATATATATATATATATATATATATATATATATATATATATTATTATTATTATTATTATTATTATCTGTGTCACGTCATGTTGTGAATAAAAACTTTAATAGTTAACAACTACAAATAATTTTTTATTTGGTCAAATGTTCATTTTGGTCTTCTATGTATCACTCAAGTTTTAAATTAGTCCTTTATGTTTCTCAGAAGTTCTAAATTGGTCATTCCGTTCAAATACGTCAATTTCTTAAGTTAACTTCTGACGTGGTGTGCCGAGGTGGACACATAATCTCTCCTATGTGTATCAGATAGCTGACGTGGCATTAGATACACCAAAAACATCCAAACGATGTCGTTTAAGCCAAAAATAAAACCATGCTGAGAAGACCAATATGAAACTCTAATGAAACATAAAGGACTAATATAAAACTTTAATGAAACATAAAGAACCAATATAGAACATCAATGAAACATAAAGGACCAATATAGAACTTGAATGAAACATAAGGAACCAATATAGAACTTTAATGACACCTTAAGGACAAATCTAAAACTTTTGAAAAACATAAAGGACTAATATAAAACTTTTGAAAGATAAAAGACCAATTTAAAACTTGGATAAAACATAGAGGACCAAAATGAACATTTGACTTTTTTTTTATTTTCATTTAATTATTTGACACTTTGCAAATAACATTTGTTAGCCTGCCCGTTGTGTTTTTTCATACGAATATTCCTTTCTCACGGACAAGACACTACATATGTAAACATAACATGTGTGAAGCTCCACCCATACCCTTTTTTTTAATAATTTATTATAGTCTCTAAATATATAATATATATATATATATATATATATATATATAGTATATATATATATATATATATATATATATATATATATATATATATATATATAATTTTATATTAATTTTTAAAACATTTTTTATTCTAAATAATCCTAGATATATAAAAAAAAAAAAACTTCAAATAAACTTCCTCTCTATTTCTAGTTTTTACCTCAAAGTAATTAATCAATAAGATCGATATATATACAATATAATTGTCATGTACCAATAGTGAACAAATGAGTCACAAAATTTGGGCCTAAATACACTTTTGATCCCTCTAATTTTATAAAATTTCAATTTGCTTCTCCTGATTCAAAAATGAACAACTTACTCTTTTTTTGTCCTTTTATCACATAGTTTACTAGGGGTGTACAAAATACTCGGTGACCCGACCCGGCCCAGTCACAAAAAGTGACATCGGGTCGGGCCAGGACCCAGGTATGACAGTGCTGGACCCGGCCCGGCCCAAGGTACTTCTATTTTTTAAAATTTTTTATTTATATTTATTTAAATAAACAATAATTATATGAAAAAAATTAAAATCGATAGCAGAAAATAAGATATCATATCTATTATTTAATATCTTATTAATTTATTCC
Organism: Senna tora; assembly: GCA_014851425.1. NCBI lineage: Eukaryota > Viridiplantae > Streptophyta > Magnoliopsida > Fabales > Fabaceae > Senna > Senna tora. Next base: position 35,160,710 of record CM026261.1, read on the forward strand.
TAAAAATTAGGTAATAAATTAATTTAAAATTTAAAAAATCTATTCAAAATGTTAACATGTATTAATTACTCTTCTCATTTTCTATGCCCACTCTATTTTCTATGCCTACTCTGTATTTCTCATGACTCAAATTCAAATTTCAAAAAAAAAAACCCCGGCTGACTCGGTTGACTCGATGGACCCGACCCAGCTGGTCCCGTCTACTACCCGGGTCGGGTCTCGGGTCCAGCCAAAACCTAGCCCGACCGGTCACATGTACACCCCTATAGTTTACCTAAAATTTTGTGTCAAAGTTAACAATTTATTAATTGAACTATTATTTACCAACAAAAAATTAAAGGTCAAAGGTTCATTTTGGTCATCTATGTTTCACTCAAGTTTTAAATTAGTCCTTTATGTTTTCCAGAAGTTTAAATTGGTCCTTTCGTCCAAATCCGTCAACTTCTTAAGTTAACTGTTGACGTGGCGTACCGAGGTGGACACATAATCTTTCCTATGTGTATCAGATAGCTGACGTGACCTTAGACACACAAAAAACATTCAAACGACATCGTTTAAGCCAAAAATAAAATCATGTTGAGAGGACCAATGTGAAACTCTAATGAAACATAAAGGACTAATATAAAACTTCAATAAAATATAAAGGACCAATATAAAATTTCAATGAAGTATAAAGGACCAATATAGAACTTGAATGAAACATAAATGACTAATATAGAACTTTAATGAAACCTGAAGGACAAATATAAAACTTTTGGGAAACATAAAGAGTTAACATAGAACTTTTGAAAGATAAAGGACCAATTTAAAACTTAGGGGTGAAACATAGAGGACAAAAATGGGCATTTGGCCAAAATTAAAATATTAATTTAAACTCAAATTTGGCATCTAATTTAACCCATTGTTAAATTTGATTACAAAAAAAATTAGATGAAAATTCAGGCCAAAAAAAATTAGATGAAAATTTGATAGAGATGGAGAAGACACAAGATTGGATTTCACAAAATAGTATAAACAAAAGGAAAAAAACTTAGGTCCATTTCTTTATGTTCATTTCATCCAATTCTCCAATATAATTATGGCACGTGGCAAAAAGTGTTTAAATGACCAATCACAATAGAGAGAGAATATAGAAGACCACCTTTTATATGACCAATCATAGAAGAAAGAGAGTGTAAATACAATATATAATTGGTGGAATTGGATGAAATGGACCTAAGTTTTTTCCTAAACAAAATTGTTTATTTTTAAACAATGAGTACTAAATTGAAAATTTTATAAAATTAGGGAGATCATAAATATATTTAAGCCTAGAATTTACATATGGCATTTAGTCAACATTATTTGGGAGGAAAGGAGAAAAAAAAAAGAAAGAGAACAAGGATATAATTAAAAAGGCAACGAAAAAAAATATTGACCACATAGTATTATACATTAAATTCGTCCCAGCATAACATGTTATAGTTAATAAAGATATTGTCGCGCTGCCTTCAAGATTTTTTTGGAACAAAACATAATTTAAGGACTTATATATATGAAATTTTATTAAATTGATCCATATACATAAAGATTCAGCAAAGTTTTAAGATACTATTAGGATTGATTATTAGTAACTTAATTATAAAAATAAATAAAGACAGAATACGTTGACGACGCTTGATCGAAATTGGATCCAGTGCAATTTGCTTCCGTGCAATTCTGTTGCAATTTTTTCTAAACGTACATTTTTACTTTATTATTTTTTAAGCACTGATACGGACTTACTCTAACAACAACCTACTATGAATGGATTATGGACGGAATTATTATCAATTTTGACAAATATCATAACTAAATAACTTTGTGAGACTATTTTTCAAGATCAATAATAATTTGGTCCCTAATCCATTTAAGGTGATGATATTTGCTAATATTGATAATAATGGACTCTAATCTATTCATGATGGATTATTGTTAATATGAGTCTGTATTAGTACTTAAAAAATGAAGTAAAAATGTGCATTTTAAAAGAATTGCACCGGAATTGCACGGAAGCGAATTGCATCGGATCCAATTTCCGCTTGATCCATATAATAATTGATCTCTTGGTGAAAAAAAAAATTTAAATTAGTGGAAGAAGGCTTTAATTGTATTGTTGTAAATGAATTTTAATAAAATTGGCTAAAATGCACATACACCCCCTGAGTTTTGAGTCAGGGGCACATAGACCCCTTGAGTTTTAAAACGTTGCACATAGACCCCCTGAGTTTTCACTTTGGGGCAGAGACACCCCTTCTGTTAGGTTTCCGTAAAAATTAGGCGTTAAGTGCCACGTCAGCAAACATGTGTGAGGGCACATACACCCCTTGAGTTTTCACTTTATGGGCACATACACCCCCTAAGTTTTCACTTTAGGGGCACATACACCCCTCACACATGCTTGCTGATGTGGCACTTAACGGCTAGTTTTAACAGAACCCTAACAGAAGGGGTGTCTCTGCCCCAAAGTAAAAACTCAAAGAATCTATGTGCAACGTTTTAAAACTCAGGGGATGTATGTGCCCCTGACCCAAACTCAGGGGGTCTATGTGCATTTTAGCCAATAAAATTCAACTTTCTATTTTAATTTCAGTTATTTTGTTCAACCTATGATATATATGTTGAATATATACCGTAATCTGTGGGTAATAAATTTAATTGAGTTTTTCTCAGATCTTGGTTGATTTTACGTTCGTTAGTCTTGATTGAGTAGCGTGATTTCAGGTCAAATAAAAGATTCTTAATTATTAATTAATTTCTGAGCAGCGAAATGATATGATTTAGTGTATTAATTAATTCATAATGTTAATTTATTTCTGCAACCTTGATTTTTGCACGTTACTTTTGTCTATTTCTTCGCTAGCCCTTCGTACACTAATATTCGTTCATGAAGCAATTTATTGCATGTATATAATGTAATTTTGATCGATAGGATTGTGATACGTTAAAAATTGTATTGCATCTTAAGTCATCATACCCACAAGTCACAATCTTATCGGCCGAAATTATATTGCATGCATGCAACAAATTGTATCATAGACTCACCCAATATTCTATTTTGGACTAAATTAAAGTAAAGTTATTTAAGTACTTATTATAAAGTTCATCAGTATAATTAAACTACATTGAAATTTTTTTTTGTATAACTAATTATGGTAAAGAGAAAAAATAAAAAATAATAAATTACATAATCAATCAAATAGGAAAAAAAATATAAATAATTTTTATGATTGATAAACTTTATAACAAAAACTTTAGATTATTTTTTTCCATTCTATAATTCATTCTTATTATGATGGCCCACAAATCAAATTAATTAAATAGTTGTAAGAGGTTCCATTTAACTACCATATTCTCTATGTATATTTTCTAAAAAATATTTTTAGGGAATATTACTTAACATCAAATAATTCAGCGAATTATCAATGTAGTATGACAGAGATGGTAAGAGATACGTGTTTTCTTAATTATCGTCTTCCGAGTTCGATCGTTAGAGATATGAGAATATAACATTATCCGTTAGGAGGATTGTCCCAATAATGAGCCCGTAATATCTGAGGAATTAGTCATTAAACTCACTTTGATGAATACCTCAATCATAAAAAAAAAAAAATCATTCAGCCAATTATGTTGCAAAATGATCAACTCTACTAATAATCAAAACTGTCACCATCAGCGCCTTATACACATATATGCATGCATAGGCCATTAGAAGTTCTTCCTTCAAGCTTTTGATTTTCCAATTTCACAATTATTTTTTAATATTAATAAAATTTTATTTTAAATAAATTTAATTTTTTATTAATATTAACAAATAATAAATAAAGTCAATTTTCAATTCCCTCATAACACTGGAGTTTAGCTCCATGCAGAGAGATTTGGCTTACACAAATTTGTTTCTATCATTAATATTATGGCTACAGTACTTTTTATTGATGAAATTATGGCTACCCTTAGATAAGTTTCAATATTGGCTATTAGGTTGTTTTAATTAAAAAAAAATCAAGTAAAGAGATTTAAAAAAAAAAAAAAGATTCCATTATGTGTGAGTGTGTTGAACTTTGAAAACTAAAAAAAAAAATCTTATTTTTATTGAAAATCTTATATAATAGTAAGGATATAAAATTTATATCAAATTTGTCCTTCATAGTTTATACTAACTATACAAATGAATTAGGTCAAAACCCCAAATTGGTCCTTTATGTTTGCAGAAAATTTTATATTAGTCCTTCATGTTTCAAAAAGTTTAAATTGGTCCTTTATATTGCAAGAAGTTCCAAATTGGTCCTTCTGTCCAAGTCTGTTTATTTCTTCCATTAAGTGCTGACGTGGCATGCTGAGGTAGACATATCTTCTCTCCTACGTGTCTATTTAAGCTAGCGTGTCATCGCCACGTCATAATCTACTATCATATGTGATGGCGTGGTGCTAATGTGGCATGTCATATCAGTTTAGATGGACACGTCAGCACTTAACTTAAGAAATTGACGAAAGTGGACGGAAGGACCGATTTGGAACTTCTTGCAAACATAAAGGATCAATTTAAACTTTTTGAAATATAAGGGACCAATATGAAACTTCGTGCAAATATAAGGGATCAATTTGGGGTTTTGACCAATTAATTATAGGAAAAAACTTATGTGTTGTTGCTTACATACTTTTAGGGACACATAATTTTTTAATTGATTAACCTTACCATTTGTCCTTAATTATAATAGTTTTACATGGGTTGGACCAACTCAACTAATGAAGATTAGCTACTTAACCAAACGGACAAGTGCTAGAGATTAGAGATATTATAAAATATAAATTATGATTGTTATTATTATTATTATTATTATTATTATTATTGAAAGCATTATTATTATTTAAGTAAATTGCAATCTATTAAATAGATCTTTAAATTAAACTCCCTCCCTGTTATTTTAAAAAATTATACTCCATTAATTGTAGGTTTTTTGCCAATTTTCAAATTTTCCTCTTTTATTCACTTTATTGCTTCATCTCATTTCTAAGTTTAGAGTATCCATTTCCGCATAATAAATGTACCTAACTTGAGTTTTAATTTTGAAGTTTTATCATATAAAAAAGAGGGTAAAGTACTTTGTTACCTTTAAATTTCGATGCAATGTTTATGTTTGTCCCAAATTTTTTTGGTTTATGAATACTCTCATAAATTTTTAATTTTATTCATGCCTGCTCTTTTTGTGAACACCGTTAACATATTTGACAGAATTTAATGACGTGAAAAATAAATGTGTATTCCTTTTGTCACTTTATTTTTCACCTCACATTTAACTTTTAACTTTTATTAAAAAATATTTTTCGTGTCTTCTCCTCTGATGCGTAAGATGCATAGTAGTAAAAATAGATTTAGGGTAAATGTTCGATCTTTTTTATTTGGATTAGGTTATTTTTTAAAAAAAAATTAAAAGTTAAATGTGAGGTGGCAAAAGAGATACACATTAATCGTCCATATCAGTAAATTCTGTCAAGCATATTAACACGATGTTAGCAAAAATGACAAACATGAATAAAAATGAAAGTTTAAAGGTAGACATAAATAAAAGAAAAATGGAGATAAACATAAAATTATAATAGAGTTTGAGAACAGCAATAATATAAAGATAAGGTCATGAGTAGTCTATTCTATAAAACAAAAAAGTATATGTATTCTATTTATATATGTATGAAAGCGAATACAAAATGTCAAGGGAAGAAAGATTCATGAACTAGTTGCTTATACTAACTAAATAACGAAAGAAAACGAGGAAGTAGGCACGAAGCCATTTGAAATTAAATTAGGCTTAGAATATTATATTATTATTTTAATAAGTCAAAACTTTGACTGTGGCAAATTACGTAATTTACTCTACTTAATGATTTTATCACCTTCTAGAGGAAAAAACGAAGACGGAGGCAAGATATAAGACAAATCTTGCACTTATAATAATATTCTTTCTTTTCAGCAATAATAATACTGATCTTGTCCAGTTCGTATTTAAAATTATTTTCCTTTATTTTTGCACAATGATTTATTACCTTCAAGGAAAATTGATCAAGCCATTCAAGGCAATATACACATATTAAAGACAGATTTGGCCTTTATGTTCCTTCCTTTTATCATTATTATTTTAAAAAGGTTATAAAATAATGATGGAAAATCTAAGCAATTATTGATAAGATAAACCCAACATTGATATTCTTTCTCTTTTCCTCAAATTTTCTAATTCTTATTTTAGAAATTTGAAACAAAAATCACAAGAAAATAAAAAATCAGTTTTTTAAACTTCTCCAGATCACTTAAAAATAGAAATAATATGTTAAAATTTTGTTACATTTAAAATATTTTAAACCAGAAAAAGGGAAATAGTCCAAAATTAAGCCAAATTTAACCGGCCAAACAAATCCTACTTTAATTATAAATATCACATCCCCTCAATAGCTTCACAAGCAAATCAATCAATTAAGAATGGGAACATAAAGAAATTTCAATTCGAGGAATATTAGAAAAATCTTAAGAAAATTGTTTAACCACCACCCACAAAAACCAGTACTCTCATCGGAAGTTTCAGCCACTCACATTTTGGGTATATTTGGTATAATTATCGAATAGTATATTACATGTAATTTTACGATTCTCAACAAATTTTACATTATATTTTATACATACCAAATATATTTTTCATCATATTTTTTCTCTGTATCTCTCTCCTCACTTTTCTCTACAATATTTTACTCTATAATATTTTTTAGAATATTTTACATTATAGTTTCTATTTCACACACTCACACGTTTCAACTTGGAAAAGTCTCATTGCTTCGTGGGACCCACTCCTTCTAAAACCCCTTCTTCTTCATCTGTATCTCTATCTCTATAAAACCACTTCAATCATTCCTTTCTCTTTCCCTCCACCACAAAACGCCAATGGCAGAATCTTCAATCCCAATCCCTTCTTCTTCTCTCTCTGCCATTTTTCTTCTTCTCCTTCTCCTTCTCAATGTCTCTGCTTCATTCGCAGATCTTTCATCTTCTTCTTCTTCTTCAGTGTACGACGATTTCCTCAAGTGTCTCACGAATCACACATCCCCCTCCGACCAATCCTCCGTTTCCGAAATACTCTTCGCCCAATCCAACGCTTCCTACTCCTCCGTCCTCCAGAACTACATCCGAAACGCCAGATTCAACACTTCCTCTACCCCTAAGCCCTTAATCATCATAACCCCTCTTCACGAATCCCACGTCCCGCCCTCCGTCATCTGCGCGAAATCCATCGGGATCCAAATCAAGATCCGGAGCGGCGGCCACGACTACGAGGGCATCTCCTACGTCTCCGACGAGCCCTTCGTCATCCTCGACCTCTTCAACCTCCGCAACATCACCGTCGACGTCGACAACGAGGTCGCCGTCGTCCAGGCCGGGGCCACCCTCGGCGAACTCTACTACCAAATCTGGAAGAGCAGCAAGACCCACGGCTTCCCGGCCGGAGTCTGCCCCACCGTCGGCGTCGGCGGCCACCTCAGCGGCGGAGGATACGGCAACATGCTCCGGCGGTATGGACTCTCCGTGGATAACGTCATCGAAGCGAGGATTGTGGATGTGAATGGGAGGATTTTGGATAAGGATTCGATGGGGGAAGATCTATTTTGGGCTATTAAAGGAGGTGGAGGAGGTAGTTTTGGGGTTATATTGTCGTACACTGTGAAATTAGTTCCTGTGCCCGAAACGGTGACCATTTTTCGCATTGAGAAGTATACGGACCAAAACGCAACGGATCTTGTCGTTCAATGGCAGGAAGTCGCGCCTCATATAGACGACAGACTCTTCATGAGGCTCCTATTAGCGCCCGTGGATTCAAAGGTAGTCAAAGGTCAGAGAACCGTAAGAGCGTCGGTTGTGACTCTTTTTCTAGGGGGCGCCGACGAGCTCGTGACGCTTTTGGAGAAGCAATTTCCCGCGCTTGGTTTAAAGAGAGAGAATTGTAACGAAACGACATGGGTTGACTCTGTGCTCTGGTGGACGAATTATCCTTTAGGCACAAAACCCGAGACCTTACTTGATAGGGAATTGAACTCCGCGGATTTCCTCAAGAGGAAATCCGATTACGTTCAGAACCCAATCTCCCGAGACGGGTTGGAGTGGCTATGGAAGAAGATGGTTGAATTGGGGAAGATTGGATTGGTTTTCAATCCTTACGGTGGGAAAATGAGCGAGATCCCATCCGACGCGACGCCGTTTCCTCATCGGGCGGGAAATTTGTTCAAAGTTCAGTACTCTATTTCGTGGAACGATCCCGGAAGTGATATTGCGAAGAACTACACAACGCAAGCCAAAAGGCTGTATAGTTATATGACTCCATTTGTGTCCAAGAATCCAAGGAGTGCATTCTTGAATTATAGGGATCTTGATATTGGGATTAATACTTTTGGTGAGAATAGCTATGAAGAAGGTGAAGTTTATGGGTTGAAGTATTTTAATGACAATTTTGAGAGGTTGGTGAAAGTTAAGACAGCGGTGGATCCTGAAAATTTCTTCAGAAACGAGCAGAGTATTCCAGTGCTACCAAAAAAAGGATAGGGAATAAGGAATCATACCATGAAACTAAGAAAAATTAAAATTTATATAGCATTGGTGAATGTTTAATACATTACTTGTTTTCTTACTATGTGATTTTACTGTTTTTTTAGTAAAGGATTTCAATACAGTTTAATTTATATATACTTATTTTTTAAAATTTTATTTTGTCAAGAAATATACTCTTTTTTTATTTAAGATAGGACGGGCTTAATTTTTAATATAATGAATGTACGTAATTAAATTTATATTACATTTTAACATAAAATTATAAATAAACAATAAACATAATTGTGTAATTTGAGACTTAGATATGAATTGGGGGAAAGTATGTTGTTTTCCATTTTATATATATAGTTCCATGAGACTGCAAGTTGGCCTTTCTATGCTTGATCAAATATAGTATATTTTATATTATAAGAAATATATTTTTTATTCATAAATTTTAAATCCTGATTGAAGCAGACAAGACAGTTGAATTTGTTGGAGTCCGTACCATTACATTGCAACGCTGGGTGGAAAACGATACCAAACGCAACTAACACTTGTGTACATATAATACGGACCTTGTTTAATGGAATAAATAAGAGAAAAGAAAAGGATTTAAAATATTTTTTTTACATTTTTTATATAAATAAATCATAATTTTTGTAATTTGATAAAATTATGTTTTTGTATTTATCGGTTCAATCGGTTGAAATAACGGCTGAGTCGGATGATGTTATAATATATAAATAATATTAATATTAATAATATATTTTATATTATAAGAAATATATTTTTTATTCATAAATTTTAAATGTAATGAGTACATAATAACAAGTAATTTATATGATTTGACTATATATATGAAAAATAATAAGTTGAAATAATAATAATTAAAGTATTTATGTCATTTATGCATCATATTAATTACTTTTTACATAATTATTTAAGATTCAAAATTATAAGATACACAATGCATATATAGTCAACTATAACCCAAAGTGTTATGGCCAATCATTAAAAAAGGTAAAAAAAATAATTAAAGCATTTATGTCATTTATGCATCATATTAATTGGTTTTTACATAATTATTTAAGATTCAAAATTATAAGATACACAATGCATATATAGTCAACTATAACCCAAAATGTTATGGCCAATTATTGAAAAAGGTAAAAAAAAAATCATGGTCAACCAGAATCACTTTGATTTCTGAATTTTTTTCTAGGTCGTTCGGGTTTGGCCAGTTCAAACTGGTCCAAACCGATTTGATCACAAATTCGAGTCTTTGGTTAGACCCAAATCATATACTTAATCAATTTTCATTCCAATCAGTTAAACCGTTCGATCCACTTTGAGTGTCATAAACACTGCCCTCACATGAATCTATCTAGATCTAAAAAAAAGAAATTCAGTGTTATTTTTGGTTAGGTGGCTGACTTTGACGAGAACATATCCAGTACTTGGCTCTTCTGTGTATTAGTATGTTAGGCCGTATTTTTTCATCGTTTTCTTCATTTTTTTATTTAAATTTGAGAAATTGTAATTTTTCTAAAGAATGAGATATATAAACATAAAAAATTAAAAATCCTACACAAACCTACCATGAATGACTTAGGAACTACCTTTATCATAGACTAAAAAGTTTCTAATCCATTCATGGTAAATCTCGATTTATGTAGATTTTTTTGTATCTATATTTTTTATATTTTAGATATTCTTTAGAAAAAGTTACAATTTCTCAAATTTAAATAAAAAATGAAGAAAAGGATGAAAACAAAGGGCTAGCATACTAATAAGTGTTGTTTAGACTGGACCAGACGGCCTGACCGGTAACCGAATACAAAGGTGAGTCAGATGGACCTAAAAAATCGTTTTCCTAGTTGGACCGGATTTATCTGGGGTCCAACCGGTCCAATTTTTTATTAAAAAATTGAAAAATAAAAATAAAAAATAACATCATAAAAGAAATTAGAAAAATCTTGAACAATAAGTCTTGAAATTTAAAATTTCAGAAGTCATGATTATCAAGAATTTCATGTTTGGTTTGATCAAGTTCTTTCAAAATTTGACAAGTCTTGAAAATTAAAATTTGAGAAGTCATGTAATTTAAAACTTCAAAATTATGTTTTTTTATAAGAAAAAATTATGTATGTTGAAACTTAAAACTTGAGTGATATCATATATTAAGAATAATTAATATTTATTATTTATTACATAATCAAACTATGAACCAAACACTTGTCCGAGTCTTTGTCCAATTTAATTCTTACAACATTGATACTATTGCGTAAAAGAGTGAAGCACTGAATCCGTTCTCGATTTTTAGTTTTTTATGCTATCAGTTAACTATTTTTAATTTTTATTTATAAAAGTGAGTAATGAAAGTTCATTTAATTTGTAACTCTCTCAAAATTTATATTAACACTGTTCACCCTCTCCATTTTTCTTACATATTTTCAAAATTTTGTATATTCTTTTATGTATGTTAATATTATATAAACTTAAAATCAATAGCTAAAAGTTCTGGCCAAAAAAAAAAATCAATAGCTAAAAGACTCTCAAATTAAATATAATAGCTAGTATAAACAAGCTAAGGCTTAATGCGTTTATTATCCTTTTAAAATTATAAATCATTCATTTTGGTCCTCAATACTAAATTAAATAATATTATCTTCATATTTTCTAAATTACTCTAATTTTATTCTCTCTATCACATTTCCAAGGGATGGCAATGGGCAGTCACCCACTCATTTTTTCTCTATTTACATTTAAATTCGTCCAATATATTCAATATTCGAATCCTATTCAAATTTTAAAAAAATCATTTTTAATATTCATATCCGAAATACTTGATATCTGAACACCCAAAATATCAAAAAGTTAATAGATATTAGATATCCTAAAATCAAATAAACTACCCGTTATTCGATATTCGATATCGACCCAATAAAAAAATTATAAAAATAATATTTTAAAGTAATAAACATATATAATTATATTATAAATAAAAATTAAAAAGAACAATTATAATAACATTAAAAACAAAAAATATTATTTAATAATATATATTATATTTAATAATAAATATTATTTGGCTATCAGTATCAAGTATCTTATCCGTCCATTCATTTAAGACGGATATAGAGTATCTTACGCCAATATCCGCATCTACGCCAATGCCCAATGAATAGTAATGTTATACGACTATCATACCCTATCCAAATCTTATATTCATTGAATATTGGATAATTTTTTTCGAACGGATACCATCGAATACCCATTTGCATCATATAATTTCATCTAAAGTTTTTTTGTCGAATTTTAATTTATTGAATTTATTAGAGGCTAAATCTGAATAAAAAATTATAATTCTAAGTAAAAGTTAGACAATTATGTCTTATTCTTAAATTTGGTATTAAATTTTAGGGTAAAGTATCCTTGCTGCCCCCAAACTTTACTACAATGTTCATTCCTGCCCCAAACTTTTTTTTGGTTCATGCCTGTCCCCAAACTTTCAGTTTTTGTTCATGCCTACTCCCAAACTTTCATTTTTTGTTCATGCCTACTCCCAAACTTTCAATTTTGTTCATGTCTGCCCTTTTTGCTAACACCATTAACTTGCTTGACGGAATTTGCTGACATGGATGATGAATGTGTATTTTTTTTTGCCATGTCATTGCCCACCTCACCTTTAACCTTTTATTTTTATTAAAAAAATTAACTTAATCTAAATAAAAAAATATCTTAGAATAAAAGTTTGATTTTTTTTAATTTGGATTAGGTTAATCTTTTTTAAAATAAAAGTTAAATATGAGATGTAAAATGAGGTGGACAATGAGGTGGCAAAAGAGATACACATTTATAGTCCACATCAGCAAATTCCGTCAAGCAAGTTAACGGTGTTAGCAAAAAGGGCAGACATGAACAAAACTGAAAGTTTAAGGGTAGGCATGAACCAAAAAAAAGTTTGGGGGCAAGAATAAACATTACAACAAAATTTGAGGGCGGCAAGAGTACTTTACCCTAAGTTTTATATTAACGATAAGATAAAAGGAATAAATTTCGTCATGCATATAATAGAAGTGTAATTTTATTCATTTATAAACTAGACCAAATCCAAAATTTATGAAATTATAAGGACTAAAAATAAAATTAAGCCTATTAATAATAACAATCATACTATTAAAAACTAAAAGTCTAAATATGCGTTCATTATTAATTTGTTTCAAGAAAAAAACATTAAATAAATAAAAACAAATTAATTAATCAAGAGTATTTTAAAAAGAAATTTAATGTGAACAAAAGGTTTTTTTTTAAATAATAAATAAAAACACTAGAAACAAAGTTCGTAATCATAAATAAACATATATCCTCCAAAATTTCAATCATAAATAATTTTGGTGATAATTAACAACAACATCACCCAATCCATAATTGTTTATTAGGTATGTCTTGGAGAAAGTGAATTTAGGAGTTAACTAATTGAAAACAAAGTTTAGAAAAATACTGATCATATTTCCAAAATGTTGTCCAAACTTTGAAAATGCCTTACACATTCAACTACTTGAATAATATGGGTACCTTTTGTTCTTAAGAGTTAAAAGTATCTTTGAATTTTTTACGAAAAAAAAAGTATCTTTCAATTGGATATTAAGGCCAGGCTGAAAGGGGAAAGAAGTAAAATAGTTTATTTTAAAAAAAAAATTAGAAATGAAAAAATAATTGAGGATTAAAAAATATTCCTTTATTTTATAAAAATACTTTAATTGGAAGTATTTTAGAGAATTCTAAATAAGGAAGAGAGAAAAATGAGATTAACCTTCCCTTAATTTCAATACTTTGGGAGATTGGTTTTTCAGAGTGGTTTATAATGGTTTGATGAGTTTATAAATAATGTTTTAAAAATTGAACCTGATGGTCCAATTCGGACCCGTTCACTAGTCCGGTCCGATTAGATCAAAAAATTCAGATGAGGGGTTGACCCGGTGTTTAACCGGAAACTGGACCGGTTTTTTGGGATTGACTTGGTCAAAAATTTTTTAAAAAAAAGTTTTTTTAAATGATTGAGCTCAACATTTTGACTTATATTTAAATATATGCATTACGTATTTTAATGTATTTATATATAAATAGCTATTTAAGATCAATATAATGATGCATAGAAAATAAAATATAAAGAAAAACCTATAAATTAAAGTATAGCAATTGAATGAAATTCCAAAAGAAAAAATATATATAATTAGTTTAATTTATTAAAATAATTTGTATCTAAATTTTAAAGGAGTTCTCGGGTAATACTAAAATTTTCATCATTTAGAACACTCTATTTGTCTCCTTTTTTTCCCCCTCAAATTTAGTTTTCAATCAATATAGTACTTTGTTTAGCTCATTTTACTCCATTTCACTCTACAAATAACCAGCCCAATCACTTCAAAACTCTCAACCACTATCAAAATATGTTGTCTTTTTTTTGTTAAACTAGAGAATCAATTGCCGGTAGCAATGACTAATTCCCTCGTCATGGGTCTTTTTCTTAAGGGTAAACAGCTTGCTACAAAATATTTTTCTTACTTAAAGATAAAATTCAAACTCTTACCATTTGGTTAAGGACCAAATAAGGAACCACGTGGGACATAATTATGTGATTTAGCCAAAATATGTGGTTATTGCGAAGGTGAAGGTGAAGGAAATGAAAGTGTTAATGTGAGTAATACAACAAACAAAAACAAAGGTCAGATGCTCATTTTGGTCCTCTATGCTTCACTCAAGTTTTAAATTAGTCCTTTATGATTCAAAAGTTTCAAATTGGTCCTTTATGTTTCCCAGAAGTTTCAAATTGTCCTTCCGTCCAAATCCGTCCATTTCTTTCATTAAGTGCTGATGTGGCCATATCATTTCTTCTACGTGTCCATTTAAGTTGACGTGTCAAGCCACGACATCGCCACGTCATCTTCTATTCATTTTATGTCATGACGTGGCAATGATGTCGCAATAACGTAGCATGACATGTTAGCTTAAATGGACACGTCGGCAATTAACTTAAGAAAATGACGGAAGTGGACAGAAGGGCCAATTTGGAACTTCGGTGCAACATAAAGGACCAATTTAAAACTTTTGAAACACAAAGGACTAATTTAAAACTTGTGAAAACATAGAGGACCAAAATGAACTTTTAATCAAAGACAAATGCATCAAAGTCATTCAGCACTAATGGTCTAGGGGTAGAATAGTACCCTGCCACGGTACAGACCTAGGTTCGATTCTCGGCTGGTGCATTAATGTGATTGAAGGCTTAGTCACATTTATGATATCCTAGACAAGAAAAAAGTGTAATTGTGCTTCCCTCATCTATTGTTTTTTTCAGTGTTGTTTGGATTAGACCGGACGGTCTGATCGGTCCAACCGCTAACCGGATACAAAGGTGAGTTGGTTGGACCAGGAAAACCGCTTTTCTAGTTGGACCGGATTGGACTGAATTTAACCGGGGTCTAACGGGTCTAGTTTTTTTAAAAAAAATAAAAAAATAAAAAATTGAAAAATTGAAAATAAAAATAAAAAATAACATAAAAAAAGAAATTAGAAAAATCTTAAGAATTAAAATTAGAAAAGTCTTGAAAATTAAAATTTAAGAAGTCATGATTATCAAGAATTTCATGTTTGGTTTGATCAAGTTCTTTCAGAGTTTGACAAGTCTTGAAAATTAAAACTTTGAGAAGTCATGTAATTTAAAACTTCAAAATTATGTATGTTGAAACCTAAAATTTGAGTGATGTCATTTTATATATTAAGAATAATTATTATTTATTATTTATTATTTATTGCGTCATCCAGTTCGACCGGTTAAATCGATCAGACCATAAAATCAAACACTTGTCCAAATTTTAGTCCGATTAAGTTCTTACAACATTAATTATTTTAATGTGGCCATTGACTATTTTAGCAAATGCTGAAATGTTTACCAAATGTTTCAACACTCTTTTTTTTCCCTTGAATTTTAACACATATCGTTAATTAATGTCAAGATATCTACGTTGACAAAATAAAAAATAAAAAACGTTAATATAAATTTTTTAAACTAAAAAACTAATAAATATGATTTTGATGAGCCTAAATTAAATTTTATAAAATTTATTACATCTTGTTTGCTTCAAAAGTTGTTCCATCGCTTCTCTTTTTGTCAAAGTTGTCTTTTTCATGTATGAAAATTGAAAAGTCCTTTCCAGCTTTTATAGTATGGTTTATACCTCTACAATTAAAGTTTGGTCATTGACTTTTAACATATTATCAATTGAGGTTAAGATACCTTTCAAGCTTTATACTGAAATGTTTAGCAAATGTTTCATCTCTCCTTTTTTTTTTCCCTTGACTTTTAACATATTATCAAGTGAAGTAGTATTTTGGTCTTCAATATTTGTTTGAAGTTTAATATTAGTCCTCAATGTTTCAAAAGCTTAATGTTGGTCCTCAAATGTTTTATTTTTTGTTGATTTTGGTCTTCGAGCGTAACACCATTAACTTTTTCCGTTAAATGATGACGTAGCATGTTTATGTGACACACCCTCTCTCCTACGTGTCATATTTTAATGGCGTGGCATAACACATCACTACCACGTCACCCCACATTGCCACATCATCATCTTCTCTCCTTCATCATCATCTTGGCAGTGATGTGTCATGTCACGTCATTAAAATATGACACGAAGGAGAGAGGGTGTGCTACATAAGCATGCCACGTCATCATTTAACGACAAAAGTTAACGGTGTTACGCTCGAGGACCAAAATCGACAAAAAAAAAAACTTTGAGGACCAACATTACACTTTTGAAACATTGAGGACCAACATTAAACTTCATGTAAACATTAAGGACTAAAATAGTACTTTAGCCTATACATTTTTTAAACTAAAACTAATAAATATAATTTTGCTTCTTTTTTGAACCTGTTTGGATAGACTTTTTTTAATCTAAAAAGTATTTTTTTTAATTAAAAAAAAGACTTTTTATAAACATTAAAATCTTGTTTGGGTAAATTTTTTAGAAAATGTAGAAGTTAAAAAAGAAAGTTAAAATATGCCTTTTTTAAGAAGTTGAAGAATGGAATTTTAACTTAAAGCATTTGTAAAAGGTATTCACTTTAAATTTTATTGACTATCTTATCCTCAATAAAATTATAAAATGACATATTTATTACTATTATTATCAAAACCTTACGCTCAATTCCTCTACCACTCCAAAATGAAGATAATTAGCGCTAAACCTTTGTATAGTTTCCTCTCTCTATATATATTACTATTATTATCAAAACCCTACGCCTCTGCTGCGCCAAAGCCTTCCATTGAGAATTTGATTGTAGTTTTGTGAGGAATTGTGCAAATGCTAAGGTTTTGCCCATTCCCCTACCCTTATTTATAGATACGTTACTAACTTTCTAATGCATTATGTTATGAGCACTTTCATTTCCTATGTCCTTTTTTGTCAATTTGATTAATTAAAAGTACTTTTGTTATTTTGTATCCAAATAACTCTTATAATTTAAAAGTATTTTTATATTATAATATTCAAATATAAAATAGAAGTTCTTCAGCTAACAATTTTTTTTTTAAAAATAAAATGATAAATAAAGCTCTTTTTTCACGAATTTATTCATATAGACTCTTTGTCAAAATTGTCTTTTTCGAGCTTAATAGTATGGTTTAAGAGAGAGGATCCTCTACTATCCGTTTATGTTGCTGTTCTTGCTGTCCAGTGGAAACAACATCGTTTGG
This sequence comes from Senna tora, assembly GCA_014851425.1. NCBI lineage: Eukaryota > Viridiplantae > Streptophyta > Magnoliopsida > Fabales > Fabaceae > Senna > Senna tora. Next base: position 35,178,055 of record CM026261.1, read on the forward strand.
TGTGCTGAATTACTTTTCTTTGCTTTACATCTGCACAGCCTTTTGATGAGGAAGATTTTAAAGGGAAATATTATATTTGTGTATTTGAGGTAAAAATTGTCTTTCATTTTTGTCCCAATAAGAAATATTCTTGCAATATATAAAAATTATACCTGTCTTTCATTTTAATCCTTAAACTTATATTCTTGTTGAATTTTATATTAAAAAAATTATTTTTGATTTTTGATTTTTTAGTTTATATATTTTTTATTAATTTTAATTTTTCTCAACCAATGATAAAAACTTAGAGGGTATATTAGTATTGACAATTTTTAGTTGGGTTTGGCCCACAATCAGATTTTGTGGCATTTTGTTTTTGTAATTGAGCTATAAAGACAATGGACCCAGGATGTCAATCAATAGAAGTTGTAGAAAGAAAATCCTTCATTACAATTATACAAGTGAGAAGATTAAGATCGTTTGTGCACTTTATGAAAATTATTGATTTCAAATAATTTTTTTTAAATGGAATTTCTTTAAAAGTATTGTGAAAGAGTAACAATTTATGTTTGACAAATTGAATTGAGAAGTACTAATAAGGACATATATAGGTTATGATGTTATTAATGACATTAAATTGATAAATGGATATCAATATTTAATTTGTTAATTATTATTATTAAATAAATAAAAATAAAATATTAATTTATTTATTAATATATTAAAATATTAATTAAATAAATATTTATGATTTTAATTAATATAATTTTATTATCTACGATTTTAATCAATATATCAGGAAGAAGTCAAATAAAATGTGGAGGGAAGAAAATATACCCACAAATAAGAAAGCCCCACCGCCAAAATAAATTAGAGAACAATAAATATATATATATATATGCTAAAACAAAGAGAACACATATGGAATTAAAATAAAATGAAAGGATTAAAGGTTGCCACTGATGGAAGAAGACAAAGTGAGAGACAGTCAAGGAAGAGGAAGAGTAGCCTTGAAGAACTTGGATCAATTGTAAAGTGCAGGTTAAAATTAAATTTTAAAATAATAAAGGGTATAATGAGAAATATTAATTTTTATTAAGGGTATTTTTGTTTGAAATTATTTAAATTTTAGCTTTTGCTACTAGCTAAAAAAAGAAGCTCAAAATTCTAGCTTTTGCTTAAAGTTAAAAATGTGCATTCTGTTATAACTAAGAATTACTTATTTTATGAAACAAGTATTCACAAACAACACACTTTGTTTTTTTAAAAAATCAGTTATGATTAAAAGAATGAGTGCTTCTTTCATAAAAATAAGCATGCAAAAAAAAAATGCTCTAATTTTATTTAGTATAGACCAAAGTATCTATTGTCGACCATAGTGACTAATCTTCTTGCTAAATTATAGACACTTCGAAAGATATAACCAATGTTGTAAGAACCGAACCGGACAAAGACTCGGACAAGTGTTCTGTTCATGGTCTGATCGATTTAACCGGTCGAACCTTCGGTCAAACCGAATGACGCAATAAGTAATAAATAATTATTATTAATATATAAAATGACATCACTCAAATTTTAGGTTTCAATATACCTAATTTTAAAGTTTTAAAGTATATGACTTCTTAAAGTTTTAATTTTCAAGACTTGTCATTTGAAAGAACTTAACCAAACCAAATATGAAATTATTGATAATCATGACTTTTAAATTTTAATTTTCAAGACTTTTCTAATTTTAATTTTTAAGATTTCTCTAATTTCTTTTTTATGTTATTTTTTATATTTATTTTTCAATTTTTGTTGTAAAACAAGAGCTTAGCAACAAAAGAGCAACAGTAAAACAAGAGCTTAGCAACAAAAGAGCAACAAGAATATGCACCAAAACTTTATTCATCCTTCACTTGTGTACAATAGTCCCTATTTATAGGACTTTAGCCATAAGGTAACATTAAGAATATAATAATGTACCTTTAAGCACACTAATTGAAAGGTTACACAATTCTCTTAAAGAGGCCTTTATGGGGAGGTTACCAAAGATATAAAGAGACAAGTGACCATGTGTAGGGTTTAGGAAGAATCCAATGTTGAAATTAAAATGTGGTCATCCACATATAAATACATATATTTATAATACTTCCCCTTGGATGACCACTCATCATGAACATGCCTCGTTAAAACCTTGCTAAGAAAAACCCAGTGGGACAAAATCTTAGCTAAGGAAAAAGAGTACATAATTCATAATTAATTTTCTTCCCCTGAAGTCTTCAGGACTTCGTATGAATATGCCTCGTTAAAACCTTGCTAAGAAAAACCCAGTGGGACAAAATCTTAGCTTAGGAAAAAGAGTACATAATTCATACTTAAAATTTCTTCCCCTCGAGTTTACATATTATCATGAATGTCTTTAAGACTTCTCATTCAAATGTTATACACATGCTTTTTGAAAACTTTAGTTGGCAAAGCTTTGGTAAAGAGATCAGCTACATTGTCGCTTGACTGAATTTTGCGAACATCAATATCACCTTTCTTTTGTAGCTCATGAGTATAGAAGAATTTAGGTGAAATGTGTTTAATCCTATCACCCTTAATGAATCCATCTTTAATTTGTATGATACATGATGCGTTATCTTCATACAATATTGTTGGTTCGGCATTGGTTGTAGACAACCCACATGCATCTTTAATATGATGAATCATTGTTCTCAACCATATACACTCACGACTTGCTTCATGAATAGCCAATATCTCAGAATGATTTGATGATGTAGCTGTGATGGTTTGTTTTACTGATCGCCATGAAATGGCAGTTCCCCCATATGTAAAGATGTAACCTGTTTGTGAACGAGCTTTGTGGGGATCAGAAAGATATCCAGCATCAGCATATCCAATTAATTCTGGCTTTCCTTTCTTTGGAAAAAATAAACCCAGATCAGATGTTCCACGAAGATATCGAAGAATATGTTTCACACCATTCCAATGTCTTTTTGTTGGTGCAGAACTAAACCTTGCTAATAAATTTACTGCAAAAGCTATGTCTGGTCTAGTAGAATTTGCAAGGTATAAAAGTGCTCCTATTGCACTAAGATATGGTACTTCAGGACCAAGAAATTCTTCGTAATCTTCTCGTGGACGAAATGAATCTGTTTTTATATCAAGTGGACGAACAACCATCGGATAACTTAAAGGATAAGATTTATCCATATTAAATTGTTTCAAAATCTTCTCAATGTAAGATGATTGATGAACAAGAATTCCACTTGGTAAATGTTCAACTTGGAATCCCAGATAAAATTTTGTCTTCCCAAGATCTTTCATTTCAAATTCTTTTCTTAAGTATTGTGCAGTTTTTGAAATCTCTTCTAGAGTTCCTACAATATTTATGTCATCAACATAAACTGCAACAATAGAAAATTCAGAATTTGTTTTCTTGATAAAAACACAAGGACAAATAGGATCATTCTTATATCCTTCTTTCAATAAATACTCACTAAGACGGTTATACCACATTCTTCCAGATTGTTTCAATCCATATAAGGATCTTTGTAATTTGATGGAATACATATCTCGAGGTTTCGATCTATATGCTTCAGGCATCTTAAATCCTTCAGGGATTTTCATATATATGTCATTATCTAATGACCCATATAAATATGCTGTTACTACATCCATCAAATGAATATCAAGTTCTTCAAAGGATACCATACCAATTAAAAATCAGAATGTAATTGTATCCATAACTGGAGAATAAGTCTCATTATAATCTATACCCGGTCTTTGTGAGAAACCTTGTGCCACAAGTCGTGCCTTATATCTCACAACTTCATTTTTCTCATTTCTTTTACGGGCAAATACCCACCTATACCCAACAGGTTTAACATCTTCAGGTGTTTGGGTAACTGGTCCAAAAACTTTTCGTTTTGATAACGAGTCTAATTCGGCTTGTATAGCCTCTTTCCATTTTGGCCAATCATTTCGATGTCAACATTCTTCTACATTTTTGGGTTTAGGTCCTTCATCATTGGTAATTTCAGAAGCAATTGCATATGCAAAAATATGATCAACAATAATTTCATTTCTTTCCCACATTTTCCTATATTTTAATGAGATCTCATAATTTTTCGGTACCGGATCCACTTATGGGGTTGAAACTACTTCTGGAGTTACCTTTTCAGAAATGTGGGGTTGTTGATTCATATTTGAAATATCCTGAATATCTTGAAGAGTATTTTCTCTACTTTTTCTCTTTCTGGGAATGGTATCTTTTGCACCAATCGGTCTACCACGCTTCTGGCGCATTTTAGATTCATTAGCTGCTGTAATAGTAGATTGTCCTGCAGGGACATCTAACCGTGTTGGAATATTTGCAGCTGGTATATGCGATTTAGTGACCCTCTTAGTATCCACAAAATTATCTGGTAATTGATTTGCAACATTTTGCAAATGAATAATTCTTTGAACTTCAAGTTCACATTGATTTGTGCGAGTATCATGAAAAGACAATGTAGATGTATTCCAACTAATATCTTGTGCTTTTGCAACCTTATCTTTTTCTTCCCCTAAAGGTGGAAAAATTGATTAATTGAAAATACAATCTAAGAAACGTGCTCTAAAAAGTTCACCAGTTAAAGGTTCAAGATATCTAATAATAGACGGTGAATCAAAACTAACATAAATCCCGAGGCGACGATGAGGTCCCATTTTAGTACGATTAGGAGGTGCAATAGGAACATAAACAGCACAACCAAAAGTTCTGAGATGAAATATATTTGGTTGTTGACCAAAAACAAGTTGTAATGGAGAAAATTTATGGTATGCAGTTGGTCTAATACGAACCAAAGATGCAGCATGTATTATAGCATGTCCCCAAGCAGTTGCAGGGAGCTTTGATTTCATAAGCAAATGTCTAGCAATGAGTTGTAACCTTTTAATAAAAGATTCAGCTAAACCATTTTGTGTATGAGTATGAGTTACTGAATGTTCAACAGTAATTCCTATTGACATACAGTAGTCATAAAATGCTTTTGAAGTAAACTCACCAGCGTTATCTAAACGTACTGTTTTAATAGAATGATCTGAAAAGTGTGCCCTTAATTTTATTATTTGAGCCAGTAATTTAGCAAAAGCTACATTACGAGTTGAAAGTAAACAAACATGTGACCATCGAGTAGAAGCGTCAATTAAAACCATGAAATATAGAAATGGACCACATGATGGATGAATAGGACCACAAATATCTCCTTGTATACGTTGTAGAAAAGAAGGAGATTCAATGGGTAATTTAGAAAAAGATGGTTTAACAATTAATTTGCCTTGAGCACAAGATTCACAAATGAAATCATTTGATAATAGGATCTTCTGGTCCTTTAGTGGATGTCCACATGTATTTTCTATGATACGCCGCATCATAATTGAGCCGGGATGACCAAGACGGTCATGCCAAAGTATAAAAGTCTTTGGGTCCGAGCACTTTTTGTGCATAAAATTTGATTCAACCATTTTTATTGTTGTAAAATACAACCCAGTAGAAAAAGCAGGAAGTTTCTCTAATACAAGCTTATGGCTTGATACAATGGAAGTAATGTTTAAATATTCTACACCACTTTCATTATTTGTCTCAATGTGATACCCATTACGACGAATATCCTTGAAACTTAGTAGATTTCTTCTAGATCTACTAGAATATAACGCTTCATCTATTGTTAATTTTGTCCCTTTTAACAATAGAATTTGAGCTCTTCCAGAGCCTTCTATAACATTTGCAGAACCAGATATTGTATTAACATTAATTTCAGTTAATGTTAATTCTTGAAAATATTTTTTATCTCGAAGAATTGTATGAGTTGTACCACTGTCCACAAGGCATATGTCATCCTCCATAATGCTGAATATAATTCCTTATCTAAAAATAAATTAAAATTATTTTAATACTTTGAGGGAATAAAAGTACCATTTTATTGAAATTCAAACAAATGCAGAAAGTAAATTACACTTTAAAATGAAACACAAATACTTGAAATTAAAATGAAACATAAACTAAAACTCTCTTAAACAAAGTAGTCATTTCCATCACAAATTAAATGGTCAATTTTGCCATTAGGATCTTCAAAAAAAACCAGCAACATCAAAATCCAGTTTCATTTGTGATCCATCAGAAATAGTAGGAATAATGGGCTCAGAAAAATTCACTTCAGCTTATTTTCCTTTCTGCTTATTAAGTGATGCTTTGTAAAGATCAGCCAAATGTTTTGGAGTACGACAAACACGGGACCAGTGGCCTTTTGTGCCACATCTATAGCAAATATCTTCACCCCTTTGGGTTTTAGTTTTTTCTAGATTTTCTTCATTTTTGGTCCCTTTCTTGTGCGTTTGAGTAGCACTATTATTCTCAAAATTTGAAGGAGGATTATTTTGACGAGTCCAAGTATTTTTCCTTCCACGACCTCGTTTTCCACCACGACCTCGTCCATGACCATGAGAAAAAGTCACATTCGCTTCTGGGAATGGAGTTGATCCAGTTGGACGGGATTGGTGATTCGTCATCAAAAGCTTATTGTTTTGCTCGGCCACAAGCAAACATGAAATTAGCTCAGAATACTTAGTAAACCTACGCTCTCGATATTGCTGCTGCAGGAGCACATTCGAGGCGTGGAAAGTAGAATATGTTTTTTCCAACATATCCTCATCACTAATTTTCTCTCCACATAATTTTAATTGAGAGCTAATTTTAAATAAGGCCGAATTATACTCACTTACGGTTTTAAAATCTTGCAAACGTAAGTGAATCCAATCATAGCGAGCTTTGGGAAGAATAACAGTTTTTTGGTGCTCATATCTTTCCTTCAAATTTGTCCAAAGGACTAACGGGTCCTTAACAGTGAGGTACTCACTTTTCAATTCTTCATGCAAATGATGGCGAAGGAAAATCATTGCCTTTGCGCGATCCTGCAGGGATGCTTGATTTTCTTCTTTGATAGTCTCTCCAAGATTCATTGCACTTAGATGAATTTCAGCATCAAGAACCCATGATAGGTAATTTTTTCCAGAAATATCAAGTGCAATGAATTGAAGATTTGTGAGATTCGACATAGTGAATAAACTACACTTTAAAAATTAAAAGTTAGAATTCAAATGCTAAATATATATTTATGAAAAATATATATTTCTTTACGTACCTTGTTGTGATGGAAACAAGTTCAGAGATCTTTCAACACACAGATTTTAGAGTCTCGTGCTGATAACGTGTTGTAAAACAAGAGCTTAGCAACAAAAGAGCAACAGTAAAATAAGAGCTTAGCAACAAAAGAGCAACAAGAATATGCACCAAAATTTTATTCATCCTTCACTTGTGTACAATAGTCCCTATTTATAGGACTTTAACCATAAGGTAACATTAAGAATATAATAATGTACCTTTAAGCACACTAATTGAAAGGTTACACAATTCTCTTAAAGAGGCCTTTATGGGGAGGTTACCAAAGATATAAAGAGACAAGTGACCATGTGCAGGGTTTAGGAAGAATCCAATGTTGAAATTAAAATGTGGTCATCCACGTATAAATACATATATTTATAATAATTTTTTATTTTTAAATAAAATTAGACCGGTTGGACCACCGGTTGGACGGTTCAACTCGGTTGACCGGTTGGACCACGGTTAAATCCGGTCCAATCCGGTCTAACTAGAAAAAACAGTGTTTTTTGTCCAACCGACTTGCCTTTGTATTCGGTTGGCAGTTGGACATTGACCGATCTGGTTCTTACAACATTGGATATAACAGTTGATTCAAAGATTTAAAATGAGGCAAAATACTATTTAGTCCCTAAATTGTTGGTCAAACTACCATTTAGTCCTCGAATTTGGCAAAAATACTATTTAGTCCCCGAATTTGTAACTCTGTCAACTATTTAGTCCATGAATTTTGCAAAAATACTATTTAATCCCTGAATTTGCAACTCTGTCAACTATATTTAGTCTCTGAACTTAGCAAAAATATTATTTAATCATCGAATTTGCAACTCTGTCAACTATTTAGTCCCCGGACTGTTACTCGTTAGATAACCAGCTAATGTGGTCATTAAATGCTGATGTGGCATGTGAGGTAGCATGTGTCCAGGCACTTAACGGTGCCACATCAGCATTTAACGGCCACATCAGCTAGTGCCTTGTTATCTATCAGGTAACAATTAGGGGACTAAATTGTTGACAGAGTTGAAAATTCGGGACTAAATAGTATTTTTGCCAAATTTGAGGACTAAATAGTATTTTTTCCAAATTCGGGGACTAAAGAGTTGACAGAATTATAAATTTGGGGACTAAATAGTATTTTTATCAAATTCGAGGATTAAATAATAATTTGACAAACAATTCAGAGATTAAATAATATTTTACCTCATTTAAAATTATTTCATACTTAACACCAAGTGGAAAGAATAATTAAGTACACCGGGCTAGTGCCTTTTGACCCACTCGTGAGTAGCAACTTGCAAGCCTTAAATTTTAGTCTAAGAGGAGTAGATGTTCAGTGGTACGATAGTACTGAACTTCAGTACATCCCTCCAATCAGTTGGTCCCTAAACCATTCAAGGTGGGCCTTAATTAATGTGAGTTTTTATTAATATTAACAAATGACACTACATGATTGGAGGGATACACTAAAGTTCAGTGATACGGTACCATTATTGAACTTTTAAGCAAATTCGTAATGTGAAGTTGTTAAAATTGCCCATTAACTCACATGCAGCATAATGAATCAAAATAACTTTTATCTTGTACATTAATTTGCATGCAGATTAATTATGTATTTAACTGAAATTCTCCGATTTTTTTTTTTTTTAAAAAAGTAAATTTAAAAGTTCCTAACTCCGGTCCCAAGTATACATTCTACAAAACTATTGAAGTTCCAATAAGAAAAGCCTCAATTACAATATGCTTTTGAGAAGAGTAATTGAGTAAGATCGACTAGTGCCATTTGACTATTTGAGCCACTCGTGAGCTGCGAGCCCTTATCATAGATTTTTCACTTCAAATTATTATTTTATACATCGGTATACATATTAATAAGGTTAAATATAAGTATATAACATTTGGTCCCTAAAGTTTAATCTTAGTTGTAAATAGTGGATAATTAAGGGTTAGTTGAATAGTTGTGATTAGATAAAATTACTTTTAGTTTAAATTTGTATAGTAATCTCTTGAGTTGGACCTCTGTTGGTCTTTCTAACGTATCACTGATACCCTACCCAATAATATAAGGAAGTCCTTTCCCTTATTATCAATTTTTTTGCCCAAAAAAAAGTTATAAATAGTCCTTATAATTTCATCTTTTGTAATTTAGTCCTTATAATTTTTGAACACTTGAAACTGACTTTATGACTTACGGTTCGTTTGGTCAAGCTTATGAAAATTGCTGATTTTCAAATGATTTCTTTTTAAATGGAATTTGAGAAAAAATGCTATGAAAGAGAATCAGTTTGTGTTTGATAAACTGAGTTGAAAAATACTTTTCAAAAATGATTTGTGTTTGACAAATTTGTATTGAAAAGTGCTTTTGAGTGTAAAATTACCAAGAATGGCATATGTATATTTAAGAATTATTAATATTATTATATAGATAAATTATATAAATATTTTTTTACTATTATTAAGTTTTATTACCCAAATAAATATAAAATGATAATTAGTTTATTAATTTAATAAAGTATTAATAAAAAATTATTAACTTTACTTTATATAATTTTTATTTGTGATTATTATTTTTATTAAATATCTATTCATTAATTTAAATAAAAATTAATTATAAATATTTATTATTACTCTGATAATTTATTATTATTATTATTATTGTCTTCACTATTTAAAATGTGAATGGAAGATGGGGTTAGGGTGAAAGAAGGGGTAAAATGAAAATATTAAAATGTCAGTAAAGGTATTTTTGTCATAAAATAATTAATTTTTAGCTTCTGCTTTTGGTTAGTAGCAGAAGCTTCAATTTCTAGCTTCTACTTAAAGCTAAAAAACTGCTTTTGTTACAACTCAGAAGCACTTCTAGGTAATTTGTCAAACACCTCATTTTAAGAAAATAAGCCATTTTAAAGAAAACAAGCGCTTCTGGACTAAGAATAAGCTTGGCCAAACAGCTTTTGGAGGATCATAAGTCTTTATTTTCTTCAAAAGCACTTATTTTCTTATTTTGAAGTGTTTGTCAAGTTTTATAAAAGTGCTTTTAAATTGTAGCAGAAGTTAAAAATTAGAGCTTCTGCTTCTAACCAAAAGCAGAAGCTAAAATTTAAATCTTTAAGACAAAATTTCCCTTACGAAAATTTTAAATTTTTCATTTTATCCTTCTTTTAAAACCTAATTATTCTTCCCATAAAACTACCTTTATGATTATTATTGTTGTTGTTGTCTTTATTTAATTAATAAAGACAATAATAATAAAATTTTATCATAAATAATAAAAAATATTTATAATTTGTTTTTTATTTAAATAAAAATAATAAATATTAATTAATAAAATAATAATAATAAATAACAAAATCATATTAATTAAAAGTAATAATTTATTTTATTAAGTTAATCAACTAATTAACATTTTATTTTTATTTATTTAATAAAACTTAACAATAATAAATATTTATATAATTTATTTATTTAATAATATTAATAAGACTTATATCTCTATATGTCATTCTTGATAATTTTATTGTCAAAAGTACTTTTTAAATAAATTTGTCAAATTCAAACCGTTTTTGAGCTACTGATAAAAGTACTTTTTAATTCAATTTATTAAACACAAACTACTTCTCTCTCACGACACATTATTTCAAATTCTATTTAAAAAAAGTAATTTAAAAAAATAATTTTTAAAAATTTAGCCAAACGGGCCTTTAATACCGATAGTTTTATCCGAAGTGGCTAATTATTCTGCCACATACATTATTTTCAAGTAAGACCCACGTCATGTTCTCACAATATTGTAATGCTCAATATTGTTAGATTTTTAATTATTTAGTCTCTAATAAAATAAAAATAGTTTCTAAATTATTTATGGTAGACCTGACGATATGTGTGAGATTTTTAATTTTTTTAATTTATATCTCTTATTTTTTTAAAAAATTTACAGTGTCTCAAATTTAAATTAAAAAGAAGCGAAGAAAAGAAAACTATAAAAAGACAGTCTAGCATACTACACAAAAAATTCAAGCAGGAGATCCGTTCTCGTGATGTGATGATATATGGGAGAGAGAAAATAAAAATAATGAGATGTTCAATAGTAGGGTAATACTGAATTTGTACATTCCTCCAATTAGTTGGTCTCTAAACCATTCAAGGTGAGTCCTTATTAATATGAGTTTCAATTAATATTAACAAATGACTTTACATGATTAGAGGAATGTATCAAACTTCAGTAGTATGATAATACTTAACTTTTATCCTCCGATAACTTTATAATAATTAATTAATTATAATGTATGTATGAATAATTTAGTTAACATTAATTTTGATTCAATTAACTTTAATAATCATATTTCGCACGTTGTCGTTGATATTGCTGAGGATGGCCTTGTTTGAACTTTGAATACCGTGATTTCAGATCAAGGATTCCTAATGGCCAACTAGTAATTAATTTTGTGTTTTAATTAATATATAAATTTATTTATTTAACAATATTTTTTAATTCATGCACCTTTGTCCTTACAATCTACAATATTATTATTTTTATTTGATTCATTCTCTTTAAGCTACTCTACGAATCAAATTAATTTATTAAGAAATATATTTATACAGATTTATGACGATTTTATATTCATCTTGACCAGGAAAAATTAACATACGACAATATAATTAATGTTATTTTAATAGTAGAGCTCTAGTTTATCTTAACATAATCTTATTATTTAAGCAACAATTATTTTCAGAAGAAATTAAGTATGACAGACTATGAATCAATCTAGTTGACTTTAAATTTTGAGTAAATTATAATGATTTTTGTTTGAAGGTTAACTAAATTATATTAGACCATTTTTAAATTTAAAGAACTTTATTTGGCTTCTGTAACTGTCGTTTTTGGTTCAGATAATTGTAATTTGTAATTAGGACCGCAGGGGGTCTTAACCTTGGGGGACTTGTCCTTAGGTGATGCACCTAGGTGCTTATGTACCCTTCGGAAGGGATCAAAATCCACGTAGTTCATCATGATGACGTCTATAGGAGCCGTTAGGCAAGGTAGTTACCTGTATTGGGCCGTGTGCGGCTAAGTCATGTCTAAGGTACTCCGGGCGGGCGAGCGGCTCTTAGGAGGTTGCCTTAGTGTGGGGGAGCTCGGGTCTCTGAGGGTTGCTGGAAGCCCTATTGGTGGTGCGCTCCGGGACGGAGGTGAGCTTATTGGTGGCCGGTCTGGAGAGAGCCTACGGCGAAGCTCGGAATGCGTGGAGGATATGTGTAGAGGTGTCTGAGAATACTCAGGTCGTTGGGAGTATGTGAGGTATCTTAGATCCGCGGTTGTAATCCTTGAGATTGCGTATCCTTAGTCCCCCGGGTGAGGGTCTATTTATACTGAGTGTGGGGAGGTCGTGCTCGACCCACGACATCATGGGACGTGGATCGCCCCACGATGCTTAGGGAGTTCCCACGTCTGGTTAAGTGGGCCTTCCGTGAAGTGACGTGGGTGAGGGCTACGTAAGTAGCAGATGAGTGGTGCCACGTGCCGCTAGCGTGCGCTGTTGCAAGGTTTCTAGAAGCTTAGTGCCACGTGTACTAGGGTGGAATATTCCGTAGTTATGGCTTCTATAATATTATATATATGTATATATATATATGATTATACAACGGCCAACCTAAACTGATCACATGTATCACACATATAGAGCATCGTTGCACATCTCGTATTGGGCTCTCAGCTGCCACATATTTATAAAAATGCCTCCTTTACCTAAGCCTAAGTACGTACACATAACAAACACTCGAGAGAAACATATCATTTCTCCCACTCTCACGTAGCAGCTCCCACACTTTCCATCATGTAACCCTACATGAGACTTTTCTTCTTGGTAACGCAACTCTCACCCCGTGAGTGCTCTCTGCCTCCAAGGCAATCCACTGTCCTATAGTTCTCTCTCGGTGACCTGTTCATTGGCATCTTCGTCCTAGTTAGCCGCACACGGACAACCTACTCAGGTTATCATCTTTAGCCTAACGGCTACCATGGACGTAATGTATTTCTCAAACTACGTAAACTTTGATATCTTTTTAGGATAGATACTTGGGTAAGTCCCCTTTACTTTAAATCTATTGACCAAAAGTGAATTTATCATTGGTGCCTACTGTGGTCTTACTAAATTATATGTTTCATACTCCTTAAGCCAGCCCTTACTGTCAAGCGGTGCCCTTTTTCGGTAGGACTATAAGAGTATAATATTCCTCAAAAATAAATTTATCATGTTCATATTTCTATGATATCTCCTGCAATCGTATTTTGTATACATGTCTGCAATAATTTTGTGGTGTTTGCACAAAAGATCACCCCTTTACGGCTAAAGGTCACTCCTTTACAAGTAAAAAATTTTCCTTTATGCAAAAACTCACACCTTTTCGTGGTTTTCTCGCATACTCAAGAACCTTAATAGCAAACATAAATAATGGTCCCGCTGGCACAATAAGCCATAATGCTCGCCAGACACTGAACCAGCCTCAAAGGTAAGATTAAGCTCTCGCCGGTACCACGAATACCACTAACGTAGCAGTCGATGAAGTTACCACAAGAGACCCACCACATAATGAATCCACTTAGCACCCATATGAGATGCCTCACAAGCCATGTACTCAAAATTATCAGCAGGCCAACGTAACACACCCTCTTCTGACAGAAGAAGCAGCCAATTACAAGAGGTAGTGACCAAAATCAGGCAAGACCTCACCTAGCTCAAACAACACTTAGCTTATGATCCACGGCCTGACGCCTTCCCAGATGAACAACTAATGGAAATCTTATGCCCAGCGCTTGGTTTGACATCTAACACAGAGGATAAATGGCGGATTCCTCCCTCTATTGACGAATGCCTGTCTGACGACTCACCAACTCTACAACCCCATAAGCCAGCCCGACAAGACAGATGTTTCCACCCCTTTGTACAATACATAATGAACGATTACATCTTGGTAGGTTTGCAAATGTCTATTGAAAGCAAGCCTTATTAGGGAGAAACGGATCCTTGGGACCACATCAACGACTTCAAATTCATTATGTCCATCCTCGGCACGATGCATGGGCAATGCTGCTGATTGTTCCTATCCACTCTCCAAACTACTGCCTTATGATAGTACTCGTTGCTACCAGTGAACTCCATATGTAGTTCCGACAAAATGCCGTAACTCTTCCTTACTTGGTTCATCGGTGTCAAAGAAGACAAAGAGGGTAAACGCATCCTTCAACTTTCGTATGGAAGATAATGAAACCTTACCGTCCTTTCTCCTGAGGTTCCAAATGCTAACATTCTGGGCTAAAGGCTTCCTAGATGAATGAGCCATCTTTATAATCAAGCAAGGCCTCTAACCCTCTGAAGTCTACAAAGAACTCGTCAAAACTTCTGTGATCACCCTAGCTGAATTACTAGTAAGGACGGATCAACACCTACAAACACATAGCTCTGAAAGATCAAACCAAGGATTTGATCCAACGTGACAAGTTTTTGAACTATGCCAGCCAAGGGCAATCACCCCCAGACCAAAGATAACCAAGGTTGATCAGGACCTCGCGACGTGATCAACGTAATCATCAGTGGCCTACCAAAAGGGACCCCTCCTCAATCTCAAGGCAAGATGGAAATCTAGCGTTCCATCGTGACATTGGATTACTTGGCCAAGCGCCCAAGGAGGAATCTGTCACTTCATCAGAGTCGGTTACCTTGAGTTGCTCAGAAATCGCAGTGTTGACCCAAAGCACAATGACCGCTTGGTCATTACGACGACCATCGCCAATTATGATGTCAAAAGAATCCTCGTGGACCAAGGTTCTTCCGCTGACATATTATTTGTTGATACGTTCAAGAAGTTAAACTTGAATAAGCAGGAGTTGAAGCTCTTTCCAGAGGCTCTTATTAGTTTCTCGGACGCTCAGGTGTGAAGCAAAGGAACCAATCACACCTGCCTGTCTCTAGGCATGACTCCCAAGGCTGTAGACATTGAAATTGACTTTATCATCGTCACGACACCCTTGACCTACAACGCCATTATGGGTTGCCCATATCTGAATCGACTCAGAGCAGTTGTTTCCACGGCCCATTTAACCATGAAGTTCCCCTATGGAGCGTGGAATCAGGGATTAAAAGCGGACTAGAAGGTCGTCTGCGCTTGCTATACGACAAGCCCCTCCAAAATCATCATGGTTCGTATATATAGCGGCATGAACATGATGTCTCAGCCTCCGCCGAGCCAAAAGAAGGGGAGAATGTAATGGAGATTATAGATCTTCGCGGCAAAATTCTCGGGGCTAGACCTTAGCCCACAGAGAACCTAGAGGGCATACGCTTATACGTTGAAAAGGACAATAGTGAAATTCACGTGGTACACTCCTTGAGCAAACCATCAAAAACATGCTGGTGGAATTGCTCACCCAATACAAGGATGTGTTCGCCTAGAATGTCGCAGACATGTTGGGAGTCGATCCCCAACTCATTTATCACTCCCTTAACACTAATTATTGAGTAAATGTCATTTAAAAGGAAAGAGGATTCGGCGATGGCTGCTAGAAGGCCCTTAATGAGGAAGTCCAAAAACTCCTTGATGTTGGACTTATTAGAGAGTCTTAGTACCTCAAGTGGTTTTCCAATGTAGTGATGGTCAAGAAGGCAAATGGTAAATGGCGTATGTGCGTCAATTTTAACGACCTTAACAAGGCGTGCCCCAAAGATGCCTACATACCATCTTCCCAACATTGACGAGCTAGTTGATAGGATAGCAAGCCATTGCTTGCTCAACTTTGTGGGCGCTTTTTTTTTTTTAATACAACTAGATCTAGCTAGATGAATCTCAGAGACGATGACAAAACTTGCTTCATCACTAACAAGGGAGTGTATTGCTATAAGGCGATGCCATTCAGACTGAAGAATGCTGGCGCCACCTACGAGAGGATGAGGGACATCATCTTCCACGCCTAGATCGAGCGAAATCCAAATGTCTACATAGAGGACATGGTTTCCATATCCCTAGAAGCTGCCTAGGGTTTGGCTGACCTGGAAGTGATCTTCCAAGTGATCCGCATTCATCAGATGAAGCTCAACCCCACTAAATTCGCCTTTGACATATCAGTTGCGAAGTTCCTTGGGTTAATGATCACCAAGTGAGATATAGAGGTGAATATAGAGAAATGTCAAGCCATCTTAATTATGCGATCGCCATGCTCCATCAAAGATGTCCAACGCCTCAATGGCCAGCTAGCAACACTCAACCGTTTCTCATCAAGGTACGAGCGTAAGTCTCTCATTTCACTCGCCCTAAGCCTCCTCGGGTTGATTCTTTACATTAAACTCACAATGTAATAAGGTAGTGTCACCGCTTCGTTGATTTTATTTCAATCTTCCACGGCTTTCATGCACTTCGTTTTGTTTTTGTAACAACGATGACGGATCACCCATTTTCACAATTAATAAAAGAACTTGAATTTTTTAGTTGATGAATCTTCCGCCTCAATTCTTTACTTTTTTTCATATAGGTTAATTAGCTGATCGTTGCCTCCCTTTCTACAATATATTAAAAACAACTTCGGCCTTTCAATGAACAGACGAATGCGAACGTTCCTTCCAGGAACTCAAGGCATGCTTGGCAAGCCCCCCAATCTTGTCAAAAACAAAGGCGAGGGAGACACTCGTGTTATACTTAGCCACTAAGGAGCACACGGTCAGCGCAACCCTTATCAAGGGAAGAAGGATTAACAGAATGAATATTTCTTAGATAAATTAATAATTTATAAATTAAAGGGATGGGATGGGCAACACTAGGGGTGGCAATGGGCGGATATCCGATGATTTTTTTACTATTCGCATCCGTATCCGTCCGAAACATCCGATATCCGCACCCTATCCGAATCCGAAGAATTTTACACATTGGGGTATCCGTATCCGAAAATATCCGATATCCGAAATATCCGAGATACCCGAAATACCCGAAATACCCGAACATAATGGATATTGGATATTGGATACCCTATTCTTCATACTGGATACCCGCTATCCATTACCCGATACCCGATATCCGATCCATAATTAATTTTAAAATATATATTAAATAATTAACAATAAAATTCTTATAAACTACCATACATGATACATCACTAATAAAATTAAAAAGGAAACATATTAAATAATAATTCTCTAAACAAACATGTTATATGTCACTAATAAAAAGTAAAACATCTCCACACATTCTTCTCCCAATAAAATAACATACACAATTTACCAACAAACACAATTTACCAGCATAGTCTTCATGTTCACACATTAAAACTAAAAAGATCAATCAAATAAAGCTTCAATTACAAATACAAGTCTTCATGTTTCTTCAACTCTTCATCATAGTCTCCTCCTCTAGAAATAAAAAATAAATAAGAGATATTAATTGAAATTAAAATAATAAAAGCATATATTAATAAAACACCAATATAAAATATTAAAATACTTACAATCATGATCATCTTCATCATCCAACCATGTTAAGATTACTGAAGGTTTAAGTGTAGTTAAAGCTAAACAATGAAAACCAATTTTGAGTACACATAAATGCCTCTAAAATGTCGTCTTCGAGTGAACTTCGATGAGGACTCACAACTCTTCCACTAGTGCTAAAAGCTTATTCAGAAGCCACAGTGGAAACTGGAATAGCCAAAAAGTCTCTAGCAATTGCTTGTAATGTCGGATATGTGATCCCATTTATTTTCCACCAATTAAGAATATCAAAATCAGGTGACCATGGCAAATTGGCCTCTTCAAAATAACGGTCTAGTTCAGATTTTACAGTGGAAGAACTTGAACTACTTTGAAGAAATTGCACCAAATTTGCCATGCCACTTTCTTCATCTATACCCTTATCACCATCTAAATTCAATGCAGATTCAGATGCAGATGCAGAGGCAGAAATATGTGATGAAGATTCACTTGTGTTATGATTAGCTTGATACTCTTGAAACAATTCATTCATGATATTTCTAACTTCCTCAATATAATGACTTGACTGATCTTTATAAATTCTTGGAAAGTAATATTCTACAACCTTCAATTTGTATCTAGGATCTAGGATAACAGCCACAGCCATAACAATGGAAGCAACACCTCAATATTTATCAAATTTTGAAAGCATTTTAATTGCCATATCTTTGATTGTAGCATCAGTCGATTCCATCCATTTGCCTAGAGCTTCTCTTAATTCACAAATTTTAACAAAATACACATTTGCAGTGGGATATTTTCTACCAGAAAATAACTCTGTAATGTTATGAAAAAGTTTCAATTTCCCACATATAATCCTAGCCATATCCCATTCCTCATTAGTTGGCGCCTTCAAATAATTTTTCTCTCTAAGCCTCAATCTAGAAAAGACATCTTTGTATTCCAAGGCAACTTGCAACATTAAGTAAGTAGAATTCCAGCGAGTCTTGCAATCAAGTGGTAATTTCTTACTGCATGTTATCTTAAGTTGCTTAGCCATATCAATGAAGTGTGCAGTTAAGCTCATGTATCCTTTCTTCTTCCTAGAAGTCCACATATCAGTTGTAATTGCTATTCTCCCAGTATTAGTAGCCAGCAATTTCTTGAAACTTTCAGTTGCAGTCTCATGAATTTTTAAAATGTCACTCTTGATGGTGTTACGTGTTACCATTTTAAACAATGGCTGTAAATTTGAAATGAATTTTCTGAATTTTATATGATCAGCCATTGCAAGAGGGTACTCATGAAAAATAATAGCCTCAGCGAAATCCCTCCTTGAAACCTCTGGATCAAAGTTGAAATTTTTAAGATTCATACTCCCATCCTTTTTTTGTGCCATAATTTGCTTTTGTTTTATAAGGCAGCTTGGAATGTCTTGATTCCATCTCCTCTTACAAGTGGTCAAGTGATTAAGTAAATTCTTGGTGCCACTTGTACCTTTTGCACTAAGCTCAGCCTTACAGTAATTACAAATAGCAATGTCTTGTCCATTTTTTTTCACCTTAACCATATGGTTCCAAACTTCACTCCTTTTCCTCTTACCTCCTACAAATTGTGTTGCACCTTCCTCAGAAGGTGGTGCAGTTTGACTAGAAGTTAGAGTGTCAGCTGTATTTGACCCATGAGTTGAAGGTGTAGATACTGGTGTAGGAGTAGGCAAGAATGCAGGTACACTAGTCCTTTCTTGACTAGTCCTTTGTCTCTCTTCTTCTGCTACTCTTTCCTCTTCATCCCTACTTTCTTGAATAGCAGACAATATAGCTATTTGAGTCGCCAAATCCTCATCATCAGTCATCTCTTCATAATAAAAGAAAATCATTAAGTCTCAAAGAAATTGATAAATGAATAAAATACTTCCATATAAAAGAAAAGAACTTCTATAAAAGAATAAAATACTTCTAAATATCACGTTCAGTATTTTCTCTAAATTCATTCTGCGTTATAAAAATTTGTAGAAAATATATAGCTATTTATGCCCAAAATCCAAATACAAATCCTCATCAGCAGCCATCTCTTCATAAGGGAAAAAAAATCAAGAAGTTACAGCAAGAAAAATTAAGGATTCAAAACAAGTCAATAAAAAAATGGTAAAAAACTAACCTAATTTCTCAATGGTGTCGATAAAAAAATGTAAGAGATTGTTTTTCTTTCATGATTTATACGGGTTTATCACTCATATTCCATTATTCCCTAAAAACTCAACTAGCATTTTTCTTATTGTATAAGTACATTCCTCATATCCAGATTCATATAGGTGTTGTTTTTTTTTCAAGAACGTGTTTGTAAAAGAAAATGGAATGATAACCCCAGCCCTTTACAACACACAGTCCTAAAAAAACAACACCCTAAAAGCAGCAAGAAAATCAAACACACCAAATCAAGTTAGGAGTCCTTTCTCTTTGCTAGAGATGATGGCCAAGTGAGATTCCTAAAGGTTGTGTAAGTATACTTTAATACATGTACTTATAATGATTATTTCAAGAAAAGAATTTATTGGGGAGTTCATGGTTGCTAAACTCAGTTTTAAATCATAAAATTTCAAAATTTTACAATTTTACTTAGCAAAAATGAGTTAAATAGTAGCAAAACTCAAAATCCTGCAAGCTTGGAGAAAATCAAGTAAACATGTGATTTTAGCCTGAAGTTCAGTGTTTTTCGGCGTACCTATGAGCGGAAGAGGCGATTGGCGAGATGAAAATGATGACTTGGGCGTGCAATGTTGTGGAGAAGAAGAACAAGAACAAGAAGAAAGAGATGAAGATGATGACTTGGGCGTGCGCTTTTGAAGAAGAAGAAGAAGAAAAACAAAGAGATGAAAACAAATCAGATAAAAAAAAAAAGAAGAGAAAGAGATGAAAATGATGACTTTCGCCGTGCGATGTGGAGGCTGGGACGCTGGCCGCTGGGTGTGCGATGTGATTATGTGAAGGCTGGAGTTGGGGGGGGGGGTTAGGGTTAAGCGTAGATTCAAAAATGTGTGGTGGATGGAGGCTGTAGATTCAGAACCTTATCTTTTAATTTTTTTTATTGTATTTAATATATATATATATATATATATATATATATATATATATATATATATATATTTAATTAATATATTATATAAGAACCGGATATCGGATATCGGATACCCTATCCGCCCATTCAATAGGACGGATATAGGGTATCCGAGGCTAATATCCTAATCCGACCAATATCCAATGGATATTTCAAATATCCGATATCCGAAACACCCGATATCCGATATCCATGGGATATCGGGTATTTTTTCGGACGGATACCCGCGGGTACCCGAAATACCCTAAACCCATTGCCACCCCTAGGCAACACATTGATTTTCAAATAATTAGTCCATCCAGATTCAAGGATTTGGAATGGTTAATTAGACTTCTTTTATTACACGAGAAAGAAAAATGAGAAAAGGCCAAACAAAAACGGTTGAGTGTCATTTTATTATTTTCTTACTTTTTTTAAATGTTTAATATTACAAAAATAAAATTAAAAAATTCACTCCACAAATTCATATATACTTATTAAGGTCAAATGTCCATTTTGGTCCTCTATGTTTTATCCAAGTTTTAAATTAGTCCTTTATGTTTCAAAAGTTTCAAATTGGTTTTTTATATTTTCCAGAAGTTCCAAATTGGTCATTCCGTCCAAGTCCAAGTCCAAGTCCATTTCTTCCGTTAAATGCTAACGTGGCGTGCTGAGGTGGACAAATTATCTCTCCTATGTTTCATTTAAGCTGACGTGTCTTGCCACATCATCTTCTATTCATCAAATGTGATGATGTGGCAATAATGTGGAGATGATGTGGCATGACACGTCAGCATGCCACGCTAGCAATTAACTTAAGAAATTGACGGAAGTGGATAGAAGGACCAATTTGGAACTTCTGTGCAACATAAAGGACCAATTTAAAACTTTTGAAACATAAAGGACTAATTTGAAACTTGGGTAAAACATAGAAGACCAAAATGAACCTTTGACATGCTTATTAATGATGTTATAATCAATGTTTTAAAAATAGGAGTAATTATTGAAACAAAAAATTCTTCTGAATTATGGACAGATCAATTTAATCGGTTGAACTGGTAGTTGAACATGATGATGTTATAAATATAAAAATAATAATAATTTAATAATAAATATAAAAAATATAATTTTTTCTATTACAAAATTAAAATATATATTTTCTATTAAAAATTAAAATATATTTTTTATTCATAATAATAATAATAATAATAATTAAAACATTTATACCATTTATGCATAATATGAGTTGTTCCATAATCATATAAGATTTAAATTATAAGATACACAATGCATATAGTTAAATATAATTCAAAATGTTAGGTCCAACCATAAAAAAAATAAAATAAATTTTTTGTCCAGGTCAGGTCAACAAGAACTAGTTCGACTCTCAAGTTTTTTCTGGGCCATCTAGTTTTCATCAGTTCTAACTAGTTCAAATCGATCGATACGTCTATAAATCTTGGTTTTTGGTTAGACCAAAACCGAACACTTGTTGGGTTCTCGGCCCAAGTGATAGATCTAGAGCTGTCAAAGTGGGCCCACTCGGATTGAACCCGTGACGGGTTGGTCCCGTTAAACGGGTTGGGAATTCCAGCCCGACCCACCAAGGTGGTGGGTCGGGCCAACTCACCTAATTTTTAATTTTTTTTTTAATTTTAACTTTTTTTAAAAAGAAATCTATACTTTTTTTGTACATTTTTCTAAATGAACTAAGAAATTTAATATGATAAAATAAAAGAAAAGATTTATCATTTATCATGTCAATCACAAATAGTTAAAAATAAAACAATAAAAGTATGAAACATAGTTAAAATATCACAATATTATTCATTTCTTTTCCTCCTAGCTCCTGCAAATATGGTGAAAAATGAAAATATCACAAAAAGAAAGAAACATGATTAGGAATTATGTTTTTTTTAAAATATTTTTTAAGTTAGGTGTGTTACGGGCCAACCCACCTAACCCGCGAGCCAACCCACATAACCCGGTGGGTTAGGTGGGTCGGGTTCCTCCAACCTGTTTAATAAATGGGTTGAAATTTTGAAACCCAACCCACTAAATTGATGGGTTAAACGGGCCAAGCCATCGAATTTGACCCGTTTTGACAGCTCTAGATAGATCTGAGTCTAACAACACTATTTATGACATTAAATTAGTGAGGAGTACGTGGATACGTTTTTTTTATATTGAAATGTTAATTAATGAAGTGGATGGTCTCAATTATTTTTCTTGGCACTACTCCACCTCACTCCATGTCTCCATGCATCATTGACTAATATTAGACAACAACTTCTTTTCTCTCCAAAGCTTATAATCAAGCCTTCAACATGTTATACAGTTATACCATTGGATCATATTATAGAGAGTTGAAAGCTTTAGCTCATCAATTTTTAATTGTTGGATTTGTCTCGAGATTTGTATTAAAATATTTTTTTATATTTAAGATAACACAGATATCGAGACAAATCCAATGACTGAGAGTTAGTGAGTCAAAGCTCACGAACTCCCCAAGTCCCCATAATATTGCCATATACCATTAACAATTTTTTTTAGCTAAAGTATATTCACAGTTGAGCACTGATGAATCTCTGAATCTCTTGAACTGCTCCGGTGACTTGCAAGGCGAGAATCACGGTGGGGGAAGGCCCCCTGGTCGGACTCCGACGCTCAAGTTAGTATGGGTCGTATGGAGAGTAAGAGGAATTCAATATAGATTCGATGATGTACCTGAGGTAGGCCTTGAGTATATATAGGCTTCAGCAAGGGGTAGTTTGGTAATTCTGGGTCCAAGGGTTGGCCCACTAATAACGGTATTTGATTGAGTGGTGATTACGTGATGTTGACAGCTGGAGCAGACCGACTGACCGAGGTGGCTCGTTCGTCCAGTCGAGGGACTGTAGCTCGGGTGGCTCGGTCATTCAGTCATGTTATATCATTTAGTCCCCAAGTTTTGAGTTTCTTTTCGAGAAGAAACTCGAAACTTATAAGAATCCGGACGATCGAACAGCTGTCTCCGTCGATCGAGCAAGCTTTTATAGGTAGGAACTTTTAAGTCCCCTGTGGAGCGCATGTCGTTTCGCATTCCTCCCGCTCTTTTTGTGTATGTTTTTCCTGCAATTGTTATTCTTGCAAACATTTGAAAGAATTTTGAAGAAATATTGAAGGTATAATATGCATATTCGATGCGTAGTCTCTCATTTCCCTCTTCTTCCTCTCTTCCTTCCTTTCTTCCTTCCTTCCTTTTTCAAAGGTCAACATGTGGCATTTTGCAATATGCCATATAGCTAATTATTTTCAAATGGAAATTAAGACTATTAAGAGATGTATTTAGCATAAGGGAAAGAGAAAGCATCCTTATTATGTAGTTGCTTGAGCGTCTTTAGCTTTTGGCTATCATTTTCCATGTGTTGATAAGGTGTTCTTCCCTGAAAATCAACAAGTGTAATAGGAATTTTGTATATATAATTTCCAAACCCAAGACATAAATAATAGCAATCCAACCAAGCTTTGTCAATTTCAAGGCCTATATAATATGAGGCATGCAAATTAATTGTTTATGAGAAATATGCTTTGCAAAGTATGAATTTGTGCAAGAGCAATTAATCAAGCATGATTGCAAGGTTTAAGGGAGGCAAATCTTTTTCATTCTATTGTGTTGTTGCCTACTTCCTTCAATTTTTGCTTCCATATATGCCGTTGCAGGCTTAGATGTGGTCATTTAGACCGATGCATCTCTTTTTCTTTTACTACTGCTTTATTGGACTAGGTGTGGTTAGTCGGACCGATGCACCTTTTTCCTTTGTTGTTGTCTTGTTGGGCTAGGTCTTGTAAATCGGGCCGATGTCTTTGCTTGCTTCTGCGTTTACCCTTTTTGGCTAGATGTGGTCAGTTGGACCTATGCATCTATTTTTTGATAATGCCTCTTTGGGCTAGGTGTGGTCGTTCGGACCGATGCACCCTTGGAGTCGCCTCTTTGGGCTAGGTGTGGTCGTTTGGACCGATGCACCTTTGGAAGTAGCCTCTTTGGGCTAGGTGTGGTCGTTCGGACCGATGCACCTTTGGAAATTGTCTCTTTGGGCTAGGTGTGGTCGTTCCGACCGATGCACCCTTGGAAGTTGCCTCTTTGGGCTAGGTGTGGTCGTTCCGACCGGTGCACCCTTGGAGAATAATCTTCCTCTGCAATAGTAACAAGTGGAAGGAAGTAATGGATACAAAAAACAGTTAATTAGTATATATATCTCAAAACCCACTTATTACTATTATCTTTTGCTTCTGCAAGTGTTGCTTGTCCGATATAAGTTACGCAACCTTCTGCTTCTGCTTATGGACGAAATGCCGCTACGTTCTGATTTCTTCAATCTTCGCCCTTCCTTTGAAGGACTTCCAATCTTCATGGTTCAGAATTTTCTTCTTCCCTTTAAAGGGATCATCGTTCTTCCGTTCGACAGAAGGATCTTTCATTCTTTTCTTATAAGCGAAAGGGTCTTCCCATTGATGAAGGAATCCTTCGTCCATCCCTTTTGGGGAATTTTTCATCTCTCTCATCGGCGGAAGGATTTTTCGCCCTTCCTTTCGGCGGAGGGATATTTCTTCCATCCTTTTGGAGGGATCGTTCGTTCCGGTCAGCTTTTTGCTTGGTCATTCTTCAACTTGCCCCTTTAGAGGGGTCGATCGTTCGATCACCTTCTTAGTTTAATTTTTTCAACGATGCCCCTTTAGAGAGGTCAATCGATCGATTGGCTTTTCAGGTTAATTGATCCATAGAATCCCTTCAGAGGGGTCGATTCGCCAACTCTTCAACTGTGTGGATCCTTAATGTCCCCTTAGAGGGATCGATCGGTCCGTCAACACTTTGGTCATTTTGCAGCGCTCTTTTGATCGGTCTGTCAACCCTTCAGTTTTGTTGATCCATTGCGCCAATTCAAATGGATTTCTCCGTCAGCATTTCTGCTTTGTCTGTTTCTAGTGCTTCTTTTAGAGGGATCAATCTATCCTTCATCTTCTCATCTATGTTTTCCAGTGGTGCCCCTTTGGAGGGGTCATTCCGTCAGTCAGCTTTTTAGCTGTGTTTGTTTAACAATGCTCCTTTGGAGGGGTCATTCCGTCTGTCAGCTTTTTAATTTTGTTGGTTTAACAATACTCCTTCTGAGGGGTCGTTCCGTCTGTCAGCTTTTTAGCTGTGTTTGTTTAACAATGCTCCTTCGGAGGGGTCATTCCGTCTGTTAGCTTTTTAGCTTTGTTGGTTTAACAATGCTCCTCCTGAGGGGTCGTTCCGTCTGTCAGCTTTTTAGCTTTGTTGATACACGGTATCCCTTTATAGGGATCATTTGTCGGAGAGGGATCGATCGATCGGAGAAGGTCCATCGATCCGCCAGCTCTGTTTAATTGATCTACGATCTCCCATCAGTGGGATCGATCGATCGGAGGTGGATCAATTGATCCACCAGCCTTGTAGTTTAGTCAATTCATTGTTTCCCTTAAGAGAAATTTGCTATTCGGAGAGGGATCCGTCGATCCGCCAACTCTTTGTAGCTTTGGTTGGTCCACTATCGCCCTTCAGAGGGATCAATCTGTCGGAGGCAGACCATTCGGTCCGCCAGCTCCACAGCTTGGTCGATCTGCGATCTCCCTTCAAGCTGTTTGAAGGCAGATCCTTTGATTCGCCAACTCCACTGCTTAGCTGATTCACGATCTCTTGGATCGGTTGGTTTGAGACAGCTCGTTCCGCTAGCTCTGCAGTTGGGATGACCCCGATCGCCCTAGATCGGTCGATCAGTCGAGGACAGCTTTGTCGTTCCGCTAACTCCGCAGTTGGGATGATCAACGATCTCCTTGGATCGATCAGTCGAAGGCAGCTCCATCGTTCCGCTAGTTTTGCAATTCGGAAGATCCGCGATTTCCTCGGATCGATCGGTCGGAGGCGGCTCCATCGTTCCGTTAGTTTTGCAATTCGGATGATCCGCGATCTCCTGGGGCGATCGGTCGGAGGCAGCTCCATCGTTCCGCTAGTTTTGCAATTCAAAAGATCTGCGATTTCCTCAGATCGATCGGTCGGAGGCGGCTCCATCGTTCCGTTAGTTTTGCAATTCGGATGATCCGCGATCTCCTGGGGCGATCGGTCGAAGGCAGCTCCATCGTTCCGCTAGCTTTGCAGCTTCGTCGATTCATTGTTTCCCTTAAGGGGGATTTTTTAGTTGGGGAGGGTCCATCGATCCGCCAACTCTCTGCAGCTTAGTTAATTCATTGTCCCCCCTTCAAAAGGATTGATCGATCAGTCAGAGAGGGTTCCGTTGGTTCTCCGACTCTGTGCCTTAATTGATCCATGCTCTCCCTTTATTGGGGTTGAACAGTTGGAGACGGGTCCATTGGTCCGCTAGCTTTGCAGCTTATTTGATTCACCGTTTTCCTTCAATGGGTCGTTTAATCTGTCAATTTCCAGCTATGTAGTTCTACACACCCATTTGGATAGGTCGGTCTGTCGATGAATCTCTCCCAGCTTTGACTATCTGTTGGCGCCCATTTAGATGGGTCGGTTCTCCCGACCAATTTCTTTCAACTTTGTCGGCTCATTTAGATGGGTCGGTCTTCCGATCAACTTCTTTCAACTTTGTCCACTCGCTTGGGCCCATTTAGATGGGTCGGCTCTCCGATAAATTTCTTTCGACTTTGTCCGCCCATTTGGATGGGTCGGTCTTCCGATCAGTTTCTTTCAACTTTGTTCGCCCATTTAGATGGGTCGATCTTCGTATCAACTTCTTCCAACTTTGTCCGCCCAGTTGGATAGGTCGGTCTTCCGATCAACTTCTTTCAACTTTGTCTGTGCGCTGGCACCCATTTATATGGGTCGGTCGGTCAGTTTCATGTCAGAAGTAGTGGTTCTACTTCTTTTCTCCCTTTTTTCTTTCATCCTCATTAAATGCTTGTTTGGTGTTCTTTTCCTGAAAACTCTGTAATTTGTGCACTAACAAGGAAGATTATATGTATTCTTCAAATAAGAAGGATCATTCCTTCCTTTTTTTTTTTTGCAAGCAATAAGATTCTCAATGCATATTTTGTGTGGCTAACCGCAATCATAATTAAGCATGAGAAATATGAATTTGAGCATTTTTCATAGTGTATGGTTCTTCTCCTGCTTTTTCCTTTTCGTTCCACTCATAGCATGTTTCATATGCAAGCTCTAATCAATATATGCCAAGTATGGTTGCAAGCATGTTGCCATGAATTGTGGTTTACAAGTCATATATGCATCAATAGTAGCAAATTGGAATGAGCAATTTGATGCTAAATTAGCATGAAATAACATGTGCCAATTATCCACACGACAATTGAGAGTATATGTTTATTTTCTTACTCATTTTCTTTTATTTTTGCAAGTATGAAACAATAAAAGAAAGCTTGGAATATGTATATAATACTTGTGCAAATTGACCAATCAGTGCCTAGGCGAATATGTCCAATAGTGATGTTTGGGTCCGACCGACCGAGAGAGCTAGGTGAGCTCAATTGATTGGTGAGCTTCATCAATAAGTAAGCTCGATCGGTTGATGAGCTCCATCAGTAAGTAAGCTGGATCGGTTGGTGAGCTCCGTATACAAGCAATAGGCAAATTGTTTTTACCATGTTGCTTTTAATTTATTCATGTAGAAATTTTTTTGTCCAATAAGTAAAAGTCTAATGCAAAAGTAAAAGCCCAATATGCAATTTTCAAGGAACAGGATCCTCTAAATTTTGTTCTCTCAAGTTGCTGTGCATTTCTCTTATACGGTGCCGTTTTGACACTTCACTCTTTTTTTTCCCACTCAGCAATAGGAAGGCTCCATTCTCATTCTCTCTCTCTCTTCACACTCTTCACATCTGACTTTGATCTTCCCATTTCTCATCATCTCCTTTTGCCACACTTCATCAATATCTCTCTCCATTTTTCTTTTCCTTTTCATTTCTCTCTTAGCAAATATCAAAACTACCTCAATTCTTTTCAAATTTCTGCTAATTATTTTTAATAACACATCCACGGATGTGTGTGTATATATATATATGGATGATTAAAATACTTGTATCCGATGGGTACTCATAAATTTTATTTATTAGGTCCGGACTTGGGTCCGAGTAATAAGTGAATAGGTTCAGATATGGAGATTATCATTCTAAACTATGGGTATGGGTTCGGGTCCAGGGATGGGGGTACCCACCCCGGACCCTACCCCGTTACAGTAACATATACACACACACACACACACACACATATATATATATATATATATATATATATATATATATATATAAATATATATATGAATGATAATTGATATACTAAAATTCTAAAATATTAGAATTGTGTTCATACAAACTAAAAATGCTATTAATTTAGGTTAATATAACTCTTAATCAAGTTTTAATGGGAGAGATGGTGAATATAAATTTCATAAACAATAGAAAATGATTTAGTACAAATGAAGCGCAGAGAATGTAAGTGAATGTACGCAACTAATTTAGTTTAGTATTTATAATTATATGATAAAATTTTTTAAGATGAGAGATGAAAAATGCTACGGTTTAGATATAACCATCCCAACATGGTGTAGACCGTAGTAGTATCTCACTAAGTACAAAAAATGATGATTAAGAAAAAATAAAATGATGGATTCAGAGAATCATTGCAATATTATATTCAGTGTATTTCGTTCAAAGATTGATTATGCAACTTGTTTGTTAATTTGTTAAATTGTCGAATTGCAATTTGCATGTTGTAAATAAATTAAGTATGAGGGGTGAAATTTATAACTTTAAGAAAAATAAATCAAATATAATTCTAATAATCTTTTATTTGAGGAATTCTTGAATGAAAATTTTTAGAAACCCAAACATAAAAAGTTGGATAAAGAAATTCTTTATTTTTTTGACAATCGACAAAGAAGTACTTGTAAGATTTGAAATTGCACATTTTTTATTTATTTTAAATGAATATAATTGTTGAAAATAAATTATATTTTTTAAAAATATATTTATTTAAATTTTTTCGAGTCTGGGTTCGAGTATAGGAGTACTCATAGGGTATGGGGATTGATATTTATATCCACACGGGTATGGGTTCGGGAATGGAGATCAATGTACCTTACCCATACCTATTCATGAGGATCCCTATATATATATATATATATATATATATATATATATATATATATATATATATATATATATATATATATATATATATATATTTATTTATTTCTCCCTTTCTTATTTATATTTTTTAAAATGAGAGTATGATTACAATTGTGTTTAATTCCTGAGATATTTATATCTATATATATATCGTTTTGGGGTTTTTGGTGTCACACAAGTAATTTTTGGTGTCACACAAGTAAAGTGTGATACCAAAAAAATAACTTCCCCCTCAACTTCCCAATAAATAACCAACTTCTCAATAAATTTTTATATATATATATATATATATATATATATATATATATATATATATTTATAGCTATATTTTATAATTAAAAAATACAAAAAAATATGATTGGAGGATGTGGGAGAGAGAAAACAAGTATGATAGGTGGTTACTAAAAAAAATGGAGATGTGCATCACTTTTCATTTTTTAAAATTATTAAATATTTAATTTTTAATGATTTTAAAATATAATAACTATTTTATATTATATTTTTTAAAAATTTAAGAATAAATTACATGTATGCACGTAGGTGCATGCGAAGCCTATAGTATATATATATATATATATATATATATATATGTGGATGTGTTATTAAAAATAATTACCACAAAATTGAAAAGAATTGAGATGATTTTGATATTTGGTTTGAGAGAAATGAAAAGTTAAGAAAAAAAGGGAGGGAGATATTGATCAGGTGTGGCAAAAGGAGATGGTGAGAAATGGGAACATCAAGTCACGTGCGATGAGAGAGCAATATCTATTGTCTGAGTTCAGAAAGCAAAACAACGTCGTTTAAGAGAAATGCACAGCAATTTAAGAAAAAAAAAAATTTAGAGGATCCTGTTCCAATTTTCAAAGGCTTTACTTTATGCAAATTTCAGTGGACAATATCCAATATGTAAATAAATGTCAAGTCAAATCAAGTACATTCATGATTTTATATATATATATTACAAAAAGCAAGCCTTCTTTACTTTTTCCTGTAGGTGCACGTTATCCTAGTGGTAAAGTTGGTAGGTAGGTAATTTTTGCTTTTCAACATAGGTAGTACTTCTTCTTTTTTTCTTTTTTATAGTACTTTTTAATTATTTATGCTGGATGTCCTTTGTTTTTTTTATGTATCTACTACCTTAAAATGGGACCAAGTCATTGATGCACAGTATGCTTTGAAGGAAAAATGCATGAATTGAGTCTGATCATGCAATAGGACTTGTGTATTCGGTCATCAGTCCTATTTTTCTTTAAACTAAAGAAAAAGAAATCTGAGAAAGTGCAGTAGATGATTTAAAGTGTTCTTTTCTCCTTTTCTCTTCATTTTATATTCATATGCATATAGTCATATACTGTCAAATGAGAAAGAGAGTCAGAGGTACCCGTCCATTTCTTTCAAGTTGAAGGAGTGAGAAATCATCTCATATTTACGCCGTGGCCGAGCGATGGAGAGGGAGTGGAAGCGCCGAGCGATGAATGAGCTTCGGTGGAAGGGGTCGCCGCACCGTTGCAGCCGACGTCGACGGTCGGTGTCATTTCAGTTGTTAGCCGCCGAGTGAAGGGAAGAGAGGACGTTTTACTCTCTTCTGCATTGCACGTTTTGTGATGATGCAAGCCGAACCCAGCCACGGTGGTTGCTTTCTAAGTTTTTGTTGGTTCTGTTTCGGCCGTCAAGCTTTCCCATAGATCGATTGACTGCAGTGGGTTTTCCGGTGATGGGAGAAGCGTGCGAAGTCGCGCAAGATGTCGACGATCTAATGAAGGAACTTCCCGAAACCGTGGTTGCGGTGTTTGCTCTCACCGGCAGTGTCAAAGTCGCCTTTGAAGTCCATGGCGTAGCTGCGGGTGTGGCGAAAGGGATTGGCGGAGTTGCGGCGACTGTGACGCCCGATCCGCAAGCTGAAGCTGCTGCGACACTCCTCACTGTGAAGCAGAGGTCACCAAGTTCCTTAAGGCGTTTTTTTTTTTACAGATCGGTACAGGTGCGGCTGGGCGTTTCCGATGAATTATTCCATTTGAGAAATATGAGATCTGAAAAATTTTACAGATGTGGAAAAAATAATTAAATTAGAATGAAGAGATTAGAAGCCTTCAATAGATCTGAAAAATAAAATAGATATCAGAAAAATGTTTGGCAGATCCGAAAATGGATGAAGAATGATGTTCTGATGAAGAATGATGTTCCACAAATCTTCCATGAAGTTTCTGAAACCTTCAAGTCATGCTCCTTCTTCTTCTTCTTCCTGGTATAGGTTGTAAAATAAAATACGTGGAAATTTGGGAGTAATTTTCGAAAATTCCCACAGACGGCGCCAAATGATGAATCTCTGAATCTCTTGAACTGCTCCGGTGACCTGCAAGGCGAGAATCACGGCGGGGGAAGGCCTCCTGGTCGGACTCCGACGCTCAAGTTAATATGGGTCGTATGAAGAGTAAGAGGAATTCAATATAGATTCGATGATGTACCTGGGGTAGGCCTTGAGTATATATAGGCTTCAGCCAGGGGTAGTTGGGTAATTCTGGGTCAAAGGGTTGGCCCACTAATAACGGTATCTGATTGAGTGGTGATTACGTGATGTTGACAGCTGAAGCAGACCGACTGACCAAGGTGGCTCGTTCGTCCAGTCGAGGGACTGTAGCTCGGCTGGCTCGGTCATTTAGTCATGTTATATCAAGCACAATGACTAATCTCTTCGCTGAATTGTAGGTATTTTGAAAGGTGGAACAAATGGCTCAAAAACGTAAAGTTACTCCATAGCCAAAACCAGAGATCAAATCTCTAACTCTTAGTTAAAGATAAATGAGTCTCTTCTACTCAATTATATCATCGTTTACCATATTAACAAATTTGAGTCTACATTAATCTTAATTTGTTATCCGAACTCGGGTAGTTTACACGTTTTCTCTAAAATAATTATGCCATTTAAGCAAATTTCTTACATAGGATTTTCAAAACAATTATGTTTGGTATCCTTTTTCATCTTATTCTGCAATGTAATGGCACAGAGTTCAAAAATTACAAGTGTTTGGTGTGCTTTTTACATTATATTTTTTATATACCAAATATATTTTTTATCTTTAAAATATCATCCCTTCACCTTCCCTTTTATCCCATTTTCCTTTACATTAGGGGTGGCAATGGGCGGGTGCCCGCTTATTTGTTCACTATCAGAATCCGAATCCGCCCATTATATCCAATACCCGAACCCTAATCGAATTAAAAAAAATTACTTTTTTAATATCCGTATCCGAAACTACCTGATACCCGATATTCGAAATACCCAAAAAATATAACAGATATAGGATACTGGGTATCTATAGTCAACTAAATTATCTGATCCATTACCCAATATCCATCTACTAAATAAATTATTATGAAAAAGTTAAATTTTCTAAAAAATAAAAATAATTTTTATAAATTAAAATTTATAATACTAATTTTAATAATTGAAACCATAAAATTTTATTTAATAAAATATATTTTATTAAATATTTAATATTATAATTTATAATATATATTATTTTAGGTATTGGATATCGGGTACCCTATTCACCTATTTATTTTGGACAGATATAGGGTATCCGAAAGTAACATTCGTACCCGCCCAATACCCAATAAATAATCATATTCTACTATCCGTATCCTATCCGATATCCGATACGAATACCATCGGATATCCATAATCTAGCTACCCATTATCACCCCTACTATACATCACTCCCTTTATACCAAACTGTAATTTTTTGATTTCTTAAAAAAAAAACAGCTTAAAGAATATATTTTGGGAGGAGGAAATATCTCCTAATTAATAAGTACATGAGTTAATAGATGCGTGAACTTTTATTTACTAACTGGAAAATTTTTCCCATGGGTTATTTTGATTCATAAATTGAAGCCATGAAAATAAGTAAGACAAGTTCTGCATATTTCCATGCATCCTCAGTTTTTTCTTAGACAAGTGTATTCACCAAAACGATAGATTATAATAACTAGTCTTTTGAGTATTGTTAGATATATTGCTGAATATAATCCTTTTACTAAATGGTGTTTAATTCTTATTTCTTGAAAGATCAAATTATAAAAAAAATCATAGATTAATACAATATATATATATATATATATATATAATGTTAGAACAAAAACTAATCAAGAAAGAGGTTGAATTGGTTACTTGATAATTTTAAAAAACTCTTTAAAAAATTTTTTGTTAAAAATATTATAGTATGTATTGAAATTATTTGAAAAGCTAACACACATTATTTTAAAAAAGTTTTTCCTTGTGTCAGGTTAATGATAAAACGCAGGTTAATAACAGTTTTTGAAAATATTAGGTTAATGATAATTTTCGAAAATATCAAGTTAATGTTAAAAGCAGTAAAGGAAAGTAAATCAGACAAGGATTTATTATAGAGAGAGGTTTAGATCAAATATCCTACGTCCTCTCTCTCTTTCTTTCTCACTAAACGAGCAAGAGAGGCTTCAATTAGCTTGGGAAGTGAGAATTACAACCTGACAACCTTCATACACCAAGGAATCAGCCACTAGGACTTTTAATTACTGCCTATCCCCGGCAACCCTTAAACACAGGATCAACTACTAGAACTTTTACCACCTAACCAGGCAACCCACCGAAGGCTCAGCACAAGCGTTTTTACAACCAATCTTTGCAATTACAATCAAATCTCAAAACTAAACCCGACCAGTAACCCACCGATCAATTAACTCGAGATATCAATAAGAATACACTTCGCAACCTTCTTACACCAAAAGGGTTCAGCTACTAAAAATTTTACGCCTATCCCTGGCAATTCTCAAGAAGACTCAGCATTTGTTTTTACAACCCATAGTAATACATAGTGAAACCCAGAATTAATCAAATCAGCAACCTACTGGCTAATACATAAACATCAACCCTTCAACTTTAGATTTTAGACTAGACGCCTAGACAAAAGGGGAAGAGATGAAGAATAGAAACAATAGGGATTCTAATCTACTCACTAAGAGCATATATAACATTTAAGCACCTAGAAAACCCAAAAGAAAGGAGAGCATTGTGCTCCACCACTTTAGTCTTGAGGAGAGGACGAGCAGGTATTTATAGACTCCAAAGTCTAGTCATTGAAGCTTCAATCACGGATGTCTATCTCTGGAGAATTATTCCCTTTAATGCATGTTGCTATCATTCCAAAAAATATTGCCTCCAAGGATTTGACATTGATTGAGATTCTGAGGCTGATTTTTTTCTGGATAATCATTCACTTGAATTTAAGGATATCAAAATCAATTCATTGGAGCATCGAATCTGCATTTATTCTTCATAGATATTGAGCTTGAATGTGCATCAATCATCATTTATGGCTGGAACTTGATTGAGAAATGATTTGTACATAATTCCATATTTGTTGAGCAATTATGAGCCTTTTTTGGTTAATACACATTTGACCCTTATAGATAATAAAGAGAATATCTTGATTTGCATTAATTGCAAGATATCAATCCACATTTTCTCGTAATATAGCAATCTTGCATGACTCAAATATGAAATCAAGAAGTTTCCTTATTTGGCTTTCTGGTCAATACTCGAACAGCTTGATGGCAGCTCTCCGTATGAAAAGTTCTTTATTGCTTCTTTATTATGCTCAATGTCAACTTTCCCAAAATTAAGCTTATTTCTTTTTTCGAATTGTCAGCATATAAAACATTTAAGGACAAAATATATTCAAATAAAACTTTTCTTATTTCGTCTTAGATGCCTAGAATCTGAAAATCAATTGCTTATTAATTATAATGCAATCTTCAATTTCTTTCTCAAAATATTTAGTCAATGATTTCATAATCAATCTACATTAAATGCAAAATCAACTCATGAATAAATCTTTCATTTTTCACGAGCTTCCTTACTTACCAAGATCTCCAAAATATAAATGATTGATCTAAAAAATATCTCTGATAAAACTTTGATCAATCAATTTGAAATCTCTTATGATTGAAATCAAATTTTTGCAAATCATTATTAAAACAAATTAAATTAACATAATATATCCAAACATTCTCCCCTTTTCGATGATGACAAAAATACGATTTCACAAGAACAATCAGTAAGCAAAGCTTCCTCAATATATGCAAGAATGTGAAGTTACAAAAATACTTACAAATCCTTACTAAGTTGCTTACTTTACTTAGCAAAATCAAATTTTCATTATCAAAAATAATTATTTTATCTAAGATAAAATTATCCCAATCATATTATTTCTACTTAAACTAACTCATCCACTCCTGAATTTGTGAAGACATAAATTAAAAAAATTTAGCAACTTAATTATGGTCTAAATTGTCAATTAGTTTAACTTTTTAGTTTAAAATGGTTATCCATCTTTCATAGTTGAAAGCAGAAAAGGAACGGTTAAGAAGTCTTGTACATATAGTTCTCAATTTGTCAATATTAATAAGAATTTATACTAGTAAAAATTATTATAGATTAAATTTTTATTAATATTAACAAATAATTAATAATATTAGAGAGAGTATCGAATTTTCAATATAAAAAAATTTAAGTAACACTTCTTATATTTTATCATAAAGTTTTCTAATTATATATGTCTCATTTATATTCTCTATCATGATTTGTCATATAAAAGATAATTTTCTATTTTCTATTTCCATCATGATTAATGGTACATAAATATTTTGTCACTTACATACCCTATATCTAAATTTAATCATCGAATATTCATAGTTCAAGTACCTACCCTTTACACAATATTTGTTATTCTTACGCTCTTAAGTAAGCACACAAACTGACAAAAGTGACCTTCTTTTGTTGGATGGACCTACTCCTTTGTGTCTTCTTCTTCTTCTTCTTCAATTATTTCCCTCATCCATCTCCAACTCTGTAAAACCACTTATCTCATTCCTTTTTCTCCACAAAAAATTCTTACACATCCATACCCATGGCAAAATCATTAACTCCAATCCCTTATCTCTTTACCATTCTTCTCCTTCATGTCTCTGCTTCATTTGCAGACCCTTCACTATACAACCACTTCCTCGAGTGTTTAACAAAACACACAAACACATCCGACGCCACCATCTCTACCATACTCTTCGCCCAATCCAACGTTTCGTATCCCTCCGTTCTCCGAAACTACATCCGAAACGCCAGATTCAACACTTTCTCTACCCCTAAGCCCTCACTCATCATAACCCCTCTTCACGAATCCCACGTCCAATCCACCGTCATCTGCGCCAAATCCATCCTCCCAATCCAAATCAAAATCCGAAGCGGCGGCCACGACTACGAGGGCATCTCCTACGTCTCCGACGAGCCATTCATCGTCCTCGACCTCTTCAACCTCCGCGACGTCGCCGTCGACGCCGAAAATGGCGTCGCCGTCGTCCAAGCCGGCGCGACGCTCGGCGAGCTCTACTACCAAATCTGGAAGCAAAGCAAAATCCACGGCTTCCCCGCCGGAGTTTGCCCCACCGTTGGCGTCGGCGGCCACCTCAGCGGCGGAGGGTACGGCAACATGCTCCGGCGATACGGACTCTCCGTGGATAATGTCATCGACGCGAGAATCGTGGACGTGAATGGGAGAATTTTGGATAAGGATTCGATGGGGGAAGATCTATTCTGGGCTATTAAAGGAGGCGGAGGAGGTAGTTTTGGCGTGATACTGTCGTATACTGTGAGATTAGTTGAAGTACCTGAGTTCGTAACCGTTTTTCGCGTGCAGAGGACGTTGGAGCAAAACGCAACTGATCTCGTTGTTCAATGGCAGGAAGTCGCTCCTCGTGCAGACGACAGACTCTTCATGAGACTCCTGGTGTCGCCAGCGAGTTCGGCGACATTAAGAGGTCAAAAAACGGTGAGAGTTTCGGTGGTGACGTTGTTTCTAGGCGGCGCCGACGAACTCGTGACTCTATTGGAGAAAGAGTTCCCTGCGCTTGGGCTGAAGAAGGAGAATTGTAACGAATTGACATGGATTCAATCTGTGCTTTGGTGGGCAAGCTATGATTACACAAAACCGGAGACATTACTTGATAGGAAGTTGAACTCTGCGGATTCTCTCAAGAGGAAATCTGATTACGTTCAGAACCCGATTTCCAGAGACGGATTGGAGTGGATTTGGAAGAAGATGATTGAGCTGAAGAGTATTTCATTTGTTTTCAATCCTTACGGTGGAAAAATGAGCGAGATCCCATCCGATGCGACGCCGTTTCCTCATCGAGCGGGAAATCTGTTCAAAATTCAAT
The DNA here is from genome assembly GCA_014851425.1 of Senna tora. Classification (NCBI taxonomy): domain Eukaryota; kingdom Viridiplantae; phylum Streptophyta; class Magnoliopsida; order Fabales; family Fabaceae; genus Senna; species Senna tora. Next base: position 35,216,182 of record CM026261.1, read on the forward strand.
ACTCTGTGACGTGGGAAGAAGCAGGAAGTGTAGAAAAGAATTACACAACGCAAGCGAAAAGGCTGTATAGTTATATGACTCCGTTTGTGTCGAAGAATCCGAGGAGTTCATACTTGAATTATAGGGATCTTGATATTGGGATTAATACTTTTGGTGAGAATAGCTATGAAGAAGGTGAAGTCTACGGGTTGAAGTATTTTAATGATAATTTTGAGAGGTTGGTGAAGGTTAAGAGTGAAGTGGATCCGAAAAATTTCTTCAGGAACGAGCAGAGTATCCCAGTTCTACCGAAAAAGGGATAGGGAATGAGAGACAGAGTATTGGTGAAGTTTAATTACATTACTTGTTTTGGTAAAGGACCTACATGATCTCTGTCATTTTTTGTTCGATTTTGCCAAAAACTTGAACCAAACCAATATAATCGGTTTTCAAAGTGCACGTACTTTGTAGGTTTTATTTTCGAGCGGTTTGGTTCAGTTTTAGAGTCTCTTTGGGTCGTGCTAATTTGACATTTTCATGTTGACATATATTAAACAAAACTCTAACTTTATAAAGCTTAAAAAATAATAAATTTTAAAAATATCAAACTTATAATACTATACTAAATAACTAATTATAAGTTGTTAAATGAAGATTTTAAAAATATTAATAAGAATCCAAAATATTACAACAAATTAGTTGATTTAATTCACTACAAAAAATTAATTTTAGCATGAGTGAGTTAATCTCATTTGTCAATAATAATGTTATTTGTTAATTTGATTGTTATAACATTAAAATGTTCTCAACACAATCGGTTTGGTTCGCTTTCTAATAGGTTTGGTTCAGTTTACTTCGGTTCAATTGGTTTGGTTCGATTTTGAACATCCCTAATTGTCGGGTCATGTTGTGTGACTTATTAATTAAAAAATTGTGGCCAAATTTTTAGTTAAGATTATTATTCCGTAACTGTTGCTAAAAACAAAATAGCAAGTACAAAATGCCATTTCTTTGAATAAAAAAAATTCATCAAAATAAAACAATAAGTTCATTGATATAGATATATATTAAAATAAAAGTATTATTGGATGTAGATTATATTTATTATTATAATGAAAATAAATTATACTTGAATAATATTTTATAACTCTTACTTCATATAAAATTTATACATATATAATTAAAGATATAATATTATATTTTTATTTCAGGATTTTTTGGTCTGTTTGTGGTCCTTTCACAAGAATGATGAAGCAATCCCTCCCATCCAAATATTTCATAAAGTTATATACAGTAGTATAAAAAAGGCTTAAATACAATTTTATATCTTTAATTTTATAAACGTTCATTTTGATCCCTCAAGATTAAACCAAATAATGTTATCTTCCTTTTTCTAAATTAATCTAATTTTGTTCTCTCTGTCAAGTTTTCATCTAAAATTAATTAATAACTTGTTGAATTATACGCAAAATCCAAATGTAAAATTATAATTTTAAGTAAAAATAAAACTGTTAAGTCAACTCATTCTTAAATTTTGTATTAAATTTTAGATCAATGATAAGATAGAAGGATTAAATTACATCATCACATATAATAAAAGGGTAATAATATCTATTAATCTATTAATCTATTAATCTATTAATATATATAAAAGAATGTACATCTATCAAATTCTTGCCACATGTACTCCTTGCATTCGAATTATTAGCCTGCCTTTAATAGACGTTTTCAATATGATTTATAACAGTTACGTAATGTATTTAATGTGTAGTCATTAATTTTCTCTTCTCAGTCATAACATAAGAAATATATGTATTTAATGTATCTTTTTCCCATATTCAAAAAATCCCATCAAATTTGCTCCCATCAAATTTGCTCCATGGGAATTACCTCAGTACGTAAAAGATGCATCAGAATGATTTGGGACTAAATATAGAATTCAATCTCAGGTAGTATTCAAATTTTGTTTTTTGTTAGCATTAATCACTTTTAATATTATTTTTTAATAATAAAATTACAAAATAAGTTATTATTTTGTTAACTTGAAAATTAAATTATTTTAAATGTAATTAAGTTAAACATAAATTATTTCTCAAATATTAATAAGAATATATATTATCAATTATTTATATTTATATAATTACGTTATATTTGATCTCAATTAATATATGTTTAATTTTCTCTTAAACTAGAGATTATGACCAATTGATTATTCCAGCTGTATCTTTTCTAGCAATTGTGAGTTTCTAATCAATTTCAAATTCTCCCTTAATCTTATCTTTAATATTAACTACAATTAAATTTGCTTGAGATGTTTTGATGCAAAATTAAAATGAATTTTACACGATTTTCTAAACCCTCAACGCTTCAACTTTTCCGCCCAAATTCCACCTTTCACTCCTTCCTTTGAAATCTCTCTCTGTTTGCACACACAAACAGAAAAGACTGAAAACAAGATATGGTTATGAAAAAGAGAAGCAAGGATGAAAAGAGAGATGGTTATTGAAAAGAGAAGCAAAACGCTTCCAGAAACAATGATCCAATGTTCACTTTTGTCTTTGGCTTTTTCACAACGGCATTGATCTTAACCTCTCAGGTACTTCCTTTTATTAAGATTGTCTGCATTTTCGTAATTTTTATTCTTCACGCCAATATTGCTAAAGGTCTCTCTGTATCTTCTCATCCCTCTTATTCATACAGATTTTTCATGCGTAAATTCCAAAGCATATCTTGTGTATTGGAGAGAATTTCGATAAAGCCTGACATTGACACAGAAAGTCTGAAATTGATACATTTGCAGAAGAATTGAAAACACTCCAGGTTATATCTTATTTTGTGTGATGCTATAAATTGTATGTCTGAGTATTTAATCGTCCCCGAAGGCGCTTCTTCCAAACAATTTCACTGGATTGTGCTATGATGGAGTATAATCTACTGAGTGCAAGCAAACTTTACACAATATCAGGTTTGAGACATTATGGTGACAGTTCATTGCTCACCTTGCTTAGTTTATTTTAACATTAATGCTGGATATATATATATATATATATATATATATATATGAAGAAATCTCTTTTGCAAAAGATCATGAATATTTAATCCAATTGACCTGTCACTCTCATCTTTTATCTTTTGTGATTTCTTCTTTTTAAGTTGTTATCATCGAGTAGGTAATATCCATCAACATAGCTCAACTATCCTGCATTAGATTTATTACATAAATTTGTATGAAAGATTGTTTATGCCACAAAAAATTACTATATATGTAATTATGAACAAAAATGTATGGTGAAGGTGGGGACTTGGGTAACTGTCATAACTCAAAAATAAATAATTGAAAAAAAATGAAAGAGAAACTAGGAAGCTAGGTAGGGACTTGGGAAACTGTCATATAGTATTCCTTTATTTATTATATTTAAAATCAAACCTTTCCATTATTTTGAGAGATTGACTACCATATTGTACTTATAGTTGAATCTACATAGCTAGCTGATGCATGGTATGGTAGTACTGAATTGTGGTGTATCTCTCTAATTTTGTAGTATTTGTTAATACTAATATAAACTCACATCAATAAGAATCTACCTTAAATAAATTATGGATCAATTGATTGGAAAGATGTACTTAAACTTACAACATGTAGTACTAGAAAATTATAGGTTATAAATAAAGTTTAATTTTTGAATTTTAAAATAAAAATTAAATTTTATTTATAATTCAATTTTAATTTAGACTTAAAATATGATGAATTGCCGATAAACACAAGCTATTTATAAAAGAAGTTGAAAAAAGTGGATATTAATACTTTTTTTTTATTTTACTAAAAAATTGGATAGTTATAGGTATGAAAATAAATTATAATCTAGCTTTACTTTTTTCCATATATATAAAATTTATAGATACTTTATCTCATTCAATTAAAATTGAGGAACTATTTTGTATTTAATTTATCTTTCAATTTTTTTATTTACTTATATTGTAGTTTGTTGGTTCTTCATGGATAGTTTACAAATGATTGGGCCATTAACTATAACATATTACTACAATATAGAATTTTCTCTATTTAAAAAAAATTACTTTTAATGAAATGCATACACTAAAAAAAAGAGTGAATTAATTATTAAAAAAAGGAGTCAATTCTCTGGAGTACTCCTCTACATTTCTTGGTAGAGTTATGAGAGAAATAGAGAAAAGGAAAATAAAGTGAGAGAAAAAGCAAAAAAGAGAAAATTTTTTCTTCTCACTATATATCTCTCTCAAAACTACACTGAAAAATATAAAAAAAATTATTCCAGAGGATTCATTATGAAAAAACAAAGCTAAACTTTATATTTCTTTTAAAGTGAATTTGTTTCAAATTTGAATAGATTTGTTAATTTGTTTTACTTTTTTGGAAATTTTTTTAAAAAAATGTCATTTAAACATACATGTAATTTTCTTTTCGAATGATGAGCTATTTGAATTAATTATAATCTGTATATGAAACACATCTTAAGAAAAAATAGAGATGATCATAGAAGAAGAAGAAGGAGGAGGAGGAGGAGGAGAAGGAGAAGAAGGAGGAGGAGGAGGAGAAACAAATAATGAGAAAGTGGAAGAGTAAGAGATGATTGAAAGGAGAATTGAAGGTGAAGAAGAAGAAGTCATGTAGGGGGAAGAAAATGATGAAATGTGAGTGAGAAATAAAAAAGGGTGAGAAGAAAATAGATATAGAGAAAATAAAGGTAAATGGATAAAGGCATGGGAAAAATAAAAAGTTATAAATAGATATAAGTATAGGAAATATAAAAAAATGTAAATAAACATGTATGGAAAAAATAAAAAGTAGGAAGAAGAAGAAGAAGAAGAAGATATGAGAAAGAGAAAGAAAAAAAAATAATGAGAAAGTGGGAGAGAAAGAGATGATTGAAAGGAGAAGGTGAAGAAAGAAGACATGGAGGAGGAAGAAAATGATGAAATATGAGTGAGAAAGAAAAAAGAGTGGGAAGAAAATAGATATAGAGAAAATAAAGGTAAATGGATAAAGGCATGGGAAAAATAAAAAGTTATAAATAGATACAAGTATAAGAAATATAAAAAAATGTAAATAAACATGTATGGGAAAAATAAAAAGTAGGTAAATAAATAAATAGTTGGTGGAAAGAAGAGAAAACAAAATATAGAAAATGTATAAAATTATGAGTATGTAAGAACAATAAATATTATATTTTATATATTTTAAATTTTTAAAGGAAGTTTGATCATATGGTACATAGGTATTGTTTTGAAGCTTTTGACAAAACTCTTTGGGATATAGTTGGTATCACAATCCTGAATGTTTAAAAAAACTGTTTGGTGGTAAAGATGTTGTGATTGGTGATTTTAGACAAATATTGCCATCCATTAATTCATCGTATAT